>OU015503.1:100874611-101369611 GCA_907164885.2 Dolomedes plantarius | reverse complement strand
TGCCTGTGGCTATGATTCAGCAATTATTGTATTCATTAATGCTTTTTTAACGTAGGATTACGTTCCTCCATAACGGTTCTCCGAAAAGGAAAATTTCAGACGCTAAAACCTTCCGTCCGTCCGTACCTCGCGAGTTATAATTTTTGCAGCGCGCCAAACCCAGTCTGTATCGCTTGGACAAGCAGTAAACAGTTAAATAGAAAAGTACCAAAATGCGTCAATTTTGACATACATATATGTATACACATACATACATACATACATACGTACGTACATATATACAGTCGAACCTCCCTATATCGAACTTCCACATATCGAAATTTTCTATATATCGAACTCTAAGCAAATCTCCATGTTCATTACATAGAAAAATTGTTTCTATATATCGAAAAAATCTCTATACATCGAAATTTTTTTCAAGACAACTTGGGAGATTTTTTTCCACTTTGGAATAAATTCTCCCAATTTTTGGCATTTGAAACAATATGTCGTGGACTTCAATTCGCTGAAAATGTCCCTGATTAAGTTTTTAGTGGACTGAATAAATACGAACATTTCTTTGAACTTTCTGCAAAACTGGCTGTTCAGCAAGATATTCGTAGTTTTTTTTAAAAAGAATGTAAGTGTGATCATTGTAACCACTGTCTGGATTATTGTTTTTTTTAAAGGTATGTAGTACTGAATAAATCTTTCATATTAATTCCTTTTTAAGTTATTAACTTTCATTTAATGGGATTCGCATATAAATTAGAAATGGAGTTTCGTATACGAAAATTAGCTTTTATTTTTTTTTAGGAGAATTATGATAAAACTAAGCTCGATTCTATATATCGAAATTTCTATATATCGAATTTTTTTCCGGCAATTTGCTACTTCGATATATGGAGGTTCGACTGTATATATATATAGAAGAGACTACCTGAACTTTTTTCTTTTAATTACATGATGTATTTATATTCATGTATTGCGTGTTTATTTATATGCCTGCGTTTGTATTTTATTATTTACGTCAAATTATGATGAATTTCAGAAAAAATACCAAATTAATAAATGTCCAATATGTCCATTTTTACGAATGTGTCATTTTTACGGTACGAAATACTAACGTAAATTCCCCTCGATTGAATTGGATTTTATAGAAAAAGGGGAGAAAACCTTTTAAAAAATTATTAATGCATCATTTATTAGAAAACTAGCTGGATACCCGTGCTTTGCTACGGAGTACATTGAAATTATATACAACGGTTAATGTATGCAATTAAAGCCAAATATATATGTCAGAACTTAGCTGGGAAAAGAATTATTAACTTAAATTTAAAGGGGGCTTGGGAATTAAATTATATTCGTGGCGTAATTCGCTTCTAATTTTTCATATTTCAAGACGCGCGAATTGGGAAAGGGAAATTCCCCTTTTCATTATATAATCTTGGCGCGTCTGTGGTTAAGCGTTCGAAGAGAAAGTATTATACGATTCCCCTTGAAGAGATGTCTAGATTGGGCTCTGCGCATGTGCAGAGAGAGTTGGCGAGCGGAATTGGCCGTGAGATTTGTCAGAGTGCGGGATAGACTTCAATGCTGTCGGATGATTCTTTCGCCGCGTCTCTAAATACAAAATGGCGAATAGTAAGCATGCTGCTTTGGAACTTTGGTTCGATGAAGATGAATAAATTAAAGTAGTTTCAAGGATGGACTTTATGTATTTTATTTCTACCACTCGCCACCGAAACTAAGATGATGACTGCAAATTTAATGTGAGAGTAGGCAAAACCAAACGCCTGTCACATATATATATATATATATATATATATATATACAGTTGGCTCTCTTTTTAACGACTTTCAAGGGATCGTGAAAAATCATCCTTAAATAGAGATCACCCTTAAACAGAATTTGTGAAAAAATAACATTTCCCTTCACACTTTACAGAGCTGTCAATATATTTCGTAATATATTGGCGTGTTTAAAAATATTATTTATTATTATTATTATTTTAGTCACAAAAAGTTATTTTAAATTACACTGAAAAAAAGAGTACAAACAATACAATAAATTAGGTTTTAAAAAAGTCAAAAAGTATTGATGCTTCATTTTTCGCCTTGTTTTCGTTATTCTCTTTTCCAGATTTTCTAAAATGTTAAATGCGCCATCTTCCATATTCGATGCGATATAGCGTCGGAGGCAATCTTTGGACACTTTTTACCATGCTTTTACTAACTCGCTTTCTTGTTTGTGTGTGTGTTTGTCCCGTACCAATCCTGCAATCGAGTTTTAACTAACTTCCCGAATAGCTAGATATTTGAAACTTTTCGAATAGCTCAGAACACGATGACAATGCATTATTTTAATACTTTTAGCCATCTTTAAGCAGAATTTAATGCATTTTCAGTTAATTTTGTTTTGTATACAGGTGCAGCCATCTATCGGCCGGGACGGGAACAAAAAGTTAAACTCAAGTTAACTTCCAATTAACTTCATTTTCTTCCAAGTTAATGGGATAATTCATCAAAAAAATTTTAAAAAGCATTTATTAATACATAGAATTGTCAAGTTTATATGATTCAAAAGAAAATTTAAAAACATGGTGTATAAAAAGTTCTTTTTATCTGTGTAATTGTTTTATTATGGCTTTTATTCTTTCCATGCTGATGTTATCATGTGCATTGCTTCCAAAATCAAAATTTTCTAATCTTCATACTGTCAGCCGAATTGTTTATTAATTTCCTAATTAAAGACTTTTTGTAGTATGCTTTCACACTGAGAATGATATCCAGGTCTAATGGCTGCAACTTTCTAGTGCAATTAGCTGGTAAGAAATGAATAGTCAAATTTGTAAGTCCACCGATATATTTAGAGTATGCGCAGTGAAAAGGTCGATTAAAAATAAAACTTTTCTCCCCTTTTTTTTATGCCTTTTTGCATCAAATTTTCTAAACCAGTCAATAAAAATATGTGATGTCTCCCCGCTTTATTGTTTTTCTCGTACTCACAAGGTTTCCTGGTGATGTTCTTAAAACACCTTGGTTGCTTTCATTTGCCTATAATTAGAGGTGGAAATTTCTCAGATCCATCCGAATTAGTGCACAGTAAAACAGTCAATCGTTCCTTACTGTGTTTTCCACCAAAACACTTTTCGCCCATATACGTTAAGGTTTTATTAGGCACCATATTGTAGAATAGGCCCGTCTCATCTGGATTGAATATGCTCTTCTCATCATATCCATCTAATATCCCCTTCAGCACTATTTTCCATTCATCCACTATTTTTTCATCTACGGAGCCACTTTCGCCAGATATGCTTTTAAATACAAGCCCGTATCTTTCTTTGAACTTTGTTAGTCAACCAGCCAAAGCCTGAAAATTTTGCATTCCAAACTTTTCTCCCAGAAGAATAGCATTTTCTTTAAAGATCACTCCGGAAACGGGAATGTTGGATGCTCTTGCTTCATGAAACCATTCCAGGACTGTCTTATCAAACTCTTCTCATCGGCCACATTGAATTTTCTGCCGTTTGGATTTGGATGCCAAACGAAATTTTTGTGCTGCTTCAATAATTTTCTTTTTTCTGGCTAAAATGCCTTTGAGAGTAGTCTCGGGTAGCTGAAATTGTCTTGCGAATTGGACTTTTGTTATTCCAACACTTTCTCCCCAGTCTTCTATAATTTTCACCTTTTCGTGTAGCGTAAGATGTTTTCGCTTTGATGTCATTTTGCTCTGCTCACCTTGTATTCGTACTGGAATGATCTACAAACAACCATGAATTCTCTACACATGAACACCTGCATCCCGGAAGGTGTGAGCTATGGCTGCTATTGGACAGTTCGTAAGTCACATGATAACAGATAGTAGGGACAATACAGTGATTCAGCTCCTGAACTAAGAGCTCCATGAAAGAATATTCGATCTTCCGAGAAACAGTAATCCCCGTTTTTCCCACTGCAACAAGTCTATTATTGAAACATTGCAAACATCAAGGAAATTCCGGATCTGTTATTGAAACCAAACTTGTTTTTCCCCACAGAAAGTTCACCTCCTGCAGATAAAATGTAGAAGAAAAAGTTTATCATGTAAAAAAAATTCGTCGTTAAACAGAAACAACGTCATCTTTAAATAGAGATCGTCGTTAAGTAGAGCGTCATTAAACAGAGAGCCAACTGTATTTATAAAAAAAATTGTAACGGATATTTTTATAGATAAAATAATGTAGAAGAAAATATTCAAATTAAATCTAATAGAACACACTAAGGAATATAGTACAGTTAATATAGTACAGTTTGAGGAACATTTCTTTTACTGTATTTGAATATTTTTTGGATAATGTTCAATCGTCTGCCGCATTAGAAAGAAAAAAAATATTTTTTTGACAATTTATTTCGTTGTTATGCACGTGACGCAAAATTAATTTAAAATATGAGAAAAAGAAACCACGTGATCAGCATTTAGTAAATTAAATTCTAAAAATGAATCTTTAAAAATTCACCAAAAATCAGAAAATGGAGGTAAAGATTCGAAAAAGATTTTATTTTAAAGTAGTTTTTATGATCTTTTTCTTGATATAAATTTTATAACCCTCAGATTATTATTTTAAATGCAAACTGAAAGAAAGTTACAAAAACAGCTAAAAATTTTAATATTTAAAAAAAAACTAAGTAGAATTTTTCAAAAATCTTTCTTAGTTCACCCCCTACACTATAAGAAAATCGCCATGCAAAATTTCAGCCGTTTAGGTCCAGCGGTTTGGTCTGTGCGTTATCTGTCAGTCAGTTACGAAACTGTTTTTTATATATAGATAATGTACTCTAAAATATTATTTTTACTGTTCAGATTATAATTCTGTAAAGAAATATAATCTGAACTCCTGAAAGCGATTTTTTTTAAACAATTCATATCTCAAAATATAAATCATTTCAGTGGTCCCTTAAAAATCTCTGGTTTCTGTGTGTATATGCGAGTGGATTTTAGCGAAAGAATGGTTAGCCAATCAATCAACAGAAACACACTGAAGGTCATAATTTTTACATTATCCTTGGGACAAAAACAATGAACATATTCATGAAGATGGATATAAACAAAACGGGCATATGTTATATGTTCATAATAAGGTGTGCTAACATTTCATTTGCTTAATACAATGGTAAAACTTCAGAATCATTCGTTGCTATTCCATGCATAGCATTTTGCTGTTACGCAGCTCATTAGGACTTGGCTTGCAAGAGGGTATTCTAGAAATCGTACCTCCGTGGGTACGTATTGACGCCGTCTTGTGTTTGAAATTCTTTTCGTTAATAAGGAAGCATTTAATGGCTGTTCGCCTACAATCGAATGATGGTATGTTATAAAAGATTATTGGAAAAGGCGAAGGTCGACCTTGAGAAACCACTTTTACAAAGAATACTTTTTCATACTGCTGTAAATCATTTTCGGGAAATCGAGCTTTATGCTTCGGTTTTTTGATTGACGCGTGTTAAAATCTAAAAAACTGCGTTTGTGTGAAGAATCTTTTGTAAATGGATTTTTGATAACAGATGAAAGCAAATTTTGGGCTTTAGAGGCAGCTTAGGAAAGACTTTGAACACCCCCACCGGCTTTTCCCAAAACTTTAGTGAACTCAAGTTCAAAAACAAACAAAAAATACTTTTGTAACTCTTAAATGCCTGCGTGAAATGCTCTGTCTACACCATTGCTGTGGGACACAATAGTTCACAATAAATAATAGTTCCGAAAAATATTGCCAAAGAATTTCTAAGGTCACTTTCAAGAGTGGCTGTGAAAATTGCACAGCACTGGAGCGATTAAAAGTAAGTGCATCGTTGAGGGCGCTGTTAATCTACAGTTAATCATCGCCCTACGAAGCGCAGTGTGGGAAGCAATGTCAAAAGCACTAGAAATGAGAACTAAGAAGCACTTAGCCAGATGTGATGTAGACATCACAAAAATAGCATAAAATTGTCCGGTCTCTTTAATCCCATTTCACTGTTTTCTTACAGTTATTTCTCTTCTTAAAGCGTTTTGTTATCATTTTTGTTTTCAAACTTATAGAGTGGAATATCTAACAATAATACATTACATGAAACATAAAAAATAGTAAAGGCAGTTTCTTAATATCAATAGTATCTTTATATATAAAACAGTTCCGTGACTGACTGACTGACAGATAACGTACAGACCAAACCGCTGGACCTAAAGGACAGAAATATTGCTTAGCGATTCTTTTTATAGTGTACGGGTGCACTAAGAAATATTTTTAAAAAATTCTTCTTAGATTTTTTTAAATTAAATTTTTAAGCTGTTTTAGTAACATTTTTTAAGTTTGCATTTAAAATAATAATTTGAGGGTTATAAAATTTATATCACGAGAAATATCATAAAAATTCCTTTAAAATGAAATTTTTTCGAATCTTTACCTCCCTTTTCTGATTTTTGGTGAATTTTTAAAGATTAATTTTTAGAATTTAATGTATTAAATATTCATCACGTGGTTTCTTTTTCTGGTACTTTAAATTAATTTATCGTCACGCGCATAACAACGAAATAGACAAAAAAAAATTTTTGCAATTGCGACAGATGATCGGAAATTATTAAAAAAAAATAGTAAAATAAAGTAAAGGATATGTTCCTCAAACTGTACTATTTTAACTGTACTATAATCTTTAGTATGTTCTATTAGATTTAATTTGAACATTTTCTTCTACATTATTTTGTCTTTAAAAATATCCGTTACGATTTTTTTATAAATATATTTTTTCGTTTTTTTTTACATCAACTGCATATATTGATCGTTGTATTTATTATAAATATATTTATACATATTTTTGGCATCTTTACCTTCATTTTTTGGATTTTTGGTGAATTTTTAAAGATTAAATTTTAGAATTTAATTTACTAAATGCTGATCACGAAATTTCTTTTCTTTTTGTCATACTTTAAATTAATTTTGAGTCGCGTGCATAACAACGACATAAATTGACAAAAGAATATTAAAATAGAGTAAAAGATTAAATTTAACCACTAGACTAATTGAGATGGAAGTTTTAATAATTTAATTGAAATTAGTATTTTTATGCCCATTAAATTAAACCTATATATTAAACAGTTCCGGGACTGACAGACGCCGCACAGACCAAACCACTGGACCTAAAGGGCTGAAATTTTGACAGTCGATAGACACTGTCTGCAATTCAGATGATGCCGTTAAATTTCCGGTAGAGTTTCTAAATTCCTTTAAACCACCGAGTCTTCCATACCATAAGCTCTCTTTGCGAAAGGGCACACCGGTAATGCTCCTCCGGAATTTAAAACCCCTGAAATTGTATAGTGGCACTAGACTACAAGTAAAAGTCCTGCATAAAAATTTAATCGAAGCCATTGTTTTAACCGGGTGTGCTCAAGGAGAAAAAGTGTTCGTGCCCAATTAAGGAACAAAAATATTGTTTATCTAGAAATCCTCTATAAAGCAATTTCATTATTTTTTCATTGTAATTATCCTAAAATGTACTCCATGGTGAAGCACGGGTATTCAGCTAGTAATAAAATAAACGCCTGTAGCATTTTAACAGTCTACAGCGGATTTTAAAAGGTTGTCTGTACTAACTTACTTAAAAATATATAGTCAAGTTTTAAAGTAATTTTAAAACCCTTGTCTTTTTACCCCCGGAATGTGCATTTTCCTCCTTTAGTTACATTGCAAGGATTATGGGATTTCACTCTTCCTCAGGGGATCATTTTGCTGCATTACATGACTTTGCCTTCAGCGGTCGCGTCCGGGTATAGAGTGCAACATTTTCGTAATTTTGAATGATTTGTTTTTACATGCAAGGTTTGGATGTTCTAAGTAGTTTCTATATATAGCTACACCCTTTCTAATGCAGGTATCATTTTCTGACCCTTCTATTCCTCTCCCTTCATTGTTAATCGTGATTTAACCGTGGTAAACCAGCGATTATACTGGATTACAATACGACAAAAGCAGGAGTTGATGTAGTCGATCCAATGTGCGGCTATTACATGGTATCCCGCATATCAAGAAGATGGACTCTCTCATTGTTTTTTAGATTTTTGGACATATTAGGCATCCATTTGCAAGTTGTCCTTAGATCCCATAAACCGGACAGTTTTGAAATAAGGCGATTGTATCTGAATTCATTGGCCTTTAATTATAAATATAACTCAATATTACCACCATTCTATATCTTGTCATAAAAAGCAGAATTATTATTTTCAATTTGGAAAAAAAAGAATTTATTACAAACGGAATAATTAAGGTTGAAATAGGCGTTGCACTTTGTGCCATACGCGCCTACTGGTGTTCAAAAAATTTGCGCCCCTGATGAAGGGTTAAGGGATTACGATTCGAATGTTTTAAGCTAGAAAGAGCAAAGCAAAGTCTGTATTCAATAAGCAACGTAAATAATAGATAGTGTGCTTGTAGCTTCATATTTAGAATCTTCATTCTGATTAGAAAGTTTTGTAAACCTTTAAAAAAAAATTTTCAAGATCTTTTCTTTCCGCTTTGCCCATTTTCTCCTATCTAAAGACAGCAAACTTTTTTCCCTGGTGGGGCAAACACTTAACCTGAGGGCATTCGGATACGTACACTGTGAGTTCTGTAGGTTTCTTTAATAGGGAAGCACCCATTAAGTGAACCCATGTTGGTCATCACGAAGGAACAGTTTTGAAACATCTACGCTTTGGCCGGGATCCAAACCTTAGTCTACGCAGCGGTAGCTTGCATCGCTACCAGTGCAATGTGTGAGGCATAAAGTCCCTACAGGCCAGAAAAAATCTACGCAACCCAACAGTATTGCCTCACAAGCAGTACCACTTTCGGAAACAGAAAACATTTTCCTCGGTCATTTAGAAAGAAGAAAGCACTCCCTCATACGCGATAACTACTGCAATCTGGTCAACCCTCTATACTAGTATATCTATATATATTATTTCTAAAAGTATTTTTAATCCCTTTTTCTCCCTTCATAGTTAACCAAACTCGATAAATGAGGTACCATTTTAAAGATTAAGATATCCGCTTCGTGCGAATTGTTAATTTAGAATTACACTTCTTATTGTTTGTTTAAAAATGGAAGTATAAACATTATAAACAATTTTTCTTCCCCTAGATGGTGCGCGCTAGCTTTTTTTTAATTTTACCATTATCAGTCGCACTGAACTTTTAAATTTAAAAATCGTTTGCTTTTATTATCATTCTGTGATTTCATTAATGAGTTTCTTTATTGACAACATCCGCGTACGCGTACATTATTCTTTTTGCATGGGAAAAATTATTTCTAAAAAGTGTGTTTTTTTATCCCATTTTTTCTCTTCATACTTAACTAAAATCGATCAACGAGGTACCATTTTAAAGATTAATTTCTCCGTTTCTGACGAATTGTTAATTCAGAAGGACATATTGTATTGTTTGTTTAAAAATCGAAGTGAAAAATTAACTTTTGGCCTTAGTGTTCTTTCCCTGGATACGTCGAAACGGCCCGGTCAAATAGTGTGCACAAAGAGGGTTTGTAATGTAAATATCATGTTGGGATCGACGGTGATTAAAGGGCCGACATTTTAGCCAGGACTGCTGCTGAGGAGTACGTGAGCCCTTGTGAGGCTTTTACTTTTAGAGAGATTTACTCCCTTAAGAAGATTGAACAAAACCATCTTTGGAGAACTCCTCCTTGCCACCCATGGTACTTTGGAAGAAGTCCGGGTGGGTCTTTCCAGCTCAAGATCAAACAGCCTTCTCGCGCTTCATGAGTGGTCATATTAAAGCACTCACTTTTCGGCAGGGTCAGAAGATCTTCCCGGAGTGCCACTGGTGCTCTGCCGACACCTGCCCATATTTTGGCTTGTTTGGCTTTTACTAAGGACGAGGTCTTTCTGAACCCTCTACTGTTTTTAGACTTTTTAGATATTTTTGGTTTTATGTAGATTGTCTAGCCTTGCTAGACAATCTGGGATTAGTAAAAAGGAAAAAAAATGTAAATATATCCCATTTTCCACGAGTTTGTGTCATATTTAACTTTTAATATTGTCTACAAAGGTGTTTTGACGTGTACGTATCTCATGTTCCCCTGTTTAGTCTTATGAATCGCACCTACAATATTGAGGCCAAAGGCGTTTTGATTATTGGTTTTGTATTATCCTTACTCACCATTGTTATTTGACAAATAAACAATTGTTACAAATGAACCGGTTCTTCTTTCATCCTACTATGTACAAACAACCTACCTTGCTGTAAAATTTATCGTGTTTTAATCGTATGCGAAAGGGTCGCACGGACCATCTAGTTCCTGATAAACCAAAACCATGAAGATATGAATGTCCCCGTCACGAATGCTCTTCATTCGATGTGAATTTTAGTGCCACAATACTACGAAAGTTCGTGTTAGCGATCGGGTTCATGGATTTGTTTATACTTACGTGGTATAAACAGGAAAAACCAACGTAAATAAAGCACAAATAAGATGCAATTATTTTGCCGAAAACTAAACCTGGCTTAGTTTTCGGCTTTTTGAGCTGCCACTAAGTTTGTTGCACTGATGAAGAAGCTCCTTTGTAGCTTCGAAACGGCCGCATGCAAAATAATTGCATCTTATTTGTGCTTTATTTACGTTGGTTTTCCTGTTTATTCCTCGAGCACAAAGGTGGTATCTTTTCTTTTCACGTACGTGGTAGTTGCTCGCAGTTTTCTTTTTCTTCAATTGAAGATATTCCATTAAATTTTGTCAATCACATCTACTTAACCATAATTCAAGAATCGAAATTATTTGTTCCTCATTATTTTAAGAAATAATTTGACGGTGATTTACTCAGTGATTAATGTTTCCGATGACAATATTTTTTCGTTATGATTTAGCATCGTTGAAAAATAGTCGAACGTTTTAACTTTCTATGAATAGCAAAGTAGTTTAAATAGAAAAATATTTAAATAAATAAATATTCTTTCTTTAAATAGTAAAACATAACTCAAAATAGTTTTATCGTAAACAAATAATTCCTCATTCATCGGCCAACAGACGGCAGCAACAAAATTAAAAAAAAAAAAAAAAAATTCAGGTAGTCTCTTCTAACGAAACTACCGCGGGTTATTAACGTAGGATTACTTATCGTTGCTTAAGATAAATCTGCCATCTTTTCGCCAACAATCGTAGATAGCAATAGGAAATATAATTAAAACTTATAAATTTATAATTCAGTAATCCCTGTCCCTATTTTAACGAATTTTTTTAATGTAGGATTACATTCTTCCATAACGGACCTCGGGAAAGCAAAATTTCAGATGTCATGCGTCACAAGTTATAATTTTGGCAGTGCGCCAAACCCAGTCTGTATCACTTGGGCAAGCTATAAACAGTTAAACAGAAAAGTACTAAAATTTTGTCATATATGCATATATATATATATATATATATATATATATATATATATATATATATGTGTGTGTGTGTGTGTGTGTATATATATACAAATATATATATATATATATATATATATATATATATACATACGTACATATATATACATATATACATAACATATATACATACATATATACATAACACATACATACATACGAGCGTTGCGTCCAGTTCTTGTCCAGTTGCGTATTTGTTCTTGCCGCAACGTGAGGCCGAGCTTTGTCGTGAAGCAGAACGACGCCGCTAGAGAGCAGTCCGCGCAGTCGATTTTGACAATTTTCATTGAGAATTACTGGATCATCCACCATACTGCCCTGACTTAGCACCATCAGACTTTCATCTGTTTCCAAAACTTAAGGAATTTCTTGGTGGAAAGCGCTTGGAAAATGATGGCATGTTGAAAGAAACTGTTACTAACTGGTTTAACGGTCCGGCGGCAGAGTTCTTTGATGATGGGATGCAAAAGCTGATGACACGACTTGACAAATGTTTGAATGTTAATGGTGACTATGTTGAAAAGTGATAAAAGGTTCATATTTTAGTTTGTTATACAATTTATGTTCACAACTAAAGTTTCTCTTACTCCATTACAAAACGGTTCTTACTTTAAAAATGACCCTCCTGTATACATAGAAAAGAGGTAAGCAACGATAAGTAATCTTACGTTAATAACCCGCGGTAGTTTCGTTAGAAAAAACTACCTGAAAATTTTTTCATGTTCTCTTTCTGTTCATGTTATGAGTTAACGTTCTTACAAATATGGTGTTTATGAGACCTTTTTGGGGGGGTGGGGGGATATTGCAGCCCTCAATCAAACACTTCATTTATTAAGAGGCAACGCTAGAGTCATATCATGGTTCTATTGGAAATTTCTGCTAAACCTGCAATTTCAGGTTCTTTTTTTGCCCAAATGATAAAAGGCTAAATCTAGCTGAATTCTGAGGAGTTTATTATAATTTTATATATTTTTTTATTGGGTTTTCATTTTATTCATGTGTATAAGATTTCACATGTTTTTTTCTATGTTATTTATAACGTGTTTAGTTTTAAATTAATTTTGGTTAGCAAACATTAGACAATTTGACATTTTTACTTTTCAGATTTTAGTGCTACAATGATTAAAGGCTGAAATTCCTGAATTCTGAGATGTGTATAACATTTCACATATACTTTTTCTATGTTATTTATACTGTGTTGATTTTGGTTAACAAATATTGTCAAAATCCCGGGCAATGCCGGGTACTTCAGCTAGTCCATAATAAATTTTATTTAAATTATTAATATCCACATTTTCAGTTAAACAGAATTATTCTAATATTAGCCATTTACTTTGTTTCTTAAGTGTAATAGAAGAACACTAATCTCTCCTTTCTCGATTTTTTCACCCATAACAAGTATTTTCCTATGAAATAATATTGCCAAAGTTCTTTCCACTTTCCTCCGTTTATCAATTTAGCTACCTAAACCCATGAATTTATTGGGACGTTTTATTTAGTGCATCAATCCACGTAGCAGATTCTTAATAGTGATGTTAAACTATGGGAAATTTTCCTCCGGTATTTGTTTAATTACAGATTAGGAAATGCCTATTTTTTAATCCTGTTTTCAGCATTTGGAAGAAACCTTTAAATGCATAGAATTTGTGTAACCAATTTATTGAAAAATTTCAATCCTTTTAGTTTTAATTTAAAAATCTGTTTTTTTTTTTTGGGGGGGGGGTAGACATCGATACAATGCAATATAAAAAAAATTAACAACTAAAAAATTTAAAATATTAAAAACTACGTGCATTTCACTTAATTTTTTATTTTCGAATTCAAGAAACTGAATTAAAAAATATTCATTTTCTAATCTGCGATTATAAAAAAAAAAATTTCAGGTAGTCTTTTCTAACGAAACTACCTCGGATTATTAATTATCGTTGCTGTGTGTGTGTGTGTGTGTCAGTCAGACAGTCGACATTTTGACGCATTTTGGTACTTTTCTGTTTAACTGTTTACTGCTTGCCCAAGCGACACAGACTGGGTTTGGCGCGCTGCCAAAATTATAACTCGTGGCGACGGACGGTTTTAGCGTCTAAAATTTTGCTTTCCGAAGGACTGTTATGGAGGAACGTAATCTAACGTTAACACTGAGGGTAAAATTCCCCATAGCAGAACACGGGATTTGAAGATCTGCGATGTGAACTCGTGCGCAGCCTAAACTGCGTATTTTCAAAAGAAGGGAAAAAAAACTATAATTTAATAAATTCAAGAGACAATTTAGCCTTTAGCTGTAGACGTTAATAATTTAATGAAAAGTAAAATAAATAGTATAATAAAATCTGTAATTTAGTAAATAGCCTATAAAATTAAACTAACGGAAAATTTTGAGATTTTATTCATTACAAGTTCTGTTTTAACGTAGGATTTACGTTCCTGCATAACGGTCCTCCGGAAAGCAAAATTTCGGACGCTAAAACCGTACGTAAGTACCACGCGAGTTATAATTTTGGCAGCGTGCCAAACCCAGTCTATATCGCTTGGGCAAGCAGTAAACAGTTAAACAGAAAAGTACCAAAATGTGTCAAAATGTTGACACTGACACACACTCACACATATATATATATATATATATATATATTTACATATATAATATAGTTAGATAGATAGATAGATATATAGATAGATATATAGATATTTAGATAGATAGATAGATAGATAGATAGATAGATATAGATAGTTATATAGATATATAGACTTATAGATATATAGATTTATAGATAGATAGATAGATAGATAGATAGATAGATATATAGATAAATATATAGATAGATAGACAGATAGACAGACACATAACACATACATTCATACATACATACATATATACATAAAAAAGAGGTAAGCAACGATAAGTAATCCTACGTTAATAACCCATGGTAGTTTCGTTAGAAGAGAGTACCTGAATTTTTTTTTTAAACATTTACTCTCGAGATTCAAAAGGCATTCATTCAAAAAACAGAGTTCTAACGTATGCATTTTCTAATATGTGACTAATCAGTGACAAAAAAGAATACTGAGAAGAAATTCAGTCTAGAATAAAATACGCCGCCTTAGGGAGTGATGTCATGAATTTCTCAAATTAACCCCGTAGCGCTAATCTCCATCACTCTTTTAATTTTATCTAAACGTTTTACACCCGTCCGTTCACAGCCATTAAAGGAGCATTCATAACAACGAGCATCTTTGTATCCAGCAGGTTCAATGGTCTTTCCACCACATAAAAGGCCCATCCAGTAGCTTCTCTTTGCACTTCACCTTAACCTGACCGAATAACACTCTTCTTTTCATTGATATCTTTTTATTCAACTGCCCTTTTGACTTTCCTACCACATTTCTATCACGGAACTAGATTACGAGGCGAAACGTTTTTCTTTCCTTTTCTTTTTTTTTATTCTCAGAAAACGACTCTTTAAAAAAAAAAAAAAAATGCCCTGAAAACTTTGAACGACTCCGCGAGCCGAGAGGACCGACAAGGAAAATTTGTCGATAAGGTGAAAAAAAAAAAACTGGCTTTTCCTATAAGACTCGTAATTATGAACTACCTTGACCGCAAACTTTTTCCACCTGCTTCGGGCAAACAGTAGGTTTTTGAGATAGTCAAGCAGTGATGTGACCTGAGCCCGTTATCTCTGGTCTACGATGAGGCTTGTTGTGGGTTCCCCATTATAAAAGCTAGGAAGCGTAGCGTAGCCCGCGGGAATTATTTCAGGAATTCAGGAGGCTTTCGTGCACCGTTATACGTAATGGCTTGATCACAGATAACATCCGCGTCTGGGTTAGGCTTAACCAAGCCTTTTTTTTTTCGAGGATACGCGTTCGTACACGATTTTCCGTCGAGCGGTCTTGACATCTCCTTCCAGGTTATATAACTAATTTGACTCTTTAATAGGCAATAACAGCCTGCGTTTACACGGGTCAAGAATTACGCTACTCGATCGCTCGAATAATTGCGATCAGCTCTGAATGAGAGAAATGCAGGGGACTGTGTCTTACTTTTGTCTCTTCTAACTTCGTTGTTTTTTTAGTGGATTTAACCCAGTTCTTCATGCAGTTTCTCTTCCTTTCCCTACCCGTCGTATTAAGTTTTAGTACTTAAGAAACTGACTTTGCAAATAACATTTTTAAATGTTTTTATTCATTTACTTATAAATTAAATAAATGACAATAAATAAATTACACACATGCACACAGATATATATATATGTGTGTGTGTGTGTGTGTGTGGCTTAGGCACTTAGGTACAAAGTCAGTTTTTTCCAAGATGACTTTGTTTGCTTATGTCTCTTTAAAAAAAATACTATTTTCGATGTAAGATGTAACCAAGTCTTCCCGATGCTTGAAAAAATGTTTTATAAATCAATGTAAAGACTTGGGTACTTTTTACATTGAAAATAATATTATTTTAAAGCGACATAAGCAAACAAAGTCATCTTGGAAAAAACTGACTTAGGCACTTCTTGTACCAAGACACACACAGACACTTATATATATATATATATATATATATATATATATATATATATATATATATATAAGTGTATATATATATATATATATATATATATATATATATATATATATATATATATATATACACGTTTGTGGGGGAGGGGTACTGAAGATGAGGCCAAGTAATTTCTGGCAGGGAACAACTGCTTGTGATAAACATATTACAATTACGAAGAATTATTCGTATGAAGAATCAAAGCACTGGAGGACAATAGATTGTAAAATTAATTTTATCTACGGACGGAATATTTATTTTATTTTAAAAGATAATTTATGTAGCGTCTCATGAAGGTGATCAGAAATGTATGCTTAATCACAGAATACTTGACTAAAGTGACTTGAATAAGTGACTAAAAAAAAATCTCATTTTAATTTGAGTTTGATAAAAAAAAAATTTTTTAATAGATGAGGTCCTATGTATTTTCTATGATTAATGGAACTTAAAAGTGATAATGCAATACACTATAATTAAATCTTATCAAATGGGATAATAAAATTCAATAATGCGTCAAAAATATAAGCAGCTCTACATGCGGAATACAATAAAACACTGATTTTCAATCCTCATAAAATAGGAGTATGTTCAAGCATGTTGTTTAAAGCTTTATGATATACCATCTGAATACATTCATATTAAATACAATGGTCAATGTATGCAATTAAAGCCTATATATATATATATATATATATATATATATATATATATATATATATATATATATATATATATATATATATATATATACACAGTGGCTCCCAAAAGTGTTCGTACACTTACGATTTTCAATGAAATAGGGGTCTATCCATTAATTAAAATGAATATTTCTGAATGGGTATTTAATAATAAGATCTATAATCTATTCTTAATAAAACTTCATGAAATATTTTGAAAACATAGTAAAACTTTATCTCACAAAAGTCATCGGACACTGAAATATTTTCGCATAAATTCATAATTAAAATTATCGTCTGGAGCTTTATTTTTATTTTTGAATTGTGGTGGCATTTAAAATATCGTTTGGCTTTAATTTTTGCTTGCCTACTCCGCAATATTCTATTTATTATTTAAAAATGGCTCGTAGTCGTAAAGAAACAACAAACAGCATTCGAAAATTGATTATTTTTCATCATAGTAGTGGTAAATCAGTTCGGAATATTGCTAAATTATTTAATTTATCCCATTCTACTGTGCAGTATGGGATAAAACGCTTTAAAGAAGAAAATCGGATCGAAAACAAGGTAAGAAAAGGTCGTCCGGCAAAGTTAACAAAACGTGGTCAGAGATTTATAATTAGAAAATTTGTGAAAAATCCACGTTTGAGTGCTGTAAAAGTTTCTCCAGAATTTAATGAAACATTTTCTACTTCAATTTCACCTGAAACTGTTCGACGAGTTCTCAGAGCAGCTGGATTACATGAACGTTCTGCCCGCAGAAAATTTTTTGTGAGTGAGAAAAACAGAAAGCTTAGGATTTCCTTCTCACTATCAATGATAAATAAGCCCCAAACGTATTGGAATAATGTCTTATTTGCCGATAAAAGCAAGTTTAACATTTTTTGTTCCGATGGGCGTATAATTGTATGGAGAAGAAAAAATGAGGAACATAATCCCAAGAACTTAGTAGGAACAGTTAACCATGGCGGTGGAGGTGCCCTTGTGTGGGGGTGCATGTCAGCATCAGGACTAGGTAATTTGGTATTTATTGATGGCATAATGAATCCTGCTGTTTATATAAATATTTTAAGAGACAATTTAAAATTATCAGCCCAAAATTTGGGTACTGGACCTTGGGTCTTTGTTTTTTATCAAGATAAGGATCCAAAGCACACGGCTCACAACGTTCGCCTCTGGTGTCTCTATAATCATCCACAAGTTTTGAAAACACCACCTCAATCACCAGATTTAAACCTAATAGAACATATTTGGAGAGAACTGTCGGATGTAGCTGGCAAAAAATATTTGTTGTCGAATACTTTGTGTAATGCTCATATTACTTTAGTTTATTACATTATTACACTTTTTAAAGTAGTTTTTCTTTGGAAATAAACTTTCTAAATAAACAGGATTCGTGTAAAGCCTTTTAACACTTTAGATTAGCATTAATTGTAAAAAAATCGTTGGCAGTTAACTCTGTGATTGCAATTGTATTTTATTTAGCAAAAATATGTAGTTTATGTGATATAAATTGACTCAAATACTAAAATTTGCAATATCACAGTGTAAATCTTTTCATAAATTGGAGACTTTGAGTATAAATATAGTTTATAAATGTAGTTTATAATAAAAATAGCTTAATTAAGTTTATATTTCAGGATTTTTTCAAATCATTATCATTTATGTATTTATATTCGTAGATTTGCATCAGAAAGAAATATCTTCAAAATGAGCGGTTATTAGCGGCTACACTTTTCAAAGTTATTTACTACATCACTTGAACTTTCGAGGAAGGTAGAACAAATCATCGAGACTCTTCGGGAAATGTAACAAATTCCTTATCGAATGGTGAAATTACCAACAAAAATTTATTCAAATTTACGGCATCTTTCATACCGTAAATTTTTCACCACCACTTTTTTTTTCACCACCTTATTTTATATTTTAAATCAACAAACGTAAACGAATTCATGTTAAATACAAACGTACATACCTGGCATTTCACAATCCACAATTATTTAGTATCAGTAATTGTTTGTAACACAGAAAAATAGCACTAAAATATGTTGTCACGAAGTCAAAGTTAATATTGGAGATAATCAATTTAGTATCAAATTTAAACTGGTCTTAACTGTAAATGAATCAAACTGTTCAGCAAGTATGGCCGTCAGTAGATTTCCCCACTATTATCCTTCACTATCACCTACGTTTTCCCCGCCTCGTTTGCGTTTTGAATAACTGACTATTGGCCATCTAGATTGGGCCCTATGTGCGTCGGGCACAAATTCTAATTTTCTTATTTTAAAATTATTTTTACTACTAGAAGGTAACCCGTCATTTTGACATCATAATAGTAATAATGACGTCATAATGGAAAAAGTATATGAAAGTTAAAAAAATATCCCGAATTATCTAACAATATTGCATTTAATCCACACTTTGTAAAAGCAAACCCTTTCATTATTTTTTTATTTATTTAGTTTTTCATGCGATTGGAGTAGTAGACTACCATCCAACCCGTCATTTTGACGTCATAATACTAATAATGACGTCATAATGGAAAAAGTATATGAAAGTTAAAAAATATCCCGAATTATCTAACAATATTACATTTAATCGACACCTTGTAAAAGCAAACCCTTTCATTATCTTTTATTTATTTAGTTTTTCATGCGATTGGAGTAGTAGACTGCCATCCAAATTTTTACAGCTCACTACGCGATATGAATACTTGAGCTACTCGATTCATTCACATTCAAGTTTGTGTACTTTCAGAATTCATCGCAAAAGTAAACAGATTTTTAAAAACTGTTAAATATACAGCTAAAAGCATCCAATTTTTTTAGTTCTGAATGTTTTATAGAAAAATAGGCTGAACAAACGTGATTTGATGGAGAAGATATTAGTATTTAGGTAAGAAAAAATTCTGATCCACATCTGAACTTGAAATTAAGCCTAACCGGCTGTTTGTTTACTGAGGGCTTCAATTGAAAGATGAGTACAGCCCGGAAGTGTTATACAGAGACAACGGCTATTATATATATAATGCTAACTTGGGATCTGAATGAGATTGTATAGAAAACTTTGCTGACTGTGATGATTCCTCAGTGTTAATCAATGACTGAATTAACTATTTTATTTTTCTTCTATTCTTCTATCAGCTGTCTTGAGAAATATTTGTTTATAAATACATCTCCTCCTAATAACCCACTTTCCTGCGTTCTTCTGATCATTTGATAATACTCTCTTATTCCTCAGTTCCACTTCATAGCTCCGTCTCCTCGGATCTATTTCCCCACTTTTTCACCTCATCGGGCTTTGTTTGTTTGTTTGTCTCGATCTCGGAAGGGTCCCTTTGCGTACGCCTGGACACAGGAATTTCACTCCCCCGTTCCCCAGACAACCATGACCGGTTCCTATCTATAAATCGGACAGGCGCCGAATTGAAATAGGTGCCAAGATGAAATGTTGGAAAAAATAAGAAATTCTTAACAAATATCGAAAAAACATTAATAGTTTAATCTAACATATAAAACAGTTCCGTGACTGACTGACATACAACGCACAGACCAAACCGCTGGACCTAAAGGGCTGAAATTTTGCATGGCGATTCTTCTAATAGTGTAGGGGTGCACTAAGAAAGATTTTTCAAAAATTCTTCTGAGATTTTTTTAAATTAAATTTTTAAGCTGTTTTTGTAACTTTTTTTACGTTTGCATTTAAAATAATACATTGAGTGTTATAAAATTTATATCACGAGAAAGATCATAAAAGTTCCTTCAAAATGAAATTTTTTTCGAATTTTTACCTCCATTTCCTGATTTTTGGTGAATTTTTAAAGATTAATTTTTAGAATTTAATTTATTAAATGCTGATCACGTGATTTCTTTTTCTGGTACTTTCAATAAATTTATCGTCACGTGCGTAACAACTAAATAGACAAAAAAATATTTTTTTCTCTTTCTAATGCAGCAGACGATTGGATATTATCCAAAAAAAAATGCATATCCCTTACGATTTTTTTATAAATATATATATATATATAGATATATATATATTTTACATCAATTGTATACATTGATCATCGCATTTATTATAAATATATATATTTATTTTTTGGCATAAATTGCATACGTTGACCGTTGTATTTAATTTGAATGTACTCCGTAGCGAAGCGCGGGTTTTCAGCTAGTTTATACATATAAAACAGTTCCGTGACTGACTGACAGATAACGCACAGACCAAACCGTTGGACCTAATGGGCTGAAATTTTGCATGGTGATCCTTCTTAGAGTGTAGGGGTGCACTAAGAAAGATTTTTGAAAAATTCTTCTTAGATTTGTTTAAATTAAATTTTTAGCTGCTTTCGTAACTTTTTAAAGTTTGCATTTAAAATAATAATCTGAGGGTTATAAAATTTATATCACGAGAAAGATTATAAAATTTCCTTTAAAATGAAATGATTTTTTAGTCTTTGCCTCTAATTTCTGAGTTTTGGCGAATTTTTAAAGATTTAATTTTAGACTTTAATTTATTAAAGGCTGATCACGTGGTTTCTTTTCTTTTTGTGATAAATTAATTTTGCGTCACGTGCCTAACAACGAAATAAATTGACAACAAAAAAAAAAATACGGTAAAAGATAAAATTTAACTACTAGACTAATTGAGGTGGAAGTGTTTTAAAGAATATAATTGAAATTAGTATGTTTTATGGATATTAAACATACAAATGAATTGCATACATTCACCGTTGTATTTAATTTGAATATTTTCTTCTACATTATTTTATCTATAGAAATATCCGTTACGATTTATATATATATTAAGCGGGAGTCAACTCGTCAGTTGAATAGGGAAAATATAGTATTTCTCATGCAGGTAGTAACAAGGACCTATTTCTAGCGCCTCCCACCCCCATATCTTGGAAGCCCAAGCGCGCGTTTAGAAAACCTATATGGTAATCAGCTCCTCGGTTTTACAAACCCGGTAGACGGGTTTGTAACCAGTTGCGCCGTGTGCGTGGCTCCATTCAATTACATAGGTTACGACTCAACACGGACTGGTTTGTGATTCGAGTCAGTTATCAGTTTCTTTTGAGTTGCCCCGTGTGCAGACGGCCTTACCTTATCGGCCCCCCGGTTTTCCAATGTTTTGCATCAAGAACTATATTTTAGGAAATATACTACTTTAACTACCTAGCTGGAAAACACGCTTGACTCACTTTCAAATGCTCTTTATTTAAATGAGAGGTATGTAAAAAAGCATACGAGGAAAGTGCAACGTAATTTTTTTTTTTGTGTATTATCTAATGAATTCATCGGATCAATAAACACAAATTCCCTCTCGAAAAAAACTGGTCTGATGTAAACTAAATGTGGTGCTGATGGTATATGATGGTGGAACTTTCCGGTTGACTGCTGAACGTAACAGAAAACTGAATTTAACCTTACTAGCGATATCACAATTAATGCAAACATCGGTTTAATGTTAATTAATGTAAAATTAATTTTTTAAAAAAAAAGCTAAATCAATAAAAAATAAAATTGAATTTTTAATACAGCACTCACACACCAATTATTTTAATATTGTACGTAAGTAATGACCTGAAAAATCCAATTATGTTTGTTTTAAGGCTTCCATTAGATGAGATCGTAGATTCCCAATGTTAAGATACAGGGAATTTTATTCTCAGCATTTTTCTAGCCATATTAGCTGTGGCCTATTTTTAACGCAGGATTATGTTCCTCCATAACGGTCCTCTGGAAAGCAAAATTTCTGATGTCCTGCGTCGTGTCATAATTTTGGCAGCACGTCAAACCCAGTCTGTATCGCTTAGGCAAGCAGTAAACAGTTAAACAGAAAAGTACCAAAATGCGTCAAAATTTTGGCACACACACACACACACATATATATATATATATATATATATATATATATATATATATATATATATATATATATATATATATATATATATATATATATATATATATATACAGTGGAATCTCGATCGATCGTTTTCGGATCCATCGTTTTTCCGTATGTATCGTTCATTTACCAGTCCCAACGATCATATTGCCTTGTTATGTTTCCGTATCTATCGTTTTCCCTCATTTATCGTTCATTTCAATCGGTCCCTTGAAAAACGATAGATCGAGATTCCCCTGTATATATATATATACACACGTACGTATATATAGATACATATATACATACAAAAGAGGTAAGCAACGATAAGTAATCCTACGTTAATAACCCGCGGTAGTTTCATTAGAAGAGGCTACCTGAAATTTTTTTAATTACGTTTTTTCATTGGAAGGTAAACTTTAATAAAAGAAGGTGAAATTTTTTAATTTTTCCACGGTTAATTTTTTACAGAACAATATTGACATATGTTGCCGCACGTGCGCCACTGAAGAGAAGCGAAGATGTCCACGCCTGCGCAGTACCCGAGCCGACTGAGCCCAACTTCAGTTGACTACTAGACGCTGTAAAGTTAACAGCAAAAACCTGAAGCGGGTAATTAATATTTTTCTTGACACCCACAATTGCTTCAACTCATTAATGTTCAACTGTTTTTGTATTGTAAATAATATGTGTGACCTCTTTTTAAATAAAAAGCAGAAAAGGCAGCTGTGGTCCATCGAACTTTATTTTATGTGTTCTTAAAATATAGAACGCATAAACACAGAAAAATTGTGTGTTCTTTTCCGCTTAAAATGACGTTTAAATCATGTTTCTATCTTGACTAAAACAGGAGATATTAATTTTTTGCTTTGCAACATTCTAATAGCAGCCAATCTTTGTTTAAACCTTTAAATGCGTTTTTCTGCATGATGGGTTTTTTCACCATTTCTCGTCTTTAAATTGTTATAAGTCAAGAACCGTTAAAGATAAATGGTTCAAACTTGTAACATGTCTTTTCAATTATTTTACTTTAATTTTAACTCAGCAAATTGGAAAAAAATATTTGCTTTTAAAACTATGATTTTTTAAAAATAAGTTGCATCTTTTTTTTTTATTCTAAATATTTTTAATTTTTTTAAAATTAATATTTTAAAAAATGCTGAATCAAAATTAAAAACTTATATATTTCTGTTTATTAAATTAAAAAATTTTGAAATTCGACAAATAATATTTCGAGTTATATTGATTTTAAATTACCCCACTTTTTTTAAAAATTTAAAATTTTTAAAAACTTAATGAAAAGTTTTATGATGTGATTTTGCTTACAAATTATATGGTTAACCATCACAAAAATATTTCAAAATTTAATTCAATAAATTTTTGAAAAATTTTAAAATGTGTCCTGGACCCCTTAAGAGAAAAAAAGGATTTTACTCTCCAAATTTTAATTAAGAAAACTGTCTAACTCAGAGGTACTCATACTCAAACTGCGGCCCACCTAGCTTTTATGGGCGACCAGAAATACTCCTACTCATGATCTTTTGTAAACATAAATTTGGAAATGAGTGCCTAAAAAATACAAAAATGTACTCTCTGCTGCTTCACGTTGTTCGCATCCACGTATCTTTGTGAATTATCCCATTACAAAATGAACTTATACGGAAATCAGCTTACTGATTCTTACCTTAATAACGTAGCAGACTGTAGCAAGTATAAACCAGCTTTGTCTAAAATCATCAACATAAAAAAAATCACACTCATCTATCTATCTATATATATAAAACAGTTCCGTAACTGACTCATTCATTCACTGACTGACATACAACGCACAGACCAAACCGCTGGACCTAAAGGGCTGAAATTTTACATGGCGATTCTTCTAATAATGTAGGGGTGCACTAAGAAAGATTTTTCAAAAATTCTTCTTAGATTTTTTTAAATTAAATTTTTAAGCTGTTTTTTAAACTTTTTTTACGTTTGCATTTAAAATAATACATTGAGGGTTATAAAATTTATATCACGAGAAAGATCATAAAAATTCTTTCAAAATGAAATTTTTTTCGAATTTTTACCTCCATTTCCTGATTTTTGGTGAATTTTTAAAGATTCATTTTTAGAATCTAATTTATTAAATGCCGATCACGTGATTTCTTTTTCTGGTACTTTCAATAAATTTATCGTCACGTGCATAACAACTAAATAGACAAAAAAAAACTATTTTTTCTTGCTAATGCGGCAGACGATTGGACATTATCCAAAAAAATATTAAAATACAATAAAAGATATGTATAATTCTATACATTGATCGTCGTATTTATTATATATATATATATATAGGCATTAATTGCATACATTGACCATTATATTTAATTTCAATGTACTCCGTAGCGAAGTGCGGGTTTTCAGCTAGTATATATACATATATAAAACAGTTCCATAACTGACTGACTGACATATAACGCACAGACCAAACCGCTGGACCTAAAGGGCTAAAATTTTGCATAGCGATTCTTCTTATAGTGTAGGGGTGCACAAAGAAAGATTTTTGAAAAATTCTACTTAGATTTTTTAAAATCAAATTTTTAAGATTTTTTTGTAACTTTTTATAGGTTTGCATTTAAAATAATAATCTGAGGGTTATAAAATTTATATCACGAAAATGATCATAAAAATTCCTTTAAAATGAAATCTTTTTCAAATCTTTACCTCCATTTTCTGATTTTTGGTGATTTTTAAATATTTATTTTTAGAATTTAATTTATTAAATGCTGATCACGTGGTTTCTTTTCTTTTTGTGATACTTTAAACTAATTTTGCGTCACGTGCATAGCAACGAAATAGACAAAAAATATTTCTTTTTCTTGCTAATGCGGAAGACAATTGGACATTATCCAAAAAAATATTAAAATATAGTAAAATATGTTCCTCTAACTGTGTTCTTTAGTATGCACTATATTCTTTAGTATGTTCTTCTATTAGATTTAATTTGAATATTTTGTTCTACATTATTTTGTCTATAAAAATATCCGTTACAATATTTTTATGAATATATTTTTTTGTTTTTTTACATTAATTGCATACATTGATCTTTATATTTATTATAAATATATAATTTTTGGCATTAATTGCATGCATTGACCGTTGTATTTAATTTGAATGTACTCCGTAGCAAAGAGCGGGTATTCAGCTAGTTTTTAAATAAACGTTTGAATACATTTGAGTTTTATTTTTCACTTTATTTTATTATGAGGTATTGTGTTATAAGTTGCGGCCTGCGTAACGTGGCAAACATATGCATCTGGCCCGAGAGAAAAAAAAATCAGGTAGTCTCTTCTAACGAAACTACCACGGGTTATTAACGTGGGATTACTTATTGTTGCTTACCACTTTTGTATGTATATATGTATGTATGTGTTATGTATATATGTATCTATATATATATGCACGTATGTATATATGCTGCTGGGTGGAAAAATGGTTTTAACATATTTAAGTTAAAATATTACAGGTTCGTTTACTAATTCCCCAGCATGTAAACACTGTAGAAGGATAGACACAACTTAATGCTTATATAAATGATGAGGACCAATATTTACAAATTAACAACGAATATTTATTACACAAATAAACAGTTAAATTACAGTATTAAAATGATTATTCAAATAACTACGTGAATAAGAAATAGTGTGCTAAAATGATTAATATTCTTTCAATAACAAATTGGGTCCTCACCGGATAAACATGTAAAGATATGTATAATTTACGGGATTTTAATTTAAATTTAAATCTTAAAATAGTACCGTCAATATCACCATAATTGCAAAGACTGACTTACCCCAAAATCGGCTCGCTAATCATCGCTCGTGGTTGTAGGTAAAGGGGCAGGGTGGACTCGAGAGTCCACCACAGGGCAAGCCCGCAGACTATACGCCCTCTGCACACCTCTATATCCTCTGCACACACCCTCTCTAACTCTCTTTCTCTCTATCTCTGTATCATTTCTACCCCTTAATATTTATCTCAACTTTTTGCATACATGTTTTCACCTTCCAATCACAATATTTTCTTCTCCACATAAACTCCACCTACGTCTTAAAACCCTTTTCTAGTGGCCCTAATATTTCTCTTTTATTAAAATCACACTTCTCATTGGACCTATACTAAACATTTTCATATTCTTTCACATTTTTCCCCTGTTCCTTTCTACATTTTTCTTATATTTTATTTTCTAACACCTGGTCAGTTTTATAACATCTTTTCCTGACCATGATCCGACAATACTGCTTCTGTTGCGTAAATTTCAATATAATCCTTTCAATTCCTATTCTAAAGGGGCTTTTTCGACTGACCCTCGTCCAACGCAACTCTTTTATCATGGGGCCTTTTAACTAACCGCGGTTGTACTTTACTACTGAGCCTTTTCTTATGGGGCCTTTTATATGGGAGCGGCGGCTATTTCCAAACCTTCCCCTCTCTACCATAAATATATTTTTATTGCGTACGTTTCCCTTTTCTAACAATCTTTTAAACTTATGTAAAAGGCCTTTTCTTATGCTGACCCTTTCTTAATTCTTATTCCCCTTCACAACGCTTCACAATGGATAAAAGAATCTTGAAATGCCTTGTAGCTTTTAACAAATCTGCGAAAACCTTTTGCTGGCTTAAAGAGCCAGCAATACTCACAAAAGTCTCAGAAAAAGAAAAAAAAAATTTTTAAAAAAAGAAAAAAAAGTTGTAAGTCCCGATTTGAGATTTAATACCTAATTGGTTGAGAGACCTACTACTAGATGGTGGAGGACCCAAATTTAAATGATAAACATACATATATAGCACAAAAATACCAGGTTATATATATACAACACACAAAAAAAATTATCAAATTCTAATCAATGTAAAAGTAGACTCGTTAGGATAATATTCTTAGTAAAATTTAGCACTTTCAACCAAGATAAATGGCTTCTTTTTCCAAAATTAATCCTGATCTTAACACTTGTGCTTAAAGTGTTCAAAAAATAGGTATTAATATAGGGAAAATTATCCAGTAATAATGTAATATAAAGCATAAATAAGAATGAATAAATTAAAGAGTACAATAAAATTATAAATAATGCTCACACACAAAATTTGAGTTGCTGAGAAAAAAAAATTGATATAACCAATGTTAAAATAGGCTTACTAGAACAAACTCGTAGCATAAATGAATACTTGTAACCAACCTAAATAACATTTTGTAGCTAAAATATAATTAAAAGTAACTCTTGGGCTTGAGAAAGACACAAAAAAAAATTAGTATGAAAATTAGCCTAATAATAATTTATATGAGTTGCTTGAAAAAATAAATGAAACAGATAATACTGAGTTATATATAATTAAAAAAAATATTTTCCAGAGTGTAAATGATTGGAAAATAATTGCCAATAGCATAGACGAAGTATGCAATACCAACCATAATGAAACAAAATTCTTAGTAAATTCAATACTGATAACCTTCATAAATAACACTTCCTCATAAATAACATTTCATTCCTAAAAATAATTAATGCTAATTCTTGAGCTGAAGGTATACAAAAGAAATGGGTATAAGAAGTAGAGCATCATAATATAAATATATAAAGTGAAAATGAAAATAACTGATTTAAAATAGAGAAATGGATTTAAAATAATTAATGTCCTGAGTATATTTTTAGTGAGATATACAACATCAGAAAGTGATTGTTGAGAAGACTTGTACCAAACGTCGGTTTCACTGGAAGGCTAAGTGTTCTAGGTAATATATAAAGTTCTTGAAATGACAGCAATCACAACTGAAAATTCTGAAATTATCCAGATGAAGTGTTAACGGATTAGGATCTAGGTTCTGGTGAACACATAAAGTTCTTGGACGGGAAAATTGTCCGTGGATCATGTTGAATTACTCCAGCAACGTCCACAGTGCAATCGTAAGACCTAAAGAGTTGGGTAACACTCATACACTAATGTCTGATATTCAAGTTTCCCTTCAAAAAGGATGATCGTAGCAAAGCGACTTCCCGATTCGAAGTTTGAACGGCAGCAGGATGCATAACAGTCTGTGTCAGTAAAGAAGTAGCTCTTGCTTCTAATTTTAGAGCGGACCATTGATTGATCGGCGAAAACAACCACTTGAAGACTATCTGGAAGCACACAGCCGATGAGAAGGAGCACCGCGGACGCTAGTCGATCACTACGGGCCTGTATGAAGGTGAACAGGATGCACGTCCCTTTGTAGATGAAAACAAACACTGTCGCACATTCAGCAAAATCTAGAAATCGTCGTCAAACGTAGGAGACTGCAATCAATCTCACTCGCCGTGACATGCACTAATGCTCGCCAGCTAAAATCCCTGAACAACAGGTATTAAAATTGGGCCGTACAGCAAAGATCTTCTCGTGTTATCGAACAAAATCACCCATGTGACTTCATCATGGGAGCTGTAGTCAGCAGCTTGAAATGTTAAACAAAAATTGTGGTGGCCAGGAAAGCACCAAAAGTAAACAACATTGAGCTATAGGGTAAAGTCTATCTTACAAATCATGTTGAATTGACAGTACAAAAAAAATTCTTAGTCGTATAAAGGGTAAAATTAAAATAACTGTATATTTAATAATCGTTAGTCATTAAATTAAGACATTATTCTCTTATAATGTAAAATATAAAAATTTCCCTTTATATTTCTAAAGAATTAGGGAACAAATGATTAATTATCTAAATGAATATCTATTATGGCATACCTTTGTATAAACAACCAAATATCTAATGATATTGTAACACATCATAATTATCATTGTTAATAATACTACTATTATCATTACACACATTTCTGTAGAATGCCTGTTTATGCATTCATGTACTGTGTTAGAATAAAAAAAAATTATTTATAATAATAAAACCTGAACGCAAAACTACATGTACAACAACAATGGCAAGTGATCAGTCCGCCAAAACAAGATACATTAGAAGTTACATCTAAAATTTTAAAATTTATTTAGTTTTTTATTTGTAACATATTTTAGAGTTAAACAAAAATGCAAACTAAATTTTTGAAATATGAGATGAGTAATAAAAAAAATTGTATATTTTCGATTTCTTACAAGAAATAAAAGAAAACCCTAGTATAATGATAGGGAAAATTATGACGAGAGAGAAGAAAAAAAATAATTATGTGTTATAACTCTCTTATTGACATGACAATTAACATTCGATTAAAGTTAAGGCTAAGAAACGACAGATAATTGTCCAATTTAAAATGCATTAAGTATTTACAAAAAAAAATTAATAACAAATTTAAATTAAACAATAATAATAAACATCCTATTCCTTATTCTAAAGGGGCTTTTTCGACTGACCCTCGTCCAACGCAACTCTTTTATCATGGGGCCTTTTAACTAACCGCGGTTGTACTTTACTACTGAGCCTTTTCTTATGGGGCCTTTTATATGGGAGAGGCGGCTATTTCCAAACCTTCCCCTCTCTACCATAAATATATTTTTATTGCGTACGTTTCCCTTTTCTAACAATCTTTTAAACTTATGTAAAAGGCCTTTTCTTATGCTGACCCTTTCTTAATTCTTATTCCCCTTCACAACGCTTCACAATGGATAAAAGAATCTTGAAATGCCTTGTAGCTTTTAACAAATCTGCGAAAACCTTTTGCTGGCTTAAAGAGCCAGCATATATATATATATATATATATATATATATATATATATATATATATATATATATATATATATATATATATATATATATATGTCAAAATTTTGACGCAGTTTGGTACTTTTCTGTTTAACTGTTTACTGCTTGCCCAAGCTATACAGACTGGGTTTGGTGCGCTGCCAAAATTATAACTCGCGAGGTTCGGACGGACGGTTTCTAGCGTCTGAAATTTTGCTTTCCGGATGACCGTTATGAAGGAACGTAATCCTACGCTAAAAAGTTGAGTATGACTGGTCTAAATCAGGGAGTCTCCAAACTACGGCCAGCGGGCCAACACCGGCCCGCGAGCACCACCAATCCGGCCCGGCCGGACATGGCCGGTATCCGGCAGGCCATGGTTTATTTTGATTACATGGTAAAATTTACAATGTAAGTTAATCATACAAAATAATAATCAGATGTTTTTATTTAACGACCAATTAAGAAATATAACTGACATGCATAATGAAATTGAACATTTTAACTGTAATTAATGATATGAGATTTATCCTAAAAGCTTACAATAAGTGACATGCATAGGTAATTTGCATTGAAATTAAACAATATAATTGTCATCAATGAGATCTATGTGGCTGTAACTTTCCCCTGACAAATGTTTGCAGGTGTGGATCAAGTTTACTAGTGGACGAGGAACAATGTTTACTAGTCCCGTAACGAAAATTTGCGCTTAATTCAAAACAGTATGTTGGTATTATGAGCTTGCTAGCTAGGTCTTTGGCCCTTGGGACTTAGTAGAGGAGTCTAAAAGGTTTGGAGACCCCTGGTCTAAGTCATAGCAACGAGGGGCAGGTGGCTTTAAACTGTATGACTGTGCTTTTTATGATAATGATATCTTGATAAAAATATGTAAATATTGAAGAATTTTCATACATAGCACATAGGGGTACTGTCCCAATCTAGCTGGCCAAAAGTCGGTTTTTCAAAACGCAAACGAGGCGGGGAAAACGTAGGTGATAGGGAAGGATAATAGTGGGGAAATCTACTTACATACTGGGGCCATACTTGCTTCCCAGTTTGATTCAGTTACAGTAAGACCAGCTTAAACTTGATACTAAATTGATTAGCTCCAATCTCTAATACAGTCGAACCCCGCTATAGCGAACCCGGTATATAACGAACGAAAATTTTGGTCCCACTGTTTTCCTATTGTACGCAATTTAATTAGTATTGTGTCAGTTTAATGTAATCGATTTTAGTCGATTTAATTCATTAATGAGAATTTTTAATGGATTTTATCATTTTTTAATACATCATTATTGAATACACATTGCAACTAATGAGTTACACATTTTGTGAACTCTAGCATTTTCTTAATGGTTCGGATATAGCGAACCACCGGATAAAGCGAACAAAACCTTTGGTCCCTTGAAGTTCGTTATAACGGGGTTCGACTGTATTAACACTAATGACTTAGTGACAACATATTTTAGTGTTATTTTTCTGTGTTACAAACAAGTACTGATACTAAATAATTGTGGATTGTGAAAGGCCAGGTATGTATATTTGTATTTAACATGAATTCGTTTACGTTTGTTGATTTAAAATATAAAATAAGGTGGTATGAAAGATGTCGTAAATTTGAATAAATTTTTTTGGTAATTTCACCATTCGATAAGGAATTTGTTACGTTTCCCGAAGAGTCCCGATGATTTGATCTGCCTTACTCGAAAGTTCAAGTGATGTAGTAAATAACTTTGAAAAGTGTAGCCGCTAATAACCGCTCATTTTGAAGATATTTCTTTCTGATGCAAATCTACGAATATAAATTCATAAATGATAATCTTCTCAAAAAATCCTGAAATATAAACTTAAACTATTTTTATTATAAACTATATTTATAAACTATATTTATACTCTAAATCTCCAATTTATGAAAAGATTTGCACTGTGATATTAGAAATTTTAGTATTTGAGTCAATTTATATCACATAAACTACATATATTTTGCTAAATAAAATACAATTGCAATAAAATACAAACCACAGAGTTAACTGCTAACGATTTTTTACAATTAATGCTAATCTTAAGTGTTAAAAGGCTTTAGACGAATCCTGTTTATTTAGAAAATTTATTTCCAAAGAAAAACTACTTTAAAAAGTGTAATAATGCGATGAACTAAAGTAATATGAGCTTTACACCAAGTATTCGACAACAAATATTTTTGGCCTGCTACATCCGACAAATACCCATGTGCGCATCGTTTGTTTAAATTTCACATGAAGTATATGCAATAAAAACCGTTTGCATTTCAATAGTCTGTACTTTTAAATACCTTTAAAAGATTAATTTCAAGGGAAAATACACAATTATTTTAAACATTTAAATACACAACTTTTCGGAGATAAAAACGTTTGTTTGATGTTGCTAAACCAGCCCTACGCAAGAAAACCACCAGGAACTGGTTGTTCGATCATAAACTTTTCAAAAGAAAAAGGAAAATTCATAGGGAAATAGATCATTGTTTACATAATATTTTTCCCGTATTTTCCCTCTTTAACTCAAACGACGAGAAGAAAAAAGAGACAGAAATAGAAAGAAATTTTTTAGCAAGTGAAGAGAACGATTTCTACCATTGCCTACTTAGTTTTAACTAGTAGCCATAAATCGCAAATGCGTTCTAGTTTTGTAATACAGCAAAACACAGCAATTGTTCAACAATTGTGATTTATACAATTGTTCTCAACAATTGTGAATTATTTTTTAATTTGCTTGCCTTATACATAGAACTTTATAGTAAATTTGAATGTAGGCGACTTGTTAGATTCCATTATATTCGAATGACGTGTGACGGCATTCTCTCCTAAAATTTTAATATTTCTCACGGGATTTCAAAGTAAAATTTAATGAGAATCCAGAGACAAAACTAAAAGTTATAACAATATTTTTCTAGACTGATTAGCCTTGCAATTTAGATGCCTATTTATTTTAAAGTTGGAAATGAATTATTTTAAAAGTTGTTTGTACAGTACCTTTTTCGACTTTTGATTATTTCCTGCAGTATTCACTTCCCTTTTCCTTTCAGAAATCGAACAAATCTTCTGTATATTCACCCACTCACTAAGTAGTTCATGTACTTTGTGTATGTTTCTGAAATATGGGTAAATCTGCTACTAAGTAAGCCATGGGGTTCGTGAAGGATTCGATTTTGACAAAGAAAATACATAAAAAGAATTAATGTTGCGAGCGTCTATCACGCTGCATTAGGGAGCGATATACAAGAACAAATAAATCTGCAAACGATAACAATCGATGCCACATTTAACATTTAAATTATTTGTCTGTCAATAATATGGATTAACCGCGTAAACACTTTCATTAAAATCCAAGTAACTTTTAAACAGTTAAATCGTCAAGCGAGAATTATTGTTCTAAAACAGAGTTACCAAAATGTTAAAGCTTTTCAGTAATTATAAAAAATATTTGTTACATTTTGTGTTAAATACTTTTAAAAGATATCAAAATATAATAAAAATTGGTTGTAGCTTCAAACTTTTAAGTAAGTTTATAAAGGAACGATGGTGATGTAGAGCCACAGTCTTTGAGCAAAGTGACGTCATCTTGCAATCCAGTTATTTCTATATTGTAAGGACAAAAAAATACTTAGCATTCCTACTTATACTTGTTTACTTACAGCGGTTCAAATCATAATATTAACTAGGAGGTTACTTCTATTTAGAGAATGGGGAAAAAATCGTTGCTGTGAAAAACTAAAATTACTTTAAGTAGTTAAAAAAAAGAACACTACTTCACGTGCACAAAATACCATGTTACTCAAAATCAACTTATTCCTAAATATTTTCCAACATTGTGAGCCTAAAAGCCTGTTCACACTGCAGTCTATTAGCTTAAGCGTAAAAGAAAAAATGGTGCTGAGATGGAAATAAACCAATCATAGGCCTTAACAATTTCGTTGCTAATCGTTTGGAGGTTTGTCATTGGTTAAATATATTTCAATACTTTTACGTTTTTGCTAATGGACTGCAATATGAACAGAGCCTAAAGGCCTGTTCACATAGAATCTGTCAGCGTCAGTGTTACTCGTATTGAAATATATTTAACCAATTACAAACCTCCAGACGGTTAGCAACGAAATAGTTAAGGCCTGGGATTGTTTTAAAATATTTCAATACGAGTAACGCCGAAGCTGACGGATTCTATGTGAACAGGCCCTTAATCTCGGGGGAAACGAAAATTTCACCTTGCGAAAATGGCGTCATCGTGGCGGATATTCTTAATCATCAATATTCTTAATCATTGGTAGATTTTACAAATGTACCTCACGATGACGCCATTTTCGCATGGAGAAATTTTCCCATGTCCCAAGACATGGTCAAAATTGGGAAAAGTATTTTTCATCCATGATATGTTCGGGTAGGAAAATTTATGGCGGCGATTAGTTAATTTCGCCAACCAACAATCCCCATGTAAAACTAAGAATTTTCCTATCAATACTTTCCTTATCACAGACTCGCAAATGCATATTTTTTTAACGTAGGATTACGTTTCTCAATAACGGTCCTTCGGAGAGGAAAAAATTGTCCTGCGTCGCGAGTTATAATTTTGGCAGCGCGCCAAACCCAGTAGCAGTAAACAGTTAAACAGAAAAGTACCAAAATGCGTTTTAAAAAAAAAGTAAGCAAACAATAAGTAGTCCTACGTTAATAACCAGCGGTAGTTTCGTTAGAAGAGACTACCTGAATTTTCTTATTTTTTAAATCTTAAAGTAGAAATCTGAATACATGCGTGAAATTTTTAAAATTTTGAAATTTTCACTAAGAAATTTGTTTCAGGATATTCGGCTTTGATGTTAATCAGTATAAAATTCAAATAATTTTATAATATTAATTTTTTAAAAAAGGATTTTTAAATATATTCTTTTAAAGATGACAGATCCTGAAAAATTCCACTCCGTGATAAATCTATGTAAAGTACAGATTTACAGAGGGGTAGGCAGTAGAGCATAACAAATGCTGCACTTAGCAATGTAATCATCGCAGAAACATGGTATTAGCATTATTTGATTCTAAAAGATCTCGGGTATATTTTAAGCGAAGAAAATAAATATGTGACTGTATTGAGATTTTTTTTTAATAATACGGACCCATTAAAACAATGACGGCTGGTTGATTTTTCTATAACTAAAAGCGTCAGCTTGCATTCGTCCATATTCGTTCACAGTGATATTTTTAAACGCTCTTCGGAAATTTGTAATGTCCAGTCATTGTAATGTTAACTTCGTAGAAATGGTGCTTTGCCTGAAGAAGATACAGTAACCACCGCTTATAGTGATCAGTGGTTATAAGAATCAACCGTTTATAAAAATCAATATCACGAAAACAAAAACAAATGTATTATTTCCATGTTAAAATTTTCGCTTTAAAGAATCAATCCACCGGTTTTAAGAATCAGTTTACAATCTTCGCTTTCCTTTCATTTTTCCAAAAAAGCCACTTAAACCCTCAAAAGGCACGAAGTTTTTTCTTTTTTTCTTAAGGAAAGATTGATAAAATGGGATGGAATATAGTCGTAAAATTCATCCCTTTCTTTGTTAGACATGACATAATAGTTTCCCCTTAAACGCTTTAGCACAACACTGTCCTATTAGCTTGACCCAGGGGCATCTTTACCCGTCCGGGCCCGATTTCACTTTTCTGTACTGACAAACAAAAATAGGGACTCTTTTTTCCCTCCTCCCACATCCTGGTTGCGGCTTCCTGGACCCTGAAACACATAAATCTTCGGCGAAGTGTCCACTATCACTTAGGCAAACGTGACATTAGTAGATTCAGCACGTTATCAAACCATGAAACGTAAGCTAGAAGGTGAATCTTCGTCTGAGACTATTAGTATTGAAAGAGGTATAAACAGCCTCCTGGAAACTTCATTACGTCAACCTACCATAGAAAACTTTTTCTTGCTCCCTTCATGTAGTTGAAATATTAAAACTGTTAAGCAGGTATGTTGTAACAAATATTGGATTTTTTTCTTCTATTACTATAATCATGTGTATCTACTAAGTCTAGAAATTAAGTTGTATTTTAAAATTATAATAAAAAATTTTAATAAAAGATAATAACGCAAATTAAAGAGTATTTTATGGTAAATTATGTAATATATGTATATATAGGTGTATTTTCCTGTCCAAAACCCTAAATTTCGGCTATAAGAATCAACCGCTTATAAGAATCAAAAACAGTAATAACAAACGTGATTCTTATAAGCGGAAATCACTGTATTAGAAAAGTATAGTTTCATACATGTTATAAATATTACATCGTTACAACTTAAACGGTGATTTTTACGACAATACGAGATTACCAAAAACACAGCTCGAAATGGTATCCCATGGGACAGTGGTTCTAAACCTGGAGACCGCCCCACCCCCTTGGGAGGCACGAGGGATATTCAGGGTGAGCGCGGAGTGACGAACGTATTTTATTGGGGTTAATTACTTTAAAATAAATAAATATATATATATATATATATATATATATATACATATATTGCGAATTTTGTAAATATTGCATTTTGTTTCGTTAAAATGGCTTCTATGGAAGAGCTCCCATAGCTATGTATTTAACGAGTCTATGCGAATCTCGCCAAAGATGAGAGTTATCGCAAAATTGGCGATGGATTTTGTGACTTATTTTGGTCGCCAGATTTGGTGATATTTCGCCAACTTGCCAACTAAACCTTTCTGGAAGCTTCTAGAAATATCTAGCTGTGACTCACCTGTAGAGGGCGCTTTGGAAATCTATAAATATACCTGACATTGGCCTTGGATCTCAGTTAATGATGATTGATTTTAACGTTACTGATATTATTGAACTTTTTAAATCTATTGTAGTAAAGCGCTTTTAAATAAAAAGCTAGCTTTATTACATGTTGGTGATAAAAGGCCGGAATCAAACTTAACGCCGACAGTAATTATTGAATAGTGTTATTTAGGACGTAGCCCGTGCGAGACAGCTTTATTGGATTTGAAGATGGGAAGATCTGACTGAGATTGGAGACATAGATTAGTTGACGGAGCCAAAAAGTGACATCATGTTACAAAGGTCTTTTATGTGGAATTTATGGTATACAGAGATCCCCATCGCCACGTGCAATTCTCGGGTGGTCTGAAATGGGCAGGCAGTGAGGGCGTGAGGTTTAAGTTCAGAAGCCAATGAGAAAGTGTGAAGGGAGTACAGCAAATGAAAAGTTTAAGGTGTCCGGATTGGCTGATTGTAGTTTATGAGAAGGTGGAGTCATGGGTGTGAAAAGGGATTAAAATAAAATATATAGAAGGAGTTTGGAAGAAAGAAAGAGAGAGAGAATCGGGATCGGGGATGCTGTAGGTTCCCATCTCCAGCACGACTTAAAAAGTTATACTTTAAGTGGACTTGAGGGTTCCACATAAACCTGTTACGGCCACTGCGAGCCTGCGTTGACTAAGTGAAATAGAGAGGTCCGCACTCAGATTGCCGCCGAGACCAAGAGACCTAGCTTCCGTGTCACAGCCGAGAAGCAACCCCCATCGAGGACGAAATCGAGAAGTTACACGACGAGGAGAGCCCAGCGCCCCGTTTTTACGACGTGAAGAGATACCCATCGCCAGTGCAAAATAGTGAAGGTACGCGCCAAGGAAAGCCCGGCTACAATTATCAACTGAGAGAAAGTGATCATTCATCGTGAAAGAAATAGAGTTAGCCCCCTGCCCTGTGTAGCAGCGTGACCCCTGACCCTCGGCGAGGAGAGAAGGCCAAGATAGCAACGAGAGTTGATGAAAAGTAATTGGGGTGAGTGTTAAATCTCAAATTTGATTTGTTCAGTTCTAATTCAGGCTAGGTAATTTAGTTTTGTTTTTTTTTCGTAAGGAAGGAGTTTTTTAGTGAGAAGGTCTTTAGTGTTGAACTAATAGTAAAGTTTATTTGTTGTTGCGCTCGGGACGCTCCCTAACCTTGGCAAAGTAATAATAAAATATAATTTGTGAAAAATAAAAATTTTGTGCATTTGTTTTCGGGAAATGAAATGATTCTTTTTGTTACTTGTAAATATTAAGTGTGTAAATAAACTAAGTTTTCTTATGTTAAAATCTTTAGTTTGTCTAAATTGAAAGTTGTTGATGTTAATTTACATAATCTAAGTTTGAGAATAGTGTATTGGTTTTTGTTCGGTTGCTAAGTTTGACATCCAGGGCTTCGGGTTGCATTCAACAAAATAAATCTTAAAAACACAACGCACCCAAATAATTTCCAAAAATAAAATAATTTGTACTAACCAAAATAATTTACGATACGCGCCCAAATGAACTAAAAACTGGATGTAGCAACACGACATCTATTGCTCATGCTCTCAAAGAAAATGAAAACAATCGTGTCCAAAGACTCCTTGATATCATTGAAATTATTGCTAAGTACTTAAACCCCGCCCCTGATCATGTCTAGCTCAACTTCGTTCCCCTCGCTGAGAGTTTTGTTCTGGAATGCCAACAGTCTTTCCAATAAAATTGTTGAATTTCGGGATTTCATGGAAAATTCTAATATTGACCTCGCACTTATACGGGAAACTAAATTTACATCGCCCTGGCGCTTCAACGTCTCAAATTATACCCTTTTTCGTAACGACCGCGCCCCCCCCCCCCTTGCCAAATTCTAATATGAATCCCGGTGGTTGTACTGCTATTTATGAACTCGCAGAGGTTTAAATCACTTCCCCATAAAATCTATTGAAACGGTAAAAGCAGAGAACACTTCTATCATGGTTATGCCAGATAGAAACACCAAAATTTTAATTTCTTCTGTCTACTACATCCCTCCTAATAAAAATTTTCTGGTGTCCGACTTTAACAAAATTTTTAGCTCCAAAAATTTCTGCATTGCCGCTGGCGACCTTAAGGGCCTGTTCACACAGGAGTCCGTGACGTTGTGTTAAGGAAAAGATGACGTTGAGACGAAAATAAACCAATCATAGGCCTCCAAACGATTAGCAATGAAATTTTTAACGCTTATGATTGGTTTATTTTCGTCTCAACGTCACCTTTTCCTTAACGCAACGCATCGGACATCTATGTGAACAGGCCCTAATGCGCATCATACTGCCTGGAATTGTCGTTCACTAAGGGCCTGTTCACATAGGAGTCCGTTGCGTTGCGTTAAGGAAAAGATGACGTTGAGACGAAAATAAACCAATCATATGCCTCCAAACGATTAGCAATGAAATTTTTAACGCCTATGATTGGTTTATTTTCGCCTCAACGTCATCTTTTCCTTAACGCAACGGACTCCTATGTGAACAGGCCCTAATTCTTCTGGTAGAGCCCTTCAAAAATTCGTCTCTAACAACACGGATGTTAAACTTCTTATCCCCCCCCCCTTCTCCTACGCACTTTTACTCTCATGGCTCCTCTACTATTGATCTGGCTCTTATTAAAAACATTCCCTATCCTTTCACTATTGAAACTCATGATGTCTTCGACTCGGAACACCTTCCCGTTCTAATTTCTTTCGACCAGCAGGTCGATATCCATAATCACAATCCCCCAACCTACACTAACTGGGACCAGTTCCAGAGTATTCTAAATAGCTCCGATCTTATTTACCCCTCCATTCGTTGGAGCGAGGACATCGAGCATACCACCAAAACTCTTACTAACAAAATTATCAACGCCAAAATTAGCTCTACGCACGCCCTTAAAGAACCGAGATTTCATAATCTCCCGGCTAATATTGTAACCTTAAATCAAAAACCGTAACGCGGCTCGCAAACTCTACCAATTCACCCGCCTCCCAGAGCATAGACAAAATTATTACTACCTTTGCGCACGTGTCCGCCGTGATATACGTAAATTTAAACAACAAAATTGGTCTGAATTCCTCCAAAGTCTCTCTCCTCAGGACAACACTATCTGGCGGTTCGTTAAAACCCTTAAATCTAAACATTATAACTTCCCACTCATTCAAGGCCCCAATGGCATTGCCTTCGAAGACGCGGACAAAGCTAATACTATTGCTAACACATATCGCGAGCAATTCTCTCCTAATTATGACCTTGTGGACGAGGAAAATGACAGAACTGTCCTCACCAATATTCAAAATTTTCTTTCTACCCCCCCCCCGTACCCAAGATACTGATCTGGCTTCCGTTGCTGAAATCACCAACATTATTCAAAAACTTAAAATCAAAAAAGCACCGGGTAATGACAACATTAATAACTGTGTCCTTAAACATCTCCCTGTTAACATTACTATGTACATAACCGTCATTATTAACGCGATTCTTAAATTTAACTACTTCCCCACTTGCTGGAAAACCTCTATTGTTAGTCCCATACCTAAACCTGGTGCTGATCACAATCTTCCTCAAAATTACCGCCCAATTAGTTTACTGTGTTCTCAGTAAAATTACTGAGCGCGTTATTCAAGTGAAATACAGAGGCTGTTCACACATTTTTAGACGTTGTATATTGTATTCACAAAACTAAATTACATAAAATTCTTGTGTTTTAAATGTTCTATTTCACATCCCTTATTCTGAACTATCTTTCGACACCGCAATTTCCAGGATAATAATGCCTTTTGAATTGTCAGAAGAGGTATTCTATCCCATTCCTCCTGAACAGCTTTCCAGAGTCCTGTAAGGGTTTTGGGACGACGTTTGGATAATGCAGATTTTAAAAGTCCGAAAGCACAAAAATCCATAGGTGATACATCGGGAGATTTAGTAGGGATATCAGTGAAGGGTATGGCCTTCATACCAGTTTTTTGTTCCATTTCTTTTAGGAAATTTACAGTGGATTTTGATGTGTGACTGCTAGCTTTGTCCTGATGGAGTCTCACAGATTGATGGCACTGTGGGTAAAGCGATGGTATTTCATTCAGAAAAATTGGCGATAAAATATGTTCCTGATAGTATTTGGAGTTAATCTTGACAGTTTTTTCCACTCTTTTTATTTTTAACTTTCCATTATAAGAAAAACCAGCAACAATCATGAATCCCTTAGAAAAACTTTCTTTCGATTCTTTGAACCATGTACTTAAATTTTTTTCTCCCCTTTTATGATAATAAATGGCTCTTTTTTTATTGCAATCATTTAAATACACCCATGATTCATCTATTGTGACAATTGTTTTCCATTTTTCTTTGGATAAGTGTTTCTCATATAGAATTCTGCAGCGTGTCCTGCGTTCAGCGATATGATTTGGAAGAAGACGATGCACATTGCGTTTTTTCGCTTTCTTAAGATTTAAATCAACGTTTATCATTTTGTTTACAGTGGACACCGAGCATTTTAATGATTTTGCAACTGTCCTTTGACTAGGGGGATTTTCTTTTAACATTAAACAACGTACATTTGCAATAGTCGAAGATGTCCGTTTTTTCCTTGGATACTTGTTTGGAAGTTTTGTCCCACTTGAGGCTCCAATTTGACGTTTTTTTCCTTTCTTGTTGACGATATTACCTATCGACGCTTTAGATATCACAAAACCATGACTCTCACATCGTTTTTGGATAACGGAGTATGCATATTTCTCTTCGGAAAGAGCATAAATGTAGCCTTCGAACCACTGCTTTGTTAAAAACGCCATTTTGAATAAAAACAAAACTTTCAAGCCGCAGACGATAATTTTGACTTAATTAATTCCCGTGGATTTTTTAGTGGTTCCAATTGCAATTATTTCTTTTGCAGCAAACGATTTTTTATTACCGCTTACCAAAATCGTCTAAAAAATGTGCGAACAGCCTCTGTATATAGTGAAATTATGGGTATTTGATGCTTGGGTTATATTTAAATTTACTTCAATTATTTCAGTCAGTTTTTTTTGTGTATAAGTATATGGTGTTTTTGATATCCTGGTTCAGTTAAACAGTAGAGGCTGAATCTTAGTAACTTCAATTTTTGGCACAGAAATTTTGTATACGAGTTATGTATGAATTTATGGTAGATATTTTAAAGGTGTATTATGAAGCGTGCATTCCTTTGATTTAAATTTTTTTTCTAATATGTGGTGCATAATTATTGATACAGGTTCATGATATAGGTTCTGATTTGGTATTTGTTTGCTCTGATGAGGTTAAAGAATAATAATTACAATTGATGTGTTCAAAATATGTGTTTTCCATTGTGTAAATTTGTGGTATATTTGCATTCTAAGTAATGATAATTTTTTTTATTGCAATTCTTCGTGTCAGGTCAATTTTTTTTTAATTTTTGTTTTGGGCTTCATATCACTTAATTTTTCGGTCTTGACTGGTGCTAAGTTTTTTTTTCTACAATCCCCTTTGCCGTTTAGAGCTAGTCTCATGGTCAGACGGGAATTAGAATTTGTTTGGGTTCATGGACAGATCGAAAATTACCTTAATTTTTTTCCATATAATTTTTTTTTCACACGAAATGCTTGTGAGGGGTATCAAATGCTTCTGCAAGATGGTTTTTCTCCAAATACGCGAGATAGTAAATTCCTCTGCACGTTGAGACTTTCATACGAGAAATTTTGTGTTTTTATTAATTCCAGTTAACAAATTTTGTTTATTCTTATTTTTGCACCCGAATTACTCCTGAAATGTAACAATAGGGCAATGTCTCGCAGCATGTCACATCTCAACTCTTGCAGATTTTACTTCTTGTTTGGCGAGGAGTGGCAAAAAATTGCATAATTTAACATGGCGTTCAATGAGCATTCTTACAGCTTGTTGAATAAAATGCTCTCAGATAACGCAAAGTCTTTAGATACGGTATCTAAACAAAGGTATATTACTAAATTAAACATTCAGGTACAGCCCGGAAAGGTTTATTCAGTATGTGACCCGTATTTATTGACAGAGGAAGACTGGAGTTACGATACAAGACGCTGGCCTGAAGTAACTTATCCTGATATCTATACATATCTCAACATAATAATAATTATTCTCGGCGAAAGAATGATTATATTCTCTTAAACCTTGCGAAATATTAAAAAAAAGTGTTAAAATACCTGTTACATACAACTAATATGAGGAATTTTATAAATAAACTTAAATTATTTAACTCAAAATGAAGGTATCATCCAAAAACTCATGCAAACGCATAGGAACTGCTTCTGTTTTCTGACTCCCCATAATGACGTCACCTATAGCAGACGAAAACTGACGTAGCCAGTGACGTTGCGACGTTTCGCCTTATGCATCTGCAAGATGGTTTTTCTCCAAATACTCGAGTCTGTAAATTCTTCTGCACGTTGAGACTTTCAAGCGAGAAATTTTTTGCATAAAATATTGACCTTTTCTTTTAATATTTCCAATTAATTTTTTTTACATCTACTGTGGAGTTCAAATTTTATCTTGTTCATTTTATAAACAGTTGCTGCTTAAATATTTTTTTGATTACTCTTGTCTACTAGGTTTCGAGTGCATATTTTCAGCTAAACAGGTCAGCATGATTTTTGGGATCGAACAGTGGTTTTTCAGTTTAGTGGTTTTGAGTTTTGAAGGAGATTTTGATTTGTTTTGTTGAGTTTTGGTTCGATATGATGTGGCTTATTTTAAGCAGAGCATACAATTTTTTTTGTTAAGGTTTTGGGACGTATGCTTCGTTGGCACTGTAGGAGTTCTGATATGTGAGTTAACTAACTGTAGACAAGTTGTAAATTTTTTTTATATTACTTTGAAACAGAGACTTGTTGTTTTGAATTAGATTTTTGACTAGGTTCGGGGTTTAGTTTCAGTGGCGCGTACATAGTTATAAATTTTTTTGTGAGAGGTATGATAATTTGTCAATGGTTTCATGTTTTATTTTATATGCAATCTCTGTAGTATAATATAGGTTGTTATTAGGTAATTTTGATTCGAGTTTAATTTGTCGCAATATACCACAAATGTTTAATGCAATTCTAGAAGTTACTGTTCATATCAGATAGTGTTTCAACCTTTTACCGGTTGTAGCAATGCCAACACTACAGATATAACTGGTACCGAAAATTTAACTAGTTTAGGGGAAACAGTGAACAATCAGGGAGATAATGGTGGTCATATGCATGACAATTCGTTAGATAGCAGCGTTGTTCAGGATTCAGAACTACCTCAATCTCCATTGTCGTATTGCCACTTATTATTAGTCCACTCCACGTGTCCTGCTGTAGATTCCCCCGCATTGACTCATAAATTTGTTCACAAAATTTGGTTTTGTAGTTTAATGTCACTTGTGGCTCCAACCCCGCTATCTTGTCTGGAATCGGAAACCACAGACAAACCGCTTTCGTCCACCTTCTCTGTTGCCCAAACATAAAAGACACCGTCTTACTCTTGAATTAAAAGTCTTCTATGCTGGTACACTTCTCCAAAATGTAATGCTGCCGCCTTTAAATATTTCTTCCACAATATTTCAGATAACTTTTATCCAAATTAAAGGCGCATCATTACATCCATCTATTTCGACACCTACTTTCCCTGTAACAAACGTTAACAACACTCAAATAACTAATAATGCGTCAACTATACACAATAATAACACAGCTTCTCATTCATATTTTTTACGTCCTCGAGATAGCAATGGTTACGTAACTCATCATTCTTAGGGTTCGAGCAAAGAGTTTGTTTTCATTTGATTCAGTGTCATGATTGTATTTTATTTTATTTTATTTTATATTGATACTAGCTGAAAACCCGCGCTTCGCTACGGAGTACATTCAAATTAAATACAACGGTCAATGTATGCAATTAATGCCAAAAAAAAATAAATATATATATCTATACTTATATATAAAGAGAGAGCGATTTTGTACGTGGAGGGTAAACTTCAGAACCACTGTACCTATTTGAAAAATTCTTTCACTGTTTGAAAGGTACATTATTCCAGATGGACATAGGCTATATATTATGTATATCTGATCAGTAGAAATAAAGTTAGGGGCTTAATCCTAAAAATCGCCATTGTTTCCGCTACTGTCTTCTACCGCTTTTTGTTCCGAAGATTTCAACGATCCTTATCGTGGTGCTATCGCGGTGGGCTTCTGTTCTGACGCTAGCGGTTCGAACCTAGCCGTTCTTCGGCACGCCTTTTTCTTTTAAAAAATTTATTTTAATTATTAACTAACATAAAATTAATTTAAGGTATTATTTAGGTTATTATTAAGGTAAAAAAGATTTACAATTTATTGGCTATCAACTGGAAATTTATTGGTATAATATTTTGTTCAACCTGGACAAAGTTGGGACGGGCCGCTAGTTTATAATAAATGCGACGATCAATGTATACAATTGATGTAAAATTTATATATATATATATATATATATATATATATATATATATATATATATATATATATATATATATATATATATATATATATATATATATATATATATATATATTTATAAAAATAATCGTAAGGGATATTTATTTTTTGGATAATATCCAATCGTCTGCTGCATTAGAAAGAAAAGGAATAGTTTTTGGTCTATTTAGTTGTTATGCACGGGACGAGAAATTTATTTAAAGTACCAGAAAAAGAAATCACGTGATCGGCATTTAATAAATTAAATTCTAAAAATAAATCTTTAAAAATTCACCAAAAATCAGAAAATTAAGGTAAAGGTTCGAAAAAGACTTCATTTTAAAGGAATTTTTATGATCTTTCTCGTGATATAAATTTTATAACCCTCAAATTATTATTTTAAATGCAAACTTTAAAAAAGTTACAAAAACAGCTTAAAAATTTAATTTTAAAAAATCTAAGGAGAATTTTTCAAAAACCTTTCTTAGTGCACCCCTACACCATAAGAAGAATCGCCATGCAAAATTTCAGCTCTTTAGGTCCAGCGGTTTGGTCTGTGCGTTGTATGGCAGTGAGTCAGTTACGAAACTGTTTTATACGTATATATAGATGAGTACTGATTTATTTAGCTTCGTTTTGTATATAGCACATTTTTGTTTTATTGATTTTCTTGGAGATATTTTGTGTTCAGTAGATAAATATATATGTTCATTTTCATGGTTACTTTTTCGTGACAAACACTGGCTATTGGTAACAATTATACATAAGTGCACATACATGTAATTGATGAGAGGTTGAGCAACGATGGTGTTTAGAGGATACAAGTAACAGTACAATTAGATGATGTGACATCGAGCGTATCCAAGGCGGAATAGGGATGCGACATCGATGTCGATGTTTTCAAAACATCGATGTTTTGATAAAAACATCGATGTTTTAAACATCGATTTATTGAAGCCGATGCTTTTTTAACATCGATGTTTTGTGCTCGATGTTTTACGTTGTCTCGATTTTTTTTAATGAAAAAGTACCGTAATTAAAAAAATTTACCACGTAGCATAATTTTCACACTCAGTAAATGTAAGTCTGAATTCTGAAAAGGACAAATAAAAAAGGGGGAATGATTCCTTAGCAAACAGACAAATGGCAATTAACGACCAATGAACCAATCAGAGCGCTTGGAATGTTCCTGACACTCCAGAACCTGCCATGGGGTTTTATTTTACAAATAGTGTATACACGAGTGCATCCATTTGTTTTTGTTTTGTTCTGGTTTTATATAAGTTGACGTTAATATTATTAGTAAGATGCCTCCCAAAAGTACCGTTTGGAAATATTTTTACAAAACCACTGACAAATTGGCGAAATGCAATATTTGCCTTAAGTCCCTCAAAATTTCTGGCAAAACATGGCGGTATTTACAACAAGAATTTTGAGTCATCAATGTAGCCCAAAGCAACCAAGTTTTTGTCATTTGTGCCTGCCCAATCAGAGAGTAAAATTAAATCACCCCCTTCCCCCACGACTAACGGAAGTAACATTAATGCTAGAGGTTACTAAACCAGTTTTAAAAAATGGATGTTCTAAAACATCGATGTTTAAAAACATCGATGGTTTTTGGGCAATGTTTTATTAGCATCTATGTTTTAATATTGAATATCGATGTTTCAAAACATCGATGTTTTGTTATCGATGTCGCATCACTAAGGCGGAATGGTGTAAGGAAGAAAGACGTCAGGTCCGGATCGAAGGATTCATATGCATAGGACTTCACGACACCAGCAGGGAGTAGCTAACCCAGCGCAAGTAGTTCGTTGCCATGCAGTCCTGATCTCAACCTATTTTTCTTACACCTACAAATATCTTGATAAAGTGACTGATAAGAATGTAGTTTAAGAGACTGTTAATTTTAAGAATCAGTTCCAATGAGAATGATAACAGGGAGTTCAAATTCAGTTATAGCAGTGTAGTTAAATGTCACAAGTGTGTTTTTTTCTGTCAGAGTAATCATATAATTTTTATTGTGTTATGCATCAGCTATTATATACATGTGTTTACAATTATCAAAGTATACAATTTCAGTAATTTTTATTGAATTAATTGTGCGGTCAAATTTTTTTTCTGGTATATGTTTCGTTATGTCTCATGCAGCATAAATTTTGTATAATTTTTTTACACTTACGAAAAATTTTGGTTCCCAAAATATTTTTGATTAAAGGGGAGGTATTGTTGTGTATCGCTTTATAATTAAAAATATATATATAAATGAAATATACAGTGAATTAAATACCTTAATAATTTTCTCCGCCTATTGTTTAACTTTGATGAGTGTCATTAGGTTAATTTTCGCGCGGATTAATTGTAGTGGCATTCATGAAAGTTGAGCAAATGAAAAATCCTGTTTTATGTACTATAAATGTAACATGCAGGTATTTAATTTATTTTAGTGTTTGATTGACTGACAATATTCAATTTATTTTAATTCTTTTTCATGCGGATTGACTGACTCAAGGTAAAGTTTTTTTTTAATTAAGCTTTGTTTAGTCTTTTTATTTATTTTTCCCCTTTTTATTTTTAAGTTTTATACGCTTAATTTTTTCTTTTTTTATATATATATTTTAAATTATCGCGCATTGGTTTGAAACACAGAAGTGCTTCTCGAGAATCTTAAATGAATGGCGATACAGTTTATTCAGTTTCATTCAAAAAAAGAGACAATTTTACCCACTTTTTGCAAAGGAATATACTGATAAGAGGACCACCTGGGGCTCCCCCGTATGTTTGTACCCGGATGTGAGAGGGTCAGAATCTCTGACATGCGTGCGGCCAATAACAGCACAGATGATATGAAATCGAAGTGGGGCCCGTAGAATGGACTAAGAAGATTATAAAAAGGAGCACGCAAAAAAATAAGAGGACTTTTCTGGCTGACTCGCTGACTCGCTAACTTTTACTCTCATCCATGCTGCCTGTTCGGTGCCTACTGGAAACTTGGTAGAACGCCATGATGAAGATTGTTGAACAAAGACCCTGGACCTGGAGTATTGACTCTCTCGATGTACGAAGACGATGGAGCATGGAAGTGGTCTCGAGGCTTTTAAGCTATCCGATAAGATAAGTTTTTTTTTTTTTTTGCCATGGCTTAATTTAATTTAATATTTTTTTAAGTTTTCTTGTCAGTCAATCTCAAATTTTTTTAATTTTTTTATTGTGGCCATTTTTTTCTTTTCTGTTGTTCAAGATTATACTTATTAATTTATTATGAGGGATATTATTAGTTAATATTATATTTACAAATAGAACGAGTGATATTATTAATATGTATGTGTATATTTATGTATAAAGAAGTTAAGGCAATGCGATAAGATTTCTCTAAATTCTATTGTTTAACGTAAGGTGATAAGATTTTATTAATTTGTGTTAAAAGTAATGAATAAATTATTTGGTTTGATCCCTCAGTTAAAATTGTGTCTGTCATGTTTTGTGAGTAATCATTTGTGAATTTCTGTTAGCCACAGAATCTAGGTTATTGTTTTAGTTAGGAGGTTGATTACACAACGCAATACTAACCACTATACGTTTTAAGAATAAGAAATAAGTTAAAATAATTAATACTGTTCGGTTTAAATTAAATAAATATACAAAAAGTTAAATAAGTAATAAAAAGTTAAGATACAACACTGCTGTATAGAAGACAGTTGTTACGTCTTTTATGTTTGAATTTGTGTATACCCCTGAAGAATGTACAAAATAATAAATTTATTTTGTGTGAACTTTCTGAAGAGATTCTTATTCAATCTTAACGAACCCAGGAAAACGGAACAATATATATATACAGTGGCTCCCAAAGGTGTTCGTACACTTAAGATTTTCAATGAAATAGGGGTCTATCCATTAATAAAAATGAATATTTCAGAATGGGTATTTAATAATAAAACCTATTCTTATCAAAACTACATGAAATATTTTAAAAACATAGTAAAACTTTATTTTTAAGAAACCAGTAATCAAAAAGTAACAAAAACTTCTCAGAAAAATCATCGGACACTGAAATATTTTCTGATAAATTCATAATTAAAAATATCGTCTGGCGCTTTATTTTTATTTTTGAATTGTGGTGGCATTTAAAATATCGTTTGGCTTTAATTTTTGCTTGCCTAGTCCGAAATATTCTATTTATTATTTAAAAATGGCTCGTAGTCGTAAAGAAACAACAAACAGCATTCGAAAATTGATTATTTTTCATCATAGTAGTGGTAAATCAGTTCGGAATATTGCTAAATTACTTAATTCTTCCCATTCTACTGTGCAGTATGTGATAAAACGCTTAAGAAACCAATAATCAAAAAGTAACAAAAACTTTATATCCCAAAAGTCATCGTGCACTTGTAAAAAATCTCTACATATTAGTAAATATTCTAATTTTTCGTTAAATTAATATTTAGTAGGATATCCTTTAGCATCCACAACAGCTTTTAAACGTCTGGGAATAGATTGCACTAGTTCCTTTGTAATTTCTGCATCAGTGTTCATTAGGGTGGAACGAAAAAAACTTTTTTTTTAAATTTCTATATGCTGTAGTTTTCAAAAGTTGCCTTTTAACAAAATAAAAACGGAAATTAAATATTAGCGTAATTGGTGCATGTTTTCAGTTCGCGCAAGAAGGGCAAACTTTTGGTTTATATTGAATTTTTGACAAATTTCGCAATTATTTTGAAATTGAATACACTTGCAGTACAAAAAAATAGCAAAATATGTAATTTAAACATTCCTTTTAGTCAGGAAACCTGCTAAACTGATTATATAATACGTTTTACTTCATTAAAAAAAAAAAATTGTACACATAAAGGCACTTAAAAACGAGGCACTTAAAAGACATCCGGTAGAACTAAAAACAAATTTTCTGAATTTCAATATGCTCTAGTTTTCAAAAGTTGTCTTTTAAAATTAAAATTAAGAATATAAAATTTTTTTGCTCTTCCAAAAATATTTTCAAGTGCCGCAAAGGGCTTCAAAATGGATATTTTTATGAAAAAGTGATAAAATTTGTATTTTTTGTTAATTTCTTTTATAGTATATTAAAATAATGTATATTTTCTCTAAACAAAATATTCAAAATATGATATTTTGACAGAAAACACGCATATTCTAAGTATTTCTAATTTTTAGATGCCGTAATAGAACAACTGATTTTGTGGAATTTCGCGATTTTCCTCATATTAATTTTACAGTAGCATATTCTTACAATACACATTGGAATGAATCCCGGCGTTGCGTCACGAAAAAAAATGCATCTGTTGAAAAAAATCTATCGTTCCTTCATAGGGGGTAATGCTGTCCACCTATATGGTTCCCCCATAATAAAATGGACAGTAAAACTGCGGAGTGGTTTAGGCGAATGTTTAACAAGTGCCTCCGCATTTGAAAAAAAAAAACATTGGAATGAAAGAAAAACAGTTTTTAATTGACGGACCTTAGTTAAAATAAACAAATCATTAATGTAATATTTAAAATTTCATAAAATAATAATCTCCCTAAATAAAAAAATTCATTTTCGAATTTTAGAAATTTCAAAATTAATCCAATATTATTCTTTTAAAGATTGTTTATAACGTTATTTTATCAATTTGCTTATAAAAATACATTATTAATGCAAATTTTAATAAATGGAAACTCTCCATTGAAAATTTTAGTTTGAAATAAATTTCTAAAAAGTTTTTCACTTTATTCATGTGGGCATTGTTTATAATGTGCATTTATTAATAAAAAAAATTCATGTAGTCTCTTCTCACGAAACTACCGCGGGTTATTAACGTAGGATTACTTATAGTTGCTTACCTCTTTTGTATGTATGTATGTGTTATGTATATATGTATATATATATATATATATATATATATATATATGTGTGTGTGTGTGTGTGTGTGTGTGTGTGTGTGTATACGTATGCCAAAATTTTGAAGCATTTTGGTACTTTTCTGTTTAACTGTTCACTGCTTGCCCAGGCGATACAGCGATTTGGCGCGCTGCCAAAATTATAACTCGCGACAACGGACGGTTTTAGCGTCTGAAATTTTGCTTTCCGGAGGACCGTTATGGAGGAATGTAATCCTACATTAAAAGAACTGAATTAAACTTAGCTGCCTGTTTTCCACCCGGTAATTAAGAAAAACTACTTCCAGGTAAATATAAACAAACCCATGCACCCGATCGTTAACATGATTGTATTTCTAAAATTCTTACTGAATAAGGATAGTTCGAGATGAGCTTTTGAATCTCCATTAATTTGGTTTGTCAGAAATTTATGACTATGCTAAAAAACTTTGGCCGGCTTCAGTTGGCTCAATTAATGCTGTAACGTGAGCATGTTGTCTAATGCGAACCTCCACGTGGTTTTGACATCATGTGACCTGCTACGTCACTTGCAAATAGTTCACTGCTTAGTATCTATTAAATCATAAGGGTCTGTTCACATAGGAGTCCGGTAGCGGAAGCGTAAGGACCTGTTCACATAGGAGTCCGTTGTGTTGCGTTAAGGAAAAGATGACGTTGAGACGAAAATAAACCAATCATAGGCGTTAAAAATTTCATTGTTAATCGTTTGGAGACATATGATTGGTTTATTTTCGTTTCAACGTCATCTTTTCCTTAACGCAACGCAACGGACTCCTATGTGAACAGACCCTTAAAGGAAAGATGACGCTGAGACGGAGATAAACCAATCATAGGCGTTAATAATTTCGTTGCTAATCGTTTGGAAATTTGTCATTGATTAAATATATTTCAATACTTTAACGGTTCCGCTACCGGACTCCCATGTGAACCTCAGCCGTTTGCCATTTTGCGATTCATCGTCCCAACCTAAAAGGAACTAACTGGTGCGAATTCCCTTTTTTTTATCTTTTTTTTTAATGACTCACATAAAGAAGGTGTCACATAATCCCCTGGAAGCTTAATCTTGTCTACCTCTGTGATTCAGGGTTATTATACAAGTTCTAAGACAAATAATCACACCTGCTTATTGATTCTTTTTCCCTTTTTTCCATATGAGTGCATTTCGTTCAAAGCATTAACCATAACAAATGAGTTTGGTTAGAAGTAGATTAGATAAGTCACTTTAAATGAGCCGTGCCCGAAGAAAGTGTACTACTGAAGGAAATATTTGCGGTGATAAAATAAACGATGTAAAGATTTAAAAGCCGGTGTTGCACAATTTCGGAAATCTGTTACAAAATGAGAACAAGTGAGATTGGAAATTGTACAGATCGAAAAAGGGCCAACTATACGAATCATTTTTACGCTACTGCGCGCAGTAACCATAATGAAAACGTATTTGAAAGTAGTTTTGACCTACACAAAAAAATTAACAAAGCAGAATGATGTTTATGATGTTTACGATGGAAAAAGCTGAACTATTTGTTCCGCTTCCGCGCACATAACTGATCCCAACTGTAGCCATTTTACGCATTATTATGTCTGCCGTAAACAGTTTTGTAACCTGTTTGGACTCAACGATTCTCCCTCACGAGCAGATTGTTACTTCTGTTGAGCTTATTCGGATCATCACAATATACAGTCACACTGATAAAGATATGTCTTTTTTCAGTATGCATACAAATATTCTGGATTATAGGTAACAGCATACCGGCGTTCTCAGTTCTAGACATCTCAGTAACCAGTAGTATACAGAGGCTGTTCGCACATTTTTTAGACGATTTTGGTAAGCGGTAATAAAAAATCGTTTGCTGCAAAAGAAATAATTGCAATTGTACTATGTTTTTAAAAGTCAAAATTATCGTCTGCGGCTTGAAAGTTTTGTTTTTATTCAAAATGGCGTTTTTAACAAAGCAGTGGTTCGAAGGCTACATTTATGCTCTTTCCGAAGAGAAATATGCATACTCCGTTATCCAAAAACGATGTGACAGTCATGGTTTTGTGATATCTAAAGCGTCGATAGGTAATATCGTCAACAAGAAAGGAAAAAAACGTCAAATTGGAGCCTCAAGTGGGGCAAAAATTCCAAACAAGTATCCAAGGGAAAAACGGACATCTTCGACTATTGCAAAGGTACGTTGTTTAATGTTAAAATAAAATCCCCCTAGTGAAAGGACAGTTGCAAAATCATTAAAATGCTCGGTGTCCACTGTAAACAAAATGATAAACGTTGATTTAAATCTTAAGAAAGCGAAAAAACGCAATGTGCATCGTCTTCTTCCAAATCATATCGCTGAACGCAGGACACGCTGCAGAATTCTATATGAGAAACACTTATCCAAAGAAAAATGGAAAACAATTGTCACAATAGATGAATCATGGGTGTATTTAAATGATTGCAGCAAAAAAGAGCCATTTATTATCATAAAAGGGGAGAAAAAAATTTAAGTACATGGTTCGAAGAATCGAAAGAAAGTTTTTCTAAGGGATTCATGATTGTTGCTGGTTTTTCTTATAATGGCAAGTTAAAAATAAAGAGAGTGGAAAAAAATGTCAAGATTAACTCCAAATACTATCAGGAACATATTTTATCGCCAATTTTTCTGAATGAAATACCATCACTTTACCCACAGTGCCATCAATCTGTGAGACTCCATCAGGACAAAGCTAGCAGTCACACATCAAAATCCACTGTAAATTTCCTAAAAGAAATGGAACAAAAAACTGGTACCAAGGCCATACCCTTCACTGATATCCCTACTAAATCTCCCGATGTATCACCTATGGATTTTTGTGCTTTCGGACTTTTAAAATTTGCATTATCCAAACGTCGTCCCAAAACCCTTACAGGACTCTGGAAAGCTGTTCAGGAGGAATGGGATAGAATACCTCTTCTGACACTTCAAAAGGCATTATTATCCTGGAAATTGCGGTGTCGAAAGATAGTTCAGAATAAGGGATGTCAAATAGAACATTTAAAACACAAGAAATTTTATGTAATTTAGATTTGTGAATACAATATACATCGTCTAAAAAATGTGTGAACAGCCTGTATATATATATATATATATATATATATATATATATATATATTAATATATATATATATATAAATATATATATATATAAATATATATATATATAAATATATATATATATATATATATATAAATATATATATATATATATATATATATATATATATATATATATATATATATATATATATATATATATACTTTCATATTTTTCATATAATTAGCTCGGTGTCTAGCTACAGAGATATTACTTCTCTTAAGAAACACCGTTCTTTAGTTTCGTTTTCTCACATATCGGCTACTGAAGTCGATATGTGAGTAAATGCGACATGTTTTAAACTGTTACTCACCTACAGTGTTAAGCGTATTAGCTGGTGATTCCATACCTCCCCACGGCTTTAGCTCTAGATGCATTTGTTCGAACTGGTCACTTCCCATTAGTCACGACTCCATTAGTTTGTCATTTTAACGTAGGATTACGTTCCTCCATAACGGTCCTCCGGAAAGCAAAATTTCAGACGCTAAAACCGTCCGTACCTCGCGAATTATAAGTTTGGCAACGCACCAAACCCAGTCTGTATCGCTTGGACAAGCAGTAAACAGTTAAACAGAAAAGTACCAAAATGCGTCAAAATTTTAACATACATTATATACATATATAAAAATACACACATATATATACAGTGGCTCCCAAAAGTGTTCGTACACTTACGATTTTCAATGAAATAGGGGTCTATCCATTAATTAAAATGAATATTTCAGAATGGGCATTTAATAATAAGATATATAATCTATTCTTAACAAAACTACACGAAATATTTTGAAAACATAGTAAAACTTTATTTTTAAGAAACCAATAATCAAAAAGTAACAAAAATTTTATCTTACAAAAGTCATTGTACACTTGTAAAAAATCTCTGCATATTAGTAAATGTAGAAGTGGAATGGTATAATTCCCCACGGTGTGTGGCCAATAACGAATCTATTATAAAGGCTGCAGAGGCAGGGGTAAATAGAGGCTTGTAAACCAGGAAGTAATAGAAGAATAGCTGTCGGTGTGGCCAGTGATAGCGATCTAAAGTCTATAAATATTGCAAGATGGATGGTCGTTATTTTATGGCCCACAGTAAAACTTCAGATGATAAGGGTCAAAGTGTATTGCAAAATAAAATTATGGTGGGGAGGTACTTCGTAGACTATGGACAGAGACTGTTTAATAAGGAACCAATAGGGGTAGGAACTACTGAAAGAAAAACAGCCCACTGCCCAATGAAAATGAAGGGGGGGTCCAGAATGGGAAAAAAGTAAAAAAAAACGATAAGATAAGATAAGACAACTTTACACAAGTAGTAGAAAGGATTGTTAAATTAGATAGCGGGTCATCCTTGTCCGTTCGTGGTACTTCTGCAAGAGATGCATTGATAAAAACAAAAATACATTCTCAAAAGATAATGCCAAAATTTGAAACAATAAAACAATTCAATGCGTCAGTGAAATAAGTAATGGAAATCATGTGTGATTACTATGGACTTTTGAAAAGCATGAATATTTTTTTCAAAGTAACGTTTTGCCTTTACATTAATATTTTTCTAAATAAGTGTGATTTGCTTATTTTAACTAAGCTCGGTCAATTAAACATTGTTTTTCTTTCATTCCAACGTGTATTATAAGAATATGCTACTGTAAAATTAATATGATGAAAATCGCGAAATTCCACAAAATCAGTTGTTCTGTTGTGGCATCTAAAAATTAGAAATACTTAGAATATGCAAGTTTTGTGTCAAAATATCATATTTTGAATAGTTTATTTACAGGAAATATACATTATTTTAATATACTATAAAAGAAATTAACAAAAAATACAAATATAATCACTTTTTCATAAAAAATATCCATTTTGAAGCCGTTTGCGGTACTTGAAAATATTTTAGTAGAGCAAAAAGATTTTAAATTCTGAATTTTATTTTTAAAAGACAACTTTTCAAAACTAGAGCATAATGAAATTCAGAAAAAAAGTTTTCGTTCCACCGTGATGTCCGAGTGTCTTTTAAGTGCCTCGTCCTTAAGTGCCTTTATGTATTCTATTTTTATGAAGTAAAACGTATTATATAATCAGTTTAGCAGGTCTCCTGACTAAAAAGAATGTTTAAATTACATATTTTGCTACTTTTTGTACTAAAGTGTATTCAATTTCAAAATAATTGCGAAATTTGTCAAAAATTTAATAAAAACCAAAAGTTTGCCCTTCTTGCGCTAACTGAAAACATGCACCAATTACGATAATATTTAATTTCCGTCTTTATTTTGTTAAAAGGCAACTTTTGAAAACTAGAGCATATTGAAATTCAAAAAAAAAGTTTTTTTCGTTCCACCCTACTGTACAATTCCAACGTGATTTAAAAATGATTATGTCACGTTAAAAAGAATCGTATAAAGACCTACCAAAAATAAAATCACAGCGTCTGTTAACCGAATTCGTATTGAAACCAGTCAAACAAAAGAAACCCAAGATGCTAATTCTATTCAAAATACACTTGTAGATGTATCGCTATTCAATATTTCCAGTGACGAGACCGATTTTTCGCCACCGAAAAACAGCAGAAAACAGGCACGTTTATTGTCTAGTAGTGACACTGAATGACTGAATGATTATGTTATATGAATGTACGTATATTAATAAAAAATAAATTCAATTTATTTTTAACCGTTTGCAACTGTCGCACTTTTTCAGTTTGAAAAATAACTCGTATAAGCATAATAAAACTAAGATTTGGGGACTTTCTCTTACATTTTTATTCAAGTTCAGTCGATCGAATCCAAATTTCATATGAAAATAAACATTTTCTTCCCATGGGAGTCTATGGAACGTAGCCTCCATGCAAAAAGAGAATCGGGTGTGTGTGTATATATATATATATATATATATATATATATATATATATATATATATATATATATACACATATATATATACACATATATATATATATATATATACATATATATATATATATATATATATACATATATATATATATATATATATATATATATATATATATATATATATATATATACAAATATATATATACAAATATATATATACAAATATATATATATATATATATATATATATATATATATATATATATATATATATATATATATATACATATATATATACTATATATATACAAATATATATATACAAATATATATTTATATATAAATATATATATATATATATATATATATATATACTAGCTGAAAACCCGCGCTTCGCTACGGAGTACATTCAAATTAAATACAACGGTCAACGTATGCAATTTATGCCAAAAAATAAATATATATATTTATAATAAATGCGATGATCAATGTATACAATTGATGTAAAATATCTATCTATATATATATATTTATAAAAAAATCGTAATGGATATGCATTTTTTTGGATAATATCCAATCGTCTGCTGCATTAGAAAGAGAAAAAAATATTTTTTTTGTCTATTTAGTTGTTACGCACGTGACGATAAATTTATTGAAAGTACCAGAGAAAGAAATCACGTGATCAGCATTTAATAAATTAAACTCTAAAAATTAATCTTTAAAAATTCACGAAAAATCAGGAAATGGAGGTAAAAATTTGAAAAAAATTTCATTTTGAAGGATTTTTTATGATCTTTCTCGTGATATAAATTTTATAACCCTCAATGTATTATTTTAAATGCAAACGCAAAAAAAGTTTAAAAAAACAGCTTAAAAATTTAATTTAAAAAATCTAAGAAGAATTTTTGAAAAATCTTTCTTAATGCACCCCTACACTATTAGAAGAATCGCCATGCAAAATTTCAGCCCTTTAGGTCCAGCGGTTTGGTCTGTGCGTTGTATGTCAGTCAGTCAGTCAGTGAATGAATGAGTCAGTTACGGAACTGTTTTATATATATAGATAGATATAGATTAAACGTTTGTCACTTGGAGAAACGTTTAATTGACAAAACGTTTACAATATAGACGTTTACAATATAAACGTTTACAATTGACAAACGTTTATAGATACACATTGGTATCTCAAAATTAGAGTAAGAGATGAAATAAAAGTACAAAAATAAAAAAAGGATTTTAAGTAAAGAATGTTTTTTTAATTATTTTAAGCACCTAAAATAATATTCAAATTAATATTACGTTACTTAATAATTGTGTGCACGTCCGCCATCTTGGATTTTTTTGCGCCAACTTGGCGATTTTACCGTGTTTGGAGGAGTGGAAAAATTCCCGCCAATGTGCTTTAAGCGGTGTTTTCAAAACGCTGGACTTTGAATTTTTTTAGCTTTTTTAATAAAAACCACCTGTTTAAATTATGAAACTTAGAAAAATTTTTGAAAAATCATTTAAACGTTGGACTTAGATTTATTTTTGGGTTTTTGATAAAAACCACTTTTTTCTGAAAAAATCATTCTCAAATATTGGAAATTTTGGGTTTTTCTTTTAGCTTTTTTAATGAAAACGACCTTTTTAAATTGTGAAACTTAGAAATATTTTTGAAAAATCATTTAATCGTTGGACTGAGATTTTTTTTTTGTCATTTTTAATTAAAAACTACCTTTTCAAATTATGATCCATATGAAAAATTTGGTCAAATGAATTTTACTTACAGATAAAATTTCAATGCCATCTATTCAGTTTGCCCTAACTCTTTGACTAATAGCAATGAATCACCAAAATATTATGCCAATATATTGTTAATTAGAAAAAAAATACAGCATTTTCGTACCACCTAAATAACTTGCAATTTAAAAATTATCTAAAATTCAGCTTTGAAAAATGTAAAATAATTATGAACCCATAAATTTATGGTGAGTAACCAGATCCTCTTTTTTTTTTTTTTTTGGTTAGGGCATTGTGGTAATGAAATTTTACTTCAGATTTGACCTTAACCAAATATTTGGTGCATACAATAAAATCGGGACAAGGATTATTTGACCATTTATCCTGCTGTGTTGGAAATAAGAAAAAAAAAAAACCCTTTTCCTAAACCAATAACTTAACCTTAACTAACTTTTTAACTTAGGTTCCTGGGGAGAGAGAAGTTGAACTTCAGTTATTTAAATTTATTTGTAATCCACTACAACTTGGAATTATAAAATATTTTAAAATATATTGTATTTAAAATGTAAACTGTATTTTACATTTTACGAAAAAATGATGGCAGATAATTTTTACTTCAAATAAATGAAATGGTGTATCATTATAGTATACTAATTGACAATCGATAAACAAAATTAAAAGCAACTTAAATTTAATAAGTTAACGAAAAACTGATAATGGATTCAAAAATTTTCAACAAAAAGACTCTTAGTTTTAAAAATAATTTACCCTTTTGAGTATAGTCAATTTGACTCAGATTTCCAGGTCAAGGCCAAGGTCTGGCCTAAAATTATTATACTCTAATTAAAAGATCACATCAGAAATAACTGTTTGATCTTAAAATTAGAGAATTTGACATTGGGTTATTTTTACCAGAATGCAATAATTATCGCCATGCGAAATGCGCCAAACCCTGGCGGGAAAATCCAAGATGGCGGCCGTGCACACAAATCTAGAGTATCCTCCCTAACTTTATTTCTACTGATCAGATATACATAATATATAGCCTATGTCCATCTGGAATAATGTACCTTTCAAACAGTGAAAGAATTTTTCAAATAGGTGCAGTGGTTCCGGAGATTACCCTCCACGTACAAAATCTGCTCTCTCTTTATATATTAGTATAGATATATATATATATATATATATATATATATATATATATATACATATATATATATACAAATATATATATACAAATATATATATACAAATATATATATATATATATATATACAAATAAATAAAATAAATATTACATATATAATATTTATTTTATTTCTTTATATTATATTATATTTTATAAATAGAATAGAAGAAAGTGTTCCCGAACTCTTGTATGTTGAAAACCTTACTACGGTAAAATCTCAGTAACAGGCTCAGAGCTCTGTTTTCCAGTTTTCGAGCAACAATAATTATAATTTCGTTTGACCTATTTATCTTTAATTGAACGAAATTTAGTTATACTTATCTGTGCGTCGAATGTATTAAACTCCAGACAGAAAAAAATCGTTTTATAATGAAAATGTCTCGCATAAATGCAAACGCAGGTGTTTTAACAAACTTCTTCCTGTCATAGTTCCAGTTACTCCAAGGAACAAGCAATAATTTCAGTCAGTTTCAATGCAATTGAACCGCAGAATCAGAAAAACTGCTGACCCACTGAGCGGCATTGATGAGTGTTTTAATGGATTTAAAATTTTCCTCGAATCGTTCCTTCCATTGACCTTCACGCAAATCCCTCGACAAAGTTTCATTTTATTACCGCTCGTGTCGAGGAAACGTGATTAACCCCCTACTGATCTAGTGACAGAATTATAAATGAGATGGAACAATCATGTTAATAGCTTCAACCTTTAGATTATACAACAACAGATACCTGTGATTGTCTGAAGATGAGAGCTCACTAAATACATCATGAACTTCCCTTTACATCCGATTAAAAACAAGGATAACGAGTACACGCTGGAAAGTTCTAAAACAGTTGAACGTATAAAGTAAAAGATTCTCCCACTAAACAAGTAAAATAAATTATAATACTGACATAAAATATGTTCCATCCTTTTAAAAAAAATTAATAAGGATGAATTTTTATCTCGTGCAAAATGGCAATCTGTTTTATAGATCCTCTCGATTAATCAGAATATGCTCGAGTATTTAAATCTACTTGAGAATTTTGTTCTTGAATTTGAGATTAAAATTCAGGAACGAAGTAATTCTATTCAAGACCTAAAAAGTTAGTTCCGTAAAAAGTATTTAGTAACGGCGGTAGAAAAACCTAGACGTTAAAAAAGGGATTTATTTGACTGCAATGTTCTGAAGAATCACGTGACTTGCATTTGGACAAGATTTTTTTATTTAGATAAAACGAATTTGGGAAAACTAAGCAAGAGAAGTGATTTAAAAAAAAGAAAATCACTACATGATAGAAAAACCCCGCAGCCAACGGAATATAAAAATTCTTTACAAATCTTATCATTGTTTTATACGTTTTATTACTATTTTTTGTGATACACAAATATTTTAATTGCTATAGAAATATTTTATTTAAAAATAATTGGAGTAAAAATAAGACATAAAAAATAATTTTAACCTTTATTGTATTTATCCCAGTACAGCTTATTCTGGCTTTAAATCAACCTGACACTGAAACAAAATTAACAAGGCTTTTGGTTCATATCATTTCATAGTGCATCGAAATTAATTTACTTATTTCGATTCTTTATCGAAATGGTTATCATCCGAACAGGGAAAAGGGCTAGCCAAAACATAAACACTTAAATAAAAAATGTTAGAACTTTCAATAATTTTATTGGATAATCTCCTATTAATCTCCATCTATTCATATTTTTCCTTTCTCCAGTTATTCAAAATATTTAGAAGCTATGCGCATGCATTCATGTAACTTCTTGTGAAAGTTTTAGGGGAAAAGAACTTTTTTTGTAAACGCCTATTTCCACGCCTAGCAATGAAAACCATCTGCGGTTTCTTTTGTTGGACATGTTTTGAAAGACTTGTAAGAAGGGTAATAATCAACAACAGTTTACGAGAAAGAGGAAAAGAAAGGAAAACATAAAAAAACTTAAGTTTCGCTTGAGCGATTATTTGAGACAACGTTTTAGTCTTGTTAAATGAGAGAGTTACTCATAAGAATAATCGGATTTACTCGAAAAACTTTTTTTGCCCGCGAGAATCTGACCTATTATTTACTCAGTGTGGACAAATTAGAAAGCCATGCCTTGAAATCATGTGACCAAATTTCACTTTCTAATCTATATATATATAAAACAGTTCCGTAACTGACTCATTCACTGACTGACATACAACGCATAGACCAAACCGCTGGACCTAAAGGGCTGAAATTTTGCATGGAGATTCTTCTTATAGTGTAGGGGTGCACTAAGAGAGATTTTTGAAAAATTCTTAGTTTTTTTAAATTAAATTTTTAAGCTGTTTTAGTAACTTTTTTTTAAGTTTGCATTTAAAATAATAAATTGAGCGTTATAAAATCTATACCACAAGAAAGATCATAAAAATTCCTTTAAAATGAGATCTTTTTCGAATCTTTACCTCCATTTTCTGATTTTTGGTGAATTTTTAAAGATTAATTTTAAAATTTGATTTATTAAATGCTGATTACGTGATTTCTTTTTCTGGTACTTTAAATAAATTTATCGTCACGTGTATAACAACTAAATAGACAAAAAAAAACTTTTTTTTCTTGCTAATGCGGCAGACGATTGGACTTTATCCAAAAAAATATTAAAATACAATAAAAGATCAATGTATAATTCTATACATTGATCGTCGTATTTATTATATATATATATATATATATATATATATATATAGGCATTAATTGCATACATTGACCATTGTATTTAATTTCAATGTACTCCGTAGCGAAGTGCGGGTTTTCAGCTAGTCTAGATATATACGCCAAGATTAGTCAACCCAAAAGATTAGTCATGAATGTGTGTCTGTGTATGGGGGGGGGGGGAGAAAGAAACAAAATCAGGTAGTTTCTTCTAACGAAACTACCGCGGATTATTAACACAGGATTACTTATCGTTGCTTACCTCTTTTGTATGTACAGTCGGACCTCTATATAACGAAGTCGCTAAATAACGAAAAAAAGTTCATTATATGGAAAATTCGCCTTTTAAAATACTTTAAACTACACAAAACAGATTTTAAATTCATAAACACTAAATATTATTAATAAAAGTAATTAATCACACCTTTATTTTGTAAATTAATACCCATTTGTTTCCCATCAAAAAGAAATCTGCAAGGAAAACAAGAATAAAACAAAACATTGTCCGGGAATACACTATATTTTCGATTTAAAAAAATTATATTAAAATTAATGAATTTTAATGACATTATCGCATTTCTTATAACAAGTAATTTTAAGCATACATTGCCTCATGTGTCCTTAAATTTAATTACTGATAAAGTCTCTTAATTTTGTCTAAGTTTTTTGTTTGAAAAAATGTTTTCTCTCATAATACTTCTCGCATCTTTGCAATGTACTAAAAAAAGCTCTTCAAATTCTAATTCACGTCGGAATGTGTTAAAAGAGAGTTAATGTGTTAAACATGTTAAAAGAAAAAATAAGTTTGAAATGTTCAGAAATATTTTGAGAAATATGGAGGAAAAAAATATTGGATCACAAGAAAAAGTTCGTTAAATAGAGAATGCACTTCGCTATTTGGAGGTTATTTTACGAAGAAATTCGCAAAATGTTCTTGATTCCAAGGAAAGGTTCGCAAAATAGAGGTCCGACTGTATATACGTATGTATGTGTTACTTATATATGTATCTATATGTACGTATGTATGTACAGTCGATTCCGGTTAATCGGACCACATCGGGACGCGACCATTTTGGTCCTAATAACCGGCTGATCCGATTAAACGAATATGCCTTATGTTACAAGACGGGATTCGGTCCGAATAAGCGGCTTGTCCGATTAACCGATGGTCCAATTAGCCGGAATCGATTGTATATATATATACAGTCTATGGAGGTCTATGACCTCCATAGAGTCTATGACCGTTATGGAGGAACGTAATCCTGAGTTAAAAATAGGTATCTGTTTTGGACATTCGATGCATACATAACTTCGGTTAAAATAAAAGTTTAGCGTTTGCAATGTATTAGAAAGAAATTTCAGCTTTTTGCCACGAAATTTCTAGTTGTATCTGGACGATAGTTATTTAAGGAGAGAATAGAAAAACTTTAATTAATTCATTATAAATAAAGCTTAATATTATTATTATTATTATTATTATTACCATTAAGAGTAATAATAAAAATTACTCGAGCCATTTTCGGTATAGGAATGACAGTAAAGTATTCATTATAAAAATCAAAACAAAACAGAAGCGGTCGATTATTCTGAAGTTGCCAAATTTTTATCTAAAATGCAAACGCCAAAAATAAATGACAAAATAGTTTCCATAAAGTGTGAACGACCTTCTGTATATTCGTTTCGTTATATTATATATCTAAAAATATTATACCGTATTTTTTAGATTTATAATATTATGTGACTGTGTAAAAGGTTTCGCGAGCCATATGTTGTACAGGCCTGCTCTTTTACATCATACCAATGTAGTAGAGAGTTCTGGAGTGCAATAAATGCGTCACGGTCGAACTTTTGAAAAACCTGTAATAAGTTCTGGCAAAATAATTATCCTTTCAAAAGGCGAGAAATGATACGATTAGAAATAATCTTAATTCTCATCAAAAAACCCTTTCATTTTTTTTTCTAATACGGCATGGGACAAAACTGTAAATTTGAAAAAAAAAAACTGTGTAGGTAGTCTTCGCATACTTGATGTTGGAAAATGAGATGAGCTGCAAGAATTTACCTTTGGATAAAACACTGACTCACTAATCGGATTTTCGAAATTACATCAAAACTGGCATGCGATAGCTATTCTCTTCCGTTAGATTTTTGGTTTTGATTTAGGTATTGAATTGTTGTTAAACAATAACAGAAGTTCAAATTTAATGTTATCTCTAAGCTAAAGATTCAACGTAACATGTCTATTAAAAGAAAGAAATACATAAATATCATCATAAATAGAACTATTTAATGTCTAATTAGAATGCAAGTAATTTTTGCTGAACGCAGAATCTAGCCGTTAGTATAGCTGCCTCTCCGTGACGTCAGTTGCTCATATCTTACAGAAATGAAGAAAAATGGTGATAACATTCCATTCCTGCATTTTAGATAAAAAGACGGAAACTGATCAATAAATAAAGCCCCAGATTGGAGAAGTGAAAGCTCAAGATGCCTTTGGACATAGCAAGTGGCGCACCCAGGGGGGGCAAGGGGCCCTGCCCTGCCCTGCCCACCCACCCCCCAAAGAAATAGAAATTGCATTACGAATATTGATTTTGCATTATATATATTTTTATCCGTTCATCTCGGTCCCCCCCCCCCCATGCATTATAAATATTTTTTTCCGTTCATCTCGCCCCCCCCCCCCCCAAGTAAAAAATCCTGGGTGCGCCACTGGACATAGCTACGTTCCCAGAATGGTTCCAGTAGAGGGCCCGCCGTATGACCTATGATATCAAGAAGACTTTTTCCCTTGGACCTGATACTGGAACTCGACGGTTTTTTTCTTGACATTTCTTAGTGACATTTGACGACATTACCTTTTCTGATTACAAATTTGTTCTTTTAAAAGGAAATGCAAGATTAACAAATGATAGTCTTTTAAAATGACATGTATTGAAGATTCAGATATTTGTTCAAGTCTAAGGGCCTGTTCACATAGGAGTCCGTTGCGTTGCGTTGCGTTAAGGAAAAGATGACGTTGAGACGAAAATAAACCAATCATATGCCTCCAAACGATAAGCAATGAAATTTTTAACGCCTATGATTGATTGATTTTCGTCTCAACGCTCAACGTCATCTTTTCCTTAACGCAACGCAACGGACTCCTATGTGAACAGGCCCCTACTGTTAGGTACGTTGGCGTTGAATCCCTTTATTCAGTCGAACAGTCAAAACTGGAATCCAGCCAATAATTTTGTTCTTATCATATGATCTATTCAGTTTTAAGTTATTCGAAACATGATGAAAACGATTAATGAACTTCAAAGAACCTTGAAAAAGTTCATTTCTGTACAATTCATCGACTTTTCATAGTTCCTGGAATTTTTACTTGTCCAAAGATGAAATTCACATTTAGGGTCAGGAAAGGCATCTACACAATCAAAATGCAACAAAACAGGGCAAAGTTACTCGCATTACAATTCCGTAGAGGAAATCGTTTACTCAACGATAGCGATACAGCGGTAGAATATACCGCAAATGTTTAAATCAATTTAAAACGCTGCTCTGGCTAAAAATAATTTTTTGGTGTTATGAAATTAGTTCAGGTTTTTAAAGTAAATACCGTAAAACCTCTCAAGATTTAATTCTGATTAGTACTCTATGAATCAGAACTTTAGTTTGGATTCATGAAAATTTAGAACGCTCTATCATTTTGAGACACCATCTATTATAAATAGATTAATCGATCTTAAATGTCACTGATTTCAATTCATCGATGAGATTATTCTTTGAAAAGGAAAGTCAGTTTGTTTGCTTAAAATTTTCATATGGGTGCACATGCGCAAACAATGTTGCAAACAACCCCCCCCCCCCTTGTGTGTTAACAATGTTTATAACAATATTACAAACAATGACTTTCCGTTCAAACCTTCTACTTTATTTTTTCTTGTATCGCTGCGATGTCATTGAGTGTTCAGGCGAGTCAGTGCGGGCAGTAAAAGTTTTAGAACCTCTGATCTAAGGTCATTACTACAAATTCGTCCGGGATATGAAATGTTTCTAACAATTTTTTTAGATATAGATCATTTTTAATGAACAATGCGTGTAGAAAACAGTGCAGCGTTGTAAACAGAGATTTTAGAGAATTAGGGCCTGTTCACATAGGAGTCCGGTAGCGGAGCGTTAAAGGAAAGATGATGTTGAAACGAAAATAAACCAATCATAGGCGTTAAAAATTTCGTTGCTAATCGTTGTGAGGTTTGACATTGGTTAAATATATTTCAATACTTTAACGCTCCGCTACGGACTCCTATGTGAACAGGCCCTTATACGAGCAATAAACACAACCAGGGATTATAGAAGTAGAGATAAAGGACCTGTTCACATAGGAGTCCGGTAGCGGAAGCGTTAAAGTATTGAAATATATTTAACCAATGACAAACCTCCAAATAATTAACAACGAAATTTTTAACGCCTATGATTGGTTTATTTCCGTCTCAGCGCCATCTTTCCTTTTACGCTTCCGGTACCGCACTCCTATGTGAAGAGGCCCTTACTGGAGTATATCAGAAGCTGTCTCCCGATATCAAAAACAGAGAGAGAAAAGATAGGAAAAACATTAAAAATTTAAACATCAATTTTCAAACGGCTAAAAATTACTTACTTACAGGATAAGGGCCTGTTCACATAGGAGTCCGTTGCGTAGCGTTAAGGGAAAGATGACGTTGAGACGAAAATAAACCAATCATAGGCGTTAAAAATATCATTGCAAATCGTTTGAAGGCATATGATTGGTTTATTTTCGTCTCAACGTCATTTTTTTCCTTAACGCAACGCAACGTAACGGACTCCTATGTGAACAGGCCCTAACTGATAAGGAATACGGTATAACAAGTCACAGCCCCAGGACCGAGCTGTTCAATCGTCGTGCCTTTTCAAATTTTTAGAGAGACTCTAAAGTCTAAATGAATGTATCACTATTAGAAATAGTCTACTTTTATAATAACGATCCTTTTATAATATACAGTAACCACCGCTTATAGTGATCAGTGGTTATAAGAATCAACCGTTTATAAGAATCAATATCGCAAAAACAAAAACAAATGTATTATTTCCATGTTAAAATTTCCGCTTTAAAGAATCAATCCACCGGTTATAAGAATCAGTTTGCAATCTTCGCCTTCCTTTCATTTTTTCAAAAAATGCCACTTGAACTCTCAAAAGCTACGAAATTCTTTCTTAAGTTTTTGAAAAGAAAGATTTATAAAACTTTGGGGTGGAAAACAGTCGTAAAATACATTCCTTTAGACATAACATAAGAGTTTCTCCTTATACGCTTTTGCTAAACACTATCTTATTAGCTTTACCCAGGGGCATCTAACTCGCCCGGGTCCGATTTCGCTTTTCTCCAGACAGGCACTCCTTTTTTCCCACCACTTACTTCCTGGTTGCAGATTTCTGGACATTGAAACACATAAATCTTCCGCGAAGTGTCCACCATTACTTACTCAAACGGGACAGTGGATTCAGCACTTCAAACCGTGAAACGTAAACGGATCCATTTTGCTGAATCAAACGTTTCACGGTTTGATTCAGAATCAAACCGTGAAACGTAAGCTATAAGGTGAATCTTAGTCTGAGACTGTAATATGCATACGTCGCTAGTATTCACTTTAGTTTTCTAACAAAATTGCCAGTTAGTGTTAGAACTTTTTGATAGTCGAATTCAAATATGATAAAAACAAGGAAAACTCTTAGTTTTTCTGAAAAACAGAACTTGTTAATTAGATAGGATGCTCTTCCAAAGTGTAGTCAAAGAGAAGCTGCCTCTTGTTGATTTTATAATCATGTGTTGTTATTTATAGGTCTAGAAATTGAGTTATAGTATTTGTTTAGAAATTGAGTATTTTTAAAATTATAAAAAATAATTTTAATAAATGATAAATAACGTAAATTAAAGAGTATTTAATGGTAAATTATGTATATCTGTGTCTGTGTGTTTATATATATGTACAAGTATATATTTCTGTATGTGTGCCTGTCCAAAGGGAAGTTTCGGTTATAAGAATCAACCGCTTATAAGAATCAAAAACAGTAATAACAAACGTGATTCTTATAAGCGGAATTCACTGTATATGTACGAATTAAAAAGTTTTATTTATTTTTAAAAAAAATTATAAAAATAACAGAACTTTTAAAGGCAAGCAGAAAAAGTAAATAAATTTGAATATAATTTGTTTTGCAATAAAAATGACTTAACCATCCTTCGAGCCTTTATAGGCAGCAAACTATTTGATTGCATGTCTATAAATATTTGTTCAGGTACTACCGTCTTTTCTATCGAAATGATTGCTAGATCACTCAGTCGCTCTTGGGTTATTGTTGTTCAAAGATAATTCTCTAAAAATTTTCAGTTTAGAAAAACTGCTCTCGGTTGCTGCTACAGTTACAGGTAGTGTTAGTAGAGTTCTTAGGGCCTTTTCACAAAGAAGTCGGTTAGCGTAAACGTAAAAGCATTGAAATATATTTAACCAATGACAAACCTCCAAACGATTAGCAACGAAATTGCTAAGGCCTACGATTGGCTTATTTCCAGCTCAGCGCCAATTTTCCTTTTACGCTTACGCTAACGGACTGCTATGTGAACAGGCCCTTAGTGCTACAACAACATTTGGAAATAGGCATACAAAATTTATATCTCATGATTTCAGATTCAGCAGTTTGTAAATAAAAAGTCTAAATATTCTCTTATATTTGTGATTTTTTACGAATTTCGTCATACGTCAGATTAAACTATTCATATTCTTTTCATTATTAGTGTTAAAAATTTCGTATTTTTACTATACTTCATTTTAGCACCTATTTCTATAAGGCGACCCATGGGACCCTGCACAGGAGCGAACACCATACTTCTTCCCTTCCTCCAATCTAAGGATTGCAGTTAGCAGAATGATTTACTAAGTTACTTTTCAATTAATATAGCAGAAAAAAAAGATTAAAAAATTGCCGTCTCAATCTTTGTGACAATTTTAAATACATATATTTGTTAAAATGAAGTTTCATCAACTAAAGTATGTTTTGAATGGAAACCCAAAAAGTGCCAAGTAACATTTTTAAGTCATTTACTTGTGTATCACTTTCATACAATGCAGAATGGCCTTATCTTCAGCTTAAAATAAATGATCTTAACAAGTTTGGTTCTTAAGATGGTACAACAGCTGTCCTCATAGATTATCCACCAGTGACAGGCCACGGGGAATTTTAATTTTGAAGCAATAGATATCAACAGCTTCATGCTCATTAAAAAATAACTGGGGAGAAGTTTTAATAACTGTAACTGTACACTCTTTACATTTTACATAAATCTAAACCTTCACAAACAGGAAAAGAAGAAGGGGGAAAAAAAAGAAAGAGAAAAGAAAAAAAAGACAATATTCTGAGGTATGCTTTTGCTAATCTGTGATTAGAAATACTAGGAAGAAAATTCCCAAAAGCTTAGCACTGGGACTGAAAATCTGTAATGTCAACAATGCACTGACTAAATACTTTTTTAATTCTGTATTCACAAAATCAAATGCATATAATTCTATTACTTTTTTCAGCTATGAATAATTAAATTAACAACAAAAAGCTGATTAGAAGGTCAGAATTATGGAACTTCTAATTTTGCTCTGATTTCCTTATTATGTAATCCACTTATACACAGCACAGTTCTCCTAAAGGACTGCCGAAAAAGCAGGATTCAGACTATGCATTAACAAATAAGTCAATAGTAAATGCCAGTAAAAAAATTTCCACAGCTTAAAATGGGTTTTAAGAATATGCAAGATAAGCTAAAATAATTCTTTAACCAAATACAGAAAAATTACTTCTTCCAATATTTTAACAAACTGGATTTTTATATACTGTGCAAACTCTGGCACAAGCCTTAACTGTTAATCCTTTTGAAAAAGAGTTCAGTTACTGTTAGATACACAATATGTTAGCAAAAAATAACCTTCATCCAAAGCATAATCACCAACTCTATTTACTGAACCTAGATTTTGTCACCTTAATATGTTTCTCAGTGTGACATAGCACCATATAGTCCACAGCCTTTCAAAACCTATAATGAGGATCTGTAAAGATTTCAAGGAGTCACTCAGTGAACAGTAACCCTGAACAAAGGCTCTTTTTAGTTAGAACAAAGAGCATTTTTCCTCAAGATTAGTTACTGAACTCAAAAAACTCAAAACAACATGCATTTACAGTGGCCAGCAGTGTAACACCCTGATGGAAACATGCAAATAAAATGAAATTTACAACATGCATTAGCGGAGGTGAGATATGCAAGTGATTAGAATTTCAGCGCAGACGCACATCACGCACGCCTGTGGCGCCACTTCAAAGCGCTATTTAAGGCTTCGAGATTTCGACGATTTCAAGTTCGGCAATTGTGTTTTTCTTGTGGTTTTTTTCAAAAAAACGATCAATTATGCCTCGCCGAAAACAGCGATCATCTTTTGATCAAGTATCCGAGTTCGACAGAGGGAGGATAGTGGCCTACCGAGATTGTGGATTATCTTTCAGGGAAATCGGTAGTCGTGTTGGACGAAACCAAACAACTGTAATGCGTGTATGTGATCGTTGGACGCAGGAGGGTACGACGGACCGGCGTGTTCGATCGCATCCATCTCAGCGCACCATTTCACGTGATGACAGGCAAATTGTGCGCATGGCAGTGACGGATAGCTCAGTCACATCACGAACCATAGCACAGCACATGGTCTGTAACGCATCATCCAGTGTCTGCGCGTACCATTCGACGCCGTTTACAGCAGAGTGGTCTGTCCGCAAGACGTCCATTGCTTTGTCTACCCTTGACACAGAACCACAGACGTCTCTGCCGCCAATGGTGCGATGACAGAAGGATGTGGACGGCAGAATGGAATGAAATTGTCTTTACTGACGAGTCACGCTTCTGTCTGCAATACCACGATGGTCGCATTCGAGTCTGGAGACACCATGAAATAAGGATGCTGAACAGCTGCGTTATGCACCGCCACACTGGTTCTGCACCGGGTATTATGGTATGGGGCGGTATTGGATATCACTCTCGCACACCTGTAGTACGCATTGCCGGTACTTTAAACAGCCAGCACTACATCTCCGAGGTGTTGGAGCCAGTCCTTCCTTACCTTCAGGGCTTGCCCACAGCCATATTTCAACAGGATAATGCGCGACCACACGTGACACGCATTGTCCAACGGTTCTTCGTCAATCGCCAGATTGAATTGCTTCCCTGGCCGCCTCGCTCTCCGGATCTTTCGCCGATAGAAAACATGTGGTCCATGGTTGCTCTACGATTGACCCAGATTCCATCCCCAGCTGCCACAGCAGATCAACTTTGGCAACGTGTGGAAGCTGCTTGGTCTGCTGTACCCCAAGAACTCATCCAAAGTCTCTTTGAATCAATACCGAGGCGTGTGGCAGCGGTGATCTCCAACAATGGCGGCTACTCTGGCTACTGATTTTGGCAGGAACCACACTTCACAGAAGTCTATAAATTTAATCATTTGATACTTGGTCAACATGTTATCTACAAAATAAATTTTGTTGTGATATCTCGTCTTTCTTGGTGTTGCAATTTGGGTGGCCAGCAGTGTAATTCTATACATGCAGAATTGCTCTATATTTAATAAAGAGATAAAAGTTTTCTGCATATGAAACTTCTTTGTTTTCAGTGCTATCTTTATTACATATCACATCCACAGTACACACTAATGACTACCTGATAATTTCATAATGTAACAAATATCTCTGAAAAATATATTTTATATATTATTTATATATCTATTATTTATATATATATACAAATAACCCTCCTATAACACGGTAGATAGGTTCCTAGAAAATGCTGTGTTGTGTGAAACCATGTTATATGAGACCCAAAAATAGTTGAAAAAAGGGGGGTTACGTTCTGAAAACTTATTAAAAATAAACATTTTTTCAAAAAATTCCATAAATGCATGTATAACACAAAACGAAAAGAAACAAAAAAATATTTTCATTTAATGCAACCTTAATTTAATAAATTTCTTCATCAATGCTCAGTATAATCAAACGAGAACGTTTTTACGATTAAACGATATCACCTTCACTCTCAGAACATTTTTCTTCATTTAGATTTTTTGCACCTTCTATCTATCCACTTTAAAAAATCTGTAATTTTGATTTATTTGCTGGTTCTTACAAGAACATTGTAGATTCACGGTACGGAGATGGATAATTTTGCAGCTCCCTTTTGAATTTCCGGCTTCTTTCAGCAGAAGGGTCTGCATTCAGGGAAAATGATTCAAGATTTTCAGCTAAGCTTAGGCCTTCTTGTAATTTTATAGTTATAAATGAATAAATTATAATTCAGTTATACATTTTCATGTAAAGCCATTATAGTTCATTATTCCTTCCAGTCATTATTTTAAGGTAATTTAGTTTTTAAATGTGTTAAACAAAAATCATGTTATCTAGTGCTATAAAAGTACAGTGTTGTACAAAGGTTTTTGCAATTTTTTTATTGGGTTAGAGCAAAACCGTGTTACAGATTGCAGTGTTATACGAGGGTTGCTGCAATTTTTCTTATCGTGTTAGAGCGAAACCGTGTTGTAAGATGTCATGCTGTAGGAGGGCTACCTGTATATGTATGTATGTATATATATATATATATATATATATATATATATATATATATATATATATATATATATATATATATATATATATATATATATAAATGCCAATGTGCGTATGTGTGTTCTCTATAGAATAAAAAACTACTGGACCGATTTACACGCGGTTTTTTGCAAAATGTTCCGTGTTGTCCCGTGAAGGTTTAAAGCTATTAAAATCCTCTATCTAACCAGTAGAAAGAAAGTTAAAAATATTTTTCGTTCGCCGTCTATTCAGATATCTATGCACCTTCTACTTTAAAAAAAAACGTATGGATGGCAGCACCTAACAACGCTTGAAAGCCACCCCTCTCATGTAGATTAATCTCATGCCCCTCTCTCATGTTAGACATTCCTTTGAGGGAGGGGAGGGTCAAGGTCAATGGCCCCCTACTCTTGAGGGAGACTCCTGACTTTTGAAGGAAGGGAATACACCCCTTAAGACGTGTTTTCTGTAAGCTCGACGTCAGAGATATTTTGAACGTTTTATCGTCATATTTGCTGTGGACTTTTATAGGTTAAATTTTGAATTCTTGGTTGTGGACTTTTATAGGTTAAATTTTGAATTCTGACTGTTCGACTCTGCTGTTGTAGCTCTGCTGTTGTTAAAAATGCCACCGAAACGACAAAATATTGGTCGTTCCACAAATGTAGCTAAGAGAAGACGAGAAGAAAGGCAAAATGAAACAGAAGAAGAAACAGCACAACGAAATAATCAAAATAGATTACGTATGTCACAGTCACGTGCTACTGAATCATCCCAACAACACGAAGCACGAAATGAAGCAAGTCGAGTAAGAATTAGGGAATTAAGACAATCTTTATTATATAGTGACAGTAGTCGATTACGTATGCAAATGAATCGATTAAATCAATTGGTTAAACTTGATCGTATTGCGTTCCAATATAATTCAGATATTGAATATAGCTTGCATCCAGTTGTGGTTGTTGAAAGAATGAATAAAGTTTGCGCACATTGCAACGCATTAAAATTCAAGAATGAAGCACCTGGGATGTGTTGTTTGAATGGTAAAGTTAAATTGCCACCATTGAATGCACCACTTGAGCCATTGTTGTCATTAGTCGCTGGTACTACAACACAATCAAAGCATTTTTTGAATAACATACGAAATTATAACACATGCTTTCAAATGACTTCGTTTGGTACAACGAATATAATAACTGAGAATTACATGCCAACATTCAAGATTCAAGGACAAATATATCATACAGCAGGCTCTTTGTTACCATTTATGGATGATGACCACAAATTTTTGCAAATATATTTTATTGGAAATTCAAGTGATCAAGTAAGTCAACGTTGTAAAATTAACGAAGCCAATAGAAGAGAAATAGTTGAATCGTTGCAACAATTATTTCATGAGCACAACGAATTGATAAAATTGTTCAAAACGCCCATTGAACTAATGCCATCCGATGACCATAAAATTGTGATTCGAGCGGACAAGACACCTGTTGGAGAATACGCCAGAAGATTTAATGCTCCAACAAACGATGAAGTGGCAATAGTCATTGTTGGAGAACAATTTGAATCACGCGACATCGTACTTCATCGTCGAAATAATCGTCTTCAACGTGTTGCAGATACTCACCGCTCCTACGACGCATTACAGTATCCAATATTGTTCTGGCAAGGAGAAGATGGATACCATTTTAACATCAAAATGATCAATCCGGCAAATGGTGAAGATACAAACAAAAAGGTCAGTGCTATGAATTACTATTCATATAGACTGATGATTCGTGAAAACGAACAAAATCACATTTTAAAATGCCGTCAATTGTTTCATCAATATATTGTTGACATGTATGCAAAAATTGAATCTGAACGTTTGTTATATATTCGCATGAATCAGAAAAAACTACGTTCTGAAGAATACATACATTTGCGTGATGCAATAAACAATGACGGCAATGTAAATGATATTGGGAAAATTACAATATTACCGGCAACATATACAGGCAGTCCACGTCATATGCATCAATACGCACAAGATGCAATGTCATATGTTCGTCAATACGGTCGTCCAGATTTGTTCATTACATTCACCTGTAATCCAGCATGGACTGAAATCAAAGAGCATCTATTGCCCGGTCAATCGTCGCAAAATCGTCATGACATTACTGCACGGGTATTCAAGCAGAAATTGAAATCATTAATGAACTTCATTGTTAAACATCATGTGTTCGGAGAAACACGTTGTTGGATGTATTCAGTGGAATGGCAAAAAAGAGGATTACCACATGCCCATATTTTGATTTGGTTGATCAATAAAATTACGCCCGACGAGATTGATAACGTGATTTCAGCAGAAATTCCTGATTCAACTGTCGATCCTGAATTATTTGAAATTGTAACAAAAAATATGATTCATGGTCCATGCGGTGTTCACAACATGAACTCACCATGTATGGCTGATAGAAAATGCACAAAACGTTATCCAAGAGCATTGCTTCCAGAAACTATTACCGGCAATGATGGTTATCCACAATATCGTCGTCGATCAACCGATGAAAATGGTAAATCAATAATTTTAAAAGTCAGAAATCAAGACATTGAAGTTGATAATCGTTGGGTTGTCCCATATTCTCCACTATTATCCAAAACGTTCAAAGCGCACATCAATAGTTGAATATTGCAATTCTGTAAAATCAATCAAATACATTTGCAAATATGTCAACAAAGGTAGTGATATGGCTGTTTTTGGAGTATCAAGTGAGAATGGATCTGTTGATGAAATCAAACAGTATCAACTTGGACGGTATATTAGTAGCAATGAAGCAGTGTGGCGTATTTTATCATTTCCAATTCATGAAAGACACCCAACAGTTGTTCATTTGGCAGTTCATCTCGAAAATGGGCAACGAGTTTACTTCACAACAGAAAATGCACTTGAAAAAGCAGCGACACCACCAACAACAACATTGACAGCATTTTTTTCACTATGCCGAACTGATACATTTGCCAAAACATTGTTATATTCAGACGTACCAACATATTTCACTTGGAATGCATCAAAAAAAGAATTCCAACGACGCCTACAGGGAAAAAAAGTTGAAGGTCATCAAAATTTATTTTCAACAGATGCTTTGGGAAGATTATATACTGTTCATCCAAATCAGGCAGAAAGTTATTATTTGCGTTTGTTGTTGGTGAACGTTCGTGGACCGACATCATTCCAAAATTTAAGAACAGTTGATGGTCGTTTGTGTGCAACATATAGAGAAGCATGTCAAAAATTGAATTTACTCGAAAACGATGCACAATGGGATAGTTCCCTAGCTGATGCGACAATTTCTGCTCATCCAAATCAAATACGCGCTTTATTTGCAATCATATTATCAACATGTTCACCATCAAATCCGAAGGAATTGTGGGAAAAATATAAAGATTTTATGACTGAAGACATTCTGCATCGACTTCGTATAAGATGTTTAAACCGCGACATGCAATTCACACCAGAAATGTATAATGAAGCATTGATTTTGATAGAAAACAATTGTTTGGTAATCATTAATAAAGCATTGTCACAACTGGGAATGACATCACCTAATCGACCAGCTAATGACATATTTCATACTGAATTACAACGCGAAAAAAATTTTGATATCAATGAATTAAATATATTTGTACAATTAAATATTCAAAGACTACTTCAAGAACAAAAACACGTTTATGATGCGATAATGCGAGTAACAAATGAGGAAAGTGGTGGAATTTATTTCTTGGATGCGCCAGGCGGCACAGGAAAAACATTTCTTATTTCGATGGTACTGGCAACCATACGTGCACAAAATAACATCGCATTGGCAATCGCATCATCTGGAATTGCGGCGACTCTTTTGAATGGTTGTCGAACAGCACATTCAGCACTTAAATTGCCATTAAATATACAAAACTGTGAAACACCAACTTGCAATATTTCAAAAACATCAGGAATGAGTAAAGTACTCCAGCAATGCAAAATAATAATATGGGATGAGTGCACAATGGCGCATAAAAAATCGTTGGAAGCACTGGATCGAACATTGCAATATTTACGTGGAAACGAACGGCCATTCGGTGGTGCGCTAATATTATTAGCAGGTGATTTTCGACAGACATTACCTGTTATTCCACGTTCAACACCAGCTGATGAACTAAATGCGTGTTTAAAAGCATCACATTTGTGGAGACATGTTAATAAATTTTCATTGACGACAAACATGCGTGTTAAACTACAAAACGATCTTTCTGCAGAACATTTTGCAATACAGTTATTGGATATTGGAAATGGAAAAATTACAACTGAAGAAACAACAGGCTGCATTAAATTACCAAGAGACTTTTACAGTATCACTCACTCACAGGAAGAATTGGTTCAATGCGTATTTCCAGATATCAAACAAAATTACAAAAGTCATCAATGGTTAAGTGAACGTGCAATATTAGCTGCGAAAAATGTGGATGTAAATTTCATTAATATCAGCATTCAACATATGTTACCAGGAGAAACAGCTACCTATAAATCAATAGATACTGTTATAGATCAAGATGAAGCAGTAAATTATCCAACTGAATTCTTAAATTCACTTGATTTATCTGGATTGCCACCACACAGCATTAATCTGAAGGTTGGTGTTCCTATCATTCTTCTTAGAAACATTGACCCACCCCGTCTTTGCAATGGTACCAGATTGGCAGTCAAAAGATTATTAAAGAATGTAATTGAAGCAACAATTTTAATTGGTAAATTCAAAGGAGAGGATGTGCTTATACCACGTATACCAATGATACCAACAGATATGCAATTCCATTTCAAACGATTGCAATTTCCAATTAAACTGGCTTTTGCAATAACGATAAACAAAGCACAAGGTCAATCATTGCAAGTATGTGGATTGAATTTGGAGAATCCATGTTTTTCTCATGGACAATTATACGTTGCATGCTCCCGTGTAGGAAAACCAACGGATTTGTTTGTATATATGCCAAATGGAATCACCAAAAACATTGTATATCCAAGAGCATTGCAATGATTTAAAAACTGAATAAAACAGTAATCACAACTTATGTAATCCAAAACATAAAAATTATAATATGTATGTAAATATCTACTTTTAACTAAATACAAGGCCGAGGGGCCGGAGTCGGGTTGGTGTGGCTTGCTCCCAGGGCATCAGGACCATAGTGAGGACCTCGGTGCTTGGTAACGGAGAGCGCGACAGTGAGTCTCCGTGGGGAGTGGGATCCTCTCAGGGAGCCACTGTATCACCCTCAAGGCTTCGGTTGTCACCACTTCCACTCAGTCTCGGCTGGAAACCGGGCGATAGCCCGGGCTGAGAGTGACATGGGCGTTGGGGCCTCGAATTTCGCCACATGGCGTTAGCTCCTGTTGCTCTGTTTATCCTAAAATAATACTACCTGCTCTATTCCTTGCGAGGTGGGATTGCATCGCGCCCGAAGAACGATAGAATCATCAGGTACTACGATTGTCGCATGCCGTGAGGTGGAACGACGCAATACTTTGTGCTTTAACTAACTACAATAATTGACATCAAACTTTCAATTATGTTAATTTAATCTACATATATACTCAAATCTAGCAATAGCGAAGCATTGCCGGGTCAGCTAGTATATATATATATATACAGTAATTTCTGCTTATACGAGTCATGTTTGTTATGACTGTATTTGATTCTTATAGCCGAAATTTAGGTTTTTGGACAGGCAGGCGTGCACACACACACCTATATATACATTATGAGGTAATTTACCATAAAACTCTCTTTAATTTACGTTAATTATCTTTTATTAAAATTATTTTTTATAATTTTAAAAATACAACTTAATTTCTAGACCTATAAGTAGATACACATGATTAGAGTAAGAGACGAAAAAAATCCAATATTTGTAACAACATACCTGCTAAACAGTTTTAACATTTCAACTACAGGAAGGGTGCAAGAAAAAGTTTTCTATGGTAGTTTGATGTAATGAAGTTTTCAGGATGATGTTTATACCTCTTTCAACATCAATAGTCTCAGACGAAGATTCACCTTCTAGCTTATGTTTCATGGTTTGATATAACGTGCTGAATTTACTAATGTCACGTTTGTCTAAGTGATAGTGGACACTTCGCAGAAGATTTATGTGTTTCAGGGTCCAGGAAGCCACACCCAGGAAATGGGAGGTGAGAAAAATAAGAGTCCTTGCCTTTGATTGTCAGTGGAGAAAAGTGAAATCGGACCCGGACAGGTAAAAATGCTCCTGGGTCAAGCTAATAGGACAGTGTTTAGCTAAAGCATTTAAGGGGAAACTATTATATTATGTCTAACAAAGAAAGGGATGCATTTTACGACTGTATTCCATCCCATCTGATCAGTCTTTCTTTTAAAAAAATAAAGAAAGAACTTTGTGCCTTTTGAGGGTTTACGTGGCTTTTTATTTTTTGAAAAATGAAAGGAAAGCGAAGAGTGTAAGCTGATTCTTATAACCGGTGGATTGATTCTTTAAAGCGAAAATTTTAACATGTAAATAATACGTTTGTTTTTGTTTTTGCGATATTGATTCTTATAACCAGTGATCACTATAAGCGGTGGTTACTGTATATATATATATATATATATTCTATCTATTTTTATGAAATTTCAACACGTTTCTAGGTTATAATTTACTCATGTTTGATAATTCCAATATGAGCTTGAATTTCATCGTTATATTTTGGAAACACTATTTCTGTTCTCATAATGCAGCGGCTAACAATTTATGCAGCACATGGTTTTAAATTTTAATCACAATATACTGAACAATTTTTTTCTCTACCACAACCAAATGATTCCTTTTAAAATCAAAGCACAGTATTGCAAATAAGTTAATCTTCAATTTACAAACATAATTCAATAATAAAAAAATCCATACTTTTAAAAGATAAAACCTTTAATTATAAATCGTTTTATTTACTTTCTATTTACAAATCTGACTTATGAGTATGTTATTTATGCTGATGATGCACAGGAATGTAAAAACACATTCGCCTTGTTGATGGTGGTAAAATGAAAATGTCCCTTTACTTCATTTTGCACAAATAGGGCAACTGAATCATTCTAAAATCACTACCAACTTTCACCACACCTTCACTGTGATCAATGCTTAAAAGTTTACCGGTTGATTCTCTTTCGTCGCCTAGAATTACTTTCACCTGTAAGAGAGGAGGTAATTAAGATTGATAGCAGTAAAGATAAACCAAATAAACATAAATAACTTTACATGAAAGACAAATAACATCCAATTAAAAAATTAAAAGTACCTTATCGCCTGGTTTAGGCACAATAGGTTCCAAATGCTCGCCCAAGATGTTAACGACTCTGTCTTCTTTGGGTAGGAAAACAGAACACATGCCAGCCTATATAAAATTCAGTTCAATTCAATAATAATAATAACAATGCCACAAGATAGAAAAGTAGTACTAAAATGATTGGTTACATTATATAGATATGTGTACCGTAAAAACTTGACTATGATACGCACATGTGTATAATATGCTTGCTTGATTTTGCACGAAATTTTCAGAAAAATTAAAATTCAACTATAATATGCACTCATAACTTATCAATATTTTATTTAAAATTTGCCGAAATATTTATTAACAAATAAAATTTGTAATAAAAATAAACAAAAACGTCAAGTTAGGTAGAAAGAAAAACTTAAATTTTTTAATTCAAAACAAACAATACTGTGAAATTATTCGTCTTAACCACGTTCACTAGAATACAGCTCATCTATTGTTTGTCGTTTCTTCAATGTTTAAAACTACAAGAGTATAATACACACCCTCATTTTTGCAGACTAAAATGTGAAAAAAAGGGTGTATTATACTCAAGATTTTACGGTATGTATAACAAAAGAACAGGCAAAATTTACTTGTGCAATACTGAATCTGTAAATATATGCTAAATTAAAGAAATTACTCATAAGAAATAAAAAATAGAAAGTGTAAAATGTGTAACAAACTAAATGAAAAATGTGTAAACTAACAAATGTTGCTTAACCTGTGAATGGTAAAATCTGTCTCTCGGACGCATAGAGTTCATACTTTTCCCACTAGAGTGCGTAATTATCGATTTGAAACCTTCATGTTCGAGCTATGCTTCGATTATTCCATGATCTTGGTTGTGTTTGTTTATCTTTGAGTTTTGTTTACTTTATTTTTATTGCTTTACATTTACTATTCTAAGAAAACTCACTCCGCTTTAGAGATGGATATTACTTTAAAGGTATGTATTTAGTCTATCTAGAGTCCAGGACACATTTAAAAAAAATTATTTATTGAGTTAAAATTTTGAATTTTTTGTGAAATTTATAATTTTTTTAAAAGTGGGATAATTTAAAATTGTTATAACTCGAAATATTATTTGTCAAATTTCAAAATGTTTTCATTTCATTAAAGAGAAATATATAAGTTTTAATTTTTATTCAGCATTTTTTAAAATATTAATTTTTAAAAAAATTAAATATTTAGAGCAAAAATTTCAAAAAAAAAAATTATGTAACTTATTTTTAAAAATCACATTTTCAAAAGTAAATTTTTTTTTTCAAATTTGCTGAATCAAAATTAAAGTAAAATAATTGAAAAAGACATGTTCCAAGTTTGAATCATTTATCTTTAACGGTTCTTGACTTATAACAATTTAAAGACAAGAAATGGTGAAAAAACCCATCATGCAGAAAAGTGCATTTAAAGGTTTAAACAAAGTCATACTAAAATTAAAACCAAGTGTAAATATATTTTGTAAATCAATAATACCTCAAATATAGAGCTAAAATTAAATGAAAATTGGAAAATTACATAAGCAATGAGCTACTAAATCCAACTTAGTCTCATGGACAGATGTTACTGTTAGAGTGATTCTGACAGATGTTACCATTTAGATGTTACTATTTACCAGGTTAAAAAAAAAAAAACTAAGATTTTAGAAGTGAATGTCTCTAGACTACAAACACAAACATAAATGCCTTTTGCTCACAGCAATATATTTTTGACTGTGCACAGAAAAAAAAATATGTAAAACTATAAATAAAAATAAAAATGCATTCACAAAACTTACTGATATCCCCCGAATGATGCCCGTTTGGCCACTAAGCCCATCATCTTCATGAGTATCTCTGATCATGACTTCAATTTCAGTTGTCTGCCATTCAACAGATGAGTGATCCAATGCTTTAAGTAAAAAGAAAGTAGATATTGATAAAGTAGCAACTTTCAAACTGCCATTCAGAGGAATTCTTTAAAAAATCTACTTTGTCTACAAGTGTAAATACATGTGTACAGATAATGAATAACAGCAGCTTCATATATATAATAACAGTGATATATTTAAACTGAATGCATTCATATTATGCCCTTTGCTATCATTCTTTTATGCCCACTTGATTTTATAATAATAATAATAAATAAAAATAAAAAAATTAAAATTAATTTTAAAAAAAACTTTTTTAAGAACTGGATGAATTAAAAATTAACAATGACAAAGGAAAACCACTCAGCAAAATTATCTTAAGTACACCTTAATATAGCTACTGAGATTTACAATAATTATTGATTATTTTCAATATCAAAAGTGAGTCTGCTTCTGTTTGGAAGTGTTTTTTTATTGTTATTATTGGCTCAGAAAAATGTAAGGGGTACAAAATTTTATTATAGATTGTTCAAGATGTATTCTTCAAAAGATGCATCTTGACCTACACAGAGAGGAAGAAGTCTTTTCTTGAAGTAGGTCTCGAGAAAGCTGACCTACACAAAATATTGACCTTGAAGGGTGGCTGTGACATACTGATCCCAATGTTTCCATGAGCTCATTTTTATGGATTAATGCAAATATTTATGATAATAAGAAATGTAGACAATATGTTGCTGTTTTTTAGGGCTATTATGCAATGATGTTAACACTTAAGGCTGCTGTATATTAACCCTATTGGATTTGCTCACCTTAATGTTAACCTGTGGAGAAAATGTGTCTACTATTGACAGCTACATAAATGTTAATAATCCAATAAAAATGGTATTTTCAGATAGCCTGAATTTTTCTGCACCTTGCAACTGGATTCATTTCATAAATTTTGTCCACCAAAGGAATTGATGAACATTTAAAACACACTATTCAGATTTTTTTCCCTGCATAACTTAAATTTTAAAATATTACTTGCTTTTAAAAAAAAAAAAACGAAAAATGCCCTACATTGTAAAATTTCTTTCTCTATTTACAGAGAATAATTTTTAAAAAAAATCTTTCAATCCCAGTTCGCAATCTTTGGACACATTTTCTCCATAGGTTAATATTAAGGTGAACGAATCCAATTGGGTTAGTACAGAGTAGCCTTAAATTATTTTTCTCAAAAGCAAAAAGATATTTTAATTTATTTTTAGAGTTACTTTTAAAAAATGATAATTTTCACAGCCAAAATAAATTACTTGAAACTTACATGATGCAATAAATACTTGCAAATGGCTCTCAAAGCAAGTCCAAACTTCTTTTTTCAATATCTTTTACCAGCGGACAGGATTTTTAAAAATTTCAGTACAGTTGGGGCATGTATACACTTGTTTGGAGGTCCTACCTGTTTAGTTGGTATGCCTGTGTTCTGAAAGATTGCAGTAAATGACCTTTTTGAGGGCCTGGAGCAACCTAGTGGTTAGCCCTTCAGGATTCGATACAGAGGGTTTTCAGTTCCATTTCTGACAAGCACCACTGAATGCTCATGTGTTTACGCGAGGAATGGCTATGTTAAATCTGTAGACAAGAAAGTCCCTCCAATGGGGTTTTTTAGTGAACAATATGAACCCCGCCAGATGTTGCCCCTGGGGATATTCAGTTCCCAACCGGTGGTCCATGGACCACCTGTGGTCTGCGAGAGCCTCAAATGTGGTCTGACAGCACATATAAAAATGTTGCCAAATAAATGGGGATTTCGAAAGCAATGTTCATTGAACTAGATGGACCGAATATATCCAATGACTATCAGGTGCTGAATTAAAATTTCTTAAAAGTTTAACATAATTATTTTATTATTAGAATATAAGTACGTTAATCCTGTATCCCTTTTACCTGAGGGATATTCTATACCCCTATACCCCCGGAAGGTTCCCCCCTCAAATCAGTGTGTGTGCATGGGAGGGGGGTCCGTACATGGTTCAATTTCTGGCTTAGTGGTCCGCAGACTGCTACAGGTTGGGAACCACTGGTCTAAATTATGGTGACAGCATATTCAACAGCTGGGATTGAATCCCTGGAAGGTCTTGGTTGCTATGTCCGGCTGTGTCTGGTGCAATGGAAACATTGGAAATGCTCTCTTTGACAATTATTTTTAATTAGCATACTATAAAGGCTGATAATCACTTATTGAAGAGTATGTCTCCTTTGTCATATTACCAAAGTGCACATATTTTTAATGTTTTAGAATTATTAAGTTTATTACAATTTTGAAAATTAAATATTAAAAAAAATATCAAAGGATATATTTCATCGATCAGCAGCATGCCATTCATTAAAGATCAAAATGGATTGAGGTCTAAGTTAAAAAATTTTGTGGTAAAGTTAGAGGCGGAAGATAGAATTCAAAAGCAAAATATAATGAAAGTGGAGCCAAATGAAATTAAATTAAAATAAATTATGAATTTCAATCCTTAGAGCCATAATTGACAGTATTTACAAAGGAAAATAAATTGAGGTGTTCCCATTGAAAAGCAGGTGAGTGCCAAAATTTCCAAAAAATATTTTTTCACTGATTTAAGGGTTTGTTCCAAGGTTAATGGCGTGGAAAAGGAGGTAAGTGCCTAGCTCAAAAACTATATAGCCTTCCTCCAAAGAGAAGATCCCCAAGAAACAGGTCCTAAAACCAGTACCAGATTTCTTCTAGCGGGAGGTTGACTATACCTCCTTTTCAAGCCATTAGCCTTGGAACAAACCCTTGTATCAGTGAAAAAATACACCAAAATTTCCGAACCATACCCAGCCAAAATTTCCGAATTAGGAGTTAAGTAAAAATATCAGGATGGATAGTAAACATAGGTACATGTTTCTAGGATAGTATAAATCCTGAACAAGGATACATCTACAAAAGCATATCATGTTTCTCTGTAGTAACAAATAGTATTGGATTGTTTCATAATTATTAGCCAATTTTGACACAAATAAAAAAGCAGCAGTAACAGATGAATATATGCACTTAATTTAGAAAAATATCCATGCCACTAATACACTGTGCCTAACGAGTTTTGAATGCAAAAATGCCACAGTGGCAGAAGCTGGCATCAGGATGGTCTTAGAAATCACTAACAACATGAATCACAGCATCCAGGTTAGCAAACAGTTTTCTACACTAGAATTTATCAAAATGGCAAAACATGTGAAAGTTTGAATGGACCAAGTCTGGTAAATATGCAGGGTAAGAAGTTTTCCATGCTTCTAATTCAATCATGGCCCATCATGCAGAGTATGGGACCCAAATGATTGACGAGTAATGATTGCTTGTTGCATACCAGCAGACGGCAGTACATGCTAGTGGTGATTGTTTACCTACATGGCAAAAACTCATAATGCTCCATAATCTTGATAGTCCATAACCCAGAGATCAGAACTGTCTGTGAATGCAAGTCGGGTTTGGACATTTGGCTCCTTTATTGATCCACTGTACTGTTCCTTTTCTGCTGTCAAAAAGCACCCATTTTTCAATAACAGCGTTGTTGTTGTTGCTTATGCCACTTGACCGACAGTAACATCAGATCAAGTTCCAAAGGCTGTGGGCGATGAAAGTGCAGCTCCTGTTTTAACTGGCACCACAAGGGTCGGAGTCCGACTTGGCCAAAGAACCAGTCTTGTAATTTTGAACCAAGTCAAGTGACGAGACCAGAACACTTGACCCCGCACCTCCAGAGGTAATTTTGAGAACATGGAGGATACTACAGCCATGACAGATTTTACATGCACCAGCCGCCTTTAGTGTACACATCAGTGGATTTGTCAGCAATGAGTATCGAACCAGTGACTTCTAGAACACTAGCCCGCTGCTCTTGCCAAATGGGCCACTGCACCCACTCATCAACAGTAAGGATCCAATGAAGAAAAGGAACTCTGTCTTCACATTTTTGGACGGCGATGCATGTTTCTAGATGCAGTACCTGCTGCTGTTCATTGATTTTGTGAGGATCCCAGGTATACAGTTTTTTAACCTTGCCAAAAGCTGCCAAGTGTCTAAAAACTGTCGTTGGTGATACACGTTCAGAACTGGGCTCATGTACTGCGGTCGTGGGTTTTTCTTCCACTTTTTGCCTTAACTGCCCTGTGTCACACACAACCGAACCACCTGCTTCGGGGGATCAGCAGCACGAAACTTTGAAAACAGTCTGAAGACAGTTCTGTCACTCATGGTAACAACATGCTCTATTGACATTGGAAACCGTTTTGGACACATGTCCAAGTTTGAATGAGGGTAAAACCACTAATCATCATGTTGCTCAACAAAAACCATTTTGGTCGGACTGAAATAATTATGAAACGACCCAATACAGTACAACTAATACTAGTCCTAATGACAAGGATTGTATAACAAGAGCTAGATGTATGCATATTCAGTAAATTACCTGATCCTGGTGTAGAAGGTGCACCAGGGGTCATTGGACTGTAACCATAACCACTTGGAGAAGGTGTTCCAGCATAGCCAGACGGACTAGGTGTTGCAGCATAAGCTGAAGGGCTAGGAGTACCAGCTAAATAAAATGAATCGAGCATTAATATCATAAACAACAAAAAAAATATGAAGTGAATCCAAATGTTATTGGTCTGTTATTCCTGTTAAACTCCTATATACATTCAACAACATAGTAAAATATCCTATTACAAAACGATCAGCTATATGACAGAAAACATGCAATGGGAGGTGAATATATCTTCACCTGATTTTAAGAACTAGGTAACTTGATTTTTCAAGTTCTTGAAGATCTGAAATGTTTACTTCTTCCAGTGAGAAAATACTTGTCATTCTGTTTGTCTAATTATTATACTAGCCAAGAGATGGCATTAGGTTAGCAGCAAAGTGAGTTTTCTAGTTATTACATTCACATCTTATGTAATCTAGCTATAAATAGCCAGATATCTCAAAAATAATATTTTTGGAGTTACCTAGTTCTTGCATTCACGTGACGATATGTAATTTGAATTGCATACATTGTCACTAATATTGCTCAGTTTTTTTAAAGACTTCAGAAGTAAATAAAGCCATCTAATTTTATAACAGTCACCAAATATATCAAAAGGAAATAAGTCATCAGATAAGATAAAAAGATCTAATCAAAATTTATTAATAAAAGAACTAAAATTGCATTTGTAAGCAGAAAAGAAAAGACTTCATAAAATGAAAAAAAAATTTCTGCAGACTCACAAGTCAAAAAATGGACTAATTTTACCTGATTTTAGGGACTTCTACATTTAAAGTTCTTGAAAGTATATATACTTAAACTCATACATAAACTAAAACATAATAACACAATAACCACTAGAACCGTAATAAATGAATAAGCATCACACATTTTATTTTCAAGCACATTTTTAAAAAGGCTGTAAATATTATTACACAATTATACGTAAGTGTACATAGAAAAAAGATAAGTTATGTTCATTCAGCCCTAAACCACCAATATAGTTGGAGTGATTCCTATGGTAAAAGCCTGCACCATTAAAGGGACAAAATTGTAGAAACTCTAACTATGATACAATGAGTTTCCATAGATGATAACATTATCCTTTTCAACCAATGGTGGCTCCAGGGGGAGGGGGGGCAATAGGGGCAATTGTCTCCCCCCCCCCCCCCCCCAAAAAAAAAAAGCCTGGCATATTTTTTTTTTCATAACCAAAAATTATATAATCATAGACCTAATACTAAATGAGTTTAAATTTAAAATGAGACGATGTTTATTTCTTATATATATATATATATATATATATATATATATATATATATATATATACAGTGGACGCTCGTTAATTCAAACTCGGTTAATTCGAACTTTCGGTTAATTCGAACTAATCTAAAGGCCCCAAAAAACTTGTATTGGAGTTAATGTTAAAAAAATCTCATTAATTCGAACTAAATTTTTATCACTTCGGTTAATTCGAACTAAAAATTTGACAAAAAAAATTCTTTTTCTCGTTTAATGGAGAAAATACACACTGTATTTATTATTTTGTGTGTCAAAATTTCTTTTCTGTGTAAAGAGTTACATGCCTGCATTCCTAGACTATTGCATGTCCGCTAAACGTTAGTAGCTATTGTCCTTCTTATTAGTGCTAAACGGAAAAAGCAATTTTCCTTTATTTGGATCGATTTTCTTAGAATTTCAGAAAAACTAGTCTTTACTACAAATTCTAGGGAGCTGCGTCAGTTATAACTGCAGTGCAGGCAAGTTAATGTGGTCTAGTTTTTCTTCCTCATTGTGTGGTGTGAACGTGTAAAAATTCAGGATGTCTAGACGTGGAAAGTACAAAACCCTAACTTTGGAGACAAATATAGAAATTTTAAAGAAAGTAGAGAATGGCGAATGTAAAACAAAGTTAGCAGCTGACTATGGAATTTTAAAAAATGCCTTGTCAACTAATTTGAAAAACAAGGAGTCAATTTTAGATTCATAGGAAAAATCAAAATTTGCTAGAGGAAGGAAACGCATGGGAAATGCGTCCCAAGAAGTTCTAGAAAAAGCTCTACTGCTATGGTTCCAGGATGTTAGATCTCAAAATTTTCGGATAAATGGACCCCTAGTTTTGACGAAGGCTGATGAATTGGCAAGCCGAATGGGTATTGAAGAATTTAAATGCAGTGATGGATGGCTTTCTCGATTTAAGTCAAAGCAAAATATTTCTTATCAAACTGCATGTGGCCAAAACTCTGATGTAAACGAAGACGTATGCACTAATTTCGGTAGGGAACTGCCACGGCTTTTCTCTATTTACCTGCCGAAAGATATTTTTAATGCGGCCATAATGGACAAAGCCATAATGGACTCTATTAAAACTCTGATAGCATTTATTCAGATGGAACCTTCCTCTGAAAATGAATTGAAATGTTTACTTCAAATCGAGAAGCTGGCTGAACAATGTAGGCATTATAAATAGAACCAAACATCCATTTTACAGTTTTTCCCAAAAGTGTAATTCATATTTTTAATAAAAGTTTACTTTCTACTGCATATCTTCTGCTTCATTTTATGATTAAGGTAAGTCTGTATTGCTTTTTAATATGTTTAACTTTAGATAACATAGTATAATATATTTTCTGGGGTTATACATACTAGGAGAGTTTCTTCTTCAGTGATACACATTTAAAGTTATATATTTTCTCTTAACATCGGATAATTCGAACTTCGGATAATTCGAACTTTTTTCCGAGAACCTTCGAGTTCGAATTAACGAGCGTCCACTGTATATATATATATATACAGTGGCACATCCAGGATTTAATCTTGGAGGGGTGTCCAAGGTAATTTTAATTACCTTGGATCTTTTGTTAATGCAAAAAATGATATCATTTCTGAAGTTCAAAATCTTATCTCACTGGTTCCTTCTTTGGACTTCGCTCTTTATTGAAGTCTCAGAAAAACAAAGCTTCTTATCTATAAAACTATCATTAGCCCAGTCCTAATGTGTGGTTCAGAAACTTGGTCTCTAACAAAAAGTGGAGAATAGCAGAATTGCAGTCTTACAGAGAGGAGTTCTTAGAAGCATACTTCGTGGTGTCAAAGAAAATGGCCTATGGTGGAGATGTTTTAATTCAGAAATCTATAGATTTTTTAAAGAGTCCAATATTATTAAAAGTTTTAAAATTAAAAGAATGAACTGGACCTCTCATATTGCTAGAATGGAGGAAAAAATCCAGTAAAAAAGATTTTTATTGCAAGGCCCTTTACTACCCGGAAAAGAGGGAGGCCAAAACTAAGATGCCTTGACTCGGTTTAATCAGATTTTAGAGTGATTAGAGTAAGGAACTGGCAGAACAGGTCTAGAAATAGGTTGTCCTGGAAGAATCTTCAACAGAAGGCCTTGGCCCACCCTGGGCTGTCGTGCCAAATATGATGATGATGATGGTGTTTGCAGACACAACGCACATGAATAATTCCCGAGATATATGCTGAACAAGTTTACAGTTTCAAAACAGTAAACTTAGATAGCAAAATATGAAAATCCATACAACTACATTATATAAAATCAAAAATGGCTTTTATAAAATCTCATTTTACTAACTAGGATAATCCGCCGGAGATGGTGTCTGTTGATAAGGTGAATAGGTGTGATCTGAATTATACATGTTAGCTCCCCCTGGAGTTTGTGGAGTATATGGACCTTGAGGAGTATCTGCTTGATATCCTGGAGTAGCAGGATTATAGTTTGGAGATGGAGATGGTTCATCGAATGGATAGTCTTCAAAATCTCCACTACCCCTGTTCAAAGATAAAGAGAATTTCAGCTGTGAGGTTAAATATTACAACATATAATACACTTAATAAAAACAATTTTGATGTTTGGAAATATAAGCTTAATGCAACTATATTCTTACTCTAGTATGTAGTAATGCAATTGCATAGACACTTGCTGTCCAAGCAAGGAGATTCAAAAATTAAAGATGAGATTTTTTTCTCCAAAAAAATTAAGGTTTGTTATGTCATGCATATTCGACTCAGTTGTAAAAGCAGCAACTAAATAATAATAATAATAACCTAATAATAATAATAATAACATTAATAGTCTATTCATAGTTATTCTGAAATAAAAAATAAAACAGCAAGAAGACTTTATGCTGAAAAATTAATATCATATACACTCATCCCTCTATTTACGTGGTTTTGATTTAACGTGGTTTTTTTTTCTTTTTAAATTTTTTTTTTTGTTTCGATGCGAGAATTTTCCATTAACACTACTTTACATACTTTTATATACATATTCTTTTTATTTCAGTACAATAATTCTATGTTTTGTTACTGAAAAATGTACTATCTAAATATATAAAACTTTTCCATAACTGACTGACAGATAATGTACAGACCAAACCGCTGGACCTAAAGGGCTGAAATTTTGCACGGTGATTCTTCTTATAGTGTAGGGGTGCACTAAGAAAGATTTTTGAAAAATTCTTCTTAGATTTCTTTAAATTAAATTTTTAAGCTGTTCTTGTAACATTCTTTAAAGTTTGCATTTAAAATAATAATCTGAGGGTTATAAAATTTATATCACGAGAAAGATCCTAAAAATTCCTTTAAAATGAATTCTTTTTCGAATCTTTACCTCCATTTTCTGATGTTTAGTGAATTTTTATAGATTAAATTTCAGAATTTAATTTACTAAATGCTAATCACATGGTTTCTTTTCTTTTTGTGATACTTTAAATTAATTTTGCATCACATGCATAACAATGGAATAAATTGACAAAAAAATAATAAAATGCAGTAAAAGATAAAATTTAACCACTAGACTAATTGAGATGGAAGTTTTTTAAGATTTTAATTCAAATTAGCATGTTTTATGGATATTAAACATACAAATTATATGCATACATTGATCATTGAATATTTTCTTCTACATTATTTTGTCTATAAAAATATCCATTACAATTATATATATATGCATTAATTACATACATTGATCATTGTATTTAATTTGAATGTACTCCGTAGCGAAGCACGAGTATCTAGCTAGTATGTACATATAATTTTTTTTTTTTTTAAATTGTTTCTTAACCTTCAATGACACTTTTTTTTCTGGACCATATGTTACCATTTTTATATATCCTATGCACTCTTGTACATGCTTTTTGGGGTTTCATTACCTATCTCCCAGTTTTATATAATTTCCTTAGATTCAATGTACGCAGTTTGGCTTTAACGTGGAATGTATCTGTCATGTAATTCGAGGGACAGGTGTTTATAACAGAGATTCCAAAATGAACAAAATGTCAAAAACATTTTTCAGAATAACAATTTTAATAATAATAAACAAAAGAGTACTTCCTAATAACAGCAATATCATAAGTTCAAATTAATATCATTAAAAGTTAGTTTACATGAGGCAAGCAAAGTATAACAAAAAAATTTTACCATGTGTAATAGCATCATCAATAGTAACAGAATTCCCAATTTTTTTTAATACATAGACAAAAATCAAATATATCACAAGGAAAAGGTTTAAATCTTGATGTTAAATGAACATGCAAAGTACAATTCTATACTGTCCCCCTAAAAATTCCTTGAATAACAAGATTTATGAAAAATTCTGAATAAACACAATTTTTTTACCCTTCAATCTTTACAGAATAAGAAAACTATAGTTACTATATATATAAATATATATATAATTGTATAATAACAATATATATATATTATATATACCGTATTTTCTGGCATATAACGTGCACTGGTGTATAATACACACCTATAATTTTAAACTACAATTTTTAATTTTTAGGTATATTCTCTATATAACTTACATCCTTTTTTTGACAAAGAAACCTGAAATAAACCTGTGCAATGCTTTTATCTTTTGAAGTCATTCATTTGAAGGATTTTCTCAGGCTTTTGAACAATGGTATACTCAATTAACAAGCAATAAAGAGAACAATATGTGTGTGGGAGAAATGCTTGATGGAGTAAATAAATCTGCAAACAGGGAGTAAGAACGCATTTCTGACCTGAATGAATTCTCAGAATTTGTATTCAGGTGTTGTCTCTTTCAGAAAAAGAATTTGATGATGTGCCTGAAGATATAACGGACGACGAATATCACAAACTATTTATGTTATCCGATAATTAAAATTTTCAAGTTCATAAGGTATGTCATTTCTTTTAAATAAACAGCATTTAGGTACATGTAGAAATCTAATTTTTTTTTTATGTTCATCTTTTCCTTATTTTTAAATCTATCATTTTTATATCCAGCATATAACAAGCACCCATAAACTTCGATCTTATTTTTTGTATTAAAAGTGTACATTGTACATTGAAAAATACGGTGTACATTATATATATATGTATGTATGTATATATATATATATATATATATATATATATATATCTTTGTACAACACAAACTATTAAACATTTAAGGTTCATAGAATGAGAAAAATGCATACCTTGCAGGTGTATTGGCATTGGTTGGATCCCAAGCACCTCCATGACTTGGGGTACGATTTCCTTCATGCAATGGTGTCTGACTTCCGTAATGTGGTGTGCGACTTCCAGCTGAAAATATATCGCAAAAAATTAAATACAACATTCCACTGGTTGGTTGGTTGGTTAGATTAGGTTTTCTGGCACAAGGTCCACCAAGGGACAAGCTGCGCCAACCATATGGTTGACAAATACATTAAGCATGAACAGGTAATAAGACTAGTAGAATACAGGTGATAAAATAAGTTTAAAAAAAATAAATAAATGGTAAAACTAGTGGCATACAAAACATGGTAAAAATGCACAGATATGATAAATGAAATTGCATAAAAGAGTGGTAAGATGCAAAGATTTAGGTATCATGAAAAGATAAATATACGAAGATGATAAAAAGAATCATGAGCGAAACTGGAGCAACAATATTCTACAGAAAAACTACTGCTAGGATTCTAATTTTATACTTTAGATTAATGAAATTATATTTTTTGCTATTGCACTTAAATTGCTTAAGGATGTTATGAACTATAAATTTAGATTGAAAAAAGTCTCACAATTCAACAAGAATTTTACAAACTGACTGCTTAACTGTGTATACATACAACTAAATATAAAAATAAAAAACAAAACCTAAAATTTTTAGCTATAACAGTTGGCAAAAAGCAGTATTCATGGAAAAAGGTTTTGTAAATATTTTACGAGAATAATATCTATATATCAGGGTATGTGATAAAAAAAAAAAATACACGTATCTTTTTATTTATAAAATCATAGCAAAGAGGACCTTAAAGCATTTTTAATCAAATTAAAGATTTCACTATAAATTAGAAAATTTTGTTTGAACAAAAAACATACCACATAGAATGATTGAACTCTAATCAATATATAATCAAAAATCCTATTTAGAACTGTAATTATCAAAAAAGCACTTATTTACATAAGCTGAGAGAGTTTTTATTCTTTATAAAGGAAATCAAAATCTCAAATCGCAAACACAGACTTCTATAATTTCTAAGATGGCTGATAATGTAAAGTATAAATACAAATATTAATATAAACTTTGTACTCTCAGTTTCTGAAAAGCTGAAACAACACTAAAAAAATTATTTTATCAGCAAGTAATGCCTTCGGGGTGTTTACTCATTTTCACAAAAAAAAAATTTCAAAATTTTTTAGAACCTTACTTTATTTTCTTCATTATAAAATCAGCAAAAATTAATAATGCCTACCATTTTTAATTTTTGCTGATGCTTTGTTAAAACCTCATGTGTATGCATTAAAAAGTGTCTATATAGAGCAGTTCCACTTTCAATAACTTAATTATATTACATGTGGAATTAAGTATTACAATTTCAAATGAAATTTGCTTTTTAATATCCTTTTTGGAAGTGCAGTAATAAATTATCTGCATTCAGTATATGTCAGTATATGCAACCAGCAATGTCTTGTTTTTTATGTCCGGTCAATTTAGACATAAAAATAGTGGTCAAATAACAAAAATTCCCGGAGAGCCAAATATTGGTGGAGAGCTGGGGTTTACCATTACAAATAAAGTTTTAAAAATCCCCATCGATCCTATGTGTGCTACAAAAGTTATTCGAGTATTCCCACTTAGTACTTCGAGTACCCCATATACGAGTTTTCTCACACAGGCACATTCATTTAATACGTTGCAGACAATGCTGACATTAATGTAAATACTTTGGACGGTAATAATACGCTTCATATAATGGGTATTATCCAAATTGTGACTCCCAAAGATTCAGTATTACAAGAAGAGCCGATGCCACGAGTAACTGAAGTTCTTTCAGCGAAAGATTTTGCAGCAAAGGCTCATGTACCTATACAGGTCTATCAAAACACTGGCGTGGTTGGGTACAGCAAAATAAATGTGCGAAATTTTGATTATGAAACTGAATCTAAAGTATCTTTTTTAAAAAAAGTTGATGTGACATGGTTCTATGGCAAATACAAAAATTTCTCTCTACCTGGTTGGAATGGTTACATTGAATGCGTGACAAGTAATATTATAGATTTTTCTAAGTCAAAAATTACATTTTTGCCATTTGAACATCAACCAGCAAGTAATTACAATACAATATACACAACTTTGCTTTTTGCTTTAGAGAATGCTAAACGTTATAACCACAAAGTATGTATAATTACTTTTGATCAACCTCTGTATGCGAAAGCTCGCGAGATTGTATCTGCTGCACCTGAAGGATCTGAAGTATCGAAGATTATAATAAGACTAGGAGGATTTCATTTGCTTATGTCATTTTTTGGAGCAATCGGTTATATTATGCAAGGAAGTGGTTTAAAGGAAGTACTCGCTGAAGTTTATGCACCTAAGTCTTTAGAGAAAATGCTTAATGGCTATGCTTACGCGAGAGCAGTTCGAGCTCATACAATACTTCAACTCACTTTACCATTAAGAATATTAAAAGAACTCGCTATTGATGATGTAATGGATGCAAATCTTATTATTACCGGGGAAAATATTCTAAATAACTTTCTTTCATACTATGACATTGAAGAAGATGAGGAAATATGTGGAAAATTACTTGATCAATTTAATAAATTAATTGAATATCAGAAACGAGGGCCAACCGCACAATTATGGGTACAATACTTTCGGATGGTGTCCATTGCAAAGGAGTTTATAAGAGCAGAACGTATGGGAGATTGGCAAGCACATTTGAACTGCGTTAAAGAAATGCTGCCTTATTTCCATGCATCTGGGCATTTACCTTATGCTAAGTCTGCTCACTTATACTTACAAGACATGCTTCAATTGAACGAGGTAATGGATCCTAGTGTTTATCAAAGGTTTACAGAAGGATTTTTTACTGTTCGGCGTTCTGATAAACTTTGTTGTGGAACTTCAACAGATATGATTATTGAACAATCGATGATAAAATCTATGAAAACAGATGGGGCATTTCTCGAGGAAGAAGTACGAAAGAAAGTGTGATAAGTAAATGGGTTTACGGAATGCATGCAATGAATACTGTGTGTGAGGGGTTGGAAGTTCTTGCTAATGTTCAAATGGACACAACAGATCAGCATGTAGATGCAAGTGATTCGCGGCATAAAAAAGATTCTAAATATATTAAAAAACTTCTTGACTGGTTTTCATCACATGATCCTTTTCCTAAAATTAACAAAATCGTATCTATTGCTTCTGGAGTTGTTGGGGACGATAAGATTAATTGCCATAAAGCTCGTGAAGTTGGGATTGCTTCCATGTCTAGAATGGCAGGTGAAACATTTAATAATATAAAATTAAAACGCTCTGAAAAAGTACTCCCTCTTTTAGCTGCGAGTAGCACCGTGAAAGTTCACGAAGAAGAAGTAGCTATAGACCCTGTATTATTATTTCAACGCATGAGTATCACTAAAGCTTTTGAGGATGAGATTGAAAAATTTTTTGAGTATGAATTAGCCCCTTACCCCTTATCACTCTTCGATGCAGCTGGAATGCGTAAAACAACAAAGTCAGTAATTTACGATTGCTTTCAATCAGTCAATACCTAGGTTGATCGTACAAACGCTACTTACATTATTGATGGAGGATACCTACTACATCACGTTGTGTGGGATCGTGAAGAAACCTTTAGCGTTATTTTTGATAAATATGTTCAGTATCTACGCAGACATTATGGGCTTACAGTGACGGTAGTATTTGACGGCTACAGTGACTCGACAAAGAATATTAAAGCTGCAGAACAACGTCGTCAAACTACATAAACATCATCGGGTTCCGAGATTATCTTTCATGAATTTATGACAGTTCCAGCGAATCAACAACAATTTTTCGCTAACATTAATAATAAATCTCGTTTCATTTCCATGTTATGTGACAAATTAGCAGTTGCAAATATTGCAGTGAAACAAGCTCAAAATGACGCAGATGTCCTCATAATTGAAACAGCAATAGAAAAATTTAATGCCACAAACACAACAATTATAGTTGGTGAAGATGTTGATTTGTTAGTACTACTTACTGCAAGGACTCCAATGGATAAAATTATTTATTTTCTGAAACCTGGAAGGGCTCAACAGCGAACAGAAATATATTCTTCAAAAAGTTTATCTGCTTATCCCAAATGCCAAAACTATATTTTATTTTTACATGCGATAACCGGCTGCGACACTTCGTCAGCAATGTACAGAAGGGGCAAAACGTCAGTATTTAAATTAAAAAAGAAATCAGTCAGAAAAAAAGAAGTCAGTATTTAAATAAAAAAGATTTGACTGACTGCGCTAAAGTATTTACAGAAATTGATTCCACACCTCAAACAATAATTACGGAAGGAATTCGCTTTCTTCTTGCGGTTTATGGAGGTCCAAAAAAAATTACTTGCATTGATAAAGACCGATACTTAACTTCTGTCAACACTATTTCCTCAACACTATTTTTTGCAATTGTAAAAAAGATTGTAGTGCCAAATGTGGCTGTAAAAATGTCGGGTTGCTGTGTTCTCCAGCGTGTACCAATTGCCAAGGTCAGTCTTGCTCAAATGTCCAGTTGAGTACAATAGAGGAAGATTCCTGTGATTTTAATGAAGAGACCAATGACTCAGCAACATTTGAACAATTTATGAACATCCAGCAAGAGGAAGAGGAAGAAGAAGAAATCGAAGAAGACATGACAGTTGAAGTAGACTTTCAAAAGTATGAATCTGATTAAAATATCTAAAGAAATCAAAACAATAGTTAACCCAATAATCAATAGCAATATCAATAATTAATATCAATAATAAGGTAATATCTAGAACTTGACGGGTATTGTTCCCTTAAATTATCCTAAAATTGTCATGACAGTTAGTGGAGTAGGCCTACAGGGGAAACCACGGTAAAAAAAACGCGCCGAGTACACTACCTCACAGGTGGCGTGGAAATGTGTGCATATCATGTATAATGTGACTCTTAGAATCGCGATATCTCAGGAATGGAAACTCTTATGAAAAAAATCATGAACACCATTTTTGTAGAGAATTTTAAGATCTACAACTTTGGTTTGAGGTTTTTTTTTTTTGATAAAACTTACCGTTTCCGAGAAAAATCCAAAAATCCTCAAATTTTGACCTTTGACCCCGAATAACTTTTGTAGCACACATAGGATCGATGGGGATTTTTAAAACTTTATTTGTAATGGTAAACCCCAGCTCTCCTCCAATATTTGGCTCTCCGGGAATTTTTGTTATTTTAAATGTCTATATTGACCGGACTAGTATTTTCAAAAGTTTTTCAGAGGCTTTCCCTCAAGACTAAAATTATTCAAATTTATGAGTGTGAGTCCAGTATGAATATGATTCCCTACTGTTTAACATATGAGGGGGTACCCAAAAATAACCGAAATCACTGTATGGTGGGCGGAACATCCACAGTACAAAATTTCTCCTGCTAGGAAAGCATAAAGCCATGCTTCCTGAGCCAGTGTGCGAAGCAGCATTATTTGGGAATATTTTGTTTGGTATCATTGAAGGGTCAGTATCAATGAACATTTTTGTGGAAGCTGTTTACCCACTTTGTCGTTTATGGTCATGACAGACTTACGTGAATAGCACATGCCCATGAATTCCTGCTCAGGAAAAAAATAACCGAAATCACTGTAGCGGAGCATCCACAGTACAAGATTTCTCCCACTAGGGAAGCATAAAGCCATGCTTCGTGAGCCAGTGTGCCAAGCAGTGTTACTTGGGAATATTTTGTTTGGTATCTGTGAACTTTTTTGTGGAAGCTGTTTCCCCACTTCGTCGTTTACGATCATGGCAAACTTATTTGAATAGTGCATACCCGTGAAGTTTTAATTCCTGTTCGGGAAAAAAGACGCAGAATGTTGGGATGTTGAAAACAGCTTACAGGGGTGCTGCTATGGGTAGAAATCAAGTGTATGACTGGTTTTTCCGTTTCAAAAAAGGTGAAATGTCGATTGACAACCAAACAAGCTCTGGACGTCTTTCAACTTTCCCAGCGAATGAAAATGTAAAAAAAATTTGTGAAATTGTGCATGAAGACCAATGATATACAATAGAAGAAATCAAGCAGTTGTCAGCAGTGAGTTGGAGATTGTTACAGCAAATTTTAACAGAAGATTTGACGATGAGAAGGGTGAGTACAAAGTTTGGAAAAAAGCGGTATGAAAACCTGTTAGGCAAATGAACCCTAAAACTTGAGTTTATAAGATTTAGTTTACTTGCATTACTTTCCAACATTCATGCTATCGTTTTAGACTGATGTAGCACTTGTTACCTAACAGCTAATGGCATTACAGCAACTTTGATGTCATACATCTGAGAATTGGGGTTTTTCATTTCTGTTCCCCATGGTTTATTATTTTTCCTTTCCAGTGTATTTTATGCAAATATATGTTAATGTTATCTTACTTGTTTGTATAAATACCGCTCGAGTTAGAGCAAAGGTGCACCTGGCAGCACACACAGTTGGACTTGCGAACTAGTGTGATTTGTTTGTTAGAAGTCTCTGTGTGAGATTATTTTGGTTACACAAATGTTCTAAGTTTATTGCTTTTAATATTTTTAATGTTTATTAAGGTTCTGAATGAACTTTATACTTTTAACTTAAGTCTTGCTTATTCATGAACACACCCCATGCCAGACAACTGCAGACTCTGTCATATTGCCACTCTCCGTGACAATTCCTTTGTCCCATCCTGCATATTCACCGGATATAGCTCCACGTGACTTTTATTCCTATGGATGAAGAGGAAGATGAAAGGGAAGCATTTTTCCAACGTGGACGAGGTGAAAACAAAAATAATGGAGGTGCTGTCCAGTATAACAACAGAGGAGTTTTAAAAATGTTTTAAACAATGGAAGAAAAGATTAGACAATTGCATTAGCTCTATCTCATTAATGGAGAGTACTTTGAAGGCAATTAAAGAATTTTTATACAAAAATTCAATAAAGAAATTGTAAAAAAGAAATTCTGGTTACCTTTGGTTACCCCCTTCATATGTTTAGCCCTTAGTCACATGACTTATTTTCACTTTGATATGACTAATATTTTGGCTTTAATCAAACTGAGGGTAAAGACTTATAGCTAAAAATTATCCCAAAAGTATTTTTCCTGTCTACGAAGGTAAATTGTAACAGCAATATCACTTAAGACAACGTCAATAAAAATTACAGAAATCTGGAAATTCTAGTCAGTTCCAGAATACTCTAGAGCAGCAAATCTCAACCTGTAGTCCATGGACCACTTGTGGTCCTGGGACGTTTTCATGTGGTCTGCAAAATATGGGCTTTTTGGCCTAGGCCTATACAGGTTTTCATTTATTTTAGTGTATGTGGTCCACCATTGATTTGGTAAGGCATCTAGTGGTCCTTAGGTATGAAAAAGTTGAGAATAACTGCTCTAGAGTACAGGAAAGAAAATTAAATTCTATATCTTTCCAAGAATTTCATGATTCTGTAGAAATCCAGTTGTTATAGAGAAGTTTAAACATGCATCAACTTAAAATACTTTAATAAACATCTTAAAACTTATAATCATTACCTTCATACTGCGGTGTTTGTGAGCCATACATAGGTGTTCGTGAACCAGTTCCATACATTGGTGTCTGGCTGCCATAAATAGGGGTTCTAATGTAGCTCGAAACATTTCCTTTGGTCGGTCCCCTATAATTAAAAATTAAAATTAATAAGTTATAATCTTCGTATATGAAAAATGTCTTTTAAGTTTACTTCATTTATTATCTGAAATGAGAACCAAACACGCAAAATAGATAAGATACTGTACCCGACAACTGCCAATCTTGTTCTGTCCACAGAAATTGTCTGGCATTTAGAATGAAGTTCTACTCTTGCAGTAGCCTCAGTTGCATCCTTTACTATACCAATGTGACCTACAAAACAACAGCAAAAAAAAATGTACAAATTAATCATACCCATTGACACTAGATATTAACATGGAAATATTGGCATTAGATATTAATGGTCAAGAGAGTATACTCTGAAAGAGAAAATTATTAATAATGTGCTGAGACCTAGTATCCAGATATAAAAATAGATAAAGGAAAATTAGTACCATCTATAAATTTTTCTGTACCGAAGAGAACAGTTTACTTGTTCGTAGGGCAATTACTGGTACACGTTTTTTCTCCTCCCCAAAATTGAACATAAATACTGTATTTTCCAGTGTATAATGCACACTGGCGTATAACGTGCACCTATAATTTTAAACTACATTATTTTATTTTTAGGTATATTCTCCGTATAACACACACCTTTCTTGACGAAGAAACCTGAAATGTCCATGTGTGAAATCTTTTGAGGTCATTCATTCGAAGGATTTTCCCAGGCTTTCGAACAACAGTATACTCAATTGACAAGCAATAAGGGGAACAATATGTGTGTGGGGTAAATGCTTGAGGGAGTAAATAATTCCTGATACCTTAAAGAATACAGAAAGTATCTTAGTTTGGGACAAATTCAGATCCCATCTAACAGATAATACGAAGAAATTGATGAAAGAGTATAACACAGACATGGCAGTTATTTCAGGCAGATTAATGCCGTTAGTTCAGCTTTTAGATGTGTGTATCAATAAACCATTCAAAGGAAATTTAAAATGACAGTGGAACACGTGGATGTTTGAAGGTGAAAAGACATATGCCAGTCTAGAAACAGTGTGTGTGAATAGATAATAAAAGCATGGAATGCAATTAAACCTGACATGATTCAAAACTCATTTAAAAAATGTAGTATATCTAACAATCTAGATGGAATGGATGATTATTTATTTATGGATAAGAGTAACAGTGACGGTGAAGAGGAAACAGAATCTGATGATGTGCCTGAAGATACAATGGAAGACGAATATGACGAACTATTCATGCTATCAGATAATTAAAATTTTTAAGTTCATACGGTATGTCATTTCTTTTAAATAAACAGCATTTAGGTACATATAGAAATCTAATTTTTTTTATGTTCATCTTTTCCTTATTTTAAATATATCATTTTTATATCCAGCGTATAACACACACAAGTAAATTTCGATCTTATTTTTTGTATTAAAAGTGTGCATTATACACCAGAAAATACAGTAATACTATAGGCAAATTTTAAACTGTAGTTCCCTCAGAATTCTAAAATAATATTTAAACCTCCAGTTTTTCTGGGACTTCTCACAAAAGAATTTCCTGACCATGTAAACATACTGAAAATTCAGCAAAAAGAACGGATTTCAGTCTCTTCAAATATTCTATATAATTATCTTAATTTTGTCAATAGAAAATAAAAGATATTTTTCTCTATTTTAAGATAAATGGTATGACAAGAAGCAGTACTTAAGAACATCAAAAGCATTTTTAATTGTCTACCTATATACATAAAATTTCACTATACCTTAATTCCTAAAAATTCATTCTCTTAAAAATTGTTCAATAATTAATTGAAATGTGAGTTAGGAAAAAATAAATAAAATTTTCTAGTTAAAATCTAAGGTTAAAGAGAACAAATGACATGAGAGCATAAGTCTTAAAAAAAAAAAACCCAACCATTTAAAAAAACCTATTCAATAAATGATAAAACAAACTGTACAATTTACGAATAAGACAAATTCAAGCTCAAGTATGGCAATCAAACTTGAAAAAATATCTTGAACTATAGCATTTTTATACTTTCCAGACCTTTCCAAAAAAAATCTTGAATTGCCAAAAATTTCAATTAAAATTTAAATTTACCAGATTTTTGCTAGTACTCCCTGACCCTAAATAGGGTTTAATTTTTAGGAGTTTCTTAGTAAGGGGCTGGCCCTGTAGGAACAATATACAGTCAAACCCCATTATAACGAACTTCAAGGGACCAAAGGTTTTGTTCGCGTTATCCGGTGGTTCGCTATATCCGAACTGTTAAGAAAAATGTTAGAGTTCACAAAATGCATAACTCATTAGTTGCAGTGTGTATTCAATAAGGATGTAATAAAAAAATGAGAAAGTCTATTAAAAATGATCATTAATGAATTAAATCGACTAAAATCGATTACAATAAACTGACACAATATTAATTAAATTACGTACAATAGGAAAACAGTGGGACCAAAATTTTTGCTCTTTATATCCGTGAGTTTGTTATAGACCGGGTTTGCTATAACAAGGTTCGACTGTACTAATCATCTGATTTATGATGCAAAAAGATTAATGTTTTTGACAGAAGGATTCGATTTAAACGGTATATAAATTTTCTCACTACTCACTGCCAGGATATAACAATACACGTACCTTTATAAGGCCCATGGGTAATTTTTATCGTCTGTCCAATGAGTTCACTGTCTCTTCGACCTCTTCCACGGCCCATGCCACCACCACCACCACCACTTATGAATCCACTTCCAGATCTGCCTCCAGCACCACCGCCTGCTGCTGCTCCTCCACCTCCAGATGGATGCATTGGGCTGTTAATTCGTGGCGAAGACGGGTGGAAGGGTGAGCGCATATTGATCTCAGACAATGGCTTTAAAAAGAAGAAAATTCATCAAATCATGACAAATCTTATTACAGTGTCAATTAAAAGTATAAAATTTAAGTATGTTGTTGCTTATGCCCCTTGACCAACAGTATATCAGGTCAAGTCCATAAAGGCTATTGGGCAGAATGGCGGCTCCAGTTTTGAATTAGCACCACAATGGTTGGAGTCCTACTTGGCTAAATGACCAGTCCCGTAATTTTGAACCGAAATAAAGGGACAAGACCGGTACACTTGACCCTGAACCTCCAGGGGTAAATTTTGAGAACTTGGAGGACATTGCAGCCATGACAGATTTTTCATGCACCAGCCACCATTAGTGTACACGGAGATGGATTTGTCAGCCACCGGCATCGAATTCCAGACATTCAGGCGCTGGCTCGCTGCTTTTGCCAATTGGGCCACCATTCCCCTCCCCCCCTCCAAAAAAAAAAGTATATAATAATTTAAGTATAACACCACTCTGGTAATGATTCTTATTCCCTGATTCTTATAAATTAAAAATGAATAGTAAAAATAAAATTAAAAGCTACTTTTAAGCACATTTTCATCATGTTTTACTACATCTAATCTTTGAAATCTCAGCGAAGTTGGTCAATCCCCCAAAAGTACAAAAAGAAAAAGCATGCAATATACCACAGTAGGAAGAACGTAAATACAGCCAAAAACACAAAGTATTTACAGCAAAAAGCACGAAGTATTTATCATAAAATATTAAAGAATTATAAAAATCCTAAAATGATGAAAATGTCCCAATTACCGTAAAATCTTGACTATAATATGCACACATGTATGATACGCATGCTTGATTTTGCTCGAAATTTTTGGAAAAAATTAAAATGCGACTGTAATATGCACCTATAAATTTTCAATTATTTATTTAAAAATAGCACAAATATTTACTAACATAAATAAAATTTGCAATAAAAATAAACATAAACATCAAATTTGGTAGGAAAAAAAAACTTTCAAAACAAACAATACTGTGAAATTATCAGTCTTAATCACTTTCACCAGAATACAGCTCATCTATTGTTTGCCGTTAATTCAATGTTTAAAACTACATTTTTTGTACATGAGTATAATACGAACCCTCATTTTTGCAGACTAAAATGGGGAAAAAAAAGTGCATATTATACTCAAAATTTTAAAGTAAAACAGATCCTCTAGTTGATTTTATATTAAATTGATAGTTAATGTCCAAGGTAAGGTGGTTTTAGAGTAGTATCATCATGTTTTACATGAGGGTTAAACAGACCAGGACATAGTTTGATGCTGATTACAAACTACCACAAACACCTATGAAAACAGCAGGACTCAAACTTGCAGACTCAGGTACCAGAGGCCTGTGCTTAGCCATTTGACCATTATCTGACCATAGTTAGGTCTAAATTCAAGTTTACATATGAAAACCTTTTTCTAACCTGTTTAATGATGAAATATTGATTTCACAAACTGGAGAATAAATTATTGCTATACAGAAAAACTTAAGGGAGGATTGAAAAAAATTAAAAATCAAATATAGCTGACATTTAAAGAACAGAGTCAAAACTAATGTAGGTCCTTATTAAATTATAAAGTAATGAGATTTTCTTTTTAACTACAGACAACTTAGTTTAAACCAGTTCAACAAATAAGTATTTCTTGGAGCAAATAAAAACAAGTTTTTAACTACTTATGCAAAAAGATAAGCTTACATGGATACATTGCTTAAGTAAGACTTTTATTCAACTTTAAAAAAAAGGTTTCCTCTTAGATCTTGGCATTTAAAAACCATGCCTTTAAATGGAACAATGAGGACTTCAAGGATCAGACAGACCCTGATACATGTGTAAACCCATACATATTACACATTTCAATGTTTTAACCAGATAGCAAGTAAATTGGTTATATTTTACATTTTCAAAGTTTAAGCATAAATTTTTCTCTAATAAGATAAAGAAATACACTATCAACCAATATGTATTTGGACACCTGTGATAGAAAAGAAAAACAAAATTTATTCATATTCAATAGTTGGTAGAGCCTCCACGAGTGGCAATTACAGCCTTAACCCTCCGGGGCATGCTTTCTTTAAGTCCTTGTATGATGGCTAGTGGTATTTTCTTCCACTCGGCTTGGAGAAGACATGTAAGTTCCTTCACTGATTTTAGACAGTTGTCGCACCCTTAATTCGGCGATCCAACTCGTCCCAGAGGTTCTCAATAGGGTTCAGGACTGGGTTCTGAGCAGTCCATTTGGTTAACCCCACCGTCATCATACCAATCCATGGTGGACCTTGCAACATGACAGCTGGTGTTGTCATCCTGGAAGTAACATGGGTCTAACCCATAAAACTGTCACAACATAGGAAGCACACTGTCATCCAAAATAGTTCAGCATGCGTCGGCATTGAGATTACCATGAATTGGGACCAAGGATTCCAGTCCATACCAGGAGTAACATCCCCGGACCATAATTCCAATTCCGCAGAATTTTACTGTAGGCACAATGCATTCTCCAGGCAGATGCCAGACCCAGACATCTGAATGGTACAGGGTGAACCTTGATTCACACTCCAGAGTACCCGTTTCCACTGATCTATGGTCAACTTTCAACGTACTTTGCACCACATTAACGGAGCAGTGTGGTTGGACTTTCTGATCAAAGGCTTCTGGGTGGCAGTACAACCATGAAAACTAAGCAGATGTGCTTCCTTACAGATGGTATTCATCGAAACAACGATCCCGGATTTCTGTTGAAACTCCTGGAGTATGTGGGCCATCGGTTGGGTGCTGTTCGTCTGAATTTCTCTGGACAACACCTGTCTGTCTCTGTATCCCAGTTTCATGGGTCTGCCGACTCGGGGCACATTCCGATAATCACCGCTCACCTTCCACTTCTGAATCACATAGGCCACTGTCAATTTTGGGTAATTCAGCTCGCTCGATATGTCCTTTAAGGATTGGCCATTTCTGTGATACCCGACAACTACACCTTTCTCGAAATCGGAAAACTCTGTACTTCGTGGCATCTTGCATGCGACTAAAGCAAATGTTGTTTCCTACACGATATTTAATGGCTGAGGGCGTGACATATATCAGGACTGTAGATATCGCCATTTGCATGGGTGTCCAAATATTTATTGGTAGATAGTGTACATTAAAGCACCTAAATAGAGATTATAAAATTAATATTTACCCTGCTACCTCCACTACCAGCACCAGCCAAGACTAAATGTCTTGTTTTACAAACAAATATACCTCCATTTTCTGTCATCATTCGAGAATGCAAAAATGCGAAGCTACGATACAGATGCTTGATTTCTCCTTGACGACCCTATAATGCATGAGAAATTCACAATCCAAAGATAATGAGCAGAAAATGAAGAGAAAACTAATTAATTTTACATGCAGAAAAAAATAGATCAGAAATAGCATGAGAAATAATAAATAGCACACATGAAAGAGATATTACAGATGAATTTATAACAATATGTCAATAGTTAAGATAATTCAAATCAGATAATGTACTGCAAACTTCAGATCCTATTTTGTTATAAAATTTTATGAGCTAAACTGAAATTATACCAGGTTATTTTAAAATTTACTAGACTAGAATTAAACATATAAATAAATTTTACGTATAAAAATGTATTGGGGGCAAAAACAATAAAATACAAGCTTCTAGATTAATTTTAAGACTGCTGCATTAGCTGACAGTCTAACCAATAACAAAATTATAACTTTTTATTCCCCTTTCATGAAGGTCTTTTCTGATTACTTTTGCAAATTTTGTTGCTGAAATTTATCCTACATCACATTATGATAATTGGCCTAATTACAACAATTTTGACTGCTCACTAGAGGTAGCAAAGCTCACAAAGATACTTTTTACAGCTTTCCATCTAGACAATCTTTTATGAGGACTCTTTGGGATCCACAAATTAGAAGTGCCAATACTCTGTACAAAGAGATTTATGATATGCTCTCAGATACCTAGGAATCAAATCCTGGATCTTTAAACAAAAATCCTCATAAAAAAATTTTTTTAAATCAAGGGTTATATAATTCTGTCTACTAGTATTAGTTAAAAAGGATAATATCAAATACTGTGGATAGATTTATCTATATTAGAGGCTATCACATGATTCTGCCAGTAAGTGAAGTCAGGCCTTCAGACAGTGAAAAGCAGATACATTGTATCAAAACTAGCTGAACATATTAAATGGTTTTGTTGTTATTGCTGATCTCCATGTGTGGCCCTAGCTAGACCCCTGAGGACTCATGAGGTCTATGGAGACCAAATGAGGTCTCCATAGACTCATGGAGACCATATTTGGTCTCTATTCCCCATTTTGTGCGGGTGAATAAACTAATGGAGACCAAATCCATGAGTCTATTCAACCCACACAAAATCATATACCAAAAGAGGATCTGAAAAAAGGTCATCGAGAGTCAACCCCAGGCACTCGAGATTGTATGCTGGGGAGGCATGGTCCGAATGGCATTTAAGGCAGACAGGATGAGTCTTGTGACCCCAGTTGTATGTGAGACTCTTCAGATGGCCACTGAAAAAACGAGAGAATGCCGACTGAGTGGGTCTGTCGCAGATGAGAGCAAGCTTCCAGGATAATCACCACAATACCAAGAGAGTTACTGGGACATAATCCATGTCTGCCTATCAAGATTTTTTCTGAAAGAATAGACATTGAGAAATGTCAAAGATGGGCAATGGTTCATCAGCACCCTCCTTTGCCAAATTATCTACAACGTTGTTTCCTGCAAGGTCCACATGAGAAGGGATCCACTGTAGATGTACCTCACAGAACTTTGTAGAGAATAGCTATACCGGTCTTTTCTCCCACACTGTGCAGTTAGATAGATGTTGGATGGAGCTACAGCTGTCAGATATTAAATGTAATGCTGTGGAAAATTAACCTTTTAACTGTCATTTTGATGATTTTGGTGCAGAAAATGTCAATTTTTTTTTTATTGCAAAAATTAAATGTTTAGTACAAAATAACGTACATAAACTGCCATCTACTGAATAACACAAAAATGCACTTCCCAAGATATGGTATAGAATACTAGTGCTGCCATCTATTGAATAAAGCCCAAATCAACTTGTCCTGAGATTGATTCGGGTTTGACAATAAGATTCAAGAGAAGAAATCTACCCCGAGACTATCTCAGGCATGACACAGTCAATTTTTTAAGAATGAGGCATTTTTGTATAGAAGGGGATTAAAGGCAGCTTCACAATTACTGAAATCTACTGAATACATATTATATGCTGAGTGCTCATTTATGATTTATATTACCGTATATCATTAAAAAGCAAATTTTTCTCAAAGAAGGAACTCCCAAAACTTGATACACTGCCTATACAGTTGAAATTTGTCACTATTTTGTGAATAGACGGTACTTAGCATCGGATGTTTCAAAAATCAGAATATTTTACCAGATTACCAGAATCTTTTTCAAGCAATAAGATAAAAGTTTTTACAAAAGATAATTTATGAGCATCTTTAAAGCTATGACAAACAACTAATTTTTTTATACTTAATTTATTGCTAAGAATATTTTCAGCATATAGAGCAATTACATTGATAGAGTTGTCAAATAACTTACTGAATGGGGTCCATCAATGACTTTGACCACATCTCGAACTTGGATCTGATTTTGCTCAGAATCCAAAGCAACAGCTCGCCTTGTATCTTTCCTTTTCGAAACACTTTGATGTTTAACTTTAACAACCTGCAATTCCAATAGGTAACATTGCAGGTTAAATGTTTAATGTACATATACTGTTATATGCATACAGACAGAACATGCTGTAAGTGAAAAATATAATAATATACATACATTGCCGTGCATGTTAAGTATGTGAAAGTTTTCTTTCTCGAGTCTTACTATTACTCCAACAGTTTGAGCACTACAAAAGAAAGGAAAAAAAAAAGATTATTATTAAAGCATAGTAAAAACACAGATGTAAAAAATTCAATATTTGGTGATTAAATAGCATGGGGAATTTGCAAGTGCAGAGGTAACGCAATTCCACAACTTTTGACTATGCAATATTGATAACATGAATTATTAATAATCCTAGCAACATGACTATTAAAATAAAAACACAATTAGACATTTAAATTGTCTATTTCACAAAATACATAATGAAATTTTAAAGTTATACAATAATTTTATCATTGTCTGTTTGGAATTAAGTAAATTTATACACAAAATCACTAAGAAATAAAACAATGCCATGGTGCACAGTAAAATACAAAATCCATACATAAGATAGATTCTAACTCCTAGACTTGATATATTACCTTTTTTAAAAAATTAAAAATGCATACATACTCTAATAAAACTAAGTCTCCCCACTGGAACTGCCCAAGAGAATCAACACCTGTAGCCATATCAGTACACAACTGCAGATCTTGAGGTCTTACTTTCAGCTACATTGAATAAAAGAATAAACATTGTTTTTCTTTATCATTTTAGTTAAATTACTAGTGATTCAACACCTCTTACATTATACAACAATCACTAAAACATATCATTTTCAAAAAATCAATTAATGCCAACTTCAAGAAAAGAATGAAAAATATGAAATATTTTTGATATACTTGAAGGGAAAACCATGTAAGATAATCTAATAGTGCTTAATAAACATTGTTAAACTGTATACCAGTAGTTCCGGAAAGTAGATAGCATGTGAACCCCCCCCCCCCCTCTTTTCTCCACAGAAATTTTTGTCAGACTGCCTTCTTGGATGCTAACTTTTATTGTCAGAGACTAAATAAACAATAAAAATTACAACTTTTTATTTATAATTTTATTTATTTAGAATTATGAGCTTTCGAAATGTGTCTAACCTTTTTTGATGACCCTGTATTTGGTTGCCTAAATTTAAGGCATAATTCATGGTTACAATGAATTCTCCAGGTGTTATTTTCTCACACTGCGCCACAAATTCTATGTAGAACCTTGCGCTCAAAAACTAAGTGTTTATTTTCATCAGATTTATTTAGGGGCCAGCATTCCCAGCCATAAAGAATAATCGGTTGTATTACAGTTTTATATAGATTAATTTTTGTGTTTATAGAAAAAACATATTCCAGCCAGTATTATGAAGATTTCAGCAGTATTAAAATAAAACAAAAACAATTAGAAGAACAAACAAACCTCGTGCATCGTTAGATCAGAAAACAGCAAAACAACATTATCTTCAACTCTAACAATTAGTCCAGTGTCGCCTTCATAATTGCCAGCAATTACTTTGACATGGTCACCCATTTTAAAATATTTTCTCAACTCGTGAGATGGAAACTCCAAAGGATCCTAGAAATCAAATGAATAAACAATCAAATCAAGCCATACATTAACAAATAATTTACAAAGAATAAAGGACACATAACCACAACCATGATATCTAATGGCAATAAAACGGAACTAAAATGGCTTTACAAATCAAATTAAAATTAATAATGAAACCTAGATTTTTCAGCTATATATCTTAACAGAAACTAGTAAATATAGCAAATAGCATTTTGTTCATAGAAATATATTTAAATGCAGTAAGTTTAATTGACAGATGCAAAATGTATAAAACTATACCTGTTCTAATTTCTCATAATCAAAATTCAGTTATTTTTCAACATGTTTTATTTCCACTGATGCCATTTAAATTTAGACAAGCATTTGTTTGCAAGATTAAGTCCTAAATTGATCTTTTGGTGACATTTTATTGTGGTTCACTATATCAGTGGTGCACAAACTGGTTTATGACCCACAGTAGGGTCGTGAAAAAAATTGAAGGGGTTGTATACAGTGTGAAGTAAATTTATATCATACTGAATTATTTAATTAAATTTTTGTGATCACTAATACTTAATATCATATAACTGGTCTACAAGCAGAAACTATAAAAAAAGTATATTTCTAAAAAAAAAATTTTTTTTTACTAAGAAATATTAAACTTACCTTCAAATCTTCGTGTGTTGGAAGCATAGTGATTTTATTTCCATCAACTGCTATGACTCTTCCTTGAAGATGTATCAACTCACCTTCACACACCTCTACATTGTCCCCGGGAGAAAAGCTATGACTCGATTCATCAATTGAAACACCTTAATTTTAGTTAAGACAATACTCAATCACAAAGTCAGTAGAAATCTGTTTGAACTGCAAAGAAATGGTGTCCTACAATCTTCATACAGGCTTGAGAAGTAAGTCTTCTAAAATTATTTTTTTTCAATCTTTTTAAAAACCGATAGTGACCAATATCAGTATTTTTTTTCTGCCTTTCAATTTAATTGTTTTTAGTTTAGTTTGCAATATATTTATTTAACTTAAATTCTAGATGAATGAAAAATTCAATGCAAAAATTACATTAAACAATAAAAATTATTAAATTTACACAGTTGTTTAAAAATGGTTCCCTGACATTTTTGGATAAAGGTATTGAGAAATCTATGATAAGTGAGCATAAAAGTATATATCAATATTATTTTCCTGCTACACTGTAATCCAAATTTGGTCAATAGAAGCCACAGTAATAGAGAAAATTTTGATTGTTTTTTCAAAGCAAAGTTTTAAGCCAATTTTTCAAAGCTTAAAAAACCTATTGCTTGAAAAAAATGACTATTATAATTATAAAGTACTTAGATTATTAACAAATAAATTATTTTCAACTTTTCTACATACCCATTTTTAAAAAAGTTTATTGGTTACTTATTTTACAAATTTTACTGAAATTTTAGATATGACCAAAATCTGGGGACCTTGAGACCAAGAAAAATCTGGAGATAATAAATAATACATTGGAAAGTATCAGATAGAACCTAAAAGAGTGAATCTCCATTAAAACCTATACAGTTATGAGACAGATTTATTGGTATTTTCCCTTTATACCAGTTGTTCCCAAATGGTGGTCCGCGAGAGCCTTGGGAGTGGTAAGGCATCACACATAAAAGAGTTGCCAAATAAATGGGGATTTTGAAAGCTATGTTCATTGAACTAGATGGGCCGAATATATCTAATGCAAACCATTCAAATTTATGAAAGTGTTGCACTTTGTACATGGGCGTGCCCGCTGAAGATAATATTCAACTCACTCGCAAATCTGGAGACTAAAAATATCACAAAATCTTTATAAATAACTATTCCCTGCATATTTAATTAAATTACTAATCACAAAATTAATTAATAATCATGACAAACTATCACAAAGGATACATTCTTGTTCCAAGGTGGCATTGCTCTCAGCAAATTTTTCCAGTTCAGACAGTGTAGGTTTGACTCCATCTATAATCTAAAATTAAAACAGCAATAAAATACTATGTTCAATGATACTAGATGAGAAAAAAAAAACTAAAAGCAATAATTACTTACTAAAGCAGATTTGGCAAAACTTTTGTAAAGAAAACCTTTACGACTATAGCGATTACCTTCAAATATGAGATAATCACCATCAGTTGAAACTTCTCCACCTAAAGCCCTGAAACAAACATAATAAATACCTCTAATATTAAGATTTTTAAAAAATTGATAAAAGTTCTAGAAAAGAAAATAAATTTAACCTCAAAAATGTCCCAAATACCTTCAATAGAAAAAAATATATAGAAAAAGAAATTCAATTTTCTTAAAGTATTTAGTAATTTCCAGCTACAGCATGAGAATAAAAAAATTAAACTGTTCCCTTTTTAAAGTTTGTGATATCTTCTTGAAATCCTGACCTGAAAATTGATCTAATCATAATGATTTTTAATAGCCAATAAGGGAACTATAAAAAAAAAAAACAGAAAAAATTTTAAAATATAAAATTAAACAAAAATCTTTATACATGTTAGTGTTGAAAATATTTTTCTCTATCTACATATATATTTCTTCTTACCACAGAAGTAAATTGACAATCATACACAGAAAGAAATGTTGAAAATTGAAGACGTATATGTTGTTTTTGGAGTACTGGTAGCGCCACCTGGCTGCTTCGTGGTTTGTGTGAGGCATGTATTTAGTTGGTACTCTTAAACGAATAAAATCCTGACGCTTGAATTCTTGGTTATACAGTGGAATCTCGATCTATCGTTTTCGAAGGGACTGACTGAATTAAACAATGTATGCGGGGAAACGATAGATGCGGGAACATACAAAACGGTATTAACATACCTTAAAGTTTGATATCCCTCAAATATATTTACTCACATACATAAATGCATACTTACCTGTAGTGTAACTGAAGATAAAATTACAAAGTTGTACTGAAATCCAAGATAATAATAATAAAAAAAGAAATACACATAGATACACAGGAAATTTGATTCAAATAAAAGTACTTAATCTTTGTTTTTTGGTGGTTTTCTCTCCACAAGTAAACAATATTTTTTTCTGTGTTGCAAATTGCATTCTTTTCAGTATTGGTATTTGTGTGAGAGTATAAAGAAGCGGCAGCCGTGAATCGTTTGTAACTAGAATCATTCCATTGCACTGGATGGGGTCCGACATAAGACCACCAGGAAGTTCTGCTTCCGGGTGAAACCCTCATCGGCCAGTGTAGAACTCCAACTCCAGCAATCAGAAACTTCTTACACCCTAAACCAAACACCAGGGCACTTCCATCCCAAGGCCAACAGAAAAGCCAGAGGGCAGCGAGAACCGCTCAGATCGACTGACTGTGACCCATTGCTGATAAGAACAAAAATTTTGAATAGTCGAAGAATTTGAAATGAGTTGCCGAAAATAGGATACTCCAGGGGCTAAAGAATTAAGGAACACCAACGGCGAACAAATAATGGGAGTGAGACAATAACGCGAAACCAGGTTAAACGGGAGAGAACAAAAATACGAGACCGTGCATCTCAAATGTTTTGCTCATTGTTTAATTAGAGCGTCATTCTAGCTCAATCCAGACATTTATATTTCAGGTTCAGTTATTATAAAAACACGATCGATCCAATAAATTAATATAAAGCTGCAATATTCTGAACGAATATTGCAGGAAAACGATGGATCGAGGAATGATCCATGCGATCTGTGTTTGCTTGTTTTCTATGGAATTTATTCGGAACTTGGTGAAATAAACGATACATATCGGAAAACGATTGTTCAGGGAACAATTGATCGAGATTCCACTGTAATATTATCTTGAATTTCTTCAACAAACAAACAAACACAAACAAACACACACACACACCTAAAAAAAAAAAGAGGATACTACCACATTACAGAATTTGTCACTTCATTTTACCAGAAAAGCAATAAAAACTGACAGGTGTAATAGAACTATAGAACTTCTCTAATTTCAATGTATGAACTCAGTATTTAGAAAAAGTTACAAAATATGGATCAATTGCTGCATTTAAGAACCATTTTGTTCTACAGATTTCTAATGATAATAATAACAAAGTTAATAACACGGAAACAATACATCTAAATAAATAAAATTTAATGCATACCTTATTGCATCAATATCAAACAACTTTGGAGGGGGTTTTCTACCTTTCTTACGTTTTTCTTGTTCCTAGAAAAGAACATAAAAAAGGAAATGTTTGAAAAGAAATCAAAAAAGCTTTTTTACTTAGTATAAGCATTTATATTAAGCTGTTATCAAAAAGTGTTCATGAACATGGCAGTAATTCAACAGTAAGCAGCTAAAATTAATTCTATTTTAACAAAATCTAGTACATTAAAACTAGTAAACAAATTTAAGAATGAACAATAATATTTCAATGAACTTACAGTTGATCGCAGAGCACCACGCTTCCGAGTATAATCAACTCTTGGTATCAGTTTCAAATGAACATAATTTTGAGCCACATTGATGAAATCAACCTGTAATAAATATATAGAGTCAAATTAACTTCTAACAAACTGTACATATCAAGAAATATGTATGCTTTCCAAAAATTTAGAGATTCAAAGGCATACATGTGTAAAATTATCACTTTATAAAGCATGACACAAGCTTCCATTTACGAAATAACTATTCAAGATTAAAAAGAACAAAACCAATGCAACAAAAATAGAGGTTATATTGCACCACATTTATTGAAATTATGCTTTAGAAATTATAATTTAATATGTTTTCATGGTGAAAACTTTTATGTAAATATTTTCACCACACTAAGAAAAAATACATCATTGAATTCGTAGTTCAAATAAAATTATAATCATAAATTTCAAACAATTTTCCAATACTTCTGGGGTTTAAAATAAAAAATAAATAATAAATAAATTTTAAAAAAAAAGATAATTCTGTCAAAGGATGAAATCTAATGAAAATAACATGGAGCGACAATAGCATAAGAAATGTAAAATATGATTAAGGCGAAGTTAAATGCTTAGTATCACAGTAACTGCTAAACTCATATTAACTTGGCAAAAACTAATTAATAGCTTCACTCTCTAAACTCTACTATTGAGTTTGAAGCTGTTAATGGGGGGAAAAAAAATTTCAGGTTGTCTCTTCTAATGAAACTACCACGGGTTATTAACGTAGGATTACTTATCGTTGCTTACCTCTTTTGCATGTGTATAGGTATGTATGTGTTATGTATATATGTATCTATATATATATATGTATGTATGCATGTATATACATATATGAATGTCAAAATTTTAATGCATTTTGGTACTTTTCTGTTTAACTGTTTACTGCTTGTTGAAGCGATACAGACTGGGTTTGGCACGCTACCAAAATTATAACTTGCAAGGACGGATGGACAGATGGTTTTAGTGTCTGAAATATTGCTTTACGAAGGACTGTTATAGAGGAACGTAATCCTACATTAAAAAGAAGTATATAAATTTATTGAAGAATAAAAAAAAAGAGCTTTGAACAAAGCATCAGTAATATCACAATGCAAGACAGGTCTCAAATGGAGAACTTTCAGAAGAAAATGTGTCTTAACCCCTTAACCAGTTTGCCCATACAGCATACGGGCTACTCACACCTGGGCCAAACCGATTTGCCCGTACAGCATACAGGCATCGATATTCTCTCTTTTCCCTTTTTTTGTTTGCACATGTTTTTAGTTTGTAAAAACACATGCAAATGAAATAACTAATACAAAGCCTAGTACAAATACTTTTAACAGATATTGTAGCTTGTCCATTTCATTTAAATTCTTTTAACCCGTTTTTTCTTTATTAAACGGAAGCACAGGAATTTTTGTTCTACTGCTTGCAATGCTTGTGAATTCAAACCACTAAATTTTTTTTTAAATTATGGATGGAATAAACGATGAAAATATTTTCCTGTTAGATGAGGGACTGAATTCTGATTCAGATTTGTCACTGTCTTCTAATAATCTGGATTATTCTTCAGATCATTATTTCTGCCCTGATTGTGACATAGGACTTTGTATTACACCATGCTTCAAATTGTACCATGCAAAAAAAAGACTTTTGAACAATTTACAAAAGTGTAAACTTCAAATTTTAAAGTAAGTATGAAAGAAATTTTTCTAAGATCTGTTAAACATTCTTCATTGCATGCAGAGTTTTCTTGCAGAAAGCAAACATTTAAGGGTATTTGTGCTCCAAAAATTTAAAATAAAAATAGTGTAAAAGCATTAAAAGTGAAATTTAATAAAAAATTCTTTTGTTTTCTTATTCTATTACGTATGGCGTTTAATTATAGGCAACAAAATAATATGCCTTTTTTGGCAACATTTCTAGTACAAAAATTGACCAGTTAAGGTGTCAATGGTTTCTTACAAGCTAGAATATAGATTACTTACACTTTATAACTGTAACCATAAACAAAAGAAAATAAGATTACTATCAGCAGAAAACTTAGCAAGAAAAAACTTTCAACAGAATTGAATTGCAGCACCAAAAACAAATGTTTTAATTTAATCCGAGCTAATTATGTAACTTTCATTGAGTTACAAAGTCTACTGTACTGAAACTACTGTACTGAAGCGACTGAAACTAAAAACTTATTTTCATATCCAAATTAAAGATCACTCAGATATTTCACTCTTTATGTCACCCGATCAGTATACATCAAAGTTTTACTTACTTGCGCTAAATCATCTTTGTAAAGTCCTCTCTTTAATCTAACCCACTGTTTTGGCTTTAACTGAGCTTGTTCTTTAGTAACTCTTAAAACATCAGTCATTTCTTTGATGGGGACCATCTGCATTTACAAAAAAAAATAGGATTAATTAGTTCAAATATATAATAATCTGAGGAGAAATTGAACTATGAAAAACACTACAGTGAATTTTGAAAATTGTATATCAATAAACAAAATCCAAAACTTTACCGTTTGTTGATACTGGCCCATTCTCAAGTTTCCAATGCCATTAATAGCTTGTTTCACATGAGTTTGTTTATAAGCTTCAATATAAATGTAGCCCTTGACACCCTCAGGTGCAACCACACTTTTGATTTGTAGAGGCTATAAAAAAAATCACATTTTCTAGATCATACTCCAAATGTTTAATATTGTACATCTTATACATAAATCTTTTAAAATTAGAAAAATAACATCTAGTGCAATTTTTAAATTATATGATACTAGATAATTTCAGATTCTTATATAAAATGCAAATTTTAAAAATGCAGTAACTTCTGACTATACAGAAGTTACATAACATAACATTTCAACATAACAATATAGAAATACAAAACTACTGTATTTACTCGTGTATAGGTTGCGTGCATGTATAAGTATCCTGAATTTTGAGATAACATTTGGAGAAATTTTTTTTCTGAATTCCATTATAGACTGAAAGTAGCATCATTCTACGAAATGTAGCAATGTCGTACATTCCTTAGAGTTCAATGCTCGCCTAACATTATCAGGTACAACCTTAGCTAATGGTGGTGAAACTATAGTATAAAAAAAGATTATATATATATATATATATACTAGTACACTTAGGAATTATTTCACACGAAGACAAACTCTTGGGAAGTCAAAAGAGTTTTATTAAATAGTCCTAAGGTAAAATATATACAAACAATATTTACAATACATTGAATTGCCGTGGGCATAATACAATGTAATAGGTTGTGAGGTATATAGATACTAATGTTTTATGGTAGTCAAGTGTTCTAAACTGAAGTATGTTTACTGCATTTAATTTTAAAATTCTGTGCATAAGCTGCACCCCATTTTTACTGACCTATTTTATAGAACAAAAGTGCGGCCTATACACACATAAATACAGTATACACAAAAATATAGAACGTAAAAAAAATTAAAAATTGTAAACTTTACATTAAGTAAACATGAATGAAAATATAAACATGTCCTTAATGGATTGAAAATTATAATGGATTGAAAATTATATTTGTAATAGATAAAAAATTAAATATATAATGCCTGTAACATGCATAACAGTAAAAGTATCTTATATCTATATTGAACTGTGAGCTTTAATCTTGAAATGAACAGTTATAACTTTCATATTGAGAAGATTTTCCCAAAAATTTAAGGCAGGATAATTATACCCAATGAAATCACTGCACTCTGCTCTCGAATGATCTCTAGAATCAGCTTAGCAGTCTCATAGAGAAATATGTAAAGAATATGTGTGATGTCACAGCTCCTTTAACTTGAATATCTTTGTTTGAAAGAACATGATTGTCTGTCATCAGTTTGCCTTGCCTCAATCCGATGTCTTCAATAAACATTTTTTCCATGGTTTCATATAGTAGGCTGTGCATCGACTGAGTTTATTAAAATCTATTCTATGATGAGACAACATTGAACTTTGGATCCTCACATATATATATACCATATTTTCTGGCGTATAATGTGCCCCTATAATTTTAAACTACATTTTTAAAATTTTTTGCTATATTCTCCATATACCGTGCGCATTTTTCTTGACGAAGAAACTGATATACACCCCGTAATAAAAAATTAAATGGAGGTGTATAGTGCAGAGTAAAAAAAACGCAATGCTATGTAGAGCTCTAATCTTTTATTTAAAAGTAAAAATGTCGGCAACTAAAATATAAACAAGACAGAAATAAAATTGCAACAGAGAAAGTCCCATCTGGACTAATGTAAAAAGCATTACTGCCATATACGGTAAATAACTCTTTCGGACAAGAGCACCGACTGATAGATGCCGTCATGCCGACATTTTTACTTTTAAATAAAAGATTAGAGCTCTACATTGCATTGCATTTTTTTTACTCTGCACTATACACCTCCATTTAATTTTTTATTACGGTGGTGTATATCAGGGTTATGGGCCCAGCACACTTCCACTGGCGGCGAAACTCACTTCTATTGCGTCATCCCGTCCACGTTTCGATGGATGGGAAAAACTTTACTCTTACGTCTATCAGAAACCTGAAATGTACATGTGCTATGCGCTTATCTTTTGAAGTCATTCATTCGAAGGATTTTCCCAGGCTTTCGAAAAATGGTATACTGAATTGACAAGCGATAAGGGGAACAATATGTGTGTGAGGGAAATGCTTGGGGGAGTAAATAATTCTGAAAACAGGGGGTAAGAATGCACTTCTGACCCGAATGAATTCGCGGAATTAGGAGTCAGATGTTTTCTCTTTCAGAACTCTTTTTCAGAAACGGAATTCGATGATGTGCCTGAAGATATAACAGATGACAGATATGATGAACTATTCATGTTATCTGACACTTAAAATTTTTAAGTTTGTACAGTATGTCATTTCTTTTAAATAAACAGCATTTCGGTACATGTAGAAATCGAATTTTTTTATGTTCATCTTTTCCTTATTTTTAAATTATCATTTTTATATCTGGCGTATAACACACACCCATAAATTCCAATCTTATTTTTGGTATTAAAAGTGCACATTATATGCTGTAAAATATGGTACATAATTAAATTGTCAACTTAGATTAAACTGGTTATTAGGCAAGAGCATATCATAAGCTTCAAATGATGAATAAAAGTTTTAGTTACATTACCTCCTCTGTGTATTGATAAGCAATAAATTTTCTCATCAAAAGCAGAACCGTAGCTTTTTCCTCTCCAATACGACATTTTACCATCCAAAGATTGGGATCTCTAAAAAAGAAAATTATCATGACAGAAAAGTTAAATCAACAGATCAATCAGTGAACTCATTAAGGTGACTTCTTAAGTTGAAAATGTCATTTGACTATTTTAGTCAATTTTATTTTTTGCAAGAATTGTTTAATTTAATCTTTTTTCTTTCATAACCATTTTGATTTTCATTTTACATTTATTAATCTGAGTTATAGCCATTTTAAAAAACATCACCTGCTACAAAATTGAACAGGAAGTTACCGTAAATTCCAGCTTCTAGCTATTACTATATTTTTCTCTAATAGATAAATATGTGTTATAATCTTGTTAGTGCACAGCCATTACTTTGCTGTAGTTATGTAATTGATTTCTTGATAGAAATTGACAACTTTGTCATTCACTCTAGTATTTGTTTACATTGCTTTTTAAACCTTTAAATGCGTTTTTCTCAGAATTGCACAAATCTCTACCATTCTCATGATATCTCACATAATAATGCATATAATTTTATGAAATTTTCATGACATGTTTTAGATGCTATTGTTACTATACATCAATAATAAATAATGATGTATAATAAATAGTTTTTTATTTGGGACTTTTGGTTTTTAAATGTGACATTTAAAAACTAAATTACCTTAAAATAATGACGTGAAGGAATAATGAACTATAGTGGCTTTACATGAAATTGTATAAACAAATTAAAATTTATTCATTAATAACTCTATAAAATTACGCGAGGGCCTAAGCGTAGCTGAAAATCTTGAATAATTTTCCCTGAATGCAGACCCTTCTTCTGAAAGAAGCCAAAAATTCAAAAGGGAGCTGCAAAATTATCTATCTACATACCGTGATATCTACACCGTGATATGACCTTGTAAGAACCACCAAACAAACCAAAATTACAGATTTTTTAAGGAGGATAGCAGGTGTAAGAAATCTAAACGAAGCAAAAGGTTCTAAGAGTGATGGTGATATTGTTCAACCGAAAAAACATTCTTGTTTGATTGTACTGAGCAGTGATGAGAAAAAAATTTATTAAATTAAGGTCGCACTAAATGAAAATAATACTTTTTGTTTCTTTTTGTTTTGTGTTATACATACATTTATATTTTTAATAAAAATTAAGTTGCTTATATAAAATTTTTTTAAAAAGTTTGTTTTCAATAAGTTTTCGGAACGTAACCCCCTTTTTGTACTGGCTCTGGGTCTCATATAATACGGTTTCACAGAACACAGCATTTTCTAGGAACCTATCTACCGTGTTATAAGAGGGTTACCTGTAACAGTAAATTCTGCACAGCTAACTACAAACAAGATAAATATTTTCCATAGGGGTATATTTGCTCCTTATGCTAAAGAGAAGCCTTTTCTTCCCCTTTCACAGAGATTTTACAAAATGACCAGTAAGGTGAAAATGAGCGAGCAAAAAACAGAGAGAAAAAAATTTTTAAACTCATAAATATTTTTTTTATTAAATAAAGCATCAGTATTTTTCATATCTTCACTTACAGAACAAAAGAAAAATCAAATTAAAACAAACTGGCAATTACTTATTTGGTTTTTTAATCTTTTTTTATACATCACAGGAATTTTACAAAAATATTTTTTAAAATATTGAAAATTTATTTCCTTAATTTTGTATATTATAAAATTTCTTAAGCATTAACAGAATTATATATTCTGTATTAATGCTGAATTCCCCAACTACACTTATATATTTAGAACAATAATAATTAAAATAGAAATTTCCAAATGGAAAATATTGATTTTTTTCCAAATTTGAAGATGGCTGAACAAAGGAATTATTCTTTGAATTGGACTAACATTCTAGTATAAAAAGTGATGATTTTTTTTCCAAAAGCAATTTTATCATTAAGTTGAATAATCAGTTATACTTACTTTACACCTGGCAGTAATGTTTGTTGAGCAATTTCATCAGGCAACTCATGGTCGCCTCCATCACCATATCCTTTTTCAGCAGCAGAGGATTCAGCATATTTTTTTCTGTAATAATCTTCAATTTCATCTTCCTTTTGGGATCTAGATAGGAACAATACAAATGTTGTTATATAAATGCATTACACAATACAAATATACTTTTTAGCAAATGTTATATAAAATGGGAAAACTGTATATTATACATGGTGAAAGAGATTATAAGCAAGTGTTCAATAATAACGATTTGTAATTAATGATTAATATATTTTTCAATTCAAATACTAAGGTAAACTTAAAAATAATTTTAAAAATTTTGACCATAAATAAAATTTTTTTTTCTACTTACTACAAAGGACATAATATTGGATCATTCTATGCAACTAAATATATTAATGAAGATAATTATCATAATAATACATGCACATTCACACACGGTTGTTGATGTATACTTAATTTAAATTTCTCACTTAAAATTAAGTACACATCAACCAATTATTAAATCTATTTACACTTAAGTTACATTTTAGAATTACAATTCTTTTTAATTTTAAAGAATAGAAGACCATTTAACTTTTATGTATCAAAATAGACATAAAAAGATGGCAAAATACTATATACACCGATACCTTGCTGTACGGCCTAGATATGTTGTGGAAAAGGTGGCCGTAAAGCAAAAAGGCTGTATAACGAGTCAATTATTTTGATACAAACCCATACAAATTTAATTGGAACTGTTTCAATTTTTTATAAATATTATAGTTTTTAGTTCATAAAGAATTTTATTCTTTTATTTCCTATAAAAAAGCTTACATAAAAATAAAAGCACAAAACAATGTAATAAACAGAAATTCAAAAAAAAAAAAAAAAAAAACAGAAAACAAAAGAAATCATATGCACATATAATAAAATGTTAAAAAACTGTTTTAATGTGATGATGAACATTAACATGAAGAATTTCTAAGCTATAATATGCTGTCATCATCACTTTCCGCTGTTATGGCTGTATAACGAAACATTGTAGGTCATAAATCGAAAAAGTGCCACAATTAAAAAAGGTTGTTATAGCAAAATGCCATATAAAGAACAGCCGCATAGCGAGGTATGTGTGTATTGCTAATAGAACATACATGAATAAAATATTAAATTTATGGCAAAGAATATTTAACCAACAAATGACAACATACGTCCACATCATCTGCAATCGCCGATGACTATCTATGTCTCTTGATGTGTTCTCCTCAGTTGCCCTGGTTCGATCAATTATGTCCTCTGCACCCTCTTCCCATTCTTCATCATCTTCAACCTCATCATCAACCTCAGCTTCATCCAGGATGAAACCACCATATCTAGGTTTCTTCTTTTTTCTTTTTCCATGATCATCATCATCATCATCCTCATCTTCTTCTTCATCCTGAAAAGTACATTTGCATATCAATAGCTGAAATATAATTCACTTTCTAACGCAACAATTTTATCAACAAAAATTTTACTTTACCAGGACAGCCTTCTGCATGTCATTTTTTTTACCTAATAATAAACTGAATTTAAAGGGGGGGAAAAAAAGGTGAATGTAGCTACTGAATGTTTAAAGTATTACTAATACTATTTATTAGTTTTATTTATTACAAATGCCCAGTAGATTGGCTATGACACCATGCACATGACAAAAAAAAATCACAAAAAGTATCACAAAAAGAAAAGAAACCATGTGATCAGCATTTAATAAATTAAATTCTAAAAATTAATCTTTAAAAATTTACCAAAAACCAGAAAATGGAGCTAAAGATTCGAAAGAGATTTCATTTTAAAGGAATTTTTATGATCTTTCTCGTGATATAAATTTTATAACCCTCAGATGCTATATGCAAGATATTATTTTCAAGATATTATTGATATTATTAGAGATTATTTTCAAGTATGCATTTATTATTTTAAATGCATACTTGAAAAAAGTTACAAAAACAGCTTGAAAATTTAATTTTAAAAAACCTAAGAAGAATTTTTCAAAAATCTTTCTTAGTGCATCCCTACACTATAAGAATCGCCATGCAAAATTTCAGCCCTTTAAGTCCAGAAGTTTGGTCTTTGCGTTATATGTCAGTCAGTCAGTTACAGAACTGTTTTATATATATAGATTAGTATCACAACCTTAGAATATTTTTTCCTAAAATAACAAATTTATAAATTCGTGTTATAAAAACTTATGTACCAAAAATTAGTTTTGCAGGTTTGCGACCTGCTTAGTTTTCCCCGCATTAAACTCAAAAAGTTTACATCATTAAGCAGTGTCATTTTAGAACAAAACAGTAATTTTTTCTATATTCCTAATAGCAAGGTAAGAAGGATTACATTAAGTAAATGTCTCCATCCTGAATAACAATAATAGAAAAATGAGACTCTCACACAACAAAAAAAAAAAATCAGAAAAGTTAAATTTAAAAATTCTTTAATTTTAAAAAAGGGCTTTTTATGGGCCAGAAAGTACAAGAAAAAAATAGGGACATTGAATGCAAAAGTATATACTTTTTAAAATATTTTAAGGGCCTTTAAAAACAGAAACTGAAAAGCGTGGCTCTTAAGGACTTTTAAGGAATGTATGAACACTTTGTCTTTTTTAGGATTTTTTTTCTATTTGTGACAACCCTTGAGGTATCTATCATGTGTTAAAAGATCATTGATAAAATAGAAAGACCTGAATATAAATTAGTGATCATGTACAAAAAACAGGAACTGATACAGACCTCTTCATCTTCTTCATCAAGATCTTCCCCCTCAGGCTCTTCCTCATCTTGAGGTTCTTCTGCTGCAGCCTCGGCTTCTGTTACTTCCTCTGCTTCATCCTCAGCTGCATCTTGACTGCCAGCATCACTTTCAGCATCTGAACCAGCTTCACTTTTGGCATCTTCTTGTTCAACCTAAAAAATTGTAAATATATTTAAATCATTTTTAATTGCTAAAAGAACACTAATTTTTTGTCAATTATAACAAAGGCCAAACTGGTGAATTTTAGAATAATGTATCTAACTGACACTCTTCAGTCGAAAATAGTTAATCACTGCCTTAATTTATTAACTATTAAATTTATAAAAAAACTTTAGAATTTAACAAAAACTTAAGGTGTTTGGAATAATTATGTTTTGATTTAATGCATTCAATAATTGTAATGCTGAATAATTCAGTTCATAGAAAATGAAACATGAGAATATGATAACTATAATATTAGATAAAGAAAATTACTGGTTATAGAAATTTTCTTTAATTTCGTTTATTCTGAAATATTGTGAACATGTTCAAATGATCACATATTTTGAACTATGAACTACTACAAAATTTATTAATTGAAATGATTTTTCCTAACAAGAGATTTTCTGGGTATTTGTCATAAGGAAAAAAAATCTATAAATTGTCTCACTCAATAGTGACATTTACAGTACTATGCATAACATCCCATTATATTAGGAGTACTGATAAAGGGTTCAACAATTAAAACCAAACTAGTTGATAATCATCAAAACATGATGGCTGGATAGTAAATAAATGTACTAATACAAAAATTATACTCAACACATCATTATCAAAAGTTGAAAATCATATTAAGAATAAAGATATACACTTTTAAAAAGTACTATTGAATCCAATAAAAAGAAATTTCTCTCAGGTTTAATTCTATATCTCACAAACATAATTGAAAAGAAAAATGGCAGAGAGAGAGCTAGAGAGATTCTTTGAAATAGACAAATAATGTGTTTATGCGGCCTCGTGCTTAGTAAGTCTCTAAAGCCAAATTTAAACATGTCACTGAGCATGAGCAGAAACAAATTAATGTGTTCATGCAGCAAGACCAAAATGAAGTAAATTGATGAAGTAGTTTTCTCTCACAGACTGCCCAAAGAATCAGCTTAGCAACTTAAATATATAGATGGTTCTCCATGTCCCATTTCTAAAAGGCAGCATAAATCTTTGAACATCAGCCTTAAATTTCAAGTAGTTATCCTAGCACAGAATAAATAAGAAAAACAAATAGGATAACAGAATAGACAGCGTGGATACCTTTTTCAGAATTTAAACTTTGAAAAACACCCAAGCAAGAGCAAAAAATAATTGATTAGGATGTTTCAAAACAAATAAATATGAAATTTATAATAAAAATCAGAAATACCAATGATTTACTTTAAATATGTTCTAAACATATGGAGTTTTTTTGTTGTTGTTGTTTAATTTATCTTTTAAATTAGTTTAGAAGACAAAATATGAAGCAATGCGAGAAAATATTGAAAAGTATAGGATTTAAAGTAAAAACTAGTTCAATAGCATACAGTGGTACCTCAACTTACGAGTTTAATTCGTTCCATGACGGAGCTTGTAACTCGAAATACTCATATCTCGAATCAATTTTTCCCATTGAAATGAATGCAAATGCCATTAATTCGTTCTGAGCTCCCCCAAAAAACCGCAATTTTTTGTTACATGTTTTTTAATAAGAAAAATGTGCTTATAAACGACAAACATTGTATAAAAATGCAATACAATAGAATGTACTGCAATAAATTTGTTTTAGTGTAATGTACAACATTTACCTTGCAAATCAGACTTGAAGATGGTGATGGAAGAGGAGGAGAAAGGCTGAACTGAAAAATTAAATATTATTCGTTGATTTTTGACCTTTTCACCCCGCTTTCCTCACTTTCGTTTTTATTAACAGCTACTCTTTTAAAGTGAACAAGTGAGACACGGAAGGTGGGCGATTGTTACATCATTCACTGTGCTGTAATGTCCAGATTCTTTTTCTGAGAATTCAAAGAACACTTTCTCTCAATCCCTAAAAGGGGGAAGAGTTTGCGATCCTAGGACCAAGGTCATCCCCTCCCTTAGACCCCAAGGGGAGTTCCAGTGTGGGGGAGGGAATTGAAGCTATCTCTCTGCGAGAGAGGTTGAGTGCTGTTCGGTTTCTGAGGGCGACTCAAGTCTGGACAGAGCAAGCTGCCCCGGGTGGTAATTGTTCAGTGTTAAAATCTTGGTTTAAGACTGGATAGTAGTCTCAGAATAATATGTAGACAGTTGTATAATTATTGCACATAAAGGTTGTAAATATTATATGCTTCTTGTGTTGTCATTTGATCAGCACATAACATGGCATTCGCTGCTCAAATTAGAGGTGGGATATCTGAAGCTTGCTCGTAACCCGAATTTTAGCTCATAACTCGACGCAAAAAAATCTACCGAGAGAATGCCCGTATCTCGAAAAACTCGTAAGTCGAGGTACCACTGTACCTGTATACTTGTGTTAAAGTATTTTAGTCCATGCATTTAAAAATAAAGATATAGCATATGTTTAAATAACAAATTTTATACCCCAATATTATAAATCTAAGAGTATTACATACCTCACTTTCTTCATTCTCACTTCCAGAATAATTGCTGTTATCACTGTCAGACATAGTTAAATTTAATCTGGAGAGAAAAAATATAGTAAATATAAAATTATTGCATATTTGGGGTTTAAATAACAGTTAAATAACAAAAATAAATACATTTCATTGCACATTTGAATTCTAATATCAACCTGTAGCAATCAATGTGCAAAGAAAACATTAAACAATTGATATCAATACGTAAACATAAAAATGTATTGGAAATGAAATTTTTAATTAGGAAAAAATTTTAAAAATTTAAGTCAAAATAGAAAACAAACCTCTCTAGTACTGTCAAATAGGAAAGTTTTTCAGGTATGATACAGCATCCCCAAAGTAAAGCAAAATAGCAAAAAAAACACAAAACTGAGTAAAATTTAAAAATACACAGCAGTTATGCTGCTGTCTATTTTTATGCCCCTTTACACAGCAGCTAACTGAGTAAAATTAAAAAATACACAGCAGATACTAATTATGTACCTTTATAGTTCACAAAGTAAATCAGTAAATGTAAAGAAGTTGGTCGTCCTTGGTAAGGTTTGGCGAAGTTTTCAAAATTCGTCAAAATCACACTAAAAGACGATGGTAACAGCAATACAGCAGATAATGAAATTACATGTATATACAGACTATACAGCCAGTTTTAAGCAATTTAAATAGCATAAATATTTCAGAAAAAATCCTAAATGATATTCTTTTCCGATAATTGAAACTAAAAACAGTATATAATAATGCAAAAAATAAAATGAACACAAGCACTATTAATAAAAACTCACTAGTCAAAGATTTAATTTTCAAGTGACAATAATAAACTCTTGGTGTCTATGTCACCAAAGAAAAATCTGTTAAATACAAACCTGTTATCCATTTATAAGATTGACTGCAGAAGATCACAATAAGTCACATTTATTGTCCATGTTAATAGGGGGTACCTAGTTCTTTATAAGAGCCTAATTGAAGAATTGCCTAATTTTTTACAAGCCCAAATTTTACTGTGATTTTGGTAAATTTCGAAAACTTCTCCAAATCATACCACAAGGTACCCATTTCTTTACATTAACCAATAAATCTTATGCAAACTTGTAAGGTTGAAGACATAAGGACGAATCTTTTTCGCTCAAGAACCAACAGAATAATAAAACATTATCAAAATATAACTTCCACCACTGAATATGTGTTATAAGGACCGGTGAATATTTAAACATTATCATCGATGGGGCAATAACGGTACTAGAAAACTGTTTAAACCAATTAGTATTGACGAAACAAAGCAGTACAGTACGTGTTAATTTCCGATATGTTGATAGCATGATTGCTCATATGTTGTTCCGATATGTTAATAGCAGTGTATTAACTTTGACAGTCTCACATATATATCAAAGTAATACAAAAAAAAACATAAACACCAAAAAAATTACATCATTGACAGTTCACTTTATGAAAAAACAAAATTTTTACCTCACATTACAGTAATCATATCGGTATACTTTTAGAAAGCACAAATGTAAACATATCATCTAAATGTCCCACATTTCAACAAACAACTTCATCAAATACCACACCGAACTGTAAAATTAAAACTTTCCAGTTTACGTAAATGCTTTCATCTAATATGTTTTCCCCTTAAAAATTAAACAATAATACTTTCGCTCAAAAGAATTTACATATACATCGATTATTTATAAGTGATATAATAACATTACAAACTTTAATCAAAACTCATAAGGTAAAACAAATTGACTAATTACACGAAAACTTCCTTACCTTAGCGATTCAAACAAAACGATGAACTAAACACTATTCTCCCTCTCCAACAATTTACTAACGCACGATCAAGCAACATTCAACATTAAGACCGCCGCCATATTTGAACATGCAACCAAACTAATTGTTGCCATTTTGAAAACTGAAATATTCAATTGTTCCTCTGTCCCCGATTTCTTGGTGTTGCATAGAGTCCAACGTGGAAGATGAATGACACAGTTGAAAAAAAATTTTGCAGGGAAAACATACTCTTGTATTACCAGAAAAGGTAAACTCCTGCAGTGGCGCACCCAGGGGGAAGGCAAGGTTTCCCCCCCCCAAAGAAATATAAAATGCATTATGAACATTGATTTTGCATTATAAATATATTTATCCGTTCATCTCGCCCCACCCCCAAGAAAAAATTCTGGGTGCGCCACTGAACTCCTGCATTACCACGAATATTCTACAAATTAGAAGACATTAATATTGTCTTTCCCCTTATAGTTACTACTTCCGTTCCTGATTGTGGCACCTGGCTGTCGCATTATAATATACTGTACGTATACGTATGGTTACGTGACAGAAAGAAACTAGCTTTCCATTGCTCCAGTGTTGGAGTAGAATTGCGCGTATTAGTTACTGGTTGAACTAGACCAGTGTTTCCCAACCTTTTTGGAGTCACGACCCCCTTTAAAAGTTTCTCAAAATCCTACGACACCACCCCCGTTTGCAACTTCATTTGGAAAACTCTTCCATCTAGAAAAACTTTAAACTAAATTAAATTGCTGTATTCCGTTGAGGAAACTACGATAGTAATTTCAGAAGTGACAACACAGACTGATTAGAGACAAACTGACGTTTAAAATTTACTTAAGAGATTCTCATTTAGAGCCAAAGTGCCTGTTCACCTAGGAGTCCGGTAGCGGAAGAGTAAAAGGAAAGATGGCGCTGAGACGTGAGACGGAAATAAACCGATCATAGGGGTTAAAAATTTCGCTGCCAATCGTTTGGAGGTTTGTCATTGGTTAAATATATTTCAATACTTTAACGCTTCCGATATCGGACTCCTATGTGAACAGGCCCTAAAGCAGTAGATTTTTAACGAACTGTAAGTTCGTGTTTTGAATGAGATTTTTGTCCTTTAAAATATATCACAACCCTATATTTTCACGGTAAATAAATATTTAAACAATTTTCCGTTGAAATTCGCCAAAAAAAAAAATACTTCAATTGATTGAAACCGTGGCGAACAACACCCCCCCCCCTCCCCCAGAAAACATGTTGCGAGCAGGGCCCGATTTAGAAAATTCTTGATTATAGGCACAACTTGGGATGGGGGCCCATTAACACTGATGCGGGGGTAAAAATTTTCTGAAATTGACACACACACACAAAAATAATAATAATAATAATGCATCATTGTGAAAGTATCATTTTACTAAGAATTGGCTATTTGAAGCGTAGAAGCCTAGAACATTATCAAATAACAAAAAGCAATACAACATATTAACTTCATCATTAAAACACCAATACAATGCAACCAGGAAAACTTATTAATCCCTTATATACACTATAACATACATATGATGAACTATACATATAACTATACATATCATGAACCTATCAATCAAATTTGAAAGGATATATAAGAAAATTGCTATAAAAAAGGTAAAATTTAAAAAAAAATTGAATTGGCATTTTTTCTTTTAAAATAAAAATTTTGGGGGGGCCCCAACATTCGAGGGCCCCTAGGCCGGGCCTACTGGGCCTAATGAAAAATCAGGGCCTGGTTGCGAGCCCCCTTATCGCGACCCACTGGGCCAACCTTATCAGAATCCCTGGACTAGACGCTTACGGCCTGTTCACATAGGAGTCCGGTAGCGGAGCGTTAAAGAAAAAGATGACATTGAGACGAAAATAAACCAATCATAGGCGTTAAAAATTTCGTTGCTAATCGTTTGGAGGTTTGTCATTGGTTAAATATATTTCAATACTTTAACGCTCCGCTACCGGACTCTTATGTGAACAGGCCCTTATTACTCACTCCGTTAGGGGCGCGGTAGCCCAGTTGGCAAGAGAAGCGGACCAGTGATCTGACCATACCTGGTTCGATGCTCGTCGCTGCAAATCTACAGCCGTGTTCACTAATGGTGGCCGGGGCACGTAGAATAGGGCGTGGCTACAATGTCCTCCAAGTTCTCAAATTTACATCTGGAGGTGCGGGGTCAAGTGTTCCGGTCTCGTCACTTGACTCGGTTCAAAATTACGGGACCGGTCATTTAGCCAAGTCGGACTCCGACCCTTGTGGTGCTAATTCAAAACAGGAGCCGCGCCTTCATCGCCCATAGCCTTCGGGACTTGATTTGATATTACTGTCAGTCAAGGGACATAAGCAACAACAACAACAACAACAACTCTCTCCGTTGTCAGTGGCAGATTATCACACAGGTAGAAGAAGCGTGCGCTTTGGGCCCTGATTGAAACGAGCCTTCGAAAGTTAGCAGCTTCAACTAGAGATACATTCTTGCATCATCAGGCAAAGATATCATATTCATATAGACCGTTGCTTCCTAACCTTTTATTAATCAGGGACCACTTATCGAAAAAAATAATTCGTCGGAGACCATCTCCCAACCAATCCTTTTAGAACTAAAAATGGGTTTTATTTTTTGAATAAACAAACTATTTGCGATAAACCACTTGATAAAAAGTTACAAATAAACTTAATAACAATAACAAATTGAATGTAAAAGACAACTTAGTAGCAAACAAAAAAGGCCTGCGAAGGCCTAGGGTAGGGGTGCACTGAGAAAGATTTTTGGAAAAATTCTTCTTTGATTTTTTAAAATTAAACTATGCCGTTTTAGTAACTTTTTTTAAGTTTGCATTTCAAATAATAATTTGAGGATTAAAAAATTTATATCACGAGAAAGATCATAAAAATTCCTTTAAAATGAAATCTTTTTCGAATCTTTACCTCCATTTTCGGAAATTTGGTGAATTTTTAAAGATTAATTTTTAGAATTCAATTTATTAAATGTTGATCACGTGATTTCTTTTTCTGGTACTTTAAATAAATTTATCGTCACGTGCATAACAACGAAATAGACAAAAAAAAATTTTTTTGCTATATTCTTTTACTATATTTTATTTACTATATTCTTTAGTATGTCCTACTAGATTTAATTTGAATATTTTCTTCTACATTATTTTGTCTATAAAAATATCCCTTACGATTTTTTTATAAATATATATATATATATATTTTTTTACATCAATTGTATACACTGATCGTCATATTTATTACAAATATAGATATTTTTTGGTATTAATTGCATACATTGACCGCTGTATTTAATTTGAATGTACTCCGTAGCGAAGTGCGGGTTTTCAGCTAGTCTACATATAAAAGAAGAGAGAGAGAAATATATACATACATGATGGGATAATTCATCAAAAAAAAATTTTTTAAGTATTAATTAATACATAGAATTGTCAAGTTTTTTTGATTCAACAGATAATTTAAAAACATGGTATATAAAAAGTTCTTTTTATCTTGTAATTATTTAGGTTTAAAAAGAAAAAAATCTTGCAGATAATTATAACTTATGTTTATTTAGACTCGTTTATGCTTAAAAAAACAATATCTGCTTAAAATTAAAATTAAAATTAAAACTATCGCAGTTTAAATAAACAATCGGTGTATCACCGCCTTGTTTTTACAGTGCGCCATAATAATCTTTTAGTATTGAATTATAGGCAAACAAAACCATAAACATCCCCGTGACGTATACAGACCTAAATTCCTAGAATAAAAGCAGTCTAACATCGAACGTCACATAAACAGATCTTAAGATGCCTTACAACCTAAAAACAATTAAATATTAAACGTGACACAAACGGAACTGTACCATAAAAGCACGGTACCCGTGATGTTCACGGAGCTGCGCAATTTTGCAAGTAAACTTCGCCCGTGTATATCACTGAACTGTGTATTTAGCGGTTAATAAACCAGTCTCCAAGTATGAAAAGAATAAACTGAATAACCGAAAAGCGATAGGGATTAAAAAGTCCAAATAATCAATGTGAATTTTTTTTTTTAGAATAATCAACTCGTGCAAATCCAAAAAAAATATTTCAGGTAGTCTCTTCTAACGAAACTACCGCGGGTTATTAACGTAGGATTGCTTATCGTTTGCTTACCTCTCTTTTATTTCTTATTTTATTACGCACTAGCCGGACTTCGCCCGGCTAGGCTCGGGCTTCGCCTAGCTACGCTCAAGCCATCCGTGTAACATATTTATGTACTTCGGGCCCCAAAAAAGAAAAAAAAGCCTACAAATGTATTAAATTCAAGTGAATAAATTCCTTTCAATTTTCATTCCCGTCGCTGCCGACAGATGGCAGCACCACTGCAGCAGATGATTTGGTTTCTCAGCAGTGAGTGATTTTAGAATGAAAATATCTCTAAAACTATTGAATTAACAGAATAAGTGTACGCAGAAAAAATTATCAGTTTTCGAAGCTCTTTCCAAATATGTAACATTTATGTACCTTCATGAGAAAAAAAATTACACCGTTTCCTGTATATTTGTCGGCCATTTTTTTTCGAGGATTGGCCCACCCGGATGAGTTACTGTCACGTGATCTCTCGACTTCCATTTGTCTCTTTATTAGTATAGATTTTGGTACTTTTCTGTTTAACTGTTTACTGCTAGTGGGTTTGGCGCGCTGCCAAAATTGTAACTCGCGGCGCAGGACAATTTTTTTCTCTCTGAAGGACCGTTATCGAGGAACGTAATACTACGTTAAAAAAGTCTCCAAAAGAAAAAATTCAGAGTCCGTCGCGAGTTATAATTTTGGTAGCGCGCCAAACCCAGTAGCAGTAAACAGTTAAACAGAAAAGTACCAAAATGCGTTTAAAAAAAAAAAAAGAAAAAAGAAGTAAGCAAAGATAAGTAATCCTACGTTAATAACCCTCAACAGTTTCGTTAGAAGAGACTACCTGAAATATTTTTTTTTAATTGCTTTAGTGCCGTGGGCCGCATAAAAAGTCTTGCCACCAGTTGGCCATCCCCGATCTGTAGGTTTGTCTAGACAAGAGCTTTTTTAACCCATTAAATACCTATGTGTATAGGCCGGATATGGGCACGTTCAATCCGTAGACCGGAAAGTCCTTCTATGATGTCAGAGAGGGTGGGAGAAGGTTCGAGCCCCCAAATATTGCCCTCACCTATACGGTGCCTCCATTGAAAGTAACCAACGATTCCCGCTGTTAAAATGCGAATGTCTTCATTCACAAGTGCCCCGCATTGGCAAACAACACATACATGGGTACATAAAAGGAATATACAAATAAAACATAACTGATAATAATTACAAGATAAAAAGAACTTTTTATATACCATGTTTTTAAAGTTTCTGTTGAATCATATAAACTTGACAATTCTTTGTATTAATAAATACTTTTTGAAAATTTTTTTATGAATTATCCCATCAACTTCAAAGAAAATGAAGTTAATTGGAAGTTAACTTGCGTTTAACTTTTTGTTCCCGTCCCGGTCGATAGATGGCTGCACAAGTCTACAAAACAAAATTAACTGAAAATGAATTCAATCCTGCTTAAAGATGCCTAAAAGTATTAAAATAATGCATTGTCATTGTGTTCTGAGCCATTCTAAAAGTTTCAAATATCTAGCTAGTAGGGAAGTTAGTTAAAAATCGATTGCAAGATTTGTATTGAACAAACACACACACAAACAAGAAAGCGAGTTAATAAAAACATGGTAATAAATCAAATAAATTTTATTCAAAACAATTCTTTGGTATACTTATAATTTAACAATTTATCACCATTTATTAAGAAAAAAATTCCCATACTGGCGAAACTGGCGCTCAGTACCAGAGTCTGAGGGTTCGAGTCCCACTCTTAGCATGGACGTTTGTAGCAGTTCGGAATCGACTAGTAGGTCCCGGTCTAATAAGCCCTCTCGCGGCAAAAATTGACCGTAGTGCTCTAAATCAAAGCAAACCATACTGATGAAATAAATGAGTTTATTTATTTTTGCTTAAATTAAAATCTTGGCTGATTTTCTGATTCTGCAGAACACAAGAAATCTTCAATATTCTTCAGAGTTGATCGATATTTTGATTTTACAATCGTCAATGATGAAAACGTCGAGTTTCGTAAATACATAATACAAAACGGTAGGAGCGTGCTTTTGACCATTTCACATATTGTTTTAAATTCTGCCCTAATCCCTAACCAAAATTCCTTTAACAATTTTTCGAGAAACTGATGTAATAGGTCTGTGTTACGTGACAACTTGGTGAATTCTTCTTGAGTCTGTAATGGCAGACGACTGGCATTTCTCGTTTCAGTGGTGTATGGTTTTTAAATCCAACTTTGTCTTAAGATTAAAAAATGGCTAGATATTATAGCGGGGATTTTGAGATGCTGTGTATTCCTCTCTGCGTTTTCAACTTTTCTATATGTCATAATTAGCTTAAATTGTTCGTAAACGACGAGTAATCGATTACCCAACGGGTCATATGAGGCAGTGAAAGGCAAAGTGGTGTAAGTCAGGAAGTCAAGTGGTGTAAGTCAAAAGAGCCAAAACTACAAAAAATTCCACCATAAATTGAACAAATTAAAATTCATAACAATTATTACAATATTTCAAATAATAACTATTTACAATTCCACCATAAATTGAACATGGAGATTACATATTTGACCCCAAATGAAAAAAGTTGAAAATGTGACTTACACCACTTTGCCTTTCAACGCCTCATATGTCTCTGCTCTAGATTAAAAAGCAAAATAAACTTATACGTTCACTATTCGAGTGATTTAGCTCCTTAATCAAATTTCAAAAACGTCAAAAATGGCCTTTCTTCATCAATTAGTAGAAGTAACAGAGCCACTATTAAGTATAGCTGAGTTACTCTAAAAATAGAGTAACTCAGCTATACTTATAAAGCAAAGTATGTTTTTGTTTTTTCAAAAAAAATTGTAAAAAAGTAATATCCCGTAATTTTATTTCTGACATTTACTCAGGTGCAAATTATTACTCAAGTCCAATAGCATAAATTTTTAATTTTTAATTCCGAGCAGAATGTCGTACAGATTTCAGCCAGATTAACAATAAGAAACTGAATAGCCAAAAATAAGTCAAATGTATGTTTTTATCTCACGTTTGTTGATGAACGTTTGGAATCGTTTGAGCACGGATTGAAATTCTAATTAAAAAAGTGTTAACCAAGCACAGGCACTAAAACATTTATTATCCAACAGATGGCAGCACTACAATTTGTTAACGGAGTTGAAGAGGGCGACCGAAATGAGTCTTTGTATTCGTAGATTTCGTGTCCATTAACTACATTGAGTGTACTCTGCATTTGTCGCGAATTTCTTACTTGTGGTAAAAGCAAACTGTTTTAAAAGGGTCTTAAGATTACTAAAACGAATATAGTTGCTAATTCAACAGGTTATTGTTAGTATTAAGACGGGAAATCACTGATATGGTGCTTCAAGTACAAATCGTGCCTTGAGCGCATTTGTTCGAATAAGATGCAATAATTGCCAGGTTAATTTCTTATGCGTGGGCCCTATTTTTCTGCAGCGTGAGGTAAAACAGTCCTACACTAATAAGAAAGTTATTAATAACCCTCTATAGAATTAATAAAAATATAATAACTAAAACAACCTAATTTAAACTCTCTTCAAGATGTGTTTTATTTCAGATTTAGCAAAGAGCTTTTCTAGTCACTACAACTTTCTTTGTTTCCTTAAAAGGTCCGACTCCTTTTTCAGCCAAGAGAGGCCGTTCAAGTATTTCTTAAGCACATTTTAGACCCAATTCCTTTCCTTGTAACAAAAATAAGCAGATATTTGACCCCCAACCCCACCCACCCCTTTTGCTTACGTAACACTTGGCGAATTTCTTGACCCTATTTTGTACGCCAAATGATCTTTTTTCAATCACTAAAGTTATTGTACATAAGTTATTGTACATAAAGTTATTGTACTAAGTAAGAGTGTTTAGATATAAATCATTAACAGTAAATATTGGGTTGGCCAAAGAGTTCATTCAGTTTTTTTTAAACGTAGGATTACGTTCCTCAATAACGGTCCTCCGGAAAACAAAATTTCAGCGTTGTCGCGACTTATAATTCAGGCAGCGGCGCCAAACCCAGTAGCAGTAAAACAGTTAAACAGAAAAGTACCAAAATGCTTTTAAAAAAATAAAAAAATAAAAAATAAAAAGGAGGTAGACAACGATAAGTAATCCTACGTTAATAACTCGCGGTAGTTTCGTTAGAAGAGACTACCTGAAATATTTTTATCTTTTTTTAAAAAATCTGTGAGATGGCTCTATTAACGCTTTGTTGGCTTTAACATCATTCGAGACAATTTGATTTCCATGTTTGTATTAACTTGCTTTCTTGTTCGAGTGTTTGTCCAGTACAAATCTTGCAATCGATTTTTAACTAACTTCCCGACTACCTAGACATTTGAAACTTTTAGAATAGCTCATAACACGATGACAATGCATTTTTTTAATACTTTTAAGCCACCTTTAAGCAGATTTTTACCATGCTTTTATTATTTTCAGTTAATTTTGTTTTGTAGACTGGTACAGCCATCTATTGGCCGAAACGGGAACGAAAAGTTAAACGCAAGTTAACTTCCAATTAACTTCACTTTCTTTCAAGTTGATGGGATAATTCATCAAAAAAATGTTTAAAAAGTATTTATTAATACATAGAATTATCAAGTTTATATGATTCAACAGAAAATTTAAAAACATGGTATATAAAAAGTTCTTTTTATCTTGTAATTATTATATTGTGTTTTGACAGCTGTCATATCAAAGTGCGTTTTTGAAAAAAAACTTGTCAAAATCAGTGAATTTTTATGTAGCTATTTTCCTATTGAAGATGGAAGAAAACAAGTAACATTTTCGGTAAATTATGCTACATCATTTCAAGGCAAAAATGAAACTAAAACAAACACACACACACACACACAAACCAAACAAAAAAAAATGTACAGTGCATGGAGAAAGTGTTACGACTGATAGAACGTATCAAACGCCTTTCCCGAAAGTTTCGTGATGGAGATTTCTCGCTGGACAATGCTCCAACGTTGGGCAGACCAGTTGAAGTGTAAAGCGATTAAATAAAGACATCGAGAACAATCTACGTTATGCCACGCATAAGATAGCCGACATACTCAAAATACCCAAATCAAGCGTTGCGAATTGTTCTGATGTTTGGGTTCCACATAAGTTGGGTACCACATAAGCGAAAAAAAATTCTTGACCGTATTTCCCGACGCGAGTCCCTCTTAAAAGTAACGAAAAATATTTCATTTTTCAAATTATGACGGCTATGAAAAGTGGATACTGTACAATAATATGGAACGAAAGAGGTCATGGAGCAAGCGAAATGGACCACCAGGATGGGAAGGGGATGGAATACACTATTATGAGCTCCTTCCGGAAAACCAAATGGTTAATTCCAACAAGCACTGCTCCCAGTTAGACCAACTGAAAGCATCACTCGACGTAAAACGCTCGGACTTAAGTCATAAGGAAACGCATAATCTTCCATTAGGATAACGCAAGATCGCATGTTTCTTTGATGACCAAACAAATACTATTGAAGCTTGGCTGGGAAGTTCTGATTCATTCGCCATTCATTGCACTTTCGGATTTCCTTTTATTTCGGTCTTTACAAAATTATCTTCTGGAAAAAATTTTGATTCCCTGTGAAGACTGCAAAATGCACCTGAAAGTCTTTAACTCCAAAAGATTAAAAGTTTTTGGAGGACTGAATTATAAAGTTGCCTTAAAGCATTGGTGCTCACGGGAAAGGGGGGGGGGTTGACCCCTCATTGGTTCTGATTACATATGCTATTTAATTAGGTATTGCCACACTTTTAACAATTATTTTGAAAAATACCAACTTTAAATTAAATTTAAGTGTTCTTTTATTGAATCAGTAAAATTTTATGCCTTTAAAATAAAAATATGTTATCCAGTGTGTCTAGTCTAATCGCATTTACTCACATACCTTTTAATGTAGGATTACGTTCCTCCGGAAAGGAAAATTTCAGACGCTAAAACCGTCCGTCCGTCCTCGCGAGTTATAATTTTGGCAGCGCGCCAAACCCAGTCTATCGCTTTGACAAGTTAAACAGAAAAGTACCAAGATGCGTCAAAATTTTGCCATGCATATGTGTGTATGTATATATATATATATATATATATATATATATATATATATATATATATATATATATATATATATATATATATATATATATATATGTGGGATGCCATCCATACAGCCTCATGCATGCCACTCTCATATGGAGTGCGCCCCTGTAACCCCAGCGAGCGCCACCTAGCGGGCGCCGCGAAGAACTGAAGAGACAGACGATGTTTTGCTTCGGACGAGCGTGCACGTGTGTGTGCCGCGTTGCTTGTTTTTCCCCCCTTTTAGACGTTAGTTCCCCCTGTACATAATGCCCCTCTTTAAATAAATGTTACTTATGTTAACACTGTTTGTGATTATTCCCCCCAAAACCCCACAGATGGGGGCTCTGGCCTCCTTTTACCCTTTAATCCCCTAGATCACCCATGCCTGACGTATCAACTCTCCATTTGACGTGATAGTTTCAAAGACGTTTACAGCTGATATTTACCGATTTTTCCTGAGACGTATAATTCGAGGGACTTACGTTTTTCATCTTTCTGACGTGACAAGGACTGAATTTTCGACTTGACGACTTTCGACGTGAAGTATTCGGATTTACAAATTCTTGGATTATTCTGTTTAGAAGTCTGCATTCAGTGAGTACCATTTTTTTTGTTGTGTCAATATGTGTTCAGTTTCACTAAACGATATTGTGCCAATCGCACAAGCACTCAGCTGTGCACCAACTAAAAGTATTAAATTATTGTTTTCGATTTGTTTTGATGATACATTTGATCGTTTATCCCGATCTAAATTACGCAGTTTTCAGAATTTCCCTGTAACTTTCGATTTGAATTCGCGAAAGAAATCCATCCTTAAAACATATTCATTAAATGATTTTATCTGTGTTGCTAATATTTTGCATATTGATTCCGACGGTTCTAAAGATAAACTATGTGATTCCATTTTTGACGCACTTTCAAATTTAAGTTCCTTTCAACCGATTTTTGACTTCGGCGATGAGAATGACGAATTGGCGCCAAGTTCTTTCGCGCAGACACAACAATCACAGACGCCTGCTGTTCTGGCCACTGTTGAAAACGCTTATACGAATTACTCTCCGCCGACACCACAACAATCCGAAATCGACACTTCCGTTCCTTATTCTAATTTATGGCTTGTTTTGAGAGATGTTTCCTGTTCTATGCGAAAATTTACTGGTAGCAATGCGTATACTATTCAGAGCTTTTTGAGCGACGTAGAGGATAATTTATCTCTTTTACCAGAATTAACAGATCAGCATAAAGTGATTTTTGTGAGAACTAATCTTTCTGTATCCGCTAAATTATTTATTCAGAGCCAACGTAATCTAAACACTTTCAGTTCTTTAAAAGAAGCTTTAATTGAGGAGTTTGGTTCGAAAATTACGAGCGCTGAGTTACATCGACAGTTGCGAAATCGAAAGTTAAAACCAAATGAATGTCTTACAGAATATTTAATTGCTCTTCGCGAGTTAGCTTCGCAAGCCCTTGACTTTGTCGTGGACGACGCTAGTATAATTGAGTATTGCATAAATAATATTCCAGACGCTCCGTGTAATAAATTAATTTTGTATGGTTGTACTAACTTTACGGAATTCAAACAGAAACTCAAAATTTATGAAAAGATTTTTGACAGAAATAGATGTAAATCCTCAACTAACCATTTCGGTTCTAACTACATACCTCGTAAACGCGATGACGTGTATCATAAAATTTCAAACCCAAGACGTGAGATGAAACCAGAAGCATTTCGTCCTCATGCTCAAAGTAAACAAATGTGCTATAATTGTTTTAATTTTAACCATTTATCTAAATTTTGTCCCGACAAACATCGCGGTCCAAAATGTATTTCTTGTGGAAATTTTGGCCACATCGCCGCAAATTGTTCAAAATCAACTGATTTACACACACAGAGAAAAACTAATGTTAATACGCTGAATTCAACTGCTTCAAATTTAATGTACAAGGATGTTACACTTAACCATGTCTCTTTCAACGCGTTAATCGACACAGGTTCGATGTCTACGATTATGTTAAAGTGAGCGTATACTAAAATTGGATCCCCTGTTCTTAATAACTCTAGTACATTGCTTACGGCTTTTGGCAATGGAAAAATTAAGCCGCTTGGTTCTTTCAAATCCCAAATTGTTATTGATGGTCAATTGTTTACCGCTGATATTTGTGTTGTTGACGATAATACTATGCCAGTAGATTTGATAATTGGTATGAATGTACTTGCACAGGCTGAATTCACTATCACTAAAGACGGACTTTCGATTCATAAACCTTTAGATTTTGACGCTATAGACGAAGACGTTACTCTTATTAGTAATATATTGGTAATAGATGATTCTAGTCCTGACATAGGCCCTAGTGCTACTAACCAACAGAGAAATACCATTCAACACCTCGTGACCAATTATAAACCCCATAAAATCAAAACTGCTAATATTGAAATGCATATACAAATTGATACTTCGACTCCCATCTGCTACAGACCACGACGTTTACCATTTATTGAGAGAGATATTGTAGATAAGCAAGTTAATACTTGGATTCAGGACGGCATAATAGAACCCTGTTCATCAGACTACTCGAGTCAGGTTGTTCTTGTAAAAAAGAAAGACGGAACCCCACGACTTTGCATCGACTATAGACAATTAAATAAACATATAGTTAAGGATACATACCCTTTACCTCTCATTGACGACTTACTCGATAAACTTCAGAATGCTCGTGTTTTCAGTACTCTAGACCTTAAAAATGGATTTTTCCATGTTAATGTTCATAAAGACAGTCGACGTTATACTTCCTTCGTGACACATTCAGGTCAGTTACAGTTTCTTAAAGTTCCCTTTGGTCTTTGTACATCACCTTCCGTATTTCAGCGATTTGTTAATACAGTCTTTAAAGATCTCATTTTATCAGGTCAGATATTGTTGTATATGGATGACTTAATCATTCCTGCTAAAGATGTAGAGGAAAATATTGAAAAAATAAAATCAGTCTTTTCTGTCGCTTCTGACTACGGTCTTGAGATAAACTTTCGACAATGTAAATTCCTTCATACACAAATTGAGTTCCTTGGTCATATTATTCAAAACGGACAGTTATTTCCCTCCCCTCTTAAAACAGCCGCCGTTCTAAATTATCCGGAACCAAAAAATCAAAAAGACGTCCAATGTTTCCTTGGTTTGGCTGGTTATTTCCGTAAATTTATCCAAAACTTTTCAGTTATCGCTAATCCTCTATCTAACCTTCTAAAAAAATCTACTATTTTCCATTTTGGTGTAAACGAGAAAAATTCTTTTTATCAATTGAAGCAATGTTTGGCTAATAAACCCGTTCTTAATATTTATAATCGGAAAAGCGAAACTGAATTACATACTGACGCTTCTATCCATGGTTTTGGATGCATTCTTCTTCAGAAATCCACTGATGATAACTGTTTTCACCCTGTATATTTTGCAAGCAAATCTACCTCCGACGCTGAGAAAAATTACTCAAGTTATGAACTCGAGATGTTAGCCGTAATTCATGGATTACAAAAATTTAGAGTGTATCTACTTGGTCAACATTTTACCATAGTTACAGACTGTAACGCCTTCAAACTCACTATGAGCAAGCGCGATCTCAGTGCTAAAATTGCTAGATGGGCACTATTATTAGAAGATTACAATTATACAATTCAACATCGAACTGGAGCGAAGATGGCTCATGTTGATGCGCTAAGCCGCTATCCGACGATGCTCATTACCACCGATTCACTGACTTTCGAAATACAAAATGCTCAGTCACACGAACCTAACATTCAAGCAATTAAAGAAATTCTTAAAACTAATCAGTATCACGATTATTTTATCAAAGCAAATGTTCTCTACAAGTTAGTTGACGGTTACGAAGTTCTAGTCGTTCCAGACTCTATGCAAGACGGTATTATTAGAGACGCGCACGAGAATGGACATTTTGCTACTAAGAAAATTGAGGAGCAACTCAAACAACAGTTTTACATACCTAATTTAAAAGATAAAATTGCCAGGTGTATTGCCAACTGTATTCCATGCATCTTGACGAACCGCAAGTGTGGTAAACAAGAAGGACTCCTACACCCTTTACCAAAAGAGGACACCCCACTCCATACAAATCATGTTCAGCAAATTATTAACTCAACTTTCCAACGCAGCATTAAGACGACTCCTTTTGAACTGCTTTTCGGTACAAAAATGCGTGTCCGCAACAATCTCCAAATCACAGACCTGTTGAATGACGAAATACAAACTGAGTTTATAAATTCACGCGACGACCTCCGCAAAGACGCCAAACAACAGATTTTAAGAGTGCAAGACGAAAACCGTAAAACCTACAATCTACGACGAAAGTTACCTCCGAAGTTCAAGTTGCACGATCTTGTCGCCATAAAACGTACCCAATTCGGACCTCGTTTAAAACTCCATCCAAAGTTCCTCGGACCTTACAAGATCATCAAACTTAAGCCCAACGACACCTACGATGTTCAAAAGTGTGGACATTTCGACGGACCCATGCATACCAGTACATGCATCGAGTTCATGAAACCGTGGACTCATAACTTTACATAGCCCGTTTGGACTAAACATACTTTGACTTTTGAACTATATTTTCATTATTTTTTTTTCTTTTTCAGGAATACTTCATTAGCCAGGATTGTTTTGCTGTTTAGATATTACTACAATTAGTGTTATATTTTTCATTTTCTTTTCCAGCTCATTTTGCTAGTATTATAACCTATGTGTATTTCTTATAACTTTTATACTTTTTTTTTTCATTTCGTCATAATAAATTGTCACCTGTATTTGTTTGTGCCCCTACCAGCATCTGGGGGCAGATGCTTTTTGTCGGATGGCCGATGTGGGATGCCATCCATACAGCCCCATGCATGCCACTCTCATATGGAGTGCGCCCCTGTAACCCCAGCGAGCGCCACCTAGCGGGCGCCGCGAAGAACTGAAGAGACAGGCGATGTTTTGCTTCGGACGAGCGTGCACGTGTGTGTGCCGCGTTGCTTGTTTTTCCCCCCTTTTAGACGTTAGTTCCCCCTGTACATAATGCCCCTCTTTAAATAAATGTTACTTATGTTAACACTGTTTGTGATTATTCCCCCCAAAACCCCACATATATATATATATATATACGTAGATACATATATACATGCAAAAGAGGTAAGCAACGATAAGTAATCCTACGTTAATAACCCGCGGAAGTTTCGTTAGAAGAGACTATCTGAAGTTTTTTTATTCCCCATTGTCCACGAGCTTTTGTCAAAACGTAGACAGAGCAACACAGCCGAATGTGGGAAAGTTTTTTCCTACCCTTTGAATAAATTTTGTACTGTTTTCAGTGGTTATAGAGAGCTTCAGGGTCATTTTCTTATATCTTTTATACTCTACTTTTTGTACTCTGTGGGTATGTTGATAGTATGTTGATAGTTATGACGGGCAATAAATGAAAACAGTCAGTATTATATCACGCTTTGAAAGGTTTTATTGATTTCTGGAAAGTAAATAGTATAATATAATTACAAGATAAAAAGAACTTTTTATATACCATATTTTTAAATTTTCTGTTGAATCATATAAACTTGACAACTCTGTGTATTAATAAATAGATGAGAGGAGGGTATTATGGAATACCATTTACATTTCTAAAAATAACTTTACTGGTTTTTGAATAAAAATCCCTAAAATCATCATTAGTACATACTATAACTAACTGTAACGAACTGTCACTTGTAAAAAAATACTATTTATTTTGTTGTTATAAAAAATAATTATTTAAAAAAAAGTTACAAATGGAGGTTAATATGAAATAGTCCTGTAATATGGAATAGGCGGTTTAAACCACTGAAAAACTAATTAGACTTCATAAAACATAGTTATTTTTAACTCTAAAAACCATATTTTTAATATTATGTGTAAGTCATTTCTGCTTCTAGTCTATTTACAAAAGTCACAGATATAATCTTCTTTCTCTGCTCCGGTACAGTCAAGGTGAGCCCGCGGAGAACAGCTGAAGCATTGAATCCAAATATCCCCTCACTGATCTTCGGAGAATTTTCCGCTACAGAAGAGACATTCAGCGTCTTTGTTTTCCGGTTCTTTAGTTGAAGACATGAAGTCCATTACAGATGATACATCAGAATTGAAAGATTCATCGCTGCTAACACTGGAGTCATCTCTAGTAGGTTTAGGTCTAGAAAGTCGGTCTAAGTTTGATTTCTTAACGGGGGGTCTTTGAATGTTCAGTTTCTTTAGTTGTTTTGAAGCTTCTGATTCCTCCTTTATGTCCTTTTCTTTCGGGTGATCATCTAACTCTTTTTTTACATGGGGAGTAGGTTATTATAGAAGATCTAGCTTTCCTGCCTATAAGGGAATTATGGAATACCTAGTAGTCCATAATACCCGACACGCCATCCTGGAAAACGAACCTTTAAATTGATGGACAAAACATGATGGATTAAAAAACGACCACAGTATAACAAACTACAATTCTTTTAGTGTGCATTATGCTTAACATCAATGTTCAAGTCACATGTGTACTAGTAGGTTAAAATGTTTGAAAACTTACCTGCAAAAACTCTTGAAAATCACAAAACACATTTTGTTCTGTAGCAAGTGGTACAACAACAACAAGCGGTCAACTCTCAGTGTACTGCCTCATGGGAGTCTTTCTTGAGTAGTTTATGGTATTCCCACGTGATAGCAGCACCAAACAGAGCCGAAACCTCAGTATTCCATATTACCCGACTATTCCATAATACCCTCCTCTCCAATACTTTTAAAATATTTTTTTGATGAATTATCCCATCAACTTGAAAGGAAATGAAGTTAATTGGAAGTTAACTCGCGTTTAACTTTTCGTTCCCGTCCCGGCCGATAGATGGTTGCACCAGTCTAAAAAACAAAATTAACTGAAAATGATTTCAAATCTGCTTAAAGATGTCTAAAAGTATTAAAATAATGCATTGTCATCGTGTTCTGAGCTATTCTAAAAGTTTCAAATGACTATCTAGTCGGGAAGTTAGTTAAAAATCGATTGCAAGATTTGTACTGGACAAACACACACACAAACAAGAAAGCGAGTTAATAAAAACATGGTAATAATACAGCGCTTCTTATAATATTTTCATTCGTGACCCCTTTTTTATCATCGAGATTTTTTCGCGACCCCAGGAAATAAGGATATAAAGATAAATATTTTCTCAAAAATAATATATTTCTTTGGTAAACAATATACATATGAAAAATAGTAGTATACAGTGGAATCTCGATCGATCGTTTTCCCGTATGTATCGTTTATTTCACACAGTCCCGAATAAATTCGATAGAAAACAAGCAAAAACAGACCGCATGGATCGTTCCTCGATCCATCGTTTTCCCGCAATATTCGTTCAGAATATCGCAGCTTTACTTTAATTTATCGGATCGATCGTTGTTTCATAATAACTGAACTTGAAATATAAATATCTGGATTGAGCTAGAATGACGCTCTAATTAAACAATGAGCAGAACATTTGAGATGCACGGTCTCGCATTTTTGTTCTCTCGTTTAGCTTGGTTTCGCTTTATTGTACCACTCCCATTATTTGTTCGTCGTTGGTGTTCCTTAATTCTTTAGCCCCTGGAGTACCCTATTTTCGGCAACTCATTCCAAATTCACCGACTATTCAACATTTCTGTTCTTATAAGCAATGGCTCACAGTCAGCTTTTTTTGTTGGACTTGGGATGGAGGCGCCCTGGTGTTTGGTCTAGTGTGAAGTTTCTGATTACTGCAGTCCTAAACTGGCCGATGAGTGTTTCACCCGGAAGCAGAACTTCCTGGTGGTCTTATGTCGGACCCCATCCAGTGAAATGGAATGGTTCTAGTTACAAACGATTCACGGCTGCCGCATATTTACTCTCACACAATAACCGATACCGAAAAGAATGCAATTTGCAACACAGAAAAATATTGTTTACTTGTGGAGAGAAAACCGCCAAAAAACAAACGACGATTAAGTACTTTTATTTGAATCAAAATTCCTGTGTATCTCCACGTATTTCTTTTTTTATGATTATTATCTTGGATTTCAGTACAACTTTGTAATTTTATCTTCAGTTACACTACGGGTATGTATGCATTTAAGTATGTGAGTAAATATATTTTAGGGATATCAAACTTTAAGGTATGTTAATACTTTTTTGTATGTTCCCGCATCCATCGTTTAGTTCAGTGGGTCCCTTCGAAAACGATAGATCGAGATTCCACTGTATATGAAAAACAGTAGTAAATAAAATATATGTCTCGGATACTCACGGCTGCGACAAGATTTAAATTTATGCACCAGAATTAAATTTTCGCGACCCCAAAATTCCCTTTGACCAACAGTTTAAGAAACGCTGGTATAATACAATAGTAAGTTAACATAAGTACAAGATGGAGGAGGAGTAGATGTGGTCAGGAGTACACCGCAGCCCACTCAGTACATATTTTCTGTCTTACGTAAGCATTGCTTAGATCCCCCTCCCCCCTTCTCAGCCCCCCCCCCCAAAAAAAAAAGCTCGACCCCCTCCCCCTCACACACACATTTTGATGCTTGCGTAATACTCGAACGGGCCCGAGAGATGGCAGAAATGAAATTGAAATTAATCTACCATTTTGTACTATAACTAGATGAACACCCGTGCTTCGTTACGGAGTACATTCAAATTAAATACAACGGTCAATGTACGCAATTAATGCCCCCCAAAAATTTTAAAAATATATTTATAAAAAAATCGTAACGGATATTTTTATGGACAAAATAATGTAGCAGAAAATATTCAAATTAAATACCACGGTCAATGCATGTAATTAATATGCATGTTTAATATCTATAAAATATACTAATTTGAATTAAATTATTTTAAAAATTCCATCTCAATTAGTCTATCGGTTAAATTTTATCTTTTACCGTATTTTAATATTTCTTTTGTCAATTTATTTCGTTGTTATGCACGTGACGCAAAATTAATTTAAAGTATCACCAAAAGAAAAGAAACCACGTGATCAGCAATAATAAATTAAATTCTAAAAATTAATCTTTAAAAATTCTCCCGAAATCAGAAAATGAAGGTAAAGATTCGAAAAAGATTTCATTTTAAAGGAATTTTATGATCTTCTCGTGATATAAATTTTATAACCCTCAAATTATTATTTTAAATGCAAACTTTAAAAAATGTTACAAAAACCACTTAAAAATTTAATTAAAAAAAATCTAAGAATTTTTTTAAAATCTTTCTTAATGCACCCCTACACTATAAGAAGAATCGCCATGCAAAATTTCAGCCCTTTAGGTCCAGCGGTTTGGTCTGTGCGTTATCTGTCAGTCAGTCAGTTACGGAACTGTTTTACCATATATACATGAAAAAACCATGAAACATTTTTAAAAATACAGGGGGGAAACGTCCCCCCCCCAATCTTAACTTGAAATAAAGTAAAACGTTAATAGAAGTTCAGTTGAAATCGGAAAATTGTAGAAAATGTTTATGAAAGTTGGTTTTTTCCCGCTTTTTCAAACTGCGAAACTGAAGATTCCGATTATGTCTATAGCCTTAACATAGTTTTTAACAATAATATGATCCATAACAAATGATGCTATTAGCAAATGATGCTATTATTTTTTTTTTCTCATTTTATTTATATATTTTTCTCATTGTATAACTTTTGAATACTACTCAAACATCAATTCAATTGTTATTCAATTTAAAAAAAAATCATATTTCATATTTTAAAGACTGTCTGGTAGTCAATGCGCTGAGAGGGCCCTAACTGAATTCAATTCGTGCCCCCCCCCCCCAAAAAAAAAAAAAAAAAAAAAGTTAGAAGCACGCTACGCCTATGGCTACGGTCCTTTATCGCTACACGAGGGCTAATTAGACCGGGACCTACCGCGAGAGAAAGCCCGACTGAACCGCATAAGAAAGTATACCATATATCTGGGGTCGGCAACCTTTTTTATTAGGAGGGCATATTTCGGAAATGCGGGAGTTCGACGGGCACTGCTGGATGAAGAAGAAGGGGGGTGGGTAAATTTAAACATGAAAATATTAAAGCGACATAAATTTTTAATACATAAATTCGAATTTTAATTTAAACAAAACAATCTTAAAACTGATAATTAATGCGATATTTGACACTGCAAATCTGCTGCCAATTCGATGTAATGTGGAATAAGTTGAATTCCCAGTTCTCAGGCATTGGTCCAAATAAGTGTCAGTGAGGCTTGATCGGTACTTTGATTTTAAGTATTTCATACTGGAAAACAAAGATTCAAAAACATATGTCGACGCGCAAAGAGAGTCCAATTTCAGAGTACATTTTGTCAACAATGGGAACGAGCACCAGCTGCGAGAGTTTGTTGTTCAAAGATCTAAAATTTCGATATTTAAACGGCGGGCAACGCATTGCTGTCCTCTGTCATATATTGTCAGGCCTGCACAACACACGGCCCGCGAAGCCTTAGGAGAAGACTCATAATATTATGAATCTAAAAAATAGAGAATAATATTTTTTGATTTAAAGAAATGTTCAAGCAATGGATATTAATATTTAATTTTTTAAAGATAATATATATATAGAGGCTGTTCACACATTTTTTAGACGATGTATATTGTATTCACAAAACTAAATTACATAAAATTCTTGTGTTTTAAATGTTCTATTTGACATCCCTTATTCTGAACTATCTTTCGACACCGCAATTTCCAGGATAATAATGCCTTTTGAAGTGTCAGAAGAGGTATTCTATCCCATTCCTCCTGAACAACTTTCCAGAGTCCTGTAAGAGTTTTGGGACGACGTTTGGATAATGCAGATTTTAAAAGTCCGAAAGCACAAAAATCCACAGGTTATACATCGGGAGATTTAGTAGGGATATCAGTGAAGGGTATGGCCTTGATACCAGTTTTTTGTTCCATTTCTTTCAGGAAATTTACAGTGGATTTTTATGTGTGACTGCTAACTTTGTCCTGATGGAGTCTCACAGATTGATGGCACTGTGGGTAAAGCGATGGTCTTTCATTCAGAAAAATTGGCGATAAAATATGTTCCTGATAGTATTTGGAGTTAATCTTGACATTATTTTCCAATCTCTTTATTTTTAACTTGCCATTATAAGAAAAACCAGCAACAATCATGAATCCCTTAGAAAAACTTTCTTTCGATTCTTAAGATTTAAATCAACGTTTATCATTTTGTTTACAGTGGACACCGAGCATTTTAATGATTTTGCAACTGTCCTTTGACTAGGGAAATTTTCTTTTAACATTAAACAACGTACCTTTGCAATAGTCGAAGATGTCCGTTTTTTCCTTGGATACTTGTTTGGAATTTTTGTCCCACTTGAGCCTCCAATTTGACGTTTTTTTCCTTTCTTGTTGACGATATTACCTATCGACGCTTTAGATATCACAAAACCATGACTCTCACATCGTTTATGGATAACAGAGTATGCATATTTCTCTTCGGAAAGAGCATAAATGTAGCCTTCGAACCACTGCTTTGTTAAAAACGCCATTTTGAATAAAAACAAAACTTTCAAGCCCCAGAAGATAATTTTGACTTTTAAAAACATAGTACAATTGCAATTATTTCTTTTGCAGCAAACGATTTTTTTTTACCGCTTACCAAAATCGTCTAAAAAATGTGTGAACAGCCTCTGTATATTCCGATTACCATCTATACTAATATATAGAGAAAGAGTGATTTTGTAAGTTTGTTTATATGTGGAGGGTAATCTCCGGAACCACAGCACATATTTGAAAAATTCTTTTACTATTTGAAAGGTACATTATTCCAGATGGACATAGGCTATATATTATGCACACTCACTTCCAAAAGTTAAGCACGGAGAGGAAAATGTTAATTTCCTTAAGCCAATCTGAATTAAAGAAGCTGGAATTTGCTGCAAAGGTAGAAGGAAGTATGCAAATATGTTCGGTAACAGCCAACCACGGTTTCGCGTCGAGAAATATGCAAAACAGGCAGTCGTATAAGAAGCCGGCATTGTGAAGAAATACAGGAGTTGCATGTAAGTGCTGATGAAAGGTGTTTAGAACATTCGCACGATTTGTTTTCACGATAGACGTGTTTCTATGGCTTCCAGAAGACAAATGGAAGATTCTGAGGGCTGGCGGACGCATTGAAGAGCACAGTCTATTACAGATGTAGCTCTTTTCTTCGGCGTTCATCATTCCGTCATTTCACGATTATGGAAACAATTCCAAACCAGCCAAACAGTTGTCCGAAGACCTGTAGCCGGTCGTCCAAGGGTTACGACCCTCTCGGAAGATCGATATATTGCTGTTGTAGCCAAGCAGAATCGAAGATCGACCTCCATACGTGTGACATCTATGGTTGCAGCGGCCATTGGTAAGACGATATCTGCCACTACTTTTCGTCGAAGGCTTCACATGAATGGTCTGTACGCCCGGGTACCACGAGTTTGTGTTCTTTTATCCGTCCAATCCAGATGGGCACGATTAAAGTGGTGTCGCCAGCATGTGAATTGGTCTCTGTCTGATTGGGACAAGTTATGTTCACAGATGAGTCCAGATTTGCCCTACAACCCGATGATAAGCGTGTAAGGGTCTGGAGGGAACAAGGCACACGCAATCGGCCCTAGAACATCACCCAATATCACGCATTCCGCGGTGGAAGCATCATGGTCTGGGCAGGGATTTCATTGGGATATCGCACCGACCTGCACATCTACAGGCGAGGTTCTGTGACGGCTGTACGGTATCGAGAAGAAGTCCTAGACCCCACTGTGAAACTGTACGCTGCAGCAGTTGGTCCTTCTTTCATTTAAATGGACGATAATGCCCGTCCTCATAGAGCTGCCATCGATGACGACTTTCTGGAGAGTGAGGGGATTGCGCGTATGGAGTGGCCGGCTTACTCGCCGGACCTTAATCCAATAGAAACTCTTAGGGATGCCCTTGGCAGTGCTGTATGTAGACGTTTCCCACCTCCAGCCACTCTCAGAGATTTAGAAACTGCCCTACAGAAGAAATGGCATTACTGGACTCCGCGATGGTTGATTACCTCGTAACAAGCATGATCACACGCTGTACACTTTGTATGAAGGTGAGGGGTGCTCATATACCCTATTAATGTCAGTTTTTGCTGTTTGTTTTGCATTTAAACATCATTTTCTTAATGCGCAAATATGACGTCATCTTATAATTTATGAAAATTCAATATTTTTTTTTATCTCTGTATGTAATTCTTTGTTTTGCTTCATGAATAAACATAGAGCTACTTACTTGCAGCACTTCATGTCAATCAAAGCAGAACTTGTTATTTTTTCGCATTTTACCGCTCCGTGCTTAACTTTAGGAAGTGAGTGTGTATCTGATCATTATAAAGAAAGTTACGGACCTAAAGGTTGAGCTGATGCTTCACCTTTACAATTTTTCCTTTGTCAACCATAGTCAAGTAACCATAGCAACACATCAAACTACATTTTCATTTATTATCAGCAAAACATTTAATATTTTAAAGATTCAAGTGGAAGAGGTATTGATAAATACAAAAAAGATTTTTGGTATTGGCAACGTTTAAGGGTTTATTGAAGAAAATTACATTTGGTACTACGCTTTTTATTGGACATTTAAGGTAAAAAAAGATTTACAATTTATTTGCTATCAACTGGAAAATTATTGGTATAATATTACAGAACTTTATTTAACTTATAAACTTTATGTTTTTGAATTTATGTACGTGGCCCTGGACACGATTCAGTGCCTGGCGTAGCCGGATTTTTAAATTTAAAAAAGTTATTACATTTTTTGTGCACTTTTTGGTGTTTGGACTCCGTAGCGGATAGGCTATAGGGCCGAATCGTATCAAAATCGGCCCGGACACAAATCAGTGCCTGAGGTAGCCGCATTTTTGAATTTTCTCTCTATTCTAAAAAAAGTAACTGCCGCTGTCAAAAGCTTGTCACGCCATCTCCTCCGAAACCACTGGGGGCATGGGGTCGAGAGCGATACCAATGGATGTAGAAAAAGGGGGGGACCAAAGTAAGACATGTCTCATCTTCGTCGGATTTTTAAGTTTTTTTTAATTTTATGTTTTGTGGGAAAATATTGACTTTTTCGTCTTCAGTTTACGATAACTCGCCAAAATTGATCGTAGTATTTTGATCTTTTTACAATCTAAGACTACAGACATTTCTCTTTCACACTAGACCTCATTTGTTTAAAAATATTTTAAAACAGACTAATATTTTCATCAAAAAATGAAACACAGTTTTTCAAGAAATATCGATGCTCCTCGAGTTTTTATCTTACAAAGAAAATATTTACATAATCTGGAAGCTGAAAGCTTTCTTATTCATATTAACCTCATTTCAAGTCTATATCTTAAATTTTCGATTTTTAATTGAATTTTAAAGCTGATAATTCAACAGTGATGAAACGCCCTTCGCATTAAGGGTGACAACAGTAAATGGATGGAAGCTGTTACATTGCCCGAGAATCACCCCTATGTATCTCGCTATTAGCCATAACAAAGGAGCGAGCGTAGCGAGCCTAGGGGCGAAGCCCCTAGTTAATGAAACATATAATGAAATATTTAATAACATTTTTTTATCGAAAATATGTCTTTATTCTATTACATACATATTCATTTATATATATATTGGCATTAATTGCGTACATTGACCATTGTATTTCATTTGAATGTACTCCGTAGCAAAGTACGAGTATTCAGCTAGTCTTTCCATAAAGTAATATGGCCCTCATAACATTTCGAGTTCTGCCATATATGAATGAAAGTTACCTAAAATTTACCACTGATTAAGTACGTTACGCATCTTTGGTCAAAATATCCTACGTGCAAAATTTTCATTTTTTTTCTTAATGTATTACTTTCACGTGTTTCATCTATTTCACTAAGTTAGAATGACTTATCTGCATTGGAAGGCTTTTAAAGCTCTCTAACATGTTTGTCTTAACTGCGTTTCAACTTGCGTAATATTTTTCTTGTAAAGTTTAAAATGATAGTTAGGGCACTTTAACTAAAGAGAGCAGTATAACACTGCACGAGTCCGGTCCCAAAACCATCGAAAGCAAACTAATGGCAAACAGAGCAATTTTGTTGATATTCGAAAGACCATTTTTTTAATGGTTGGATGTAGAAGACATTGAAATTTTCTAATCGTACCTATTTTTACTTTCAATTTAGTTCTATTTGGAGAAAAAAAATATTTAAACAAAAAATAAAATGAAATAAAAATGCTGAACCGGAAATTGTAAAAATTTTAAATGCTAAATCTTAAAACTTCCCTATAATTTAAAAAAAAAAAATTAAGGGTCTCAACAAGCAGATTTTAATAGAATGGCTAGGGTGCTAGTCTTCAGAGCTAAAGTCTGCTGGTGTTTGATTGCCTTGATAAGCAACCATTTTAGTTTGGCAGTGAAGTGTTGGTTCCTGGAAGTTTAGTCCACATATTGCAAAAGATATCCATTGTGCTCTCATTCCTCTGAAACTATGTCAGTCATTGCACTTACACATATGTAAATCTTTATTTTTCAGGACAAATTCAATGAAAGATGTTAATTCTATTCTGACAGGCAAAACTACTTTGGTATGAGTCTCTCCCAGTCAATATACATGACTAATATAAAAAATATGACATCCAAAAGAAAAAATCATAATAAATATTATTACTTTATACATAGAATATTGAATTTCTGTGCAGATTTTCTCCAGATAAAAATATACAACTTACATTAATAGTTAACCTTTTCCTATTTATCAGCTAGCTGGTACATCAGCATCTCAACAGATGTTTGTGTAGTTTTTTTACATAGCAGGCACAAATCCTGAAGCCATCCATACATGCCAGGAGTGCTTTTGAGTACATTATAATGGAAATAACCAAGTACTTGAATCAACAGCCTCCTTTGATGGGATAGCTCCATTGTAACTGATGGGGCCTTCTGGGTTGGAACTTAGAACCCCACCACTAAGCATAGACCATAGCAGGTAACCACCCTTCTCACACTCACCCTTCTAATGAAAAGCACCCAGGCCCACAAGAGTGGCCGAAGGGGAGCGAGAGCTGCACAATTGAGGAGATAGCTCATTAACATCCATTGTCTTGTCTAGGATTTGACAGCCACTTTGACCTTAGTCAAAGCGGATGATGAGACTAACCCCTATTCAGTAAGGATTATTTTAAAAATTTTAGGCATGTGGACAAAATTAGTTCCCATACCATTTATATAAAGTTATACATCTAAATTGTATGAGAATTTAGTTTGTCATGGGGAGAAAATATTCCACCAAGTACATATTTTATAAAGATTAAATTTCTTAAATGGCACTAATTGTAAGCTAGTATACAGCAAACTTCAAAGATGGACACCAAAGACAGCAATGAACAATGTTATAAAAAAATTACATGAATCATTTTATGGAACACATACGAAGAAATCATCAAGACGGAGGCAACAATTAGATTAGTTTATTGGTAATGTCTCTTACTCAATGGCTTATAATTTACAGACATTACTAAAATCATTGTTTATTTGTTGCTTCTATCATTTCTTTGCTAAGTTCACATTGTCTCTTTCTTCATTATATTATTACATTCTTTAGTGCTACTTTTAGTGTCTAATTTTGTATATAAAGTCTAAATCTAAGTTATCTCTTTAGAACCAGTACTGTTTTGTCATATTTGTTAAGAGAAAGGTTACCAATAACACGAAACTTTGCTATTTTAAAAATATATTTTGCTGCATAATGAAATACAAATATACATATGTTTTATACCGACAGACATACACCTAAACGTATTAAGGAGAAGAAATAATAAAAATTTAAAAAAATTTAAAACATATATCCTGAAAAAAATTTTAAAATTTATTTCACCTTATGCTCCCAAATTCAAAAGGTAGACAAACATAAAAATTTCATTAATTTGTGACTAAATTAAAAATTATGTAGTAATTATAAATGTCTAAATTAAAAATTTAGACAAATTACTAAAATTTTGACTAAATTAAAAATTATGTAGTAAAGAATTATAAATGTCTTCAACATTTATACCATTGCCCAAGTTAAATTTAAGATAATACTTGTTATTTTTGGGAAGCTATTGGAGTTTAAAGCTGCTGGGTAAAAGTTATATCAGATTTGCTCAATGTGAAACTATCAAGAAAATTTTCACACAATTTGTTGAGTTGAATTTATTGATTCTTTTAAAAACCTTTTACTCTGTAAGAGAAAAATTTTTTTCAGGTATCTTTCATTCTTTAAAAGAAACACAAATATACTTAAATTTTAATTATTGAGAGAGAAAAATGAGATATACTGAATTTTAATGCAAATAATTTCCTTTGGTGGATGAAATAAATAAGACCGCAGAGTGCAAAATGTTCAGACTGAGTTTTTTTTAAAAAGCTAATTTTTCATTATTTTTAAATTTAAAATCAGATTTTCTACGAAAAAAAAAAGTTTAGCAAAATATCAAGACTTTCCTATTAATTTGATTACTGCTAGCAGGAAGTACACACATGACGTACAAAATGTTTTGGGATAAAAATTTTAATATGCATCTGCTGAAATCTTACATTTGCCATTCAGGTACCACAAATGGTTTAGTTGGTTTATGTTCAGAAGTACCATGAGTATATTTAAAAACATAGCTGGAAAAATATTTGACAATGTAGAAAATTATATCAAGCAAGAACAAAGTCCAGTAAATAAACTAAGAGTCAGGACAAAATATACTAGAACACAGCTTATAAAAAAAGTATTAGTAACTTTAATATGTTTCTTAGAAGTTGCTCTCCTTCCCATAAATCAAGAGGAAATAATAAAAAAAAAAAAAATCCATTAGACTCTAAATTTGTCAATTCATCATGAAGATAGCTATCAATAAGCAGCAAAATCAAGGTTAGTCAATATTTGTTTGTTACCGATACATACAATATTAATGTTACTTCATTTTGCCATTCAACTAATTCAGTTACAAATTAGTAATTAAACCAAGTTAGTAATTAAATCAGGTTAATAATTAAACAAGAAAAGTTAAAATAAAAGTAAGTCAATATTTATGTTTTCAGTAGTAAACTTCTTTACTAATTTTACATGACAACCAGTGGCATAGCAAGCATAACTGGTGCCCGGGGCATACCTTTTTGCCCCCCCGAAAAAACATATAGTAATATAATATAGTTGAATTAGTTAAAAGGACCATTTGGCACCCCTCTGCGAGTGGTACCCAAGGCATGATAGACCCCTTTTGCTACGCTACTGATGACAACTAGCCAAAACTGAAATTCAAACAGCAAATATGTTTCATAAAGCTGTTATTAAAGCCATTAACTTAAATTTACTACATACCAGTAATTTTTTAAAACAAGTTTCCTGATAATCATTCAAAATTTGTTTATATACAGGTATTCCACCTGTAAGTCATTCTGTCCTTCCATTGTAATCATGGGGATAAACTCCATTGCAAGAAAGTTTAAATTATATCATGAAATTGCTGCTTATATTGTTTATCAACCTTCTGTTCTCAAAAATTACCTATTTTCATTGTGCGCTGATTTCCTTTCATCAGACAATTTACTATTTCAGAGTTATAATTTGAAAGATTATCATGTGTGCGTCTAGTATTTTTGTTACATGTCTTAAACTGTTAAAAACTGGACTAATATTTTTCACACATATCACGTAAAACTGTTGTGCATTTAAGTCGCCAAAGTCAGCACAAAAATGTTAAATTTACAAATTAACAGTAATGCAGTACCATTATTTGACATTTTATTTCAACAATTAGTTTAATTTTTTTTCCCCATTCTGCAGGACGAGGAAATTGCAAATAGCTTTATGAAGTTTACTTCTAAATAAGTTAAGTGGCAAATTACATGCAACCATCTAATACCTGATATAGTACTCATAGCAGCTCCTTTTTTTTAAGAGCTTCTTACTAGATTTATTTCTTAGTTACTATAAACAGAACGGAATTTAATAGATATACGAATAAAATCGCATCTTACAAGAAAATCTAAATATTTTCTAGTTTCAACTTTTATTATTTACATGAACACACAACTCCTTAATATCCACAATATAATTAAGGAACTTGCCTATTTTGTTAGCGTTTTTCTCAAGTTTTCTGCAAGTCTTAATTTTGTCATCTACAATTTAAAATCAAACTAATAAATAATAAAATATATTTATGACATGCATGCTTTAAGTGACATTATTCCATTAAGAATTATTAAGTTTCAAAGTAAACCCATATTTTTAAAAAAGGGTTGATTTAAAGTATTATCCAAATAAATTACAGATGTACAGATAGCAGTGCTAATTTGTTTATAAAATTGTTATACTAATGAAGAGTTAGGGAGGCAAAAAATGTACTTTAAATGCAATAGGATAAACTGAAATTTTTCACGCTGAATCCTGTAACTTAATAAAGTATCGTTATACATATTTCTAACTCATAAATTTAAGAGATAACAAGCATTACGAGCCCAATATAAACACCATAATATTAATAGAATTAATTATAACTATCCGCAATTACTACATTTCATTTACTTGAGCGACCAATTTTTTTTTTATCATCATTTACGCGGTATGACCTCACTATGCTTAATCAGGTCAGAAAACCAGACAATCATGCAATATCAGGTTTTTCAGCGCGAGTCATGAAAGCCATTTTGTTATAACAGGCCCGCACTAAAACTATAAATGTTAAACTGACTGTATAAATATAAAACTTTCACATAGAAAATTTAATTATAAATTAAAATTAATTATAAAATCATTCAAATTGTTATATTATCAATTTTTATATTTCCTAAATTTTCTTGGTGAAATTTTCAACCAATCAGGATGAAAAGATTAATATGTCAGAGACGCCAGTGAGAATAGATGACGTCATTGGCTACTAGCGTATTTGATGCACTGCCATAGCAGAGGATAGACGCTAAGTATATATCTTGTGAAACTGTGTAAGAAGAATTGGATGTGATATGGTTTAAAATTTTATATTTAGCCATAACTGCTAGTTATCTTAATCCACTACATAAGTACCAGGGCAATGGCGTTACAGAGCGAGGTTTCCCCACCCTTGGTAGGGGATCCTAACAAAGACACACAGAATGAAGGAGAAACAAAAAGGTCGAGTATCAAACAAAATCCCAACAAGATTTTTTTTTAAAATATCACTTTGGTAATTTTTTTTTATCGGGAGGGGCCAGGTTTAATTTTCCATAAACAATTGTCCAAAAATAGGTTATTGCTTATTGCTATCGGAAGTTACGCAAGGTTTAAGTATAATAGTACTTTATTATATATGAAATATCAATTAAAATGCATGTTAATGACATGAATCAAGTGAGGTTAATGTTTAAATTATTTTCTGTGAGGAAATTATATAGATATAACTCTTATTAACAAACTATAAAGTGTCTCAGATGAGTATGTAAGATTGAAAATAAACATGGCTGACTGTTGAATCCTATCAGTCAGCCATCTTGTTAAAATGGTTTGGATAAAGGCGACGTAAAACTGTTGTGCATGTAAGTCGCCAAAGTAAGTACAAAATGTTAAATTTACAAATTAACAGTAATGTAGTACAATTTTTAAAATTTTATTTCAACACCTAGTTTTATTTTTTTCTATTTTTAAGTCATAATTATATTCTTTATATCCTTATCTTTAAATTAATTGTTGACAAGAAAAGTAGTTATATTATGTATATAAACGACTAGTTAACACGTATTACATTATCAGCAATATGTGTTATATAGAAACGTAATAATTTTAAACCCTTGGGTTTATCCTTGTGAACCCCGTGGATAGTTGTTTTAACTAAATCCATAGAACTATCTAAACATTTCATTGCTTGATGTCTTATATTATTCTTAATTTTCAATTATATTTGTTCAAAAAATTTTGTTCATTTTTATTTATCAGTTTGTGTTTTGTACATTTTCATGAAATTGCTTCGAATTACGCAATATTTTGGCCTTGAGCCGTTACGTTTCTTAAGTTGTTTTCAATTATGATTTCACAATTCAGCTTTATACAAGTTCTATGTCAACGTTAAAAGTGCTGCGTTTTGGCTTGCTGAGCTGTGTAGCAATATTGACGCAAAATTGTATTTTGTCAAAAAATTTAATATTTGTTTATCGATATAACTGTTTGGAAGATTTTCAATGCACATTCCAAACATAATCTCGAGCTTTTGTTATTCATACGTATACTTAAAGCATATTTTTGTGATTGCGTAATTATCGTACTAAAATTACTTTTTTTTCATTTGTATAGCCAAAATTTTGCTTCGGATCACGGGATTATGTGGATTTTTAATGTTTATACGAACATAATTATATCGTTATTTAATTATTTTGATTTTTTTTAAAAAATCGCTTAGTATTTACAGATCACTGTTTGCAATTTTCAGAAAATACGTTACGGTCCCATGCTCATCTGTATTAAACGTTTTGAAAAAAATTTGTGCTGTTTGGCGCAATGCCAAGATCACCCACTCTTAAAGCTATATGAGAGTAAGAATTTAGTGTTGGTCTGTAGAAATCAACTAGACTAGTCCCCCCCCTCCCCCCTTCTCAACCTCGTTTCAGCGTTATGAAAGAAGAGATTGGGGGGGGGGGACAAAAATCCTCATTCATAACTCTCTCTCTTTTTTTTTTCTTTTTTTTTTTTTCTTCCTCAAATCAGAAGTTGACGTATAAAAATTTTGCATTTTCGTCAGGTTTGTAAACATGGCGAGGAAGTTAAATATATATATATATATTTTTTAAATTTGCTTTTACATTACTTTTGCTGTGGGGAGTCAAAGATTTATATTATCTTAAGTTCTAATTGTTAGAGACTGAAGTCGAGAATAGGCTTACAGTGATGTATTTCAACCAGTCTTAAGGTTATAATGCCCCTTTCTTAGTTGGACCTCTTTCTAATGTTTGATGAAAGCTTTTCAGTAAAATAGCCTTATAAAAAAACTTAAATTAGGTTGCGACTCCTGCCCCTATTCACAGAATAACAATTTTTTTTTCTGCATAACGATTGCAATAACCATTTGGTCAAGAAGCCTCTTATAAAAAAAACTAATTGTTTAAACGATTTTAAAAAAAAGTCATGACCTTTGTAAAACCAGGTATAAATTGATTAAACGAGGGGTTACTGACATCGTCGTGAACTGTTGCGAATAGCACGATGGCCGACAAGCTAAGGCGCTGGTCTTCGGTACCGGAATTTGGTGCTAAAACCCTAACTTTTATTGCAGAACTAGGCTGGTGTCAGATGGAGATAATTTTTTTTCTGGGTGTTTCTGTTAGATGAAAATTTACCTTAGAATTTTCATGTGTTAGTACCAATTTTTTGGCTCTTGAGGTAGGGACTTTCTAACCTTCTAGTGGTAGCACTCTTGCGAGAGTAGTGGGTTCGAGTCCCGCAACTGGTAGGGGTGTTTGAAGTTCTTTCGGAATCGTGCTTTCAACTAGATCCTGGTGTCTTGCGTTTGGCCAACTAAATGTGACAGAATTATGTTAAAGCAAACTACCAAACAGTGTTAATAGTAGTTCACAATTCAGGTCGGTTTTGTGTTTGATAGGAAGAGAGTGTTCTGCATCACATTCCGGAGTTGTTCACTTTTAATTTTTCGGGCACATTGAATTTAAAATTTTTGTAAAAAATTTTTCCTTTTAAAGGTTACCCAATTTAGCCTTTTCTCATGAGATAAAATTGTATTAGTAAGTTCTCGCTGTACATTATAATTATATATATATATATATATATATATATATATATATATATATATATATATATATATATATATATATATTATTTATTTATTTTTTTTTTTTTTTTGAAAAAAAAAATGTCTGGCAGCGCTCTTCATTCGAAGTCAAATCCTTACGTTAACAAATTCAGTTATTCGTCGTAGCTTTGCTTCGTAAAATGATTACCATGCCTGGAATACGAACTATTCTTTCTCTCATGCGAGAGGATCATCTTAAAACAACATTAAGTACAGCGATCAGAGGCGTTTTAAGTTGGATTTTCTAACCTTTGTTTTCATCGGAGTAATTTCTCCTAGGAGACAAAATTTCTACCTTGGAAACAGCGTATTTTCAATTTTAATGAGTTTTTTTTATGAATAAAAACCCCATTCCATCCTTTAAAAATTAAGTCCTTTTCGCGGAAGATCTGGGTATGGAACCTTTAAGGTCGTCTGAATTATAAATGGTATTTAAAATTGCGCTTGCGCACTATGGTCGCAGTATTCTTGCTGATTAGCCTTTTGAGCGTATATATTTATTTCATGAATTTAACAACTTTATACAGTGGTGGGACTGAAACAAATTAACCGGTTCTATGCCCTAATCAGTGGCGGGCTTCAGCCGGTTCTGTAGAACCGATCGAATCCGACCACCGTCTTTATGGGTCCGAAAAGAACTCGCGTATGTAGGTTCCAGACTAAAAGAAATTGCCTACCGTAATTCGGATGTCGATAAGAACAGTTTTGCATTACATGTATGATAACTACCTATTTCAGAAGACCTTGGTTCTTAAAAGCATGAATCGGAAATACTTTTTATTCACCATATTTGCTGTAGTTTTTGTGATTTTAAAGTATATCTGACTTTTTTACTGTATCAAAACAAAATTATTAAAAGAACGAAATTTTTAAATTGGAGAAATTTTATTTAAAGAAATGAATGTAATTTCGATCTTACAAACGTTAAAAAAAACCGTTTGCCTAAGTAATATTCGTGACAAAAATTTTCGCATTTAAATTAGTCCTTGCCATTTTTTCAACATAAAATTCCAAAATTTGGGAATAATAGTGTTTTGTCGCATAGTAACACTGTAAGTCATAAGGCTTGAAAAGAGGGGTGATATGGGTGCCCGGGACCTCAGAGGTCCGGCGTCGGGCCTCTTCCTCCGTATGACGAGATTTAAAATCCACAGGTAAGCACAATCTGAGATTATGCTCAAAAATTTTTTTTATGGCTGAATCTCACCTCTAGTTTTTGATAAGATAGAAAAAATTCGGTTATAGTTTTTCGAGGTATGATACACAATCATAAAATTTATTAAACTCGTAATTTGATGAGTTATGAAAGATTTGCATGTGTGTCAAATGAATTTATCGTAAAAATGTTATTGAATTGTTCCATTTTAAAACGTTTTCATGGGTAGGTTGGATTATATACGCTAAGGTTGAAATTGTGCCTTATTAGAGATAATGTTGAAATATGATAGTGAGTTTGAACGATTGTGTGGATGTTCTACACAAAATATGTATTTCTGACGATAGTAGTTGCAAATGGTTTTCAACGTCACGAACCATTATCCTTTTGATTTTGACAGGGTTTGTTATTTTTATTGGTAAAAATCGTTGTGAAAGAATTTTATCTCTTTTTGAATAATTTTACACCTAATATTATAAATTAAATTTCAAACTTTTAGAAATTTTCGTAATTCGGATTATATATATATATATATATATATATATATATATATATATATATATATATATATATATATATATATAAATTTATATTGCTTTGCCTTTAACCCCTCTGAGGTCGTAAAGTAATAACTCGAGTGATAATGTTGAACCTTATCTCTATAAAAAAGAAAATTTCAGGTAGTCTCCTCTATCGAAACTATCGCGGGTTATTAACGTAGGATTACTTATTGTTTGCTTGCTTTTTTTTTTTTTTTTTTTTTTTTTTTTTTAAACGCATTTTGGTACTTAACTGTTTAGCTGTTTACTGCTACTGGGTTTGGCGCGCAGCGAAAATAATAACCCGCGAAACGCAGGATATTTTTTTTCTGTCCGAAGGACCGTTATTGAGGAACGTAATCCTACGTTAAAAGATGGCGACCAATTAAAATTAATTGCTGTATAATTTACGATTTAAAAGCTCTTGTATGATCATCAGATTGAGTAGACGCTTTTGTTTTTTTAACATTCTTATCGCCTCCTAGGCTTTGAATTTTATTCGAGAATTTTTACATCATTAGCTCCCTTTACACGTACGCTCTTTCCCGCGCGATTGAGTGCACGTGTGAAGGTGTCGGAGAGGAAGGGAAAGCTGCTTTTGATTGTGCTGCAATTTTTCCCGCGCGCAATCCCGTACGCTCTAAGCACTCCAAGAGCGTACGTGTAAAGGGCGCTAACGTACGCTCTTTTGCGAGTGCTTGGAGTGTGTGCGCAATCCTGTACGCCCCAAGCAGTCGCGAAAGAGCGTACGTGTAAAGGGCGCTATTGGCTTGGCTCGGCTCGGCTCGGATTCAGTGGATAGAAGTCCCATGCTGAAAAATGGATACTATTCCCATAAAAATTTGACAGTATAACTTGTACATTGTAGCTTACATTGCAGCAGCTTAACATTGTATATTTTGTTAAGATATATTAGTTTAGTGCTTAAAATGAAATTTTAATTAGTGTTTTCCTGTTAATAGAACCATCTTCTGTAACTTTGTGGCGATAAATGAGCGTGTTTCATGAAATTTGAATCAGAAGTAAGGAAGCGTAAAGTCTCCTGATTGTGACCATTTATTTTTATTCTCCCTATGAGTGATAAGTTCAAGGAATGTAGGGAAACAGGAATGTGCCTCTCGGTCTGTCCATCTATAAACGTGCATGCCCGTATGCATTGAGATATTGAGCGGTGAGACGTCTGAGCTTGGAGTGTGTGTGTGTGTGTGGGGGGGGGGGGGGGGTCGCTGTGGATTTTGAGATATTAGTTTCGTATTGGAATCTGGGCTATTTGAGTGAAGCCAGCTCGGTCCACTCAAAAGCCTGCGGAGTCTTGTGATTGCGCCCCCCTCCCTCCACTTACTTACACACACACTGGTCGGGCCTGTTTCTCTACCTTGTTACAAGCTGAATTCTTTCTTTAAAAAATTCTTCTGAAAACTACCTCTTTCACTCTATGCAGTATCTATTTATCAAACGAGTTTTCGTTCATAAATATATTGTATCAAGATGTTTCTTTGTTTATTTGTGAATTTAATCCTGGATTTTTTTTTTCATTTTTTTTTTTCACCGTGTTCGAATGTCGTAGATAAGAAGCAACGACCTATTCCTCGAGAATTTGCTTCACATTTGGACTTGAGCAACTTCAACCGACTATTTTCTTTTTGATAGCTTAATGGTTTCGAAACTGCGATTTTAATTAGTTTTGACATAAATAATAATTACAAATAATGTCAGTAATTTAAAGTGTCAGCAATTTTAAAGTAGCTGTATGCAATTATTAAATTTTTATGCCCGCCATACATTGCATTTAGTCAGAGGTGTATGGCTTATTCATTATTCAGGTATTGCCTTTATAACCATTTGTTTAACTCTTATACTTAAATGGCTTTAATAACGAAATCTTTTTCTGCCTCATTTACCATAGGTGCCGATTCTTGAGTTTTGATAAGTTCTCAAGCTTGGGATCTCTATTGGATTGGGATAATGATGAAACTTTGTGAAGCATAGGCGTACTAACTAATCATTCGTAATTTTAAATAGTTTCATCTCAACATAACGATAATACGGGCCATACTGATTTGACGAGAATTAGCTGAATTAATTGAAATAAACTGAACAAATCAGTGCATGTTATTTATTTGGAAATAGTGTGAATTATTTTCGAAATTAAACATGATTAAGTTTTATACCCCGTAGTGATTATTTTAAGATTACTGTTCATAACTAGTACCTGGTATAGTTAGCAGTGGCGTAGCGAGAGGGGGCAAGGGGGTCTATCATGCCCCGGGCGACACTCGCAGAGGGGCGCCAAATGGTCTATCTTTTTAACTAATTGTACATATTGTATTACTATGTTTTTCGAGGGGCGCCAAAAAGGTATCGTGCCCCGGGTGCCAATTATGCTGGCTACGTCACTGATAGTGTGAGAATTCATGAAAATTTAGGTTTTGGTGGTACAATTCGGCCTTATGAAATCGGAAGCATTTTAAAAATATACAAATTACTAGCATTATTGCCTGGCGTTGCCCGGGTAGATATATAGATATAAAATATTTCATGCATTCCATCAAAAAAATACTGGGCTGCACTCCCGCTCTTCATGTTTATCTGGCCAGACAGAATGCGCTTAGCACGTTTCGACTGAAATGATATACAAACAATAAGAAAGAAAGAAACTGAGCCTGCGGACCTTCGTCTGATTTTAAGGTCATTCCCAACCCTCTTTCTCCCGCGCATTGGAATTTGATTCCCCCCCCCCTCCGTCATCCTCAAACCACCCCTCTTAACGCAGCTGGTCGAGGGGAATCCACAGGGGGTAGACGCACCTCTATCGGGCACAAAAAACATTAAAAAAAACTAATTGAGCCCCAAATTTCGTTTTTCCTGATTTAAGTTTCTCGGGTCCAAAACATTAACTGTGCTGAATTTGTTCCCGGTGGGTGAAACAGTCTATGATTCTATAGCGGACAAACAAACAGACAAGCTCTTTTATATATATAGATTTATGAGTCTGCTTATGGTATAGATAATTTGTGATTTAATAGACTTTCATTGACTTCCTATTTATCTGATTTTCGCATTATCGGTTTATTTTACTAAAGAAAGAAAAAAAAAGTAAGCCAGGCATAATAGCAGACTAAGGAATAATTGAAAATCATGTAAGTTTTATTAATTTAATTTAATCCTAATTTAGACCTTATTTATAATTGTTCGTTCAAAATCGCGGAATAGCTTATTTTTTTAAGGGTAAACATGGTAATTTTTGTATTGTCAGTGTTTTCTATGTTCACCCGTGCATTAATTATCTGGGATTATCGAGAGTTCAATCTGTTTCCATCTATAGATTTAATAAAATTATTTGTAAATTTATTTAATCTATTGTGTTCGCTTAAGATTATTCACATTATTTCAATATTTTGAGTAAGAACTTTGTTTTTGGAGTAACTACAGTTTTATAAGTTTATTATTTATTGGATATTTGATATTAGTTATGTATAAATGCCCATTTTACTCGTAGGATGTATCAATTTGGGTAAATTGCATGGTCTACCTATCATTACTTCATTATACCTTTAACTGTATCGTATGTTTAGAAAATATGTATCTAACATTAAAAGTATCTTAGGTTGTAATTCAGTATTTAAATTGATAAATGAAAGCAATGTTATGTAGAGTACTTTTAGTCGTAATATTTCTTATAAATTTAATTTTATTGAATAAAAATAGTAATTTAATTTTTTACTGGTATTGATATATAACAGCGTTAGCTATTTCTGAAAAAAGTCTTTCAATATTTATTTATTTAAATTTTACCGCAAGTATCGATTATATAGTCGAATTAGATATAATTTTCCCATGTAACTGGCTACAGCTTAGCACACTGCCAAGAACAACAGCCCACTCATAGGGGAGAAGGAAAACTAGCGGAAATTTTGATTTTACTATGAGTACGGTGTTCGATCATGCATCACTTAACTTACCTATTTTTCGTAAAGTTCGGTATTGGCCACTTCTACAAAAAATCGAATACTTACCCAGATATTAAGTTGGTGTAGGGCTTTATCTATTGCTTTATTCATAATGGTAATTATTCTTTTGAATTATTAACAGAACTGTATTGTAGCATGAATTTTGTTGGATTGATTTATGCAGAAAGCAGGTTACTGTTTGTCAGTAGTTACCAAATAGTCTTCGTTTATCCCTTACTCATATTGAGAACAATTGATTCGTGTTTTACAGCCTTTGAAATGTAACCAAATTGTAAATTCCGAAGCGAAAATTAATATCTAACTAGGCATAGGATCCATTAATTTTTAATTTTTGTTTAACTAATGAGGGAAAATATAAGCTAATATAGAGGTAAATAAACGAGGGAAAAAGAAAAAGACCGTTTTTGCGCAACAGGGATTGCGCAGATTTATGAAGGTTAAGGGGAAAAAGCCCTGAAAAATGTTGTATTCGCTTCCGAGGAATACATTTTTTTTTATATACTTGGTATTTCGAAATTTCTACGTTTCGGTACAGTTTGCGTGTATGGTTATGTTAGCAAATTCCCACATATGGAACTTGCTAACATAACCAGAAAACTGAGTATATAACTCAATTTCCAAAGGTTTTATGAATCAAAATGGAAAGTTAGCCGTCTGACTGCAATAACGTTAGTCGATAGAGTTCCTTTTGAAAGTAAAAAAAAAAAAATTGATCGATAAAAAAAATTTCGTTCGATAATGAGAATGTTAAACATATTTCAACGGTTTTAGACTTTTATTTTTGGGAGGGGAGGGGGAGGTTAAGGGTAATGAAACTTTTGAACCCTCGCAGTTTAATATAAAAAAATGTATTCTTTTAGATTTTCCTCAATGTTTTTAAATTTTTTATTTGGTACTTAACAAGTAATCGGTAGAAGAAAATAAACCTGCCTCCTCTTTCGTTCATTGCTCAATTCCTTACCAATAATCGGAATTCCCCATAATCCAGTCTCCCTCTCCCCCCCTCCTTTATTCTATGTGTTGGGTTGTCCCATCGTCATTTACACTTGGTTAACAACATTTTAGTTGCATTTATCACGTACTATGCAAGCATTTGAATTTATTACCAATTGAGTATAAAATGTGTTAGATGGGGTGCGAGATTTATTGAATAATTTTGTTTTATCTAGTACTTAATGTACAGTTTAAGTTTTGTTTTCCCTATTCTCTCGGATCTGAATGCATTTTATTATAGTTTACATTTTAATATAAATTTCCTGAACTCTTTCTTCAATGTTTCTGTAGTGCGAGTTATAATTTCAAACGTAAATCCGGCATTCACATTAAAAATTTTTTTTTTCACTTTCAAAGCACGGTAGAAATTGTTATAATTGAACGAAATCTGTCCTTTGTTTATCCTAATTCAACTTTCCTTACGTAAGAGGTCTCAGCTCTAACACAATTAGAAAAGGGCCACTTCTTGATCACGGGGTTTATGTGGTTCTAAGCTTAGAAAAAAGAAAATGTTAGTCATTTTTAAAGATTGTAAATCCACTAGAAAAGTTGTCTAGAAATTTTTTTTTAAATGAGCACCGATATATTACCATTAAAAATAATTTGAAATAATTCTGAATAACACGATTATATTGAAATGTGAAATGTAATCAAAGCATCCCAAAATAGATACTTATGTCTGCACAATATTAAAATTAGCTCAAATTCTGGGTAATCTACCAATAGCGGATGATTCAACTGATCATGAGTTTTAAGTTCATGCATTATTATTTCGCTCCTGAAGCCACTCGGGTCCTACGAACAAAATAATAAATTTTTCTAAGCGCGGATTGAGTCAACCATTTTATATTGCTTGACGTCATACACTCAGCAACGATTTTGTATTTCTTTCCTTTCCACTTTCATGTAACGGAATGGCTCATATCAACATCCTGGAGGGCTAGTGGCCGCCTTATCGAAATTTTATCTATCAGACTGAGGGAATTGCGTTTATACATAGGTTTGTTTCGATAATTTTAATTTTCTGATAGAGACGTCTTTTTAGCTGAAATTAATCTTGTTCTAAGACTTCAATATAAATGGAAAGCGAAAGTTACTATATTTTTTAAACTTTATTGCACTACATATCATCTTCTGAAGTATAACATCAATGTTCTTAAGATCGTCGATTTGTGCAAGTTTCCGCCATGAATACAATACGTATATTTTCATGATTTAAAATTTCGCTTATTCGTAAATTGTTAGTTTGTAAATATCAAATACGTTAACCTCATGTATGTGGTTTGTGTGATCGAAAATACTGATATGAACATGTTCTTATCTACATCACAGCAATACCACACATTTTTTTCTCCAGTTGAATTTCATTTTGAATTGATGAATAGATGTTAAATTTTTGCTCGTAAGAAATATTCATTTTCGATCTTAGTAAATCCCTTAAAGATATTTAGAATGTAAGTGAATTCTTCAATTTTAGATTCTACTGATAGTAGAATTTAAATTTTGTTACTGAATAGTTTGTGGGAGTTTTGCTTTGGCAAATAACTAAACGTTACGTACGTGTATTTCCATGTATTTATACGTAATTAAGAAATAATGGAGACTATCACTTATAATTTGGGACAGTGATGCGCTAAGTTTTTTCGACTCACTATCTTAAAAAAAATAAAAAAAAATAAATAATAATAATAATCACTCGACCCCCAATGAAAATTTTTAGGCAAGTATAAGGAAAGTTAGACTAATGTACCCCAAAAAATAGAAAAGAAAAAATCAAATTTTGAGAAACAATTTTTAAAATCAATGAACTGAAGATTTGGGGTATTTATTTACTTTGGATAATAATATCAAAAAAAAGTCTCGCTTACCTTCTTCATAACTTCCCGGTTAAGTTCTGATCTTTGTTTGAATTTTATAGTTACTAATTTTGAACATCCAGTGTCTCACAGATAAGTAGAAGCAAATGGAAGCAATGTTATTATAGCCTTTTACTGATGGAGTTTTTATTGTAAGACTGTTTAACACCTATTTAACAAAATCACGTAATTTTTTGGGTACATATAAAAATATAAAAAAAAATATTTAAAATGTAACAATAGAAAATTTAAAGTATATTTTTAATTATACTTTATTTTCAGTATGCTATAAACCTACTTCAAATATCCGCGACCCCTTCAATTTTTTTCGCCACCCACAGATGTGCACCCCTGATTTAAGAAAATTGAAAGGCGTTGATAATTTTTTATTTTCCTGCGAGTGAAATATTTTATTACGAAACATTGTTACCTCTACTCCCCGTAATTTACTTTAATTCATTTAAGCATGTTTCTAAATGTTGAATTAAGTGTACGCTTTAGGATCATGGCTAAGTTAACTCATAATACTCATTAAAAAGCCCACTGTTTACCGTGAGCGGTAATTTTAAATTTTCTTCATTGCTAAGAAAATGATTTTAAAAAGATTTAGTCAGTACTAGCTAAATTCTGTACAAACTGTAGGCCTCGAGATCAATGATAGTAAATTTCTCCTGAATTCTAATTTTTAAATTGAGCTCCAGATTCAGACTCCCAAAATTTAATAGTTTCAGATGAGCTAAATTATTTTCCTTTCTGAACTGAAGAGGGAGTGTTATAATTTTTAGAAGTTGTAGATTTACATAATCACATAAATGGTTCTCTCGTACACTCTAATTGGACGCAATCATCTGTGTTGGCTTACAAACACATTAAAAATAAAAGAGCAATCCCTTCATAAACAATTTTGATCCAGCAAAATTAATTGCACTATGTCTTGGTCTGGCAAATAGCCTTGAACACATCTGCTGTCACTACGCAGAATGATAAACCAAATAATTGACTATCCCTTAGGAAAGAACACATGTATTAGCTTATGGTTAGTGTATATGAGAAAGTGGATTTTGTTTATTTCAGTGGCACGCTAACTAGGAAGCTTGCTGAATGTATGCTGAGATTACCATCCAGGCGCCAAATTAGAAAATTTGAATGAAGAGAAAATAGTGTTAGCAAGCACGTAAATTTCCTTTTGGGAAGTTTCAAGTTTGGTAATAGAATCAAAATTTCAATGCATAAGCATAAAGAAAAAAGAAAAAAAAATTCAGGTACTCTCTTCTGACGAAACTACCGCTGGTTATTAACGTAGGAATACTTATCGTTGCTTACCTCTTTTCTCTCTCTCTCTTTTTCTTGGGGGGTGGGGGTAGGGGGGGGGCGCATTTTGGTACTTTCTGCTTAACTGTTTTTTTGCTATTGGGTTTGCCGCGCTGCCAAAATTATTACTCCCATAATTATAACAATTATCGGACTCGGAATTTTTTCTTTCCGGAGGACCGTTTTTAAAGAACGTTATTCTACGTTAAAAGAAAATGAGGTAACAGCGAATTTTTCGCTTTAGTGAAGAGAGAAAAGAAGACACGAGTATGTAAAGGTACATGTTACAATTTTTAAGTATATGTATATTTTTTAATGGATTAAGGTGTTATGTATGTATTCCTCGCAAAGCATCATTTAATATCCATTTATAAATCTTGAGAACCATTATACTTATTAGATATTCAATTCGAGATTTAAGAATGGATATTCAGTGATGCTGCAGACACATACCTTCATCTTGTCAAACTGTTTTTTTTTAAAAAATATTTTATTTTATTCTATTTTTTTACGTGACACCTTTATGCTCTCTTGTTTGCAATTATATATCATTTATATAATGAACGACTGAAAACATTAAATTTTAATTTCTCGTGTATTATCAATAGTAAAATAAATATAGTTTATATTCCTCACCCTTTTTTTTCTTTCAAGAAGTAACTTTTTAGTGAAACACGTAACGCTTAAAGTGTGTTTAACGTTGTAGAAGGATTGCAGAGGCACATTTGTATCGGATTATGGAATCTTAGATAAAAAAGATTAAAACGCGTCTCTTAAGGGTTGCGTTTCTAATACTCAGTAAATTCTGTGTGTAGTCTGATTCGGACCCTCCACTCCACCCTTTTTAATTATTATTATTATTTTTTAGACCAAAAATTCATTGCTGTTTAATTGTCGCCTAACAGAAAAGCTTGTTATGCAGCAACATTAGAGTTCGCTTTAATGGAAGAGAACAAGGCCTGCGTATGAATATTCAATCATCGTGAGTTAAAAATTTATCCGGTTTTTGTAATACATCAAAAAATTAACTTAAATGCAGTGTTTTTTCCATTGTTACGAACAGCTGTTTAAGAATACTGTTTAAATTATCGTTTAAAAGTTATTACATTTAATTTAATGTAAAATAGCTAGTGTTGTAGTGCGATAAACAAATACAAAAGATTATTTATCTGCGCTTATTGTATTTGGTAGTTTAAATATTTTTTTTCATACCTGCAATAATACAAATTTAGATGAGAAATATGCTATCTTAATCCGCTATTTGAGGTGAAAATAAATATTCCCCTCCCCTGTGTTTATGAGAGCCGAGTAAGTTTGGATCAGATGATGTGCATCTTTGTAAGCTGTCTTCCCCTGTTACCCTTATCTATTTCCTGTTAAAATAGAACCTTTTACTCACACTTAACATGCAGGTGTTGGATACTCATTCGCTTTGTTTGTTTATAGTAACCTTTTTATGGCTAGATATGTTCGTTGCAAGAAGGTTGAGAGAGGAACCTGCACCTTTCAACCATCTTGTTTCTTTTCTCTTTAGGTTCTCTGCAACGAAAACGCAAGTAAAAATGAAGCAGATGTTTCACAGAGAGCTGATTCCTTATCTGTAGTGGAGACCTTGTTTTCGCCTAAAAATAGTGTCGTAGTTGCCTCCCCCCTTTCATCCTATTTCTAATCCACACAAGCGTTTCGCTCTATTCACCCTTTATTTGAGGGTTTCAAAAAATCAGTAGTTTGCGTTATTATTGTAAGAGGTTCCCGAATAGAATTTTGGGCCAAATAAGAAAACGAAAACTTGCAGGACTATCAAGTTAAGAGGGTTTGCGGCTGATTAAATTGAGGGAGTTGATTTTTAATATTTAAACCAACTGTTAAACTAGTCGAATTCCTATAATATAAACATATCAATATATTATAATTACTATATATGATATTAGCATTTCAGTTTATTATAATTATCTCTACAGTATAAAATACACATTTTAGTGAATAAAAATTTTAGTAGATTTAAATGAATGTGTCTACCACTCTGAACAAATCGAAATGCATGAAATTCATGGGATATTTTTAGTTTTATGTAAATAACCTTCTACTTGTTAACTTTAGTTATTACCTGTCATGTCACCCACGAATATTTTATTTAAGTTTCTCTAAAGCTTCGTAAGTAATTAAAAAAAATTACAATCAGATCATCAAATTATTATATACATATAGATTCTAGTGGGGTTGTAAAGTTTGTTTCGCTGATTCCTATCGAAACGTTATATATATATATATATTTATTTATTTATAGTTCCAATAATTTCAAAATACTCTGCTGATAATATTCTGCTGATAAACCTGCCGCCCCACATTTCCTCGAAGTTCCACCATCAGCATTTCTCGGAACTTCGTTGGCTGAAACCATTTTCACATCTCTTGGCATTCTGCCAAAAATTTCTGCGTTGCATTTGCGAATACCTCTACTTAAATCTCTACCTGTACTTTTTCATGACGCATGTTATTTTTACACCAGACGTATTGATCATTGTGTTTTCCGTACTTACGTAAACAAATAATTTCGAACGGAAGGGATAGTGAAAGTCATGCCTGTCAAGTGATTTCGCAGCTCAAAAAATGAAGTATGTTAAACAAATGAGTGTTGAGCGATTTTTTCTTGCAGTTCTTTTTTGCATTTGTCGACATTGAGACATTCGTTCCGTAACTTCGAAAGCATACGATATATGTGATATTTGACTGATTATTTTGAAAATTTTATAGCTTTCGTTGCCAAAATTGTACTGGCATTTTCTATGAAATGGCATAAATTCGCTGCTGATGACGTACTTTATTATTTCAGAGTTTAGTACAGCGTTCTCTGCATTTTTTGTAAGATGTATTCTAATAGGATAATTTATATCAGGGGGTTTGTTAATTCATATTCTCTATTCTGTAAATTTGTCTTTCTTTCTAGTAACTTTTTCCGTTTTAAAGCAGTCTTTAGCTGGAAAAAATGTTTATCTTATTCTTCTCTTAAAACTTTTTTCTATTCAGCGTTATACTGTGACTCGTAATTTCAAGTGCAAAGTAATTGCTTGTATATCAGTTTTGAAAAATTTTATTTTTGCGTAATGCTAAAATTGAATGAGTTTTGTCCTGTTTGGAATATTTTTTTGTAATTTGGCACTCTTTCTTTCTGTGAAATGATGTTTTATTTTTCAATAGTAATGTAGTTTTGAAGAAAAAAAATCGCCTGTTACTCTAAATTGCCTTTTAGGCCAGTCGTGTAGCATAAGATGACCGTTGCGTTTTATAACTACCAACCGACCAATCCTTTACGGTAGTTGGGGATTTATTTATTTTTTTTTTTCTAATGTAAATATTTTCATCCAACCTTGACCTGTGACAATCGTGCCGTTCAACATTAGGCTCTTCAGAAAGTAGTCATGGTGCCTAGATCACATGATTACTAATGCCTAATCTGTCAGTCCCATTTTTTTTATAGCTCTTTTTTCGTGAAATGTGTTCTCAGTTTTAATTCCTTTTCGTTTATCTGAAATGGTTCCATATGTAAAGAGTGATTCATTTTTAATATATCATGAAAAGGGGTATACTCCTAACGTAATTTGATGAATAATTTATAAAATATAGACAAATATTACCTATTAAAATATAATATAAATATGTCGGGAGTCATCCCTTTTCAGTGTCCAAACACAAGATATAGCTATCTGAGCACGAAAGCGAAAGATCCAAGTATTTGCTCACCTAATACACCAGATTGAATGCTTGTTTACTTCGTCAGTGAGATCTGACTGCATCATAGTGTGTGGCGATCACTACAGTTGTAAAATGAGATTGTGTACTTGGTTTTTTATTCGTTTCGTACCATGGGACGTAGAAAGGACTCACTTCTATTGAGGTTGCCATACGTTGACAGCAATAATATCCTGTATGAAATCGTTTTGTTTATTTACGCACATTAAAACTCCATCATAACATCCATACCCAAGCCTAGATTTTTACCCAGGCCCATGCATAGAAGCTTACTTGGATAACCTTCATACAATATGGTCGGCCAAATATGCATGGTCATATTTGGGAAGCAAACTGTGAAAAAAATTTCGCTCTCGAAGGTGGTGATAAACTCTTTTTTTTCCCTTGGTCGCTGTTCCATAACAGCACAGACCATGAGTGAGGTGGCACGTGACTCGCGTAAAAGTCAGGAGATTAGGCCTTATCCCTAGGGATTCTGGCCTATCGACTGCAGCCCTGGCAACGGTCAGCGCATGCTGTGACCACCGGGGGCTACGCGGGCTTTTCTTTTTTTTATTCTTTCGTCTCATTAATTCCCCATATTTTTAAACTTCTTTTTCTCGGGTTATTCTCCCGAAGTTTTTCCGCAGGACTTCAGTCCAAAGGATCTTTTATGAGCAAGCCACTTCACGGGCGTTCCGAAGGGTTGGCCCAAATCGGGACGTTAATTCTAATGTCGCGAGATAAGAACCCAGGGTTATAGCTGTCTCCTCTCAAAATTGATCAGACATCGGTCTCAGGGCCTTTTTATCGAATGGGCAAATCGGGACTTTGCCCAGGGCCCCCTGATGCTAGGGGGCCCCAAAACCCCCTTGGTGTATGCACCTAGTACTTCTAATAGTATGTATTTTTATAAATGTCCGTAAGGGGGGGGGCCCCAAATAGCATCTGCCCAGGGACCCCCAGCGTTCATAATCGGGCCCTGATCGGTCTAGACCTTCCGGTCCCAGGTGAAGTCGTTGCAACGTCCTAATTCTTCGCGTGTTTTGATTCCTTTGGCTCCGCGTTTTCGTCCCACCCTCGCTAATTGCGTGTCGTGGTCCACTCTGGCCTCTAGAGCTTCCAGTTTTGGCCTTGGCCACTATTCCAAATTTAGTCAGCCATCCTAAATGGCTTTTCTCCCCAGTTGCTGTTGTGCGTTTACAACTTCTGACCTGGTCGCTCCTGTGGGCGCAGGGGTGATCTCCCCTCACCGGTGGGGGTAACATCTTGTAGTGCCTTTGACGGGCTCCATCTGGTATAGTGCAGTGTAATAGCACAGACTCAGTTTTTCGGTGGTTGGTCTGAGTAAGAATTAAAAAAAGATCAAAATCGCGGTATCTTGTGTAACAAGAATTACATATTCGGTCATAGGAGGGAAAATTTTGAAGTGATTATCAAATGTTCGTTAAAAAATAAATAAATAAGAATTACAAGATAAAAAGATCATTTTATATACCATGTTTTTAAATTTTCTGTTGAATCATATAAACTCGACAATTCTATGTATTAATAAATACTTTTTAAAATTTTTTGATGAATTATCCCATTAACTTGAAAATGAATTGGAAGTTAACTTTGCGTTCTCGTTCCGGCCGATAGATGGCTGCACCAATCTACTAAACAAAATTGACTGAAAAAGAATTCAAATCTGCTTAAAGAGGGCTAAAAGTATTAAAATAATGCATTGTCATCGTGTTCTGAGCTATTCTAAAGGTTTCAAATGTCTAGCTAGTCGGGAAGTTAGTTAAAAATCGATTGCAAGATTTGTACCGGACAAACACAAACACACACAAACAAAAACAAGAAAGCGAGTTAATAAAAACATGGTAAAAAAGGCTTTTTAATCTCGGTTTTTATTGGTTCGTTAATTTTAAGCTTTGGTGACTGCATGGTTTTTGAAAACGATATTGTTTAATCTTAACTGCGTGAAGATCAAATGCACTGGTAAAAGATATATGTATCATGATTTATTTGTTTCTCATTATGTTGTTCGAGGTTATCGTGCGCCTCTGACGTTTTAACTTTTTTCTTTTTTTACTATTGAGGTTGAAAATATTTGAAGTATATTTCTTTCACTGTATTTGGGGTAAAGAAGTGATTTTCCTTCTTCTGTTGCCAAGCTATTATTCATAAACGTCAGTGGTGGTAAATAAATGTTAATTTTTTTTTTTTTTTTTGATATTTCACCTGTTAATACAATAAATCACCGCAGTTGGGTTTTTAAGGATCTAAGTTTTAATATTTTCAATAATCATAATTAGATTAATATCGATTAAATTATTTTATTTTCAAATCGGAAATTACTTAGTTGATTTCGTTTATTGTCAATGTAGTTGATTATCTGAATGTTGCCGTCATTATTTATTTAAAATTTGTGTTTTTAGTTACTTAAAAAAAATTCGGGGCACACATCTATTTCTTTTGAATTTTCGGGTTTCTCACTGCAACTATTGTCTTGTCTTTGTACAGTCGGCCTACCACTTTAATAGAATTTCTCGGGAACTCCGGAAAAGTTTGATGACTGCAAATTTCTGTACGCATCCAAGCCTTATTTCTTAATATATTTGGCATATTTAACTTAGAATAAATTGGAAAAAAAAAAATCGCTGTACTGTAACAGATTGTTTTATAAGCGTAGAATAGCACTAAGTTTAATATTACAGAGAAGTAGGTGGCTAAAATCTCATCACCTTCTCTCCCCCCCCCCCCCTCTCTCTCTCTCTCTCTCTCTCTATATATATATATATATATATATATATATATATATATATATATATATATATATATATATATATATATATGTGTGTGTGTGTGTGTAAGTAAGTGTGTAAGTGTAATGAAAAAACAAGTCCTCCTCTTAAATTACATTTTACGCGTATTCAAAATTATCCTATTAAAAAAAGCACGATCCCTCTCCCAAATTGCAACCTAAAAATAATGTAAGTTTTAATTTATATTGGCCCGTAAGGCACGTGCAGATCATTAAACAGGCGTTTGAAATATCTGAAATCAATAACATCTCCATGTATCTGGTCGAAATCCAAGGGCCTCATTAAATTTGTATACAATAAATAAGACCTGTTTTCAAATTCTTCTTTTTTGGTAAAATGCAGAGCAGCGCACGCGTTTTACCAAATATCGCAACGCTGCCAATATTTGGGGATTAATAACCGAGCTAGCAATTAATTAATCCCTGGGAGAACCATGACGTGGACACGTGAACTCCACGAGACTAAATTCGTTCAATTAAATAATGAGTAATTTCTGGCCCCTGGTGGCAAGATCAGTAAACAGTCATTTGATAATAGCTTTAACGGAAGACTTCTCTCTCTTAACAGTGTCATGTAAGCAGTTGCTGTCCTCCGTTTATATATATATATATATATATATATATATATATATATATATATATATAAACTCTCTCTCTAACATATTATATATATATATATATATATATATATATATATATATATATATATATATATATAACTCTCTCTCTAACACGGGGATAAGGCAATTTCTGAGGAAAACGTACGAATTCTCCACAACCAGCGGGTCTTGACCACCCTAAATATTGTTATATCTCCCTCCCAATCTTGTCTGTTAGCCACTCGTAGGCTCTGCAGTGTTCTAGGAGGCTGATCATGTGTGTTTATAGAAGATAAAGGTTTCTATGGAATGTGATTTGCGTTAGCCGAAAATTATAAAAACACTGTGGTCTTGACAGAAAGTCTGCTCGTCGTTATCGCTCTTAAAACCATCTGATAACTGTGGAATCTGAAGTCTATGACTAAGGGCTTATGTCTGGCCGAGTAAAACACCCGACTTTTACTTTACCGATGTCTTTTTGTATTCCCAAATGTAATTAATTTGCTCGGTCTCATTACACAAGAATTTTCAACTACCAGGGGCTTATTCACCCTAACCTTTTCCCCTCCTCCTCCTCCTCCTCCTCCTCCTTAACCATTTTCCACCTATAAACCCCTTGTGAATCCATCTCCATAAATTGTATACTTCATAAAATAAAATGTTGTAATAATAATGTAATTACTTGTAACCCGAATTTACGTGTTCTTGTATATGCCACGAACTGCATTTAAAAGCTAAAGCTATAGAAATAGAAAGGTTAAGTCAGAGCATATATACGTTCATTTGGAAAATTTCAAAACGAATTCGCTTTAATACATCGCAGTTTGCCCGCCAAACTACATTTCTGTCGATATACGAGCATTACAGTTTTCTGCTAAATTTTTTCCGCTAACCTCTGAACGTCCTCGTGCGTGTCTGATTGTGGACCACTGTTATTAATGCAGGCTTAAGGCAAAAGCCAGCGGGAGAGTGTGCGTCGATGCCAGAACTGATATTGCCATCCGCACCTGTTCATCCAACGGCCTTTTCTCTAGAGCCGCACACTATGCGGATTGCGAGCTACATCAGCCGTTTGTTTCACAATTCCTAAAATATTTTAACGTTGTGGTTGTTTTCTTTCTTCATTTTGCGTAGATTATTGTTTAATCCGCTGTTTGCTAAAAGTGTAATTTGGATAGGTATCGTTTTTCTGGGTAACTAATTACGCAGTTACTAAAAGAAGGAAAAAAGTCCGGATAAAATTTTTAAGGTAAATAAAAAAAACTGAAATTTTTTAAAAGAGGTTCATTTGATTTCTAAAGAGACCGAAGTACTCACAGGTCATGAAAATTTATATATATATATATATATATATATATATATATATATATATATATATATATATATATAAAACAGTTCCGTAACTGACTCATTCACTGACTGACATACAACGCACAGACCAAACCGCTGGACCTAAAGAGCTGAAATTTTGCATGGCTATTCTTCTTATAGTGTAGGGGTGCACTAAGAAAGATTTTGCAAAAATTCTTAGATTTTTTAAAATTAAATTTTTAAGTTTTTTTTAAACTTTTTTTACGTTTGCATTTAAAATAATACTTTGAGGGTTACAAAATTTATATCACGAGAAAGATCATAAAAATTCCTTTAAAATTAAATTTTTTTCGAATCTTTACCTCCATTTCCTGATTTTTGGTGAATTTTTAAAGATTAATTTTTAGAATTTAATTTATTAAATGCTGATCACGTGATTTCTTTTTCTGGTACTTTAAATAAATTTATCGTCACGTGCATAACAACTAAATGAACAAAAAATATTTTTTTTCCTTGCTAATGCGGCAGACGATTGGACATTATCCAAAAAAAATATTAAAATACAGTAAAAGAAATGTTCTACAAACTGTACTATATTAACTGTACTATATTCTTTAGTATTCTTTATATTAGATTTAATTTGAATATTTTCTCCTACATTATTTTATCTATAAAATTATCCTTTACGATTTTCTTATATAAACAAACAAAACTTCGTTTCGGGCCGCTCGTTTGAAATCATCACGAAAGTGAGTGCAAGCAGCACCTACACGCTTCCATTTTTGCAGTGAGTCTTTAAAAGTTGGAAGAAAATTTCAGATTTTGAACTGATATGAGACATGTCAGAAATTTTGCTGAGTGTTGTTGGTTATCAAACCGGATTTATTTATTTTTTTTTAAATAAAAAAAGGCCAATCGATGTTTTTTTTTCCAAGCTTTACGGATTCAAGATGTCAGTGTTTGTAAATGCCAGGGTTGCTCAACTTGGAAATGAGAACAATGAAGTGTGTGCATGGAACGTCATTTTTAAAAAAAATTACTTCATACGATTTTTACCCATTTTTAATCTCAGCTCTACGTGCTGAGATTAAAAATTATACGGTCAAATTATACGAATTATTTTCCCCAATTACCGGGCTCTATGGCATCTGAATTTTACTATAGCTGGCACTCGCTCCATATAATGCGCGTGTTGGCTATATTAGGTATATGTGAAGGCTTTGTGTGTATGTATGAGTTAATGTACAGTTAAAAAGAATAGCTTAATTGTTTATGTTTTTATTTGTTTATACTCTTGGATCCAGTTAAGATTACTAACATAAATACAGCATACTTCCTTAGGAAGTTCACTCCCGGAAGCATTCCTTTTCGAGATAATCGTCCTCGGTAGGGCTTCTCTTATCGAATATTTCGCCTCCCATCTCCACCGCTGCTTTCGGAGAAGATAGTCTTGGCTGAATATATCATCAAGTATGGAGAAACCATTAGAAACTCAGTGATAAGGGTCCTAAGAGGATAGACAAAAATGTTATGAACCTTGTATAAATTACTTAGATAGTTTTAAAGTATTCCTGTATGTTAGAATCAATTTTATTCCCTTTTTTTTCTTCTTTCCGTACTTGTTTCAGACGTTTGAAAGTCGAGGTGTCAATTTTTATTTCAATTTTTCTTTAGTGAATTTTTTTTAAACACTATATCGAACCCCAGATAGTAAAAAACAGACAGCTTCTAATTTTTGTGCTTCTCGAAACCTTAGAAAACTATATCATTTATATCAGAAAATTTCTTAAGTTTAGGTGACTCGAGACCTTCTTCGTCATATGATGAGTAAAAGTTAGTGAATGTTGATCAACTCCATGGCTACACAAAATTAATGGTCTGCTGTAGTAAGCTTGAGCTTTGAATATTATTGCATTATCATGTTATTTATAAAAGTAGATATTTATGCCAGGCCTGCACGTCATACGGTACGGTACTCACTCTGTGGCTCGCGAAAGCCTTTTGTGAAGATGCGTGATATTATAAATCTAAAAATGCGGTATATTATTTTTATATTTATAATACGACGGAAGGAATATATAAGCAATAACTATTAATATTTATATAATTTCCATGATAATCGATATACATAAAATAGTGCCGTAACAGACTGACAGATAACGCACAGACCAAACAAGTTTTAAGCTGTTTTTGTAACTTTTTTAAAGTTTGCATTTAAAATAAAAATCTGAGGGTTATAAAATTTATATCACGATAAAGATCATAAAAATTCGTTTAAAATGAAATCTTTTTCGAATGTTTACCTCTTTTTTTCTGATTTCTGGTTAATTTTTAAAGATTAATTTTTAGAGTTTAATTTATTAAATGCTGATCACGCGGTTTCTTTTCTTTTTGTGATATTTTAAATTAATTTTGCGTCACGTGCATAACAACGAAATAAATTGACAAAAAAAAATTAAAATACGGTAAAAGATAAAATTTAACCACTAGACTAATTGAGATTGAAGTTTTCAAAGAATTTAAATCAAATTAGTATGTTTTATAGATATTAAACATACAAATTAATTGCATACATTGACTGTTATACTTAATTTGAATATTTTCTTCAACATTATTTTCTCCATAAAAATATCCGTTACGATTTTTTTTTTATAAATATATTTTTTTTTGCTTTTTTTGGCATTAATTGCATACATTGACCGTAGTATTATATATACATATATTTTTCATTAATTGCGTACATTGACCGTTGTATTATATATACATATATTTTTCATTAATTGCATACATTGACCGTTGTATTTAATTTGAATGTACTCTAGCGAAGCACGGGTATTCAGCTAGTTAGTAATATATTTGTTAAAAATGTTTGTCGCTTTCCCATCTATCTTTTTTTTTTTTTTAACGCCGTCCGCAGCAGCTCTTTTTAAAGTAATATGGCCCTCTTCACGGAACGAGTTGATTTATGAAGATCCGTTTGAAGCAGTATCATTTTTTTTCTCCCCCCTTCTGACTGAAGAGCTTATCGTAGTTTCTTAGAAGTGCTTTAGATAACGTCTGCTGTAGAATGTTTATTGTAGTATCCTAGTACATGTTTTCATTCAACAGTATCTTATCTGGGTATATCTGAGATAAGGAGGGCTGTGCTAACATCTGAATTTGTTGAGCAAATGCTAGCATTCTAATTTTTTTTTCTCTTTATCGTTTTTAACTATATGTCACAATGATCGTGAATTCGACAAAGTTGAAGAGGTGAGTGTTCGCACAAAAAATTCTTTTGCCGAACTTTAAAAAAAAAACTGTTCAACCTAAAATACATATAATGTAAAAGTGTCGTTCAGTCTAATTGTCAGTAATCGTGCTAACTCAAGTGAGATCGTTTTATTTTGAAAGTATAATTTAACAATCCTTACACAGATAGCACACGAGTTTGTTCAAATAATGTCAGCAGAAGAGCCTAAATCAGAATGTTTCTGCAGTTGTATATTTAGTAGACACTGCTTGGCGTAATGAGGTTGAAACTTAGGTGCTAGATTGAATTTTTCTTTCAGTCAATGTCTTCTCTTAAGAGCTCCCCCTCCCCACTTCGCTTCTATTTCTCTCTCACTTTTTAAAAATTATTTTTTTGTAGGAAATTCTGACGTTCGACGGCGACGTTACATGAATTAGATTTTTCTGTACAGTATGAATGCGGGCGCCACTCGCAAATGGTCCTTTTAACTAATTCTGTATATTATATTACTATATTTTTTTACGAGGAGGGGGGCGCGAAAAAGGTATCGTGCCCCCGGCGCCAGTTACGCTCGCTACGCCACTGGGAAAGCCTTTCACACAACTCTTTGTAGCTGCTTGGAAATTTCCACCTAAGAGAGATGTGATCTTAGAATCATGTTAAACAAAGGCCTGTATTAAAATTCTCTGGACAGGTACTAGTAATCGGAATATTTTGTCTCCCTTCGGCTAATCTGCCCTCAGTGCTGATATTCGTTTTAATTCGAAAAGTAGGAAATATTAGTAATACGGGTAAATATAATATTTGTACTTATTTTTAATATTTCCGACTGCAGTAGGGTGATAATTTTTAATAACCGTCGTAATGTAAATATTTCGAGGAAAGTAAAAAAATACTTCTTAAAGTAAAGTCCCACAGTGATTACTCCTTTAATTACATTGGTGAATATAAGACAGGGAAACACAACTTACATTCTGCAATGTTATGTAAGTTCTACGATAAGTATCCTAGTACTTGCATAGTATTGTGGCTATATAGCAAGTTGTGTTTCCCTGCTTGCATTTTCCACAAGTTTTTTCTAAGTTACCTCTGGGAAAGGTATAAACGCGTGTGTTTCTCCGAGTTTGAAGGCCTTACATGTCTGGAGGTAGGGCCCCTTATACTAGATGCGCCAATTTGCTCTTGGTCTTCATATTGAAATAGTAAAGAACGTATGATTGCAGTAGGGTCTAGTGTATTTTTTTTTTCTCGTGTTTGGTTTGAACATTTCATCAATTTTGTATTTTTGGCTCACAACAGCAAATTCAGTTCCGTGACATATAATTAGTGTCCATTGGCATCGAAAAATGACATTGAACCCACTGAATAGATTCTTTGCCGTCCCTTAATTCTTGGAGCCAGTCCGAGCCTCCAAAGATCAGGCCCAAGGCGCCAACCCCTACCCCTTCATCTCGGTCGGTGTGTTAGTGTTCTTCATTGAAAAAAATTTTGTTCTGGAGAAGTGCAAAAAGTTTAGCCTTGCGGTAAGAAAATTTATTTCAGTAGGTTTTTAATTTTTAACGGGTATGTTCTAAAGAATTTGACCTGGTTGATTATACGCATCGTAATACCTGTGGATGGATTTTAAATTTTGCCGAAAGATGGCGTCACAGTATGCTTTGTTAACCTTCCCTACTCGTAGCTGCTGGGCGGCGGTATAGTAGAAAATACAATTATGTAGTGGTCACAACTATTGTGATAAATCGTCTATCACAGCGCTTTCAATCTGACATGTGGTTGTGATATGCAAGAAGGGGGGGGAGGGGTTGCCGCGAAAGATCGCTGTCGAGGCAACTTAATAGTTTGAACTAATCATTCGTGCTGTTATTTAGTTTTGGTTTGGGGGGGGGGGGGGCGCTAATTAATTATTTTATATTTCTTACGTTGGTTGTTCGTGGGGGGGGGGGGGAGTTAAAAAGGTTGAGTACTGCTGCAGGGCCGCCCAGAGGGGGGGGGGAACTGGGGCACTTTGCCCCAGGCCTCCAATTGCCGGAGGGGCCCCAAAAAATTTTAAAAAAAATTATTTATTAGATTTCCTCCGAAAGTAAATTCTGAAACTTGTACCGTACTTCAAAATTCAAAATAATCTCCTGAAAAAAGGGCCCCCCCCCAAAAAAATAAAAATAAATTATTCGATTAATCAGATTTCTCTTACTACAAAATAGTCTTCTGAAAAATAGTCTTGGGGCCCCCAACAGAAGTTTGCCCCAGGCCCCGTAAAGTCTGTGGGCGGCCCTGTACTGCTGTTCCAGGCTGTTGCCTTTTGTTAAAAAGAAAAACGTTATTCATTCGTGAAAACTGATTTTGTGCGAATTTTCAGTTTATTCTGGTAGCTAGCTTTTCAACATTTATGAGATTTTCCTTACAACCCCGGGGGAAAAAAAGTAACTTTCACTGATTAGTAAAGAAAATCCAAGGTCATTACGTTTGCTAAGCTGATTGATGGCCGATTGACTAGAGCGCTAGCCAGTGATGCTGGAGTCAAATCTACATTTTGGATGTTTGTAACAGATGAAGCTCAACTTTACGATGTTTGGTCTGGTCAGTTTACTTATCGCGTGTGAAAGAGACTTTGTCACGGCCAATCATTACACATGCTAAACTTATACAATGGTTCCCCCACCTACCTTTGTTAGGATGGGGGGAAAAAGTAAACCTATATTTATTGCTTGTTAATGATAGTCTATAGCAATGGGTTAGTTAGCTACATAAATGAATATACATGGAATTCAGGGCCCTCATATTAGATAATAATGATAGCTAATTATTGCACGGGTGAATTGTTTGTTCATATAAGTATTTAAACTTTAACGTGTATCAGAGTAGGAAATTTTTTAGAAATGATGTTTAGATGAGAATACTGCTGTGACAAATTGAGATACTCACACACGCATATATATATATATATATATATATATATATATATATATATATATATATATATATATATATATATATATATATAATATGCAGTAGAATCTCGATCGATCGTTCTCCGAATCATCGTTTTCCCGTATATGTCGTTTATTTCACCCAGTCTCGACGATCATATTGCTTTATGTTCCCGCATTTATCGTTCAGTTCCGTTGGTTCCTTGAAAAACGATAAATCGAGATTCCACCGTATGTATGTATGTATATTTATTTATTTATCATAGCTAAGTTTTTACTCCAGAAAACGTAATAAAAGTTATCAAAAATTAAAAGAAAAAAAATAACTACCGTAAAATCTTGAGTATAATACGCACTTTTTCACAATTTAGTCCTCAAAAATGAGGCTGCGTATCATACTCGTGTTAAGTTTAATAAATAAATAAATTTTAAAAAAAATAAAAAAATAAAAGAAAACGTAGTTTCAAATATTGAATCAACTACAAATAATAGATGAGTTGTATTCTATTGAAAGTGATTAAGACTGATAATATGACAGTATTGTTTGTTTAGAATTAAAAATTTTAAGTTTTTCTACCGAATTTGACGTTTTCGTTTATTTTTATTACAAATTTTATTTATGTTAATAAGTGTTTGTGCAATTTTTGAATAAAATATTCAAAACTTATGGATGCGTATTATAGTCAAATTTTAATTTTTTTCTGAAAATTTCGCGCAAAATCAAGCATGCATATTATACACGTGTACGTATTATAGTCAAGATTTTACGGTAATCAGAAATATTTGTTTTCATTCGCTTTGGTTAGTAAATGGTACATAACAATTTTTCCATAAAATTTTTAATTGTTGGAAAATTACCTATATGCTCTTCTGTATAAAGTATATATTATGGAAAATGTTGATAAATTGTTGGATTAAAAAATGATTGGTAGCAACTGAAGCAGAGCTAAATTTTAAATTCACTTCTGGCAAGCTTTTTGTGCATTACATAAGTTAATTTTACTCTTTTATGTTGGTTGCAAAATACTTAAATAATATTCTGCATACTTTTTAGTCTTCCTCTGTTTAGTTTATAGCCAATAAGATCGTTTTAAAATTTACCTGAGATTTTGTTTGTTTATTAAAAGAGCTGGTTTACAGAAGTGTACAATTTGTATTATGATTGTTTTAATTTTTTAATGTTGCTAATAATTATTGGGTTTAATTTTTAATTATTTCTATATACTTATAGTGATGACAATGAATCATCAAGTACTGATGAAGATATTGACTTGGAAGAAGGTGAAATCTTGGACTCTGGTGAAGAAGAAGAAGAAAAGAAAGATCTTGCAAATAGTATGCTTATTATTTTTTTTCCAAAAATTGCTTAAAAAAGTTTTATTTTCAATTAGTGATAAATTGGGAAAATTCAAAGACAATTATTTTTAAATAATGAAATAAAATAACTCATTTATATGAATGAAAGACTTCATAATGTTTTACTTTAAGCAAATTATTTCTTAAATTTTCTCTTTTTTAAACTTTGGTTCATTTGTTATTTATTTGTTAGATATTTAAAATTTTGTTTATATGCTATGTGTTTATATTTATGCATGTATATGAATATATATTATAGGTTCGTTAAAAGAAGCCCTTCCTCCAGGATGTTTAAAAAGTCTTGAACAATTAGTTAATGAGGCCAAAGCTGATGTTGTTCTTCCAAGTGTTGGTAATAAAAGCACCTCACCTCATACTTCACCTTTGAAAATGGTAAGTTGGTGATATTTTGAGGTATTTTAGATGTGAGTGTTGTTAAATTTTGGTACATTTTTGGTTGTTTTAAAGCCCCTAAAAGATTTTTTATGGAAGATGATTGATATAAATTAAGCTTTTTTTTCATTCACATAAAACTGATATCTGTTATTCTGCAGTTTTTCATTAGCTTATTTTGTTATTGTGCTTATTTTTTGTGGAAAAAAAATTGGAATTCTTAAATTTTGTATCTTTTAAAGTTCTGAGTATAAGTTTGATAATAATGAAGATAATTCTACTTAAAAGTTTTTTTTTTTTTAAATTAGACTAAAATTTATAATTTATTTGTGAGATGTGTTCAAATATGCTTTGACTATTTTCAGAAAAAAAGGTCATCAAAGTATTTAGATCATGATCGTTTTGAAACTAATTCTGATTTAGAGGATGGCTGGTACTCTCCTTCTCGAAAGCATAATTCATCAAAATTTGATGCACAACCAATTGACTATCGAAAAGAACTTGAGCAATATAGAGGCACACCTCCAAGTTCTCCTGATAGCAAACATCGGTAAGTACTTTTAAATTAACCAAAAAAATATATATATAAATCTTATATCTCTAACCACTTTAATGATATGTAGCTAATGGTAGTAGATGATTATTTGATAGTGCACATCATTGTTGTTTTTAATTTCCATTTAGTATATATGTTGCTTAAAAATTCAGAGTTCATGGAAGTAATCTGTGTTTATGTATATAATATTTTAATATGTATTTACAAAGATTTACTGTTGTGCCTAAGGGTTGGTTGGTTGAGTGAGAGCACTACAGTAATTTTTTTGCTACTCGAGGACTAATTAGACCAGGACCTACTGCTTAAAACCAATTCCGAATAGTTACAGTCATTCATGCCAAGAGAGGACTTGAACCAATAGACTTGGGTACCGAAGACCAGCACCCTAGCCATTCTGCCATTCCTTTGTGCCAAAGAGAGGTAGTTAACTGGAGATGATTAAATTATACAAAAAATTAGTTAAGCTAATTTGAGAAGCATTAAAAAGGAAATTAATATAATAACCTTCTCTTTGTAATAAAGTAGAAAATAATTGGTTCTGTTATGTACAGTGAAACTTCTCCAAGGCAGCCAGTCATAGTTCCAAAAAAAAGTGGACGTTTTGAGGGGTGGCTGGCTAAAGAAGCTTCACTGTGTATATATAAATAAATATATATATATATATATATATATATATATATATATATATATATATATATATATATATATTGTTTCCAATGGCTCAGCAAAAGAACAAAATGGAAAATATGTAGACAAAGACATACAAACAGCAAAAAATACAGAAATAAACTGTAGACATCGCCCAAATAGTTTTCTTAACTACAAATATTCAGCTATCCTAGAAAGTCCACTGAGAGCTCCACAGAAAGGCAAGTGGTCTCTGGTCCTCTCCATTATCTGTTGGGAATTACAGATTGTACAAAAAAGCTTTATGTAGATGCCTATGTGATAGAGATGGGGTGCAAGGCAACTATGCCCTGTAGCAAGATGAAAGTCCACGACCGCATTTCAACATGGTTCATCAGGCATGTTCTGGAGACACTCGCCCTACCAATGCAGATGTTCCGTCATGTAGATCATGCTGATAATTTGATGTATTGGAAAGTTTTATGTGCTGCTTCATCATAAAAAAAAGAAGGGTTAGTCTGCAGTTGTTGCTATAACTTTATTCCTTTTTTTGGCAAGTAAATCCGCTTGCTCATTTCCAGGTATATCACTATGTCCTGGGATCCATTGGAATGCTTTTATTTTATTTTTTAACTGTAGAAGATGAAGCAGCTCCTGACAGTGGGAAATTTCTTTAGTCAACTGGGATACTGATATATTAATAGCTTGAAGCAGTGCCTGTTAATCTTGAGAGTAACACTGCTTACTTTTTCATTTTTGAAAGGGAGCATTAACAGTTTTTCAAGAGCCACATGAATAGCCTCAATCTCACCATCAAAGGCTAACTTTCTTTAAGCCTTCAACAGAAGCAAAAAGCAAAAAACCTGGAAGACACACCAGCACCGATACGAGAGTTAGGTTGTAGTTGCAAGGCATCCATATACACATGTATCCATTTGTCTTCCAGATATTTGGTTTCAATAGTCTCCAGGGGAAGAAATTTCATAACTCCTGGTACAGTGTCTTTCTTGTATATATGTATACACTGAAGTGCCAGAGTAACTGGTATAGACAATCACTTTCGAAACATATAGCAATACTCATTTTATCCTAAATGCTTTCATCTGCAAACAGCTTATATAGAGTGACAGACATTTATGAATGCTTAAAAATCTGATTGAGTAGTGAGCATGGCAGGCAATCATCATTTAGGTAAATTTTAATGAGGTATGATGTTGGTGCTTATGGGATGGGTCATGGCATTTTGGAAATACAGACAAAATTTAGATTTTCAACTTTGACCATTTCAAGGGTGTGCATCATTTAGAAGAATTTTGGTAAGACTGCAATAGTGTGGCTGTTAAAGACTCTGGATAATCGTGACCAGCATCATCTGTCGACAATCATATCAAGCAAAAGGAGTGCATACATGTTCGCAAATAACATCACAAATCAATGCTAGGGCCTCTACTATTATCAACAAGGGAACTGTACAACTTTCACTAAATTATATCGTATTAGACAGATCTTCCAGTATTTTTCTGACACGTCAGTGTATATATTTACATATATGTAATATATTAAATATTATGCCCTCCATTCTAGCATTTAAACTCCTAAATCCAATTCCTTTCCTAAATCCAATCCCTGTTCATATTAATTTGTTACTTTAAAACCCTTAGCCACAGAACTTCCCATGAATCGCATGCCTTTGCATTTCTACATGTGCATACGTCTGGATTTAGGAGTGCGTTAGCATTGTGAGCCCCTAAATCTGCTGATCTTACAAATAATAGTCACATGTCTACCTCTCGTCTCTCTTGTTTAATATTGAAAGGTGATGTTATTCCGAGCAGTTCTTCTGGAATGAATGGATGTACTTTTTTTGCTCTAATAAATGATTTAGCCTGACTGCTTCCAAATTTAATTTTTATTCCTTTCAGGCTGAGTCTAGCTCCAGCCATGTAAATATGAGCTAGTTTTATGTTTCAGGTTATAATTTAAGGACGTGATGTAATGGGTAAATTACACACACACACATTTATGTAATGAAAAAACAATAGTAATGGTTGTAGCCGGGCACATAACATGACCGTTGAAATCATCAGTTTTGTAGTCGTAGCTAAGGCAAATGGAAACTGTGGCGGGGCGAAGCAATGGCCGGGATCTTCAAACATTTTGTATCCATAACGTGCAATCGAAGTAGCGAGTGGCGAGGTAAAATGAGAGGCCAATAAACACCTCGGAACACATCAGGATAAAGGCAGTTGGTTCATACAAAGTCTTTATTTTCCGAAACTGTTTCGTAGAACATCAACTAAATTTACTCGAACACATCGCGCGACGCTGGCCGGGACGGGGACGCGGCCCTGCCCGTACAAATTTGCCAGGAGCGAAACTACATGTTTTCTGGCCGTGAGCAGACACCCAAAATCTGCTCTCCGAGTTATACTGGAACTTATATAAACTTTTTGAGCGTCTTGCCATGTGATCACAAGTCTGTAGCCATTGGCTGAAACTATGACTCTGATGTCAGAGGTGACGTATTATTATTACGTAAAGATGCGCTAGAAATTATATTTTTTGAGGGGACGCTGCCCATGCTTTGTTCTTGGAATCAGAAGCGAAAATAGCTCAATCGCGACAACGCCCAAGGCAATTTAGAATTTGAATTGAATATAGGGGTTTTTATGTTATAGAATATCCCCCCCCCGTCCGAGAAGATGTGTATATATATATATATACACATACACTGCTAATTTTAATTTAAAATATTCCATGTGAGGAGTTTATTCTCCAAAATGGTTATAAAACTGTATTGTGAGAGAAAATATTTTTTTCAAGTTGTATGTATTAAACAAATCCACTGTTATTTTAGTTTGCTCCATATTAAATGCAATTTTATTTCCATGTCAATATGTTTTGCTCAGCTAATAATACTAACTTATATAACCCATTTTTATAGAGAGAAAAGGAAGAAACGGTCATCTAAGAAATCAAAGAAATCTGGAAAAAAGACTATAAAGAGGAAAGACATTAAAGGGGTTAGAGTTAGCAAGTATAAAAGGGATGCTGTGAAGCTGAAAATTTGTAAATTTTACAAAGAAGGAAAATGTAACAAGGTATGCCTATAAACTTGCATAATGTATCAAGAGAGGTTTTATTTTCAATAAGTTTTCTTAAAATTATGATGTATTTTTAGCAAAGTTTTAAGTAAAAATTTTGCGTGTAAATACTGATCTAAAGAATTGGCTACTAAGTAATTTAGAATCTTAATAACTTGATGATCATATGTTGTATAATTGATTTCTAGCTAAGTTGCTTGAAGCAAATGAACTATATCTGTAATCTATGAGAATGATCTGCTACAAACTGACTTTTAGCCTCTGCTCCCGGTAGATTTGTTAGGGCAAGTGTTCTATGGTGCATGTGCTAGGTTTCTCCATGGTTTTCGATGTTGAAAATTCTTTTTTTTTTTCAAGAGAAATTTCTCCAAAGAGGTATTTCTTCCATGAGACAGTACATATTAATGTATTTCAGTAACTATACCTTCTATCTTAATACATGAACAAAATATTCCCTCTGTGCAAGGTTTTTTTTTCTTCTTTTAGTGATGTGTGCACTAAATTGTCAAAAGTATCAGTCCTGATGCGAAGCAAGAATCAGTTTTTAAAATTTGATTATTTTCACTTTTAACAAGGAACTGTATAAATAAGATGTGATTGATGCACATATAGGAACCACTAATTATGTAAAATTGAATTGAAATCAACCCATATTTGCTTTTACAGCATCTGTGAGTTTAAATTTCCAAAAATTATGTAATTGAAAACCTTCAGGACTGTGAGAAAATTCTTACGTAGATGAATTTTGTGATCATTTCCATAATGCTAAATTTTTTACTTATTACATTCAATTATAGAACCATGTTATCTTTTTCATTAATGTTTTTAATTACAGGTAGCCCTCCTATAGCATGGTATCTTACAACATGGTTTCGCTCTAACACGATAGGATAAATTGAGGGAACCCGTGTATAACACTCCAACCTGTAATACGGTTTCGCTCTAACATGATAAAAAAATTGAGAAAATTGTTCTACAGCACTGTACATATACAGCACTAGATAACATGATTTTTGTTTAACACATTTAAAAACTAAATTACGTTAAAATAATGACGAGAAGGAATAATGAACTGTATTGGCTTTATATGAAAATGTAAAAAATTATAATTTATTCATTTATAACTCTATTCTGATGTCATAGTGGAAAGCTTCATGTACAAACTTATTACGTAAGAAGAGCATTACAGTGAACTTTAGACATAACCGATTCGAAATCAATTAATGTAATGAAGGCTTGGAAGCAATTTTCAATTAAGCACATCATCGACCTCATATCTTTGTCGCTGAAAGAACTAAAATCATCAACATTAAATGCATGTTGGAAGAAGATATAGCCATCTTCAGTTGAAATAGAATCGTCAGAAAATGAAATTGGGGGCATATTAGAACTTGCTAAATCAATCGGAGGCGAAGGTTTTATGGATATGGCTATTGAGGACGTTCAAGATTTATTAGTGGAAGAAGTTGAAGAAGCAGATTTGATGGAAATGGCATCCAAAGCTGAAAATCAAATTGATTCTGAGGACAATAGCACTGATGAAGATTGTGATGTTGTTAATTTAACACTAAAAAATATTACAAGAAGGCCTAAGCTTAGCTGAAAATCTTGAATAATTTTTCTTCAATGCAGACCCTTCTGCTGAAAGAAGCCGAAAATTCAAAAGGGAGCTGCAAAATTGTTTTATCTCCATACCGGGAAATCTACAATGACCTTGTAAGAACCAGCAAACAAACCAAAATTACAGATTTTTTTAAGAGGATAAAAGGTGCAAAAAATCTAAATGAAGAAAAAGGTTCTGAAAGTGAAGGTGATATCGTTCAACTGAAAAAATTTTCCCGTTTGATTGTACTGAGCAGTGATGAGGAAGAAATACGAGGGTCATTCTAAAAGTAAAGAACGTTTGTTTCTCTAGTCATTTTTATTCAAGATAATGAAAGAAAACTTATTGTACAACACATTTTGATATGTTACCTATTTTTCTACGTTGTTGCCGTTCAAATAGAACCATTTGTCAAAGCGCTGTACCAGCTTTCCTATGCCTTCTGCATACTCACATGCCGCCAAGTTTTTGAACCAGTCACTAACTTCCTCTTTCAGTTCGTCATCATTTCTATAGTGGTTTCCGCCCAAAAAATCCTTCAATTTGGTAAAAAAAGTAATCACTGGGGGCCAAGTCAGGGCTTAAGGTGGGATGTTCAAAAACTTCCCAGTTAAATTGCTGAAGCAAATTCCTTCGTCAACGCAGCTGCATGCGGACGAGAGAAGAAACACAAGGCCTCTGGACAACAATCCACGCCGTTTGTTTTGAATGGCACGGCGTAGTCGGTGAAGGCAGTAGGCTGCGGCATTTAAAAATAATGCACTATTTTCGAACTGAAGCTTCATTCATAACATTTTCCATAAGCTTCAGTTATCTGTCTGTAAATTTCAATAGGGCGAACGTGTTTTTGCATTCAGGAAGCGTATTGCGCTACGAACCTCACACTTGGCGGGATCCTTAATTTTGTCACACATTTTAAGATCGGATAAATAAACAATAAATGACCGCAGCTGCTCGCTGTTAGCTTCAAACTGGAGGGAAAGATTTGGTAAGTAAATTTCACGGCAGCAGGTGGTGGTGGGAGAATTACGTGGCTCGTAAGATCAAAACTTTCTTTACTTTTAGAATGACCCTCGTATATTAAATTAAGGTCGCATTAAATGAAAATAAAAAATTTTTTGTTTCTTTTCGTTTTGTATTATACATACATTTATATTTAAAAAAAAAATTAAGTTGCTTATATGAAATTTATAAAAAAAAAGTTTGTTTTTAATAAGTTTTTGAAACGTAACCCCCCCCCCCCCCCCCCCCCTTTTGTACTGGCTCTGGGTCTCATATAACACTGTTTCACACAACACGGCATTTTCTAGGAACCTATCTACCGTGTTATAGGAGGATTACCTGTACATTACAGCATAAGAAAGGTTTTAAGTATTTCAAGAAAATTTTAAAAATTTTAAATACAACAACTCTAATAATGGGAAAATCGGGACTAGGTGAAATAAACTCTAATAATGGGAAAATAATTATGTTTATTTCACTGAATCTGTTTTCGTAGTGATTCTAACAAATTATTATGTCAACCTTTTTTTATAGCTTGTAGTTCCTTATTTTACATAAAATTTTTATTTTCTATAGGGAGCAGATTGTGGATATTCACATGCGAATCCCCAACCTTTTAAGAAGAAAGAATTGTGCAAATTCTACCTAAGTGGGCATTGCAATAAAGGCAAAGAATGCTTGTATATGCATGATATCCTTTTATTTCAAATCTACATAATTGTTAAAATATTTTATGTATATGTTGTTAAATAAGGTGAACAAATGTGTATGTGTGTATAAGGGAACATTTCCTTCCTCAAAGTCAGTACTTGAAATTTTATTCTTGGAATCTATTTTTCAAAGCTTATCGGTATCTGTTAAAGAATTAAGTACTTGTGTGTAAAGTATGTTTGAATGTTTTGTGAAACCATTTTAAAAAATTTTTAGTTTTAATTTGATTTACGTTTTAAATAGAAATATTAAAACTTGAATCTTTTGTTAAAAACATACTTGAGCATATTATTTTAAATAGCTTGCTTGCTGTTATATGTCCCTTGTTGGCCAAAATAGGTCCAAGCCTGCTTTTACCATATTGCATTAGGCACCACAAGGGTTGGAGTCTGATGTCTGCCCTGGTGCCACCACAATTTAGACCAAGAACTCCCAGAGTCACCATCTGGTGAGCTCGTACCCTCCTCCCACTCCTACAAACCACAAGGAGGGACTTTTCAGTACATAGATTTAATGTGCCTTTACCCAGTTTAAGCACAAAAATGTTCAGTGGTGCTTGTTGGGAAACAAACCAAGCACCCTCAGTGCTGTATTCTATTGTGTTAACCACAAGGCTGCCCTGGGCCTATTATTTTAAATTTCATTTTGAAGTGAAAATTCTGATATATATATCTATATTTGTATATATATATATATATCTATATATATATATAGAGCTTGTGTGTGTATGTATGTACGTGTATATATATATATATATACACACACACACACACACACACACACACAGTGGAATCTCGATCTATCATTTTTGAAGGGACAGACTGAATTGAATGATATATACAGGAAAACCATAGATGTGGGAACATAACAAAGTGATATGATCGTCGGGATTAAGTGAAATAAACGACACATACAGGAAAACGACAATTCTTGGAACAATTGATTGAGATTCCACTGTGTGTATGTATATATATTTTATATATATTTTAATATATATATATATATATATATATATATATATATATATGTTTGTTAAGTCTAGAGAAAGCCCAATTAACGTAATTAAAACCATTCAAGAACTTCAAGCAATTTTCAGACATTCAGGGTTTTAAAAAAAAAATGATTCACTAACATGACTATACTGAACTCCATGTTCGGGAAGTGTTGTTGTTTTCGAAGAGCATGGGTTCAAGGACAGTCTCATCACACTACCCCAAGATTTATTATTTGTACGCGCTTTCAGTTAGTTTTCAATGGAGTCACATAGTTTGACTCATGCCATCACATGCTTTTTTGCAGGGCTCTCCGCTTCTGGGGATTAATAAGTAAATACACGACTTAAATTTCCGAGAGAGATAGGACAGACAGGACAGACGTTTTTTCCACTGGAGGGAATCAGTCGAGTTGGCGGACCGAACTGGTCAATTAATATTTAAATAAACGCCACAACATCGACATGGAGTTTTGTGATCCCTGATTCTTCAATTTTATACATCTCGTTTGCACAGGGGAGCTTTTTTAGTATTATTCTGCAGCTGTCTACATCCATGTCCTGTCATATATATATATATATATATATATATATTTGAAGATAAAGTGCTGTTAAACTATATCACCTACAATCTTTATTATTTTAACATTCTAAAAGTAAAGTTTCTTTGTGTATATGTAATATTGTTTAGTTTAAATCTTTCTACCTGTTTTGTTTTTTTAAAGTTTATATATTGTGATAGGCCTTTTTTATTAGCATTTTTTCTTAACTCCAAATTACGTGAATTTCCATGCAAGTTTTATCATACTGGGTCTGAGTGTTATGCTAAAGATGCCTGCCGATTTTCTCATGCTCCACTTACGGATGAAACAAAGCGTATTTTAGCTGATGTAAGTATCTTGTAGAATGCTCATTCATGTTAACTGCCTTTATTGATAAATTAAGGTAATGTTATTTCCATAATTGTAATTACATACTTGTGAATACAAAGTGCTCTCTAGTTGATTTGAATCAAGAGATAAAGCGTAGTTTATATGTTTGAATGTGTCTGTTGTCAGGTTTTCTGTGGTTTGTCACCTGATTACATATATGTCCTACTTTAAAATCTTGTGACTAAATCTGTATATATTTTTTGTATCAATGTTATTTATTTTATATTGCAGAGTTCAAGTTTTATTTATTTATTGTTATTATTTCCCTTCCAGTATTTAAACATCAGTCATGGAGATGAAGACTTTGACAACAGGAAGAGGAAAAATAGCCCTAGTCCTGATCCTCCAGGACCACCAGCTAAGCGCACATGTTTATTAGGTTCTCCTCCACGGCATATTAGAGAAGCAGAGGAAACTAAACGTTGGCAAGAAGAAATGATGTTACAGCAGCAGAATCATCCTGGATTCAAGATTCATATTAGTCCCTCAAGGGATTGTTCGACTCCACCCCCTTTTACAAAGTATGTTGTTTATCTGACAAATAACAGGCTTTTTGTCTTTATATCTGAAACTAACTGAATACCCGAGCTTCGTTACAGAGTACAGTCAATGTATGCAGTTAATGCCAAAGAAAAAAAAAAAATTTATAATAAATACAATGGTCAATGTATGCAATTAATGCCAAAAAAATATATTTATAAAAAAAATCGTAACAGATATTTTTATAGACTTAAATAATGTAGAAGAAAATATTGAAATTAAATCTAATAGAACATACTAAAGAATATAGTACAGTTTGAGGAACATTTCTTTTACTGTATTTTAATATTTTCGATTATGTCCAATTTGCTGCTTTACCAAGAAAAAAAAATTGTCAATTTATTTCGTTGTTATGCATGTGATGTAAAATTAATTTAAAGTCTCACAAAAAGAAAAGAAACCACGTGATCAGCATTTAATAAATTAAATTCTAAAAATTAATCTTTAAAAATTCACCAAAAATCAGAAAATGGAGGTAAAGATTCGGAAAAAGATTTCATTTCAAAGGAATTTTTATGATCTTTCTCGTGATATAAATTTTATAACCCTCAGATTATTATTTTTAATGCAAACTTTAAAAAATGTTACAAATCAGCTTAAAAATTTAATTTTAAAAAATCTAAGAAGAATTTTTCAAAACTCTTTCTTAGTGCACCCCTACACTCTAAGAAGAATCGACATGCAAAATTTCAGCCCTGTAGGTTCAGCGGTTTGGTCTGTGCGTTATCTGTCAGTCAGTCAGTCAGTTACGGAACTGTTTTATATATATAGATTGTCTAATTGTTGTTTAAATATTTTTTATGAACCTAAATTTTAATTTCAGTGACATAAGTCTTGTTGTGCCATATTCTATTTCTGTGTAATCAAGAACTTTTGAGAAATCGATGTCTCTAAATACACCTAATTCTGTTTTTGCACGAACTATGATTACACGAAATAGACTTAACACAAATTGAAAAAAGTATTTCATTCTATTTTTACATGAGTCATTTTGATTTAACACAGGCAGTCCAATCCAATTTCTTTCTCTCTTTTTTTTTTTTTTTTTTTTGGTCTAAATTGTAAGAAAACAAAATTTTAATTGTGGCGTATTATTTTTGACGATAGTGTCTCCAGATCTGTTTTAATTCAAGTCCGAAAAAACATTTTCTTCTTTTATTCTATCAAAAATGGAGAAAATGAAAGAAAATGATCCTGTTCTAAATGCAGATTTAATAAAATTAGGTCTGGAACTGGCCAAAAAATTTGGTAATCATTTTGTCAAAGATGACCCTAATGAGGAACATGCTGGGAAGTTTCAACGTGAATTGAAGTTGTTGACAGCCTCTTTCAGAGAACGCCCTAACCAAAACATGAACACAACGCTTAATAACTGAATTCATAAAGCCGGTGAATCATCAGCACCAGAGGAGCTGATTTTGCTCAAGGGATCACAGAAAGAATTTCATTAATAGAGGAGGAAGATGATGTCCACAACATTTGTAGTGATAGCAGTGATATTGCAGTAGTACACAATCGTATGTGCCATTTATTGTCAGAAAGTAAAAATTAATAAAAAAAAATTTTATGTGTAACACAGATTTTTTTTTTTGTTCGTGACGAATTTTTCTCATTTTCCTTACATATTATTACATGTGTATTTGTTGAAATAAAATAATAAGCTTAAAACGAATATGTTCATATGGTTTTTTAAATTATTTTTACTGATTTTTTAGACCCGGAACCAATCTTCTTTTCCTCCATAGATACGTCTTTTTTTACACGTATTCTTCAGGAACGCATCTATCGTGTAAAAACAGAATTAGGTGTATAGTTAAATCTTTGAACCTGGAAGTCCTATCCGAGATAATTTTGAATAGAGCATGTAAACTTGCAGTTTCGAACAAGGTTTCTTTCTCTGCCTGTAAATATAATAAAATAGAAAATGTAAAACTCACTAAAGAAGACTAACATTGATCAAGGATGTACTTAGAATTTGTTTTTAGAATTTCCTCTATTATTAAAAATCAGCAACTCATATTAGGCTCCTTTAAGGTTTTAAATATATTATTTATAGGCATTATATTTTTATAGCCATTAATATTTGTCAATTTTTTAATATTTGTGCATAGTTCAATAATCAAATTTACAGCGATAAAGAATAATCGTACCAAAACCAACCCAGGCATTAGGTTTTCTTTAAAAATGATACTTCAAATAAAAACTTAAGTTTGTTTCTTGATTATTATTTTTTTTAAGGTAATATATGCGTTAATTTTTGAAATATTTGCTATTATCTGAAATTGCTGATTAACAAAATAACATTGAAATCAATAAATCCTGTTTGTTTATTTATGTGATCATGTATAAACAAACGGTATATAAATCTTTTATTTGCATCCTATGTAATATATATTGTATTGTAGTTCATACTGAAACTATCTTTAAAAATTTTCAAGGATATTTTTTAGCTTTTACCCAGATTTCATTAAATTTGTTCATTAGTCAATTGCAGTCATAATGTATAGTTTGCTGTTATCAAAATTAAAATTTTCATATTTGTACTTAATATATGTATTAAGGAAACATAGTATTCTTTTAACTTGTATAGTATTTACATGGTCAGTGATAACCTTTTATTTTTTCAATATTCCATTAGACCTAACTTTTACCAAGAAACATTGCTAAACACGCCTAGTCCTAAAAAACGGAGAGTAAATCAAGAAGCTTCGAATGCTCCTGTTTCCTCTAGCTTTCCAACACAGCCATCATCATCGGTTGGAGGATTTCCATTGCAGGAACCTTTCTCTCAAGGATCCCCCGAGAGATACATGTATGATGATGATTATAATCATGACATGAATGATTTACATGTAAAGCAAGAACCAGCAGAGTTCAGTTGGACAAATATAAGAAGTATGGACCATAATATGCCCCCTGTTAAAAATGAAATGGAGCCTTTTGTTGGTAAGTTTGTTCAGATACCATATGTGGTATAATAATTCTTTCTTTTGTTAATTTAAAGTTGATGATCGGTAGGTTTCTGTCCTAGTATTTCTTTAGGACCTTATTGCAGCTACCTTGTCTGAAAAGACTAGTAGACCCCAGCCAGTTATCTGTTAGCACTTTATATGACATAAATTATGCTAGGTTTTTAAGAAAAGATTAATTTATGTACATTCTAGTGAATTGGGAATGTTGATTTAGGACATAGGAGGGAACCTATGGCTCACATGCTAAAGGTGTCATGCAAAAGAAGTTTGCTGATACTCGGACATTCTATTTTTGACAAAGTTTAATTTGGAGGATCTTGAAATGTAATTTAAGGGTTTCTAAACCAGTTCTATACAGAAACAAAAGCATCAGTTTTAGAAATAATCTGAACACTATTTTATCAAAATTTTGTCTCTCTCCTATTAATTAGCATTAATTAACATTAATTAAATAATGTTAGCACCTAAAGAAATATTTCTTTTAAATTTATTGGCACATGCACTAGAAAATTTGGAAATCTTAACATTATAGAAGACCCCTAGTGGTGCTCTGTCATAAATGAGGTGCCACCAGGGTGTCCCCATTGAAAGAAACCAAAGATTCTCGCAGGTTATGTGTGAATGTCTTCATTGACAAGTGCCACACATTGACCAACAACAACATTATAGAAGAAAAGCTTTAATGAATTGCCATGTTTCATTGGTGTGTTTTAAGTCATGATACTGTCAGGAAATATTCATAAACAGAAAAATCAAATTTCAAATAGCATCTATTACTTTAATTATGATATGTGCTAATGTTGACTTGGACAGGTAGACTATCAGATTTTATTTAATTTTATTGCATTTCTAAGGGTTTAAGGAATAAGGAATTTTTGGTTTAAATGATAAGCATATTATAGAAAAATTATACTTCTATATGTCTGTATGTAAACTCTAGAAAAAGTACTTTTATTATGGCATTTGGGTGTCAAAGACAGTTTGATAAGGATGTTTTTAAATGAGAAAAAGTCTGTGAGTACCTGTACTTGATTTGGCTAGGATTTCTACCTTTCAAAAAAATAAAATTATTAGCTTCTGTTTGTGTAATGAAGAATTAGCTCTGATCAAAATTGATTTAGTTGGGATTCTTAATTGGTTTTTACAGTAGTTTTTAGAATAAACATTATTATTAGATTTGACACTTATGAAGGAACAAAACACTGCTTTTGTAATTATATAATGTGAATATCTGTTGATATTTATCAGTATGAATTAATGATTTAGTATATATTAGATGTATTACCTGGCTTCGCTCGGGATTCAGTTTCTGTTATTATTATTTTTCAATGATTAGCCTCATGTTATGATGTTCTACAGTTTTCTCTAAAATTCTTTTGCGGTAGCAAATAGTATTAGTTTCTTGTCGGTGCTGTCGTTGTTCATAGCTTTCCTCCCCTTTCAATGTTGAAGCTCGAAGACAATTGTATGTTCGACGCATTAAAAGTTTCTTCATCAGTCTCACTGCTTCGGATCACTACAATTCGAATTCTGTTACCTTCGAGCTCTTGGGAATGTTTTTTCTTCAGATTCTTGTGTGCGTCTAACTGCATTTTGAATTATGTTGGCTTCGCGCTTTTCTGTTTTTTTTTCATCACATTGCTCATTTCTCAACAATCTTTGACATTTTCCCCTTACTTCTGCAGGATTAAAAGTTGCTCTCCTCTTTTTGGGCATTTTAAAGCATTAATTTACAGCTAGTCAATAACGTTTGAATGGATTTATTATTATAGAAAAATAATCAATAATGTTTGAATGGATTAAGATCACATTCAATATTAAAACACAGCAAATCTGGTAAATTATTATAGAAAAAGTATATACACGTATTTCATGCTCGGAATTCTTTCTCAAAACTAAATCATCTGCTTATGTTTCAATGTCACTTCTGTTATATAAATCATCGCATCAAGGCTAAACGCATGTGTTTCTAGATAAAGCAATGTGTCCTGCAGTATATTGAAAGTATATTGCAGTATATTGAAACTGTAGTTTGAACAGGTAGCTTGGGATAGTTTCAATTCATGAAATGGATAGATAACACATTCATTGAAAATGAATGACTTTCCATTCTTATATTTTCATTTTTAAAAAGAAACATTCAGGCGTTGCCACATACATGAAAATAATATATCAAATTCATTCTTGCATGCGCCAATATATGAATAAATCACGTTTTTAATTCATGTCTATTTATTTTTACAGAAATGTTATAATTTAATTGGCAACAATGAAATGTTACAATGGCTTTAAACAAAAATATCCAAGGAAATTTGGCGATTTTCAATATCCGTTGATACTTCTAACATAATTCGGGAATGGAAAGTCGTAGCGGAATGAAAATACAGTCGAACCTCCATATATCGAAGTAGCAAATTGCCGGAAAAAAATTCGATATATAGAATTCAGCTTAGTTTTATCACAATTCTCCTTTTAAAAAAAAAAAAAAGAAAAAAAAAACTAATTTTCGTATACAAAACTCCATTTCTAATGTATATGCAAATCCCATTATATGAAAGTTAATAACTAAAAAATTAATTAATATGAAAGATTTATTTAGTACTACACACCTTTAAAAAAACAATCTAAACAGTGGTTACAATGATCACAGTTACATTCTTATAAAAAAAACTACGAAAATCTTGCTGAACAGCCAGCTTTGCGGAAAGTTCAAAGAAATGTTCGTATTTATTCAGTGCACTAAAAATTAAATCAGGGACATTTTCCGGGAATTGAAGTCCACGACGTATTGTTTCAAATGAAAAAATTGAGAGATTTTATTCTAAAGAGGAATAAAATCTCCCAATTTGTCTTGAAAAAAATTTCGATATATAGAGATTTTTTCGATATATAGAAACAAATTTTCTATGTAATGAACATTGAGATTTGCTAAGAGTTCGATATATAGAAAATTTCGATATGTGGAAGTTCGATATATGGAGGTTCGACTGTAGTCTATAACCATCGCGCAAGGTCAAGCAATAAGTTGACCAAGTTTCATCGCAATCGGATGAACGGTACAGCAGCGCATAAAATACGAACAAACATTCATTTTTATATATATAGATATATATATTTTTTAAACTAGACTGTACATGATTATTGTATTCTTTCCCTTAAGCGAAGTTTAAAAGCTTTAGCATTATAAACACTAGTCTTGGATTTGAGTTTCGTGCGTACGTTCTCTTTAGCAGAACATAGCAAATGAATACGTTATTGGAAAACCCAATTCCATCTAGGGGAATGAATATAATTTTACTGGACAGAGTATTTATTTTCATCATTAAACCTGACTGTACTGGAAGACTTCAAAGTTTAATCAAACTGTTGTGCAAGTTACTAATGCAAAGAAGGTGAAAAGTATTAAGCACTGCCCTCTTAGGTTACTTAGGATTTGTCAAATATCTGAAGATGCACAATAGTTTTATATTTGATGCCTGCTTATCTGAAGGCAATATTTTGAAATTTCATTCAATGGCATAAATTGTTTCATTCTGTTGCATATGATTATAACACAAACTAATCTTAAATTTGTAAATTAAAGAAAAATTCGTTAATTTATTTTTCAAAAAATATGTATAAGTCCTTTATGCTTTTCTCATGTGTATTTTACTGTACTGCATTTGAATTAATTTTTATTATACAAAGATTTACTCAACATAACTGTGTGTTTCAGATGCAGCTCAGCAAGACCTTGATTTTACCAGCGATGTGAAGTTCGATGAAACTACACAATTTAGTGAAATGGAGTCTTCCACTGATTGCAACATTTCTTCACCACCCAATTCATCTTCCCAAAACACTGCTAATAAAGAAAGTGAAGAAGATAATTCAAATCATGAAAAAATTAAAGTGGAAAATAAAGCTGCTGATGATTCATCTTCTGCAGCGGAGCCTGTTATTCCTATTGTTATACCCAGCCATTTACCAAAGAAGCAGCAGGAACTCTTTAAGCGTATAGTTCAGCATCAAAAGAAAAATCCTGTGGGAGCTTCTGTTTCTGATGTGTCCAACAGCCCAAAATCATTGGAAAACTCCGAACCTGCAGTGAAAGAAGTTGAAGATACAAATGAAAAGTTAGAATCCGAGAAGAATGAATCATCGTTGTGGTATAGTAGTGAAGATGATGATGATGATGATTCAGATGATCCACTAACAGATGTCCTGAAGAAGCTTCAAAAGGAGGTTAGTTTTTATGCTTCTCCCCCTAAATTTTTTTCTCCCTGGTCGGATGAATTACTACATGAATGAGAAATAAGTTCCATACGTTTAAAAGGAGAGAAATGGTTTGTAAATGATAATGACAGAGAGGTAAATTTATATGATTGTAAAAGATATTTAAATAAATTATAATTATCTTCTAAAAAGATTTTATAACTAATTGAAAATTTTCAGGGTTTATTTTTCTATACCTTATTCCAAATTGATTTTCAAACATTCAGTGCTTATAGGAAATTCATAATATATACTACCCTACAATATTGGACCGGACGCCAGTGGATTTGCATAAAATCAGACTGCATGTCGGATTTTATGCAAATCCAGTGCTCGCATGTGACCTGTTACGGTTAAATACAATATGTGAAGTAGTAACATCGTTAGTTCTGTGTGAAATTGTGGCAATATGTTGAAGCGAAAGAAACTTAGTGATTTTGAAAGAGGTGTTATAGTTGGTTGTCACATTAATGGCAAGTCTATTTGTGCAATTGTGGTAGAATTATCACAGCCATGGTCAACTGTTTGTGATGTCGTGAAGAAGTGGAAGACTATGGGCGTTGGGACATGAACTGCACACATTGGTTGTCCCTGTAAACTAACTGAACGGGATCGGCGTGTCCTGAAGTGTAAGGTTTGTGAGAACCACAAGAAACCACTCCAAATCATACACAGTGAGTTTCAACAGATACCAAAGGTTACAGTGCACCCCAATACTTTGCAGAAAGAACTGCATCCCTCAATATCCACGGATGTGTTTCCGCACACAAACCAAACATCACCCCATCCAACAAAGCCGGCAGACTCGCTTGGTGTTTGTATCATTGCAGCTGGACTGTGGACCATTGGGAAAACTGTTTTCAGAAGCGACGAGTCAAGCTACATGCTCTTCCAGTCGGATTACCGTGCTTGGGTTTGGCGAATGCCAGGCTAACGTCTGTTACCCAAGTGCATCATTTCAACTCTCAAGTTTGGTGGTGGTAGTGTACTTGTTTGGGGGTGTTTTTCGTGGTATAGCCTGGGACAGAGGTGGGGAACCTTTTTACCATTAGAGGCCGCATGTAAATTAGGTAGAAATAAAGGAGGCCGCATAAGTTGATGTACCTATAAATGCGACTTTTATGAAATTATGATAGTTAGGTATAGTTTTAACAATTTGGTGCATTATATAGAAAAACTAGGGGCTTCGCCCCTAGCCTCTCTACGCCCGCTCCTCTGAATCAAGTGAATGAATGACTCAATAGTTTTTTACAGCGATTGAGTCATTCATTTGTTTACAGTTGAAGCTTCCCCTCCCCCCCAGGAGTTGTGTCAGATATGACTGGACTGGTCCAGATATGACTGGACCAGATTTTTTTGAAGTATTTCTTTAAAATTCAATTAAAAATCGAAATTTTAAGATAGAGACTTGAAATGAAGTTTATATGAATGAGAAAGCTTTCATCTTCCAGTTGATATAAATATTTTCTTTGTAACATAATAAGTCTGAGAGCATCGAATTTATATATCTCGAAACGCATAAATTTTTCCAAAAAAAGGGTTTTCAATTTTAATAAAAATATCAGTCTGTTTTAAATTATTTTTAAACAAATGAGGTCTTGTTTGAAGGAGAAATGTCTGTAATTACAGCGTGTGGGGGACCATCCCCCTATTAAAGCATGTATTTGTTCCTTTATACCATCACATCTTGCTGTCCGGTCTATTATTGTAGGATAATGTATAGATGTGTAAAGGTCTAAGAGTATATCATAACATATTCATGTATATTGAAGTATGAATGCTTATTTTTGCCTCTAATCAAGAATATTATATAGGTGATCGGTTACCTTGTACATCAATTACAATTTCATTTTCATTCTAGTAAGTGAATAATTAGCAAGTCTCAATTTATTTTGATTTCTGAAAGTTTAGGATATTTGTAGGACCCAGGTAAAAAAAAATTTTAAAAAACTATTAACCAATCCCCAAAAACAGTAACAAATTTATAATTAATTCTAAATGTGTTAATTGTAGTAATTGTGGAAATTTTGTATCTAGTACAGTGCAATATATTTTGCTAATTTTTTTTTCTTGTTTTTATAGCCTCCATCTGTAAATCCACCTGTTAAAGTAGAGTCAAAGCCAGCCTCAAGTTTAATGGAAATGTTAAATAAATGCCAACAAAATACATCGGAGAAAAAGAAGGGAGTCTCAGAGCAGGGAGAATTTTTCAAAAATTTATTGTCTGGAACTATTCCTTCCTCAGAGAGTCTTCAGCTTCCTAATATTACTATTCCATCTACAGAACAGAAAAGACGAACGCTTCTTCCTGATCCTCAACCTGCTTCCCTACCTGTTATAAAGAAAGAACCCATTGTTGCCCCAAAAGACCCACGATTAAAAAATCGGGATCCACGCACTTTAGCTAATTCAGTGAATAGTGCTTTTAATCTTCCTAAGATGAGTGTTATAGAGCAAAATATTATTTCACAGCCCAGTTCCTCTTTAATTTCTCGAGAAACAAAATCCTCTATTATAACAAGCACTTCTGTGATAACTGAACCAGCTAAAGAAGATATACCATATAAATTACATGGAATTTATACTAAGCCTCCTAATTATACACCTTACATCAATGCAAGCCAGACTAATCCTAATCTACTCAAAGACCCTCGGCTAAGAAAACATATGAATCTTCATCAGGGTAGAGAAAATGGTGTTGAGAGTAAAAAAGAAACTGATGTGAAAAATCCTCCAAAAGATGTTCCTCCGATACCAAAATTATTATTAACATATAATAAAGATACTGTAAATATAAACATATTTGAACCTAATACTGTCACAAAGCCTGTGACAGAAGAAGCTCAAGATATCAAACCATTACGACCTAAGTTAACTGATCCTAGGATGCGCAGGCGAGATTCACAGAATAGCTCTGGGTCAAATACTCCCCCTCCCCTGACTATTGTTGACAATTCAGCACCTCCACTAAATAAAGCACAAAATGCTCCTGTTCTAGAGAATGAAGCCAAACTGAATGAGGAAAAGAAATGGCTGCCACCTGTTCTTGAACAGAGTTGGACACCTCCTGTTCTTGAGCAGAGTTGGACACCACCCATCAAACAAGAAATAAAACAGGAAGTTGATTCTGACGAGGATGATGAAAGACTAGAAATTGATGAAAGTCCACAGTGTTCTTCCAACAAAGCAGGCAGTGATGATGATTCTGTCTTAGTTGTCGCAACAAAAGCAAAACCAACACCCGCAAGTCATCTTCCACGTGCTATTGCTGATCCACGTATGGCAAAATTGCACAGTCCACTAGATCGAGTTCGACCTAGAGTTGCTTGTTCTGATTTTAGCAATAAAAATGCTGTTGAGCTTAAAAAAATAAACAATTCATTACCACATGAAAACTCAGTAGATCCTTCCAAAACATCACCAAGTGACTCTGCTGTAGTTAAATCTGAAAATAATAAAATTATCAAAAACTTACAAAAAAAGAACTCTGATAAAACTGGTGAAAAGAAAAAAACTGTTCACCGCAATCGCAGAAGCAGCATGGACTATGCCTCTCCTCTTAATTCTTGTGATGACAGTAATAGTAATAAAAGCTTAAATTATAATAGCTATAACCAACGACCTCAAAGGACAGGTGCTTCTCTTACAGTTACAGATTCTTCCATTTCTGTTAAAACTACAAATCCAGTCATATCTGACACAACTCCAGATTTTCTTAGTGATAATTCTAATCTTGAGTGTGATAATAGTGATGTTAATTTAAAGGACATGTTTAAAACAATTGATCCAACAGCTTCGCCATTTTGCTGATTCAGAGCATTAATATGATTTACTAATAAATATTGCATGAATGGGGCTAGAATAATTTACATTTGTAGATAAATGAAGTCAACAGTTGAAATTACTAAAATCAGTAAAATATGAGATTTCACTTTGGTTCCCTTGAAATTTGTTTTAGTTATCTTTTTGTAATAAAACAACTCACTTATCTGTTGCCTAGTGTTTTCTGAGAAAATGGATCTTTATAAATGGTCATTTTATTCCTTTTTCTAAGTTTTGTAAGACTGGGAATCCTAACATACTCTAATAGTAATATATGACATTTCAATAGGTTGTACCTTTTGTTTAAAATTATAAAAATATAATTCTTAATTTTCAAATTTTTTAAATATTTAGTAAAACTCCAGTTATTGACCTATTTATTTTGAAATAATTAGTTTTTCATGCATACATATTTCTATATGTATAAAGAGCAGAAATGTGATATGACGGCTAGTTAAACTGTTAGTTTTCTTTTTGTTGTACTCTTGTATGTCCATAGGAAATTCAAATCTCGTTTAGGCTAATTATAAATTTACTCTTTTATAAAAGCAGTGAGTAAAATTTGTACCTGCAATTTGTGAATTTTTATGTATTCATAAACTCTGAAATTTGTAAAATTTTTGTACTAGAAAAGCTATACCTAAAGTATTTTAATCTTAGTGTTGTCAGTATACATTAAAAATGTAATTATTTTAAAATAGGATTTCAAAATATTGAAATTTTACCTTAGAAGGAAAAAAAATTTCACTGAAGAGAATCGTCATGTATTAAATGTTAATCTTTCTGCCCTCCATACCTTTAGGTTTCTCATTTTGATCTTGACAGTAATTTCACGTAAAACATGTTGGCAGATCCAAAACAAGTTTAACTTTGTATGTTTCTTTATTGATTAATTTTAATATTCCACCTCTTCAATTGAATATATTTTTTAAAATTTATCATCAGTACCATGAATGCATTATTTATGTAATCTAAATATATCTATATATATTTGTGTGTAATTAATATATATATATATATATAGTGTATATACATTTAAATAACTGGTTTTGAAATTTTTACAATGTTGGTTATGTCAATATTATAAAATTTCAGTCCCAGAAAATCACTTGCTTTATGAACTTAAAGGTTATTTAAGAAAATTATTTATAATTGTATAAATGAAGACTTTGAATCTTAAATTCCATGTCCCTTTAGTTGTTCAAACTTCAGGTATTTTCCCTTTTTGATACATGTACTTAAGTTATCTTTCTTGTACATAATTGTTTGCAAGTGTCCTTATTAGTGTTATGTTTAGTCATTTGTATAAATGGTTTGTTTTCGGTAAATTCATGTTGAGTTTCCTGAATTTTAGATTTGTATCTGTTTGAGTCGATGTCACTCGTATGACGCAATAAGGGCTGTATGACACAAAAATAACTTGCAGTTGTATTAAGTTATATGCCTAATACGATATATAGAAATGAACCACACATTCATTGAAATTAAATCTATTAATCAACTTCCTAGTAGTAAAAGTTTTAATTTAGTAGTTACACTCAACATGACTTTAATCAATACCATCATCATTGTGGTTATGTAAAGCGGCTCAATATAGTTTTATTATTTAAAATTGTGATATGATTTTTTTAACCATACTTATTATAGATTTTGTATATGCAGAGTAATAATGTACCTTTAAATATATATGTTGATCAATAAATATTGGGTTCCTAAATGTTAAAATGCATAAAGTATGAAACAGAATTTTCAAATAAGCTCTTATGATGCATCTCTATACCTTTTTAAGTTGTAACGTCTACCCTTAGTAACAATAATCCAGAGTAAAAAAAAAAAATAATCTACAATTTTTTTTTGTTTTGGGCTTCATGAATCTTAGATCTTTGCTTCATTTAAAACTGTTGTTGTTTGGAGAATTATGTTAAAATGAGTGTCCTAAATATGGTGTTTGGTCTTATTTGCCATAAAAAGTATTTTGTACTATACTGGTAAAGTATTACTGTTGGTACAGTTATTTTTTGACAATGTGCATTCATAACAGATTTTTATTTGAGAAAATATAACCATAATCTTACCAGGTTTTTCCCCCCTGGAAAGGTGAGCATGTCAGTATTTAAGTACCATTATTTTGCTTAATTTTTCGCTGGCATTCGAAAGAGGCCTGCCAGAATATATATATTCTTAATTTCATACTTGTGTTTGTTACCCATTATTTGGATTTTTAAAAATGCAATGCTTAAGGCAAGCTTTGAATCATAATTAAAATTTTTGTTAAATCTTAATGTTCATAAATGTTATTACATTAATAGGTATTTAAAAGATTTGTTAGTTGTAATATGTTTGTTTTGTTCAAGCTGGCATAAAACAGTGAAAAAAGTTTGTAAGCAACAGCATCTTTTCAAAATGGAGCATAAAAATGGCATATAAAGAAATTCCTGTAAACCAACATGGGTAGGGGATATATATTTTAAAAAAATTAAAAGATCTGCAAGAACAATAAGAGCATCTGAAGTCTTTAGACAGATTTAAGCTTGTAATGTCTTTGCCCATACACACAGACATTTACAAATCTTTGGAAAACTGTGTTAGACTTTTCTTCTTACTGTAAAATCTTGACTATAATACGCATGCTTGATTTTGCACGAAATTTTGGAAAAAATTAAAATTATACTATAATATGCACCCATAACTTTTCAATATTTTATTTAAAAACTGCACAAATATTTATTAACAAATAAAATTTGTAATAAAAAGAAACGAAAACATCAAATTTGGTAGAAAAAAAACTTAAAATTTTTAATTCAAAACAAACAATATTGTCATATTATCAGTCTCAATCACTTTTACTGGAATACAGCTCATCTATTGTTGTTGCATCCATGTCATAATTATTGTTGCTGTCGTAATATATATTGCCATCATCATCCTCACTTGACGATACGAACTGAGAGTTCTGTTTGTTTAAAAGGAATACCTGCTTAGTAAACGGGTGGATGAATCACGGAGTGCAGATGCACACGCACCAGTGTTGTGACAATGTCTTACTGCTGCTGTACATTCGTTTATCCAATGTTTAAAACTACTTTTTGTACTCAAGTATAATATGCACCCTCATTTTTGTGGACTAAAATGTGAAAAAAAAGTGCGTATTATACTTGATTTGACAGCATATTGTTACTTCTGTTCCTCCATTAAAAAATTACTCTGCAGCCTGGAGGACCACCTATTGGTGTAAATATCATTGTCATTTTTATGTTCTATTTTGGATTTTGAGAAGCTTTTATTTATAAATTTGTCCACAAAGTTCCATGTAAATAGTATCAATTCTTTAAAAGGTCTCAATTGTTTATACTTCCTAGAAAAACATGGGAACCCTGTTATATAATTCAGGGATCATTATAGCTCCGGAGATTGTTGTCCCTCTGTCTAAAAGAACTTTGTTTTGTGCTAATTTGATATGTTATTTGTTAATTTTCGTTTGGACTGGTTATTTTATTTTTTTATATAGTGTATTTATATCCTGTCTATTTACGACTTTAAAAAAATGTATTAGGATAGTAGTTCAAAATCAAGGGATATCAATCGAATTTAACTTATCGTGTTATCTGAATGAACCTTTTTTTATTTTAATGTATAGTCTCAAATGTCATATAGGTATGAAAAAAAATTGCTCAATGTGTATATTCTTGTAAGTATTACACGACTGAGTTTATACTGACTGATCAATAAACATGTTTTTCTAATATATTTATTGTATTACTTTTTAAGAAAATATTAAAGAAAATCTGAGTATTTAAATCTATTTTTATGATGTTTTCAACTTCATTTGTTTCCTCCTTCAAAAAACTCAACTCATTTGGAATATTGAGAGGTACTAAAATCACAAAATACTAAAAGCATTCTTATTTTGCCTAGCCTACCACATTTACTATTCCTAAGAATTTTCTAGTGAAACCTTCATGTTTATACCAGCCTTCATCACACATATAATGGATAAAATGCAGGCTAAAGACATTCATTACATACATTATTAGTAATTAACCCTTTTTAGTGTTGTCCTTTGTAGTATTTTAAACATTTCTTCCTGAAGAGATTAGGTTTTGCAGTTTCGTCATGCCTATTGGAAAAAAGATGCAAAACTGGATAAAGGGCCACCAAAGTCTAGAAAATATCAAGAAATTTCTTTCACTCTGTAGGAAAGGTCTTAATATACAAAGGATTATTTGCAATGTAAACAGAGAAAGGTTTAAAAGTTACACGAAATTCTGATGTACATTTAACTTCCAATTTTCAAAAATTTCTTGTTGAAATATTTTCAAATACTGATGAAAAATTCTTATTTAAAATAGATCAAGATCAAGAGAATAGTCAATAGATCTTTTTAAAATTTTTACTAATGTGAAAAATCTGAAACCAAAATTTTTCCAATGAGATTCATGAATTTTAACATTCACTTATCATAGAGACATTTGTATTTATATTTCAGATGCCACAAATATATTCTGGCGAGTCACTTATTACAGAAATTACTGCAAAATTAGCATTTTAAAAATTTTATTAATCATCATAGTAAATCTAATTTAACAATTATTTAAATGGTTGAAATTTCTGACTTTTTAATATAATTTAATGTTTAGAAATTTATGCTAAAGAAAAAAATCTAAAGTTCCAGTCAAATACTGTTTCAAGTAGACCATTTTCTAAGATTTTCATGAAATCCCCCATGGGATCAATTGGAAAATCACAAGAACTGGTCTGCATAATCATTTAACCTTTTCCTCTTCAATAATTAGTGTGAATATCTTTCTTCATTGAAAGCAGGCATTTCATAAAAACTATCTAATAAATATATCAGAAAAAATTAGTTTTCTTGAACTCATAGGCAATTTTTTTTGTCTTTCTGCATCCTGTCTGTAGATGATTAACTTTTCATTTACAGAGTTAAAAGTTTTAGAATGCCCATTAACAAAACTCTTTTTAAAAAAAGTTTCAAAGTTTAGCAAAATATTTTTTTTTAAACAGATAGTGATTGTTAATAGTGACTTGAAAATATATTTATGACAAAACCATACCCTTCTAAATATGATCAGTATAAAAATAACAGTGTCATAAGGCCTCTGTTACAAGTAGTAATATGTTTAGGTCAAAAAAAATTACTTATAACAATATTTTTTTTTAAAACTGATATGTACTGGGAATTACTGAAAAAAATAACCAGTGAAATACACTATCTGGCCAAAAGTATTGGTGGTGGCAGCATCATGGTGTGGGGGTGTTTTTCATGGGTTGGCCTGGGTGCCTTAGTTCATGTGGTTGGAAACATGAACTCTGAGATGTATGTGGACATTCTGGACAATGCTGCTCTCCCAACTCTATGGCAATATTTAGGGTATGGCCCATTTCTCTTCAGCAGGATAACTGCTCCATTCACACATCGAGACTTGCACAGGCATGGTTTGAAGAAATGGGTGTTCAAAAACTGGACTGGCCTTCTCAGAGCCCCGATCTAAATCCCATTGAACACCTTTGGGATGAATTAGAACGCAGATTACGTAGCCAGCCAAATTGATCATCCTCACTGCCACCTCAGCTGTGATGGATGCCTGGAAGTCAATTCCTATGGTCACCTATCTAAAACTGGTGGAAAGTCTTCCCAAACGTGTGCAGGCTGTCATTTAAAGATGCAAAAGGAGGACCAACATCATATTAGTATATACCCCAGGACTCTCCAAGTCCGTACCACTGGACGTTCGGATACTTTTGGCCAGATAGTGTATTAACCTTCCTACCCTGAATGGGTTGAATCGACCCATTTTCATAACTTAATTCATGATAGCTCCCATGGATCATGACATCTTATTTTTTGAGTATTCCTCAAATAGATAAATTTGTTTAGTTTATAACTTTTTCAGACTTGGAGAATTGTTTTTTTTTTTTTTAACAAAAAAAAAAAAAAAAAAAAAAAGACATTTTACCTGAATGGGTCTAATTGACCCATTTGAGTAATATTCACAGATATGCATAAAAAGAAATTTATTATTTTTGGATGGTCTGTATTTCAGATAATAATTAATAGATGGGGCTACGATACTGATATACACTTATCACATTCTACTTGTTTGACGTGTATTGCCATTTTATTTTACAATATGGCGCCTATTAAGCGTGGTCTTACTGAAGAAGAGATCAGAAAGCTTTTGAAGAGCTCAGTGATCAATCTAATGAAGGAAGTGATAATTATTTGAATGAAACTGATGAATCTGATCACTTATCCATCGAAGACGATAATAAGAAAACGGATATTTCTGATACAGAAGAAGAAACTATGCGGTCACCATCTTCCTTCGTTAGTCGTAACAAAACCGAATAGTGTAAATTCCCTCCATCTACATAAAAAAACGGTATACACTAGCACATAATTCCAATTTATTATTATTTGATATTTATTTTATTTTATTTATTCTTATTTATTTTACTATATTTGAAAATTTCTGACTTCTGTTCTGACTTTACAGACAACATAACATTATGAAATTAAACCCTGGTCCTACACGTTTTGCAATTCAGCGGATAACTGAACACCCCGTGTCAGCAATGAAGCTTTTCTTGACAAATGACATGATGAAATTAACTCTAGAAGAAACTAACCGAGAAATGAAGAGAGTGCATTCAGAACAGAATAAAGCCTACACATTGATTTCTGCTGAGAAAATAGAAGCTTACAAATGGTAAAAAAAATCAAACTTTTTTCACAAAAATTTATTTATAAATTGAAATAAAATGTAAATAATTGCATAATTTGAAACTCATTTAATTTTTTTTTATTTTTGAGTTATTTTCATTCACTTTTTAACAGATTTGCTAATTTTGGCTGGAGTCCATAGGTCAGCAAGAGAATCTCTGAAAGAGTTATGGAGTGAACAAGATGGTCGGGACTTTTTTCGTGCAACTATGTCTCTGCAACGTTTTGAAATTATTAGACAGTTTCTTAGATTTGATGACAAAGAAAGTAGAGCAAATCGACGTCGTGTAGATAAGCTAGCTGCAATAAGATCAATATTTGAAATGTTTATTGTACAATTGCCTAAGATGTTCGTTCCTTACGAAAATGTAACAATTGACGAACAGCTTGTGAATTTCTGTGGTAAATGTCCATTTCGACAATATTTACCATCAAAGCCAAGAGGGAAATACGGAATTAAATTGTGGTTGATGTCTGATGTTAAAACAGTGAATGTTTTTACTGCTGAATCCTTTCCTGGAAAGCCTTCTGATGGTGAGAGAGACAAAAATCAAGGAAGAAATGTTGCATTGCGCCTAGCAAATTCGATTGAGGGTACCGCTCGAAATATTACAATTGATAATTTCTTCACAGATTATATCCTTGCTAAAGAATTTTTGAAGAAAAAATTAACTACCGTTGGAACCCTCAGAAAAAACAAGCCATTTATTCTGTCTGAATTTCAATAATCACGTGATCGAGAAACATTTTCCTCATTATTTGGTTTTCAACCGGATATGACTCTTGTTTCATATGTGCCGAAAAGAAATAAATCGGTAATCTTCCTTTCAACTATGCACCACAAGGCCAAAGTTTCACACTAGAAAGAAAAGAAACCAGAAATATTTGTATGTTATAATGAAACTAAAGGTGGAGTAGATACTGATAAATTAGCTGCCATGTATACATGCAAAAGGGGAACTAGGAGATGACCTGTGTGTTTATTCTACAATATAACTGACCTTGCTGCAATAAATGCATGTTGTTGTTTTTATGCATGTAAATCCTTCTTACAATCAAAACAAATTATACAAAAGGCACCTTTTTCTTAAGGAATTTGATAATCAGCTGACCGAACCTTACAGAAATGTTAGGATGAAAAAAAAATATTCCCGTTACAATAAAGAAGAAATTGGCAATTCCAGCAGGTGAAAAACCAGAAAAGAGCAGTACACTGAAACGAGGAAGATGCAAAGAATGCGGTCCAAAGAGGGATCGAAAAACACAAACGAGGTGTGCTTCATGCTTAAGTTTTCTTTGCCAAGAGCATGTAAATGTGTACTGTAAATCGTGTTTGTCTTAAAAAAAAGTATCAAGAAAAATGTAAGTGAAACATAGTATATTTGCAAAATTTCTATTATTTTCCAAGTTTTTAAACCCTTAACATTGCTCATACAAACAAGAGGTTGAAACAGACGGGGGGAGGGGGTGTGGCAAAAATAAAGAGAGGGGATTATAAAAGATATAAAATGTGTTGTTTCTATTAATAAACACAAAATGTATAAAATAAAGCTATATAAAAATATTTGTTATGACCTAGAATAAATATAAACCAAACTGGGTCGAATCAACCCATACAGGCAAAACGTAACTTTTTTTCAACAGGGTAGGAAGGTTAATAAAAAATTATTGGCCTTTAGTATGCATAGAAATAGTATGTATAGAAACCTGTAAAAATATTTAAAAAAAATGCACCCATAAAGTTTGCTAATATCATGCTAGACATTTTCAACATTGCATTTATCATGTATCTTTTTATCATTACTTATTTTTAATTGTATAATTTCATGTTTTTCAATCTTAAGCTGAAATTTAATAATTTTATGTATAAAACATTTTTAATTCTTTTAAAATCTTTATATTTTTAAACTTACATTGAGAATATTTCAGAACCCCAATTAGCTTTCAGAAACTGTAGATATCTTTCATTAGAGTAGTTTTCAAGCACTACAGTGATTTGCTAAAAATTTGATGGTCAAAATTTTTTTTAAGAGGGAGAGGGGTTTAAAGTTATTGTATAAATATTAAAGAGAGGGAAAGTTAATACAATGAGAAGATCAATATTAAAAATGAGACATAGTTCAAAATTAAATATACTTTTTCTTTTTTTTTTTTTAGTAGGAAAAGGAAAACTTGAACAAACAAGATGTACAACCAAATGTTAAGCCAAGTAGGTTGTGGGGTGAAGAGAAAGACAAAAGTATACCGCTTACAGAAAATTTTATTTATGACTATACTAAAAAGTACAAAATATTTTATACGAAAAATGAGTAACTAAATAACACTCTGAATAGAATAATCACATAAAATAATCCTACAACAACAGAGCTGAAATTCATTGAATTGGCAAAATAGTGATTTTGTCAGATTACAGAACCTTTAAGCATACTTTCAGTGCAAAGATGAAATAGTCACTTTACAGCCTGATTCAACAGCATATACATCAATTAAAACATCATGCAATTTTTCTAGACATTGAGAATAAGAAACTCCCTTGGCTCCTTTACAATTGAAATTGTATTTCGTTTAAAAGGTGGCACTTGACTTTCGGGACAGTGGATTTAAAGTAATGCACAGAAGTTGGGGCAAATAGATCTGACACTTTATTGAATATTGCAAATAATAAGCCATGTTCAATAGCCTCTTATAACAACAATACTCATGATGAAATCCCACCACTGTTAAGCCTGGAGCATTTACCAAAAATTTAAATAACTCCACCTAATTGCTCTAGGTTTGACACATATGCCAAAAAATTTGGTAACCAACTTCAAGTAAGCACACAACTAGTTTTTTTAAATATTTATAAATGAAGAAAGAGTTTAAATCAAAGTATTCGCAAAGATAACTTGGAAAATGCTCTTCAAATGTAGTTGAGGATTAAATGGGAGGGTGCCGGTTTCGTACCAGATGAAATTTATTTAGAAAAACTTTTATAATTAGTATTTTTCTTTCTTCTTTTTTTGCATTAGTTTATTGAAAATACCTTTTATAAAAATTTTAACAGCTTTAGGCGTTTTGGTTGAAGCGCTACAGCCACTCTTGGCAACATCAGGACTAAATTCATCCGGACCTTTTGCTTAAAGCTGATTCTGAAAAGCTAAAACCACCTGTTACTTAACACAACCCAAACCCACAGACTCTGAATCTGAATATTTAGATCTTAAATATTTACATATTTATAGGAAAAATATCTGGAAAAGGTAATTATGGTAATATAAAATAAATCTTTGCTTTAAATTTTTCCACCTACATTATACAAATATACAATATACAAATTTCTCAACAACAAATTCGAGAATTTTTAATACAGTGAAGTAAGTGATGAAATTTGAAAGGAGAATTTTTGTAGTAGGCTTTAAATTTACTTAGAAAGAGGTGACAAATTCCTATAAAGTAAATCTTTAATAAGTCTCTCTTAGCGGAAAATTTCTGGAATTTACCAAGCAGTAAGCTTGATTCATCTATGATTGCAGTCTTTTATGCTAAAACTAAAATGTTACAGGAAAAAATAATACAGTACAACCTCCCAAATCCGGAATGTTTTAATAAATGGCCAATTTTACTTTTCCATTTTACCGATAGATGTCGATACCAAAATGATCAGTAAAAATATGCGTTTCCTTTCAAGGAAGTGACAGTAGAGATTTTGAAAGCTTTCAAGTGTCTGGGAAATTAGAGCTGAAATAGCAGAATTAGTAGTTATGTGAAAATAAAAGTAACATTAACTTGGATAAATTGGACATACAGGAAGTTTTAGTCTCGCCAAAAATGTGCCGATCGTCGCTCTCTGAGCGATACTAAAATTATTGATAGTGTGGTAAATGACAAAGGTTATGATGACAGCGATCATGAATGTGATTCAGAATGCCCCGAAAATGAAAGAATGTCAAAGGAAGACCTATTAAAATCATTAGATAAAACATTAGGCTTAGAACACTGGAATTTTATCTTGGAACATGAAACTATGGCACTATATAAGATTCGAGAAATTTTTTTTAATAAGCTAAAAATAAAGCAACAGACATTATTGACTGAAATGTTTAAATTATAATGTAATTATGTCCTGCATTTAGGTTCATTTAATATTTAAACCATTTTACTTTTTTTTAAGTGTGTTTATTTTTACTCCTAAAAGTTTGTAGTGTTTTTTTAAAAACCTCTCAAATTTGGAAAATTCCCAAATCCGGAATTGCCGTGTCCTGAACAATTCTCGATTTGGGAGGTTGTACTGTACTAAACAAGAAAATAAATGCATAGATTCCATGAGAAAAGAGCTGTTAAATGACAAAAAAATGCCCAGGAGTTACAAGGTTCCACCACTTAAAGACGAAGTGAAGCAATAGGGGAAAAAAAGCACAAATTCTAAAGATAAAAATGCATAATAATGCTGAAGCACCATCTATTGTTCCACTGGCTAGTTCATGTCATGTTTAATAATCTTGACACTTTTGTGTCCTAAATGGTGAAAGAGTCACCAATGACTCGACATATGAATGTACTGCTGCAGTTTTAGTTTAAAAAAAATTGTTAAAAACATCAACAAATTATGAGTATTTTCAAATACTTTGAAAAATAAATCATCTAATTAAAAGACTAGTCTCACCACATTCCCTCAGTAACTAATAAACATGCAAAAATAATTGCAATTCTTTGATTTACAAAAAGCAAATAGAAAAACTTTGCTGTGGAAGCTCTGACATACTGCTTGTTACAGTGTTTAATTCAGTTAACAAGGATTTATATACATACAAGCACAGTAAAACATGAATTTTGACTAGCAAGCAAGAAGTTTACAAAAAGGACTAACAAAAGCAAACAATCAACAAGTAGAAATCAAAGTCAATAGTACACCTAATTCTGTTTTTGCATGAACCTTTTTTATACGAATTTAATTTAACACAAATTAAAAAAAATATTTCATTCTCTTTTTATGCGAGTTATTTTGATTTTAACATGAGCAGTCCAATCCATTTTCTCAAGCCCCCCCCAAGTTCTAAGAAAACAATTTTTTTTAAATTTGTGGCGTATTATTTTTGGCGATAGTGTATCCAGTTTTGTTTTGATTCAAGAAACAAAAGATATCTGCAAAAAAATTTTTTTCTTTTATTCTATCAAAAATAGAGAAAATGATCCTGTTCTAAAAGCAGATTTAATATCAGAAGGTTTGGAATTGGCCAAAAAATTTGGTAATCATTTTGTCAAACATGACCCTAATGAGGTTGGTTGGTTGGTTATGTGGAGTTGGCACTGAATCCAAAAATGGACATATTGTACCAAACACAGGCCATAATAAAACGATAGTATGACCCTAATGAGGAATGCACTGGGAAGTTTCAACGTGAACTAAAGTTGTTGATTGCCTCTTACATTATATAACGGCTTAACCAAAAACACGAACACAAAAGTTAACTAACTGAATTTTTTCGTAAAACTGGTGAATCATCAGCACCAGAGGAGACTCGTGCTGATTTTGCTCAAGAGATCACAGAAAGAATTTCATTAATAAAGGAAGAAGACGATGCCCACAATATTTCTAGTAATAGCAGTAATATTCCAGTCGTATGCAAACATATGCACCGTTTATTGTCAGAAAGTGAAAATTAATTTAAAAAATTTTATGTGTAAAACAGATTTTTTTTTGGGTTCATTCATGATGAATATTTTTCATTTTCATTACATATTATTACATGTGTATTTTGTTGAAATAAAATAATAAGCTTAACATGAATATTTTCATATGGTTTTCAAAATTATTTTTACTGATTTTTTTGATCCTGAACCAATCTTTTTTTCTCCCATAGATACAATGTCTTTTTTTACATGAATTTTTTTTACACATATTCTTCAGGAATGTATCTATCATGTAAAAACAGAATTAGGTGTATAAGAAAACTAGGTTTAATGCAGAGTTTGGGAAACAGTTTAATTTAGTGAAGACCTAAATTAAAGTTAAATAATCCAAAAACTAACACATTATGGATATGGCGATGTTTTTTCAGAGCTATACATATAATATTTGTCAATAATCACCTTCAACAGAATTCAAGAGCCAGAATTGTAGGATATTTCAGAGTGAAAAATGACCTCGCAAAATTTAAATCTATAGCGCTTCATTTTCAGGCACTCAACATGTGATTACAGGAGAAAAAAGGGTTTGAAAGCCAAGAACCTTATGAGATTCAGTAATTTAGTTTTTAATAATCAAAGTAAAATTTCATTCACCTAATAAAAAATCCTGCCTGTGTATATATGTATTAAAATCTTTTAAAAATATATACACTGTAGGATCATAATTAAAAAATTTTACAAACATAGATGGAAATTTTTGTTTTGATATTTGGTTAGAAATTTTCAGTTACTATTTCAACCAAAAGAATTCAATAATGCTTAATAATTCACATACAAAAAATAATCTTGATTAATAAAAAACTAAATAACAGAATAGTTATCAAATAAATATTTTAAAACAAATATACATAAAAATATATATATTTATATATTGTGTATATATAAATTTTTCTTTGCAGTAAGAAAAATCTACAAGTTTAAGATTATATTACAGTATCTATAGCATTTTACAAAGCAATAATAATCAAATTAGGATTTTCAATTCATATGAAAAGACTTAAAAAATGAAGATCTTTCTAAATTACAAATTGAAGAAATAACTTTACAAAGAATGTTAAAAAAATCTAAGAAAAGTGTCTTTCCTTAACTGTCAGTCCCTGGTGGACTTTGGCCAGTAGCATATGTTGTTTGTGGGGTTGCACTGAGACTAGTTTTTTCTGAAATGCTGTTTTCTGATGGAGGAGGAGGAGGTGGTGGTAAAGCTATGATTGGTGCCTGATCTGATGAAGATGGTTGGGATGTAATAGGCACACTTGATGAAGCTTCCTGAAAATTAAAGCACTATTTCAAAACGATTTTAATTACACTAGCACACTTTCAAAATATATTTTGTATTTTCAAACCCTTCAGTGGGCACGCCAATTTTGGAACACCAGCAGGCACGCATGGCACAAAGTGCAACGTCTCTTTCAACCTTGATTATTCCTTTTGTAATAAACTTTCTTTTTTCAAATTGAAAATAATTCTGATTTTTATGACAAGACATAAAATGTTTATAATACTGATATATTTATAATAAAAGGTGAAAGAATGCAGATTTTTTCAAATTGAAAGTAATAATTCTATTGAAAGATCATCCCAAACTCAGTATTCTTTAGTTTCTTGATGATTTTAAATTCCCAAATCCCTTTACTTAAATTTTAAATTCCTTGGACACCATGAAGAAAACCCAATTATACACAGTCCAGTCACATTAATGTGACCACCTGTCAAAATCCAGAATAACCACCTTTTGCAGAGCGGACCACTGCGAGACGTGCAGGAAGAGAGTCAATTAGGTTCCTGAAGGTGTTCACTGGGATGATGAACCATGCCGACTCCAGTGCCGTGGCCATCTGAGCTAGGCTACGCGGGTGAGGATCCATGGTGCAAACAACCCGATCGAGGTGGTCCCACAGATTCTCAATTCGGTTCAAGTCCGGGGAATTTGCTGGCCAAGGGAGTACGGTAAACTCCTCCTGATGCTCTTCGAACCACACACGTACACTGTGAGCTTTATGACATGCCGCATTGTCCTGCTGGTAGATGCCATCTTCCTGAGGAAAAACAATTTGCATGTAGGGGTGAACATGGTCAGCAACGATAGATGCACACTTGTGTTGATCCATCGTGCCTTTCACAATGATGAGTGAACCCAGAGAATACCACGAAAACATTCCCCAGAACATAATGCTCCCTCCTCCAGCTTGGACCCTTCCAGCAATTGTTGCAGGGTGTTTGCTTTCAGACATGTCATGCCGTATACGCCAACGTGCATCTGTCCGATGGAGCATAAAACGTGATTCATCGGAAAAAGCCACCTGTCTCCACTCAGTCGAAGTCCAGTTGCAGTACTGGCATGCAAATTCCAGCCTTCGTTGCCAATGAACAGCAGTCAGCATAGGTGCATTAACCAGGCATCTGCTGCAGAGGCCCATACGCAGTAATGTTCGCTGAACCGTCGTTGTGGAACACTGTTGGTAGCCCCTTGGTTCATCTGGACGGTCAGTTGCTCAATGGTTGCACGTCTATTCGCCCGAACGTATCTCCTCAAGTGTCGTTCACCTCTGCCATCTATGGCCCGTGATGCACCACATTTGCCCAGTCGCTGATTTTGGATAGTGCCATTTTGCCATGCACAGTAAACTTTTACCATGGCGGTTTGCGAACAGTTTACAAAATTAGCCGTTTCGGAAATGCTTCCACCCTTAGCCCGAAAGCCAATGATCATGCCCTTTAGGACGTCGGATAAATCGCTCCGTTTCTGCATGATTGCAAGAACTGAAATGTTTTCCAAATGCCTAGAACACACTTTATATATCCACCAATTTTGCTGATGACACATGCCTTCTGTGATTGGTTATTTAACGTTGACATCAAAAGTAGGTGGTGGTCATATTAATATGACTGGACTGTGTATGAAGTGGGTCTGCCCTTTGCTTCAAAGTACTTTTAAATTTTATAGACAATGTTTTTGAATGACTTCTATCTCTTTACTTGGACTTGAAATTCCACAAAGTATCAAAGGTTTTCTCTGACCAATAAGTAAGACATGCAGTAGATTTCTAAAAACTAGACACAGTTTATAACTTAATTGAAGAACATAATATATATACTATACAGATAAAATTCTATTTATATATCCCTAGTTCACTAAACTTTTAACAAATTTAATACAGGGTCACTTTTGTCTGTAGTTATGAGAGATAAAAGTTCAGGCAGAATTTCAAACAAATTAAAATTTTAAATGTACACCAAAATCAAAACCAACTTTGAATTAACATCTCTCAACTAATAATTTATTATAAGCTCATGTACTGTTATTATTACACTGCTGGCCATTAAAATTTCAACACTATGAAGGAGGGATGATACAAACATCAAATTCAAATGAAAGAAGATGCTGGGATATGCAAATGATTTGCATTTAAGTGCAATCAAATGACACAAGAGGAAGAAACAGTATCTCAAACTCTGTATAAAAGGAAAGGGGGCAACAGGTTTCTCATTCGGAAATTGCTTTTGAATGTTGGTTGTTTGTAAGAAGATCGTATTAAGCCTCATATAAGATGGAGAAATGACTACTAACACGTGTTGGAATTCAATAGCGGCAGGATTGTGGCCAATTGAGAGTGCAGTTTATTGTTCCGTGATACTGCTACTCGCATTGGTCGGAATCCGATGACTGTCATGCGAATATGGAATTGATGGGTTCAGGTGTGTCATACTGAATGCCATGCAGGATCTCAATGGCCTCCGACCACTAAAGCCCGAAAGGACAGACATGTTGTCAGGTCGACCTTGTAGGATTGTACAGCCACATCAAGGACCTTGAGTCTGTTAGCACCAAGGGTTAAAAATAAAGTATATTTTTATCCCTAATAGGTTTTCCCCAGGCTTGACATACAGTCCAAAAAGTATAAATGTATAAACAAAATAGCATTTGTTTAAATTAAATGTTTTAATTGTAATATTAATTGTAATTGATGATTACCTTTTTTCTGCTGCATACTAAGAGCTGTTCACTTACCTCAGCAAATGTTTTCATTTGGAGGAAGTTGAAGTTGTAGTATGATAGGCATGTGATGTCATTTGATAGCCTGTTAATTACTCATTGGTTCCCAGGCATGAGGTCATCAAATAGTGATTGAGTATTTTGAAGTCAGGTACACCTCAACCCTAGGTTTTAATTTCTTTTTAATCAAATGGCATCACATGCACATATTTTTCAGGATATGCAGATTTGTTTCACATGATGATATAAAAGGCCAAGTTTGGTCAGTGAGCCAGCAAGCAAGATAGATGTGATTATTTGTTTGGATATACTGCTGTACAGTATCTTTATTATTATTTTGTTTAAAGTTTTAAAATAAAGTTAAAGTTATCCAAGTTTTGTATGCCTGATAAATTCTACTTACAAGATCCACCAGTCGTAACAGAGTCAAGTAATGGGCTTGTTTGCAGCACAACAATTATCTACATGGACATAACACGCAGCTGTGTTTCTCGCACTTCTGTGAGGTTTTGGGAAAAATAACCTCATCTTTCCAGTACGCTACAAGACATACACTCTGAAGAGAATATGAGAGAGCTTTACCCTTAAGTGATCTTATGCATAACATGATTCCATCTGTACAATAACTCCATAATTTTAAAAGTGATGATTTATTTCCAGTATGAAACCTTCCCACAATGGAAAAAAACTGAATCTTCAACAAACAGTGGTGTAAATTATGAATTTTAAAGAATAAAAAGTTTTTCTTATCATAGCATCTGTTAGTTGCATGCTGCACCATACTGAAGATAAGCCACTGGTTTGAAATAAAATGATAGGTTGCAAAAATCTCATTATGCCCCATGCAAACTTTTAAACTACCATCAACAACCATACAACTTTTTAAAAGTATAACTAAACAGTACACATAGTATTTAAATACACATAAATACACATATTTCATAAAATGATAAAACATACTTCTCTTGCCTTTTCCTTGATAATAAAGTTTTGCTCTTCATGATCAGATGCATTATCATCAGCCTAGGGAAATTAAAAATAACAATTCACACTCCAAAATTTAATTGCAAAACCATACATGAACTACATTGCTTTTAATATAATGAATAAGTAGATTATTGTGTAATTTTAATTCTTACTCTCTGTGCTTGTGTATCTGTATATACGGGGGTTGTCTTAAATAATGGAAATGCTATTCTCAAAAAAGTTAATTTTGTTCCTGCTGAATACAGAACAAATTGTACAAATAATCACCACTTTCTTTGTGAAATCATTTTTCTTCAGGGCTGTGTTTGATTGCATTTTAAATTGTGCTTTGCAAAAAATAGTTCAGGGTAAAGACAAAATGAACAAGACCTGACAGAGTTCCAAGGAGGGCAAATTGTAATAGTATACCTTTTTGGTGTTTCGGTAACCTCAGTTGCAAAGTTATTTGGGGTTTCAAGAGGTACTGTATGACAGCATACAAAGTTTGTAGCAAAACATCGTCTGCAAGACACAATTGGGGAAGGAAAATTAAACTCTCTGACTAAGACTAGCCAAAAGACATCCCAAAGCCTCGATATTGTATTTTCTATTGATTTGACTTCCTGTTTCCATGTGGGGATCTTGGGGCCTTGGGAATAGACCTGCATCCTATTTAGAAAGTTCTCCCTTGAAGTAACTCATTCGGTTAAACCTCCTGATGAAGAGACTGGTCAGTTGCCTCATTGTATTGTTTTTAAAATTTGTATGTTCTACTAGCTGAATACCCATACTTCGCTACAGAGTACATTCAAATTAAATACAACAATCAATGTATGCAATTACTGCCCCCCCCCCCCTCAAAAAAAATATATATGTATAAAAATCATATTTTTATATAAAAAAATGTAGAAGAAAATATTCAAATTAAATACAAAGGTCAATATATGCAATTAATTTGTATGTTTAATATCCATAAAACATACTAATTTGAATTAACTTCTTAAAAAACTTCAATCTCAATTGGTCTAGTGGTTAAATTTTATCTTTAACTGTATTTTAATATTGTTTTTTGTCAATTAATTTCGTTGTTATGCACATGACGCAAAATTAATTTAAAGTATCACAAAAAGAAAAGAAACCATGTGATCAGCATTTAATAAATTAAATTCTAAAAAGATTTCATTTTATAGGAATTTTTATGATCTTTCTCGTGATATAAATTTTATAACCCTCAGATTATTATTTTAAATGCAAACTTAAAAAAAGTTACAAAAATAGCTTAAAAATTTAATTTAAAAATATCTAAGAATTTTTCAAAAATTTCTCTTAGTGCACTCCTACACTATAAAAAGAATCGCCATGCAAAATTTCAGCCCTTTATGTCCAGCGGTTTGGTCTGTGTGTTCTCTGTCAGTCAGTCAGTCAATCAGTTATGGAACTGTTTTATATATATAGATTACTGCTACAGAATCTTTCATTTATGGTACATTTAACTCTAAGTGAAGGTTTTCTGTTAATTTTGATCGGCTGTCAGTGCCTTCTTCCTGTAATATACTATCTTATTTTTTTGTTGAATTATTTACAATATACTAGGTTATAGTGATCTGATTTTTCAGTATGAGGATTTGTTGTAACTGCACAATCTTTTATTGAAAAGTTTTAAAATAATTTAGCGCTAAGTGCAGATTTTCTGTTAATTTCATTCGGCTGTCTGTGTCTTTTTCCTGTAATATGCTATCTTCTTTTTTCTCTTGAATTATTTACAATGTACAAAGTTCAATGTACATATATATATATATATATATATATATATATACACAGTACAACCTCCCAAATCTGGAATCGTTCAGGACATGGCAATTCCAGATTTGGGAATTTTCCAGATTTGAGAGGTTTTTAAATAACACTACAAATTTTAGGAAAAAAAAAAATAAACACATTTAAAAAAAAAAAACATGTAAAATTGTTTAATTATTAAATATGCCTGAATACAGAACGTATAATTACATTATAATTTAAACATTTCAGTCAATAATGTCTGTTGCTTTAGTTTGGGTTTATTAGAAATTATTTTTTCTCGAATCCTATATACTGCCATAATTTCATGTTACGAGATAAAATTCCGCTGTTCTAAGCCGAATATTGTTTTATCTAATGATTTTACCAGGCTTTCCGTTGTCAATCTTTTGTTTTCGGGGCATTCTGAATCACTTTCATGATCGCTGTCATCATAAGCTTTGCTATTTACCACACTATCAATAATTTCAGAATCGCTCAGAGAACCGACGATTGGCACATTTTCGTTGATGTCTAAAACTTCCTGTATGTGCGATTTATCCAAGTTAATGTTGCCTTTATTTGGACATTTTCTTAATTCTGCTATTTTATCTTCTTTCACAGCCTTCTCTAAAAGCCTTCAAAATCATTGTTGTCACTTCCTTGAAAGAAAAGGGTTTTTTAACCGATCATTTTGGTAGTGACATCTATCGGTAAAATGGAAAAGTAAAATTGGCCACTTATTAAAACGTTTCGGATTTGAGACCGGATTTTTTTTATCATTATAGCAAAAAATTTAAGGTGATTTTTAATATTACTGCAAAATAAAACAAAACCGTTAGATATAAATAATTTTAAAAGAATATCACTTCAAAAAGATTTCTTATTTTTTCAGATGCTATATAAGTTTTCTATTCCCAGCTTTATTATATATTCTATTATTTTATAATATAATGCATTCACAGATCATTTAAATTAAATAACATTCACAACGTGCAAACATGTACTGATTATTTGCAGGAACAATTTCTTATATAACTGCTTACTTATCTGAAATGTTCAACAATAATATGGATAGAGCAGAGCATGGCATTCTCGAAAGTAAATTCAAAATATATTTCCACAAAAATCATACTTACGAAAAATTATGAAGCCATAGAATATGATTTTTAGCAGTTTTTAAGTCTTTTGATAATTTCACTATTTCAATTATGTTTCGAAAGAGGCAAAAATAAGAATATTCATGAAACATTTTAATTCAGCAAAAATATCATTGGCCTTTAATTTTAGAGCTCTATTTATGAATATGTACCATTTATTCACTTATAAAAATTATTTCATTTCTAAAAACCTATTGACATTTTACTATCTTCAAAACAAGTAAAATTTGTATCATAAAGGATAAACTGATATTTAAAAAAATTACCTTTCTTTATGCAATTAAAAGATTTCATTGAGTTCCCTAATTAAAAAAAATTTTTTTTAAGTCCTTTAAAATTCTTTACTTCTTCCTACTTTCTAGAGCAGTGGTTCCCAACCTATAGAAGTCTGCGGACCACCACCCTCATCCCCACCGACTTGAGGGGGAGGGAGACCTTACGAGGGTATGAAAATTATTTTGTATCATATTCAAATAATAAAATAATTGTTGAACTTTTAAGAAATTTTTGTTTAACACCTGATACAGTACAACCTACCAAATCCGGAAGCCTCTCAAATCCAGAATGTTTTATTAAATGGCCAATTTTACTGATAGATGTCGCAACCAAAATGATCGGTAAAAAAAATGCATTTCCTCTCAAGGAAATGACATCTGCGATTTTGAAGGCTTTCAAGTATCTGGGAAAGAATATGAAATAGCAGAATTAGTGGAATGTGCAAATAAAGCCAACATTAACTTAACGAAAGAATGTCAACGTTAGACCTGATAAAATCATTAGATAAAACAATATTAGGCTTAGAACAGCGGAATTTTATCTCTGAACATGAAATTATGGCAGTATATAGTATTCAAGAAAAAATAATTTCTAATAAGCCGAAACTAAATCAACAGACATTATTGACTGAAATGTTTAAATTATAATGTAATTATACATTCTGTATTCAGGTTTATTTAATAATTAAACCATTTTACATGGTTTTTAAGTGTGTTCATTTTTTTCCCAAAAATTTTGTAGTGTTATTTAAAAAAACCTCTCAAATCCGGAAAATTCCCAAATTTGGAATTGCTGTGTCCGGAGCGATTCTGGATTTGGGAGGTTGTACTGTAGTCATCAGATATATTCAGTCCATCTAAACATTGCTTTCAAAATCCCCATTAATTTGGCAACTATTTTATGTGTGGTGCTGGACAACTCCCGAGGCTCTCGTTGACCACTAGAGTATTCAAATTCAAATAATCCTCTAACCTAAATTTCTTTCTGCCTAGTAAGTTAATTGTAAATTCTGTTTCATACAAATATAGCATAATCACTCAATTTCAGCTTTCTTTAATGTTAGATAAATGTACAAAGCCCAGAGTATTTAGGGAATATTTTTAAAAATGAAAATATTTTACCTTATCACATTCCTCTTCGTCTTCAGGTAATTCTGGTTTACATTTACCACAACAGAAATTGAAACAACATACACAACAGCAACAGCAGAAGTAACAACAAGTTAATATTCCACATAAAATACACAGTGCCTAGAAAAATTTTTAAAAATTTCAATGTGAAATATCAAACATTTTTATAATAATAAATATAAAAAAAGTCACAGAAAAAAATGCTTACCTTACACCATCCACTTGAAAGAACAAAATATGCATTAACATTAGATTCACCAAAATGCTCGGCGACATACAATCCTAATGACCCATAACTGTCATAAATATTCCTTTTGGTCTCATCAGTTAAAATACTATGGGCACGGTTGATATCTTTGAACTGAAAGAGGCATTTAAGAAAATAAATGTCTTTATAATATTTTATGGTTAAGTTATACATGTGTCAAGGAAATTATATGGACAAAATATGCTAACATATATATTTACAAACATTATACATATGGCACATACACAGAAATACAGTCGAGCCTCGTTATAACGAACCTCAAGGTACCAAAGGTTTTGTTCACTATATCCGAACCGTTAAGAAAAATGTTACAAGAGTTCACAAAATGTATAACTCATTAGTTGCTATGTGTATTTAATAATGATGTATTAAAAAATCATAAAATCTATTAAAAATGATCATTAATGAATTAAATTGGCTAAAGTTGATTACATTAAACTAACACGATACTAATTAAATGAACTAAAAATGAAGACATATGGAAATAAATTCATTTTACCTTCAATTGTTGCTCACTGTTTTGATACAGAAATGATCAGTAATCTTCTGTTAACGTGATGCCAATTTCAAAAATATTTTATGAATTTCTTTGTCCAATACATCAAATGATTCCAACACTCTTTCTTCCACTGTTTGTGTAGACAAAAACTTATTACACACATTGCTGCTGTAGTATCTGAGATAGTGGGGATTTCATCTTTTATGTGCTCCTCTTCATCAGCATCAGATGCAGAATCTTCCAATTTCAGAATGATTAATTTTGATTTCTTCCACAATATCTTCATCAGTCAGATTTTTACATGTAATGACTTCATCATCACATGTTTCGAACAATTGCATGTCACAATCTGAGAATGATGAAATTTTGTGCTTTTCTACCCACATTGCGATAGGTAAATCTTCATAATCATCTTCAACATTCTTTGCTTCTTATTCGTTGGAGCCAGGTGATGGCTGAATGGCTAGGGTGCTGGCTTTCGGTTCAGATCCTGTGGGTCCCACTGTTGACATGGATATTTGTAGCTGTTCGGAATCGGCTTTAAACTGTAGGTCCCAGTCTAATTAACCCTTGTGTAGCAAAAAGTTCACTGTAGCACTCCAAACCAAACCAAATCAACATTCGTTGTATTTTCAACATTCTCAAAAAGTTTAAAAAATAAAATAAAAATCAATAGTCAACTGAATAAAAGGTTCGTTATAGCCCATTCTTAAGATTTCGGAGGTTCGCTATAAAAGGATAAATTAGCATTAAATACAATAGGAAAATGGCGAGACCAAAATTTTCGTTCACTATATCTGAGTTTGTTATATACCGGGTTCACTATAATGGGATTCGACTGTAGTAAAATATAATAGTAAAATGAATTACTAAAAAATATTTTTATTTTCTTATTTCAACAGTTTTGGGGGAAAAATGACTCGCAGAAAAGTCACATCAATCTAAAATATAAAATAGACAGTCTTGAAAATGTAATTCCACTTTTTGTGTAAGAAATGATTAGTTTTTTGATTAATTCTGTTTTACAGTGTTATTTTACATCTTAATATACTGACACATTAAAAAAAATAAATTATTTTGCTTTAAAATTCTTATTTTCATAATTGGTGAATATTTCCAGGCTGAAAAGGATTAAGTTAGTGCTGCTTTTATCTCAGAACAATTATAACAACAGTAGCAACTTAACATTTGTGATAGTATTCTGACAGAATTTCAAATGATTTTGAAGCTGAAGCTTTTCTATTAATATTGGTAATAACATTTTAAAATACCGAGTAATTGTACTGATTCATCACATCATCAATATATACATATTATCTGTCTCAATAGATATCATACATTCAAATATCATCTCTTCTATCATTGCTAAGCTCAGTCTCCAGAGTTCTTATGCAAGGACTTCTCAATTTGAATATTCGTATTCAAACTAAAAAATTGATATCTACTTTCATCTGCAAATATAATTTCATACCAGTGTTTAGAATCTTTAATATTAAATTAACAATTAAATTCCCAAACATTACAAGCAAAATTAATTTATAGATATTTTCTAAAATTTTTAAACGAGGTAGAACTTTAAGCACTAAATTTAACAATTAGACTTGAAAGTATGTCCATATAAAGTACTGCAGTGCAAGTAGATCATAGATTTTAAACAAAGCTTATAAAGCTTTCTATTAAGTTTGTATGGTATAAGGACAATTTTTTAGTCTTTTAGGATAATTATAATAATGGCATTAACAGAAAGACTAAAAGCAGTTTTAGGAAACTTCAAACCATTTAATGCAGATCATAAATACTTGTATGTAAGCATATATATACTAGGAACTAAAGTGAATTTACAATGGTCCAATGATGGAGCTATGCAAACCATTGAAATAAATAAGTGAATTAAGTGGTAGTTTCAATATGCAAGGTTGTTTGGTTAACATTAAGAATCCTTCTGCACATTTTATTTTACTTAGCATGTGCAACAAATATTCATAGTTTTTTAATAACTATTACTAATCAAAAGATATCTATTTAATTACATAAATAATAAAAATAATTTGAAAAACCAGGAAAAGAAAACTAGTAACATTAAACAAAAGTGCAATATTTTTTACATAACCAACTAGGTATAGGTATTTAAATACCTACTAAGAAATTCAAATTATAAGAGTTTAATACCCTAGTCTATTTTGAAGATGATTTCTGATGTTCGCAGTAGAAAAGATAATTTTACAAATAGATTTTTTTCTATTTGTTTGCCTTTGTCATATCTGTGAGATAATTCTAACTTTATCTTATTAACTTGTATATATATAACAAGTAACACTACAAAATCATACGAAACAGCTGCTTAATACTCAGGTCAGGAAAAGAAAACTAGTAACATTAAACAAAAGTGCAATATTTTTTACATAACCAACTAGGTATAGGTATTTAAATACCTACTAAGAAATTCAAATTATAAGAGTTTAATACCCTAGTCTATTTTGAAGATGATTTCTGATGTTCGCAGTAGAAAAGATAATTTTACAAATAGATTTTTTTCTATTTGTTTGCCTTTGTCATATCTGTGAGATAATTCTAACTTTATCTTATTAACTTGTATATATATAACAAGTAACACTACAAAATCATACGAAACAGCTGCTTAATACTCAGGTCAGAAAATATGTAGTAGATAAATATCTATTTAAAAGAAGCACAGAAACATGTCTTGAATATAGTCAACATCTCCAGCAAAAATAGCATATAAAATAACTCACACTATAGAAAAATTCTTATTTAATTACCTTATCTGAAGCTTGGGGATCATCCCGATTTTTATCTGGATGGTATTTTAAAGCTAACTAAAAACAAGAAAAAAACTATTAAAAAAATTTCTATTAACAATATCTCAAAACTAAACAAGACATATACAATTACAGTGATTAAATTTGATATGCAATATGATTCATCCTTCTTAAAATAAAACATCAGATTTTTGAGTATCTGAAACAAAAAATAAAAAAACTTGTACATAAGCAGAAAAAAAGTATTTTAAAATAAAAGTCATACTTTAACATCTTTTAATAAAAAATTAGAAAGTAAAAACAGAGTCATATCTCTTCTAAATTTAGGCTTGCATAAATGTAGTGACTGAAAACAAAATACTGTTCTGTTATAAACTATTGCTCTTAATGATTGCCAAATATAAACCATTAAGTGAGAAAAAAAAATCTTGAAGTAGCAAAGTTTTATATTTAAAACAACACATTTTATATTTATTATAATTATTTTAGGAAATTAAGTTTGCTCATAAAAATAAGATGAATATTGTAAAATTTTAAAGTACAACTTGATAACAAGAAAGCTAATACTTTTGTGATGAATCAAAACTCCATGACATATATATATAGAACAATAGATGCTAACAAAGAAAAACTGTTATAAGACTAGACATAAAGTACAAATTATGCTTCAAAATTAATTTTCACAAATTAAGGAATGAATCAGATATTCAAATAGACGCAGAAATAAAAAAAAAAAAAAAAAAAAAACAAGAAATAATTTTAATACAACAAAGTTTCAATACAACTTTATAACTTCAAAAATCTAATAAACAAAATTTTTTTACCTGGCGATATTTTTTCTTGATTTCATCTTTGGTAGATGTTTTTGGTAACTCAAGTATTTGATATAAACTTTCTCCAGTTGTACTAAAAAATAAAATTTATCTCAGAAATATTAAATAAAAATAAATTAAGAGAAATGCAAAAGAAATTGTACCACAGATAATTTGAAAGCAGAAATAATATTTGTTGAACATAATCAACTCTACTTAATAAGAAGAAAGTTTGAATATTTTTTAAAAATTTAATATATGTGGTAAGCTTAAGATAAATTTATATAAAATGCTCATTCAATAAGAAAGGATGCTGAATTTAAAAATATTTTATTTGAGTATATAAAACAAAATTGCAAGAAGATAATTCATACAAGAAAATATAATGGAAAAGAGAAAGAGAAAAAACTATATCAACCTGATTTTCATAGCATTTGCTAATGTTAGACATGCCTAATAAATTGTGTGTTAAAGGTATAAATATAAACAATATGTACGAAAGTAAATACATTCAAAGACTACAAAGAGAAAAAATGGAATTCTAACTAATATTAAGCAGCAAAAATAATAAGAACTATTACCAGATTTTAACACATATAAATACACAACTTATAATCATTTATTAGATTATTTAAGTTGAAAAAAAAAGTTTTTTTTTCAGAGCTACAAAAAGAGAAGATCAGAAAAAAAGAAGAGATATAATGTTTTCTAAAAGTACTACCAAGTTACGCAGTCACAAGCAAGAGAAAATAAGATGCTTCAATCCCTGTTACAGTAGGGTGGTCCAAAAAAATTAACTTTCGAAATATATTGTTCAACAAGGTTTATTTTATTATTTTACATGTAAATAATGCGCACAGATTTTTTTCCCCCTCCAAAATAATATTTGCAGGTTGCTCAAGCTCAAACTTTAAAAGTTCAGATTAACAAAGATTTCTTGGAAGTAGTCGGAAAGCTCTTTTAGTGGTTTGCTACTAGATGAAGCAGGAATTGTTTTTGTTCTTTGTCTTTTGTAAGGGTTTCATTATATTTTTGTATTAGGCTTATAGCTCTTTCAGCATTGTCATTTACAACTTTCACTTTTTAAGCACTTTTCTCGAAAGTCACAAAAAGCAAGGATCACTTTCCCTCTGAAATTTTCTGAATCATCTGATCACTTTCTGATTTTTCTATGAAAGCTTGTGGTTTAATTTTACTTCCTCTAACCATGGCATCAAAGAATTGTTTTGTCTTTTCAGTCACAAGTTCCTCAATCTTTCCATTTTGCTCTTCATTTTTTAGTTCCAGTCGATAATCACGGGTGGGTTTTGGTGAATGATCAAGATTTTGTATAATTTTCATATTTGTGTCAATGCTGACTGTTATAAAAAAAAGCTAATGCTACTAAGTGCTCAGATAAATACAATAGGTGTCTGGAAAATGTCGATAATGCTATATTTGCTACAGAAGGATTTGGATATTTCTTCAGGTCATTGTAAGGGGCCTTAATAGCTTGCGGTGCTTCATTCCAATATTTAATATATATTAGGCTCACAAAAAGGCACAATTCTATAATCTTATCAAATTCTTCAGATGACAGCTTAAATTGTTCTCGAAAAAGGTATATTATTAGGGCATAAATATCTTTAGCCATCCATCGAGCATCATGTATGGGTCCAGGAGCGCAAAACAACTGATTATTATTATCTCTCCCAAGAAAAATTAATTATAATTGCATAAACTCTTTATAGTCATCCCTTATAATTGTAGATTTAAGTGCTTTTGGTAGAAATGTTAACATATACTCTCTCAGTTTAGTAAAGTTTATATTGTCAAATAGTTCCTTATTTGCTGGATTATAAGCAGCTTTATCTATTTCCGGCCATACATTCTTAAAATGCTTAAATATTACAGTTTCTGGACCTTCAGCTGGGCCGAATATAACAGAAAACACATTGGATAGTACAATCTCCATTATATGGTGACAACATACAATCCAAATAAGATCTGTGCCTAAATATTTTTGAATTGTGATGCATGCACCTTTGTGTAAACCAGTATTAGCGGCTGTGGTATCGAACACCAGTCCTTTAATTTGAGATATAATATTTCATTTCTGAACTGTCTCAATACATGCTTTTGCTTGTAATTCTCCAGTTCCTCTTCCGTTCTTCGGAATTCGAAGGAGCTTCTCTTGACCATTTTCTGAAACAATAACGGCAACTCAATCAACTTTTGTTTTTGGATCCATCAGTATCTGGTAACATCTTACCATCCCAGTATAATAATAGAGGTTCATCTAGAGAAATTTTTTCTGTTTCTGTAGCTTGTTGCCTCCCTTTTTTTCTATGTCTCCTTATTGAGCTTCGAGAAAGGTTTTTTTTTGGAGAAATATTGTTTCCAAGTGCACATGCAACAGCTCCAGCCATGAATACAGCTTTCCGATCAGAATTATTAACACAATCTAGTGCACCTACAACTTCAGGATACTTAAATATATTTTTTACATATTTCTTTTCAGCAGCTTCAGGAACTATAGTTGTAGTATTGAGATCGGATTGGGATGTAGATGACAGCGGCAGGTACTCTTCTTCACTTTCAAATTCTATCGAATGTGAAGTTTCCGAGTCTGATAATTCTGACATGGTCTTTTCTACCCTAATTTGTAATTTTGCTTCTAATTCTTCATATTGTTCTTTCATTAACACTTAATTATCTTCCTGTTTTATGTTTCTTATTTCTTTTTGTATAGTTTTTATGTCAACTCCACTCATAGAACAACAAAAACATCTTTCTGCTTTGAAAGAATTCTCTGTCTTCTTTGTTGCTTATTTGGCTGATGGCATCCTTGGTAGATATATCAAATAACTTTTCTAATTTAGCCTTCAAAATGTTTTCTTTAAGTCTATCTTCTCCTGAATTTCTATTTTTATTCTTTTTTAGGCCTAGATATTCTTCATATAGTTTTTTAAGTTTCACAATGAACAAGTCTATCCGCTGAGTGGGTATTCTAGCCCTTTGCCATATTTCGGTAACTGTTTCACATGTCTGTTTATAACAAATAGAAAGCTTATTTTTGCCATCCAAATGATGGAATTCAAGTATATCAAGTCCTCTAGGAAGTCTAGCTGTAGACAATTTACACTTCGGTGGACCTAATAACCAATTTTTAGAGCCTATTCTGAAGTTTTTGGATGTAGAAGCCATATCTAAACTGAAAACAAAAGGAAAGCATTACTACCGATAGATGAACAAATAAAAAATAAATAGCTAGATATAATATAAAGATATAATTACCTCATAAATTTACATTAAAAACACTTCCTTTTTCTGAGAAAATTTCTTTCTGGATCAAAATTTGGAAGGAAATAAAAAACAAAAGTTCAGGTACAAGTCTGGTAATGGAATGAAATTGAAATACAGTGGTAACTCGACTTACGAGTTTAATTCATTCCATGACGGAGCTCGTAACTCGAAATACTTGTATCTCAAATCAATTTTCCCGATTGAAATGAATGGAAATGCCATTAATTCGTTCCAGGTTCCCCCAAAACACCGCAATTTTTTGTTACATGTTTTTAAATAAGAAAAATGTGCTTATAAACGGCGAACATTGTATAAAAATGCAATACAATAGAATGTACTGCAATAAATTTGTTTTTTTAAGTGTAATGTACAACATTTACCTAGGAGATCAGACTTCAAGATGCTGATGGAAGAGGAGGAGAAAGGCTGAACTGAAAAATTAAATCTTATTCGTTGATTTTTGACCTTTGCGCCCCACTTTCCTCACTTTTGCTTTTACTACTCTCTTAAAGTGAACGAGTGAGACATGAAAGCTGGGCAATTGTTGCATCGTTCACTGTGACTGTAATGTCCAGATTCTTCTTTCTGAAGAAGGGGGAGAGCTTGCGATCCTAGGACCAAGGTTATCTCATCCCTTAGACCCCATGGGGAGTTCCAGTGTGGGGGAGGGAATTGAAGCTATCTCTATGCAAGAGAGGTTGGACACTGTTCGGTTTCAGAGGGCGACTCAAGTTTGGGCAGAGCAAGCTGCCCCGAGTTGTAATTATTCAGTGTTAATCCCTCGGACTGGATAATAGTCTCAGAATAATATGTATACAGTTGTATAATAATTGCACACAAAGGTTGTAAATATTATATGCTTCTTGTGTTCTCAATTGATAAGCACATAACATGGCATTCGCTGCTCAAACTAGTGGTGGGATATCTGAAGCTTCCTCGTAACTCGAAGCAAAAAATGTACTGAGAGAATGCTCGTATCTCGAAAAACTCATAAGTCGAGGTACCACTGTATAAATATTTCCTTTGCTATGTGGCGCCATCTGGTGACCTTCCAATAAGTTATATGTTGTTTGAAAATACAAATGTTGAGCGACCTCTAAATATTATCGGATTGGCCTGAAATTTTATTTACATACATTTTGAATACAGAGTAACAAAATAGGGCTTGTGGAAGGAAGATTCTTACACTTTTATTTTTTAACATTATGTCATGGACCACCTAGAAAAAAAATTTTACAGCCTAGAAAATTTTTTTTTTCCTTTAATACTCTCTAGATAAGTAGTTCCTAATCAGTGTCCATGGACCACAGGTAGTCAAGAACCGAACAAGTGGTCCACAAGGTCAGTATGGATGAAGTAAGATAGGTTTCATCATTTCAAAACGACCATGAATTTTATAAACTTACGAGATTTTTTATTTATTTTTTTTTTTTTTTGTGTTGTTGTTCACATTTTGAAATTCCTGTATTTCTTCTACTTCTTGATGTTTCAAATATGAAAAAATTCCTGTTCTGCTTAAAAATCCCTAATATATTTTCTATGACAGAGTCACAGTATTACAGAAATTTTACAGATGGTAAAGCAAATACAAGCTCAAAAAAAGCTAATTGATTTATAGGCTTTTATGTTTATATTATATTTGTTATTATTTGAAACTTTTTGTTAAAGTTGTTTATCATAAATAGTCTGTTTATTCAGAAAATAAAACTCATTTTTGCCTATAAAAGGTATGATTAGGATCCCCAAGGATTTTTTTTTTTTTTTTTTTTTTTTTAAGTGGTCCCTGATCATCAGAAGGTTAGGAACCACTGCTCTAGATTGTGCAGAATTCATATGATTTGATATGTAATTCAGATATTAAGCTACTATGCAAGAAATTACTTTAAAAATTATATAAAACTAGGTCTTGAAAATTGGTCTAAAAGAGACTAGAAGTTTAGGTTTCACTTTCCTACAGCTGATCTTGCTCACTCAAGTAATAGAATTTGAAGGATTCTTCTAATCAAGCACTAATTAATCAGCTCAAGATTACAAAGATAGTATTGAAAACTACCCCATTAATATACTAATTGATAAAATGTTAGATTTACAATAACAAAGACTGTGACAACAACCAAAAAAAAATTGAAAAGTACTGAAATTTACTAATTAATAATTAGAAATTTTAAACTTGTCTATTTGATTATGATAAAATGTTTAAGGTACAAATTTCAGCTACCTGTTATACATGTCAAAATTAATAAATTCATTTTTAATTTTAAACTGATATTTTCCAGATAATGCTTAATGTTTTGACACAGTTGGTAAATACCATAACATTTAAATTTCATGAGAATATCCCATTTCCAATTTCTAAAGCACCAGGCAGAGCCAGACATAGCAACTAAGGCCTTCCGAGATTAAATCCCTACATGTGAATAGACTGCCACCACAATTTAGACCAGTCATACTCAACCTTTTTTTTCTTGGACCACATGCATATATTTGCTATGCAATGCAGGCCGCACCCTAGTATACTATACATCATAACGTAATAATGCAAAAAAAATAAAACTCAAAACCTATATGTATTCAGATGATAATTTAAAAATGATTATGATTTTCTTTATGTTAAAACAAACTTCAGACTATTTTAAGTTTAAAATTGCAACTGCTACTCTCAAAATGTCATTGAGGTGAGAATCAATATGCAGATTTCTATATACATTCTTTGCATATATCATTTTGAAATTGGGTGATTTACAAAGATATGTTGATGCGAACAACGTGAGCAGCAGGTGGCAGATTTTTGTACAGTTTTGTATTTTTCAGGAGCTCATTTACAAAACTGTGTTTACAAAATCACAAGCCTGATAATGATTGTGAGTGCTTCTATTTGTAGCACACAGGATGCAGTTTGAGTACCCCTGATTTAGACCAAGCCAACCTCAGGAGTGACATTTGGTGGGCTTGTACCTTCCCCTATCTTCTCTGACATCATAGGACATGCCAGTCTACAGATTTAATGTGCCCATATCTAACTTAGGCACAAAGGAATTTAATGGCACCATTGGGATTCGAACCGAGCATCTCCAGTCCAAAGCCCAACACGTTACCACTAGGCTACCTAGGCCACAAGAGAGAATACCTAGAAGACCCATTTAGCTAGCCATTACCAGTATCTTTAAGATTAAAAGTAATGAAGTAGTGAGTGCTTCATTTCATACAGATTAAAATATCTGAAAGAGATTACAGGTATTTTTATATAATGTCATCATTCAATTCATAATCAGCACAGTTAAAAGATAAAAAAATTTTTAAAAAGTAGCTTCAGGAGCTGAGCACCTTATTTTACAAAAGTCATAACATTATTCAATATACTACTATTTTAAAGGTGCATGCACTGATTTAAGCATTACAGCATGTTATAGGGGGAACTACATCATGCTGATAGGGGAAGAAAGAAATCTTACCTTAACGACAATGTGTCCATAGTAATATCTTACACTTGAGTGTTATTTAAAGAAGTAAATTAGAGAAGAGAGTAAAGGACAAGATAAGCACTTCCTGGGTAGAAAGGGGAAACACAAATGTGTTTGAAAAGATTTACATAATAACTACAGTGCTCTCCAACTTTTATAATTGAAACACTTATTTTAAATTAATGATACAAAATAATCTTAAATAATTGGTAATACAACTTTTAAAGAGAAAATAAAGGAGGTTGATTATCATACATAAAAATTTTAAAAAACAATGCCAAACAAAATAAGTTAATAAAAGAACAAAAGCTCAAGTACTTTTCAATATTGATATACAAAATTGTCATTTAAAATATAATTTTAACGCTCTGAAATATACAAAAATATCTCATTTTTGCTTAAAATTTTGAATTGGAGAAAAAAAAAATGCTTTTAATACTAGTATTTAAAAGAAAAAAATTTCAAACAAGTGGCTAAATTACTTATTAAAATTTATGAACACAGTTGAACAGCACTGCTCTTAAAATCCAAAAAAAAATCTGACATTAAAGAACAATTACACGTGTAATCTCAATATAAAATTAATATATTACATGCTTGTGTATTCTTAATTTAATCAACACTGTGGATCAAATCCCGTATGTATGATACATAAATTAGTATCTTGTTGCTTGAAAAAAAATTAATTTACAGAGGAAATTTAGAAAAAATTTTAAAATGAGAACTGTTATTAGACAACTCTAAAAATCTTAAGTTAATCTACGATCAATAATTTTGTTGAATAATATCAAATAACTAATAAAATAAATTATTCTCAATATTCTGATTCATTAAACATGTAACTTATTGGTTATTATCATGATAATCAATTACCATGTCTTGCTAACAGTTACAAGTAATATGAAAACAGATAAGACTTTCACAGGAAGTTAGCAATTAATTTGAGGTTTGGGATAGATGCACTTCCTGTCACACTTTTGCTGCTTCTAAATTAAAATGCAAAGCTATGAATACACTTTTATTAATTGAAAGATTCATTCAATTTATAGATCCTTTAGATCTATTTTTATTCATAGCTGCCATTTCTGATTCTATACACATATTAACCTCCTATAGGCTGTAAAATTCAATGGAAGATAAATAGAACTAGAGTAAAATAATGTATAAAAACTATACAATAATATATAAAATACAGTAACAGTATAATTTGTTAATTTATAATTTATTTGTTAGAAGACAACCTGCCAGAGAAGGGATCTATGAGTAAAATCATTTGAGAAAATCCTAATTTAAATAAATCATATGTAAAACTGTAAAAACCATAATCCTGAGTATGTATACATATGGTTTATAACTTTAATAATTTTTATAATGCCATAATACTCTGACGACAGTGAGAAAATTATAGTGACTAGTGAAAGTTATAAATTACAAATTTAACATCTTGAAGTATTAATAACTTTTAATTTGAAGTGAGAATCATTACATGTAATTTTAATTTTAACAACTCTAGAAAAAATTTTTAAATTGATATCTTTTAAAAATATTTTTTGTTACTTTCAATGATAAGCAATAAACAAGAAGAAAAAGGTACAAGAAAACAGTCAACAACAAGGAAAAAAATAAATATATTAATTGCACAATGCTCTTGCTTCCCTATATCAGCTGCAGAGATCTCCGGCTGACAATGCCCAACAGGTCTGGAGATAGAAAATGTCCACAACTTGTGTCCATAAATTGAAGTTATAAACATGAAATTTTTTCACATAATTAAAAAAGATCACATTTATATGTTCTAAAAAATTTATATTTTTGACCTAACAATTATATTCTTTTGGTCTTCTAAATTCCTTCCTTCAATTAATACTTCCCATTTTTACTACATACTTCTAAAATATTTTCCCAAATAAATCCCTGCTAGTACTCTTTAAAAGTTTTAATGCTTCAATTTTACAATGCCACATATTTCCCGTCCATGAACTTCCATCCCTAGCACTTTAATATACATCAATGAATATTGATCTTGACAATCATGATGTATCCTTGTCGGCTACATCAACAGGAAATAAACCACATTGAATTATTATCATGCATGTTCTTTGATAAATTTAATAGTTAACGGTATATAGGTATATAATTGAGGGACTAAATTCAGCAAGTTCTTTTGTTTGTGTGTGTGTGTATACATATAGTTAAATGTGATTTCTCCCTCCTCTCAAATATCTTAAACCTTTCAGGCATAAGAAATAAGATTGAGAAATACAAAAAATATTTTAAAATTATTTTGCTACTTCTCATACTGTTCTAGGTTTAACCTAAGAGCTCCTGCAGTTATTAAAGAAATTATACTTCCTGAATAAGACAAAATATTAAAACTAATCCTCATAAATGAGCATTTTAAAAAGGGTAAAAAAAATAAAATTGAATAACTACAATATGATTGAAAAGAAAATCAGAATACGAAAATTTACAAAAGAAATAAATCAAATATAATGTCGAAAATAAAAATCAAATGAATTAAGCTATTAAAGTAAAGGAAGCAGCATGAAAAAACTATAATAAAGGACTATATATTGCTTAGTTTCAAATAAAATAAGGCTGATATGATTTTACATTTGAAAATAAGCATGCTCAACGACTTTGTAAGGTGTATGAGATTCATTTCATTATAATCCTATACATTGATAGTCAGGTTACATATTAAAATTAAGGCCCCATTTTTTCCATTTGCATTCTGTTTTTGATCAATTATCTCTGAGTCGATGCATTAAATTATACATGATTTTTAAAAATACATGAATAATTTGAAGAACAATTTATGTAAAAATCTACAACAGTTTTACAGACCAATAACACTTCAATGCTTATGAAAAACTATAAAATTTAAGTATTATAAATAAAACAACTCATACCAATAAATGGAAATTAGTGAAATTTTAACCTTGTTTTAATTTTGACAATCTTATAATAAAATTCTTAAAAATTACAGTGGATCTAGTGATGGTTAATGATTCAAAGCTTATCTTTAAAAAAATCTGGACTCTCAATAGTGGACATTTACCCTAGCACTATGACCCATACAACCTAAAAAAAAATCCTTCCTCTAAATATTTAGATTCTTAAACTTTTCCCCTGCATCAAGAAACTTTGATGTCCAACATATAGTGGCATGGGAAAAAAATTAAGTACCTAATTATAAAAGCATCGACAAGGACACACCTTCATTTACAAGTCATTAAATATATGCTAAATATTCCCAGTCTCTATTTTCCTGAATATCATTACTTCTCACACGACTGGAATAGATGAAGACTGCTTAACTATATAGCTATATTTATATGCTACATGCAAAGTTTTATATTAACAACCGATATGGAACTCTGCTGTCTCCTATAAGCTTAAAGGTTAGTTATCAAAAACTGAGGGTGTCATACGAAACTTTCAACTACTGTCATTAACATAAGTTTCAAGTACAGGATAGATCATTCAAACAATTTTAGTAGCTCCTTTAGAAAAAAATGATGCTTTATCCATCATTTTATCATTAATTATTCCTATGAAAATTCATATAAGATTCTTTCCTTTGATTAAAGATTTATTATTGATAAAAATAAATTCTATCTCATCAGAACTATTAAGAAATAGTGCCTATGAATTTGCCTTGTATACATTTTGTTCAGAAGGTATTTAATGCTAAGGAGATAATAACATGAGAAAAACAACAGCAGAACAGGCAAGAATGCTTAGAAAATTTTGTATTTTAAAACCTTAGGTAGGGTATATTTTAAGAAAAATTAATGACATAAATCCTGTTCTAAAATTTCTATCAATATAGCTGTTATTTAATAAATATTTATGAGAACTTGTAAGACTCTTAAGAATTACTTGCATATAACTACAAAACTAAGACTTTCATACAGTGTTCAAGGTCATAAAATGCAAAAAACATACTATAAATTTGGTACAGAGAAATTAGAAACTGGACTGCACAGCAATTTAATACTCAACTCATATGAAGTAAAATTTATGCTATAAACTCTGTACTCTAACACTGTATGTATTCTGTACTCTAACACTGATAATGAATCAAGAATGTCATACAAATATGTTTTACTATTAAGATTTTATACAACAGTGTTTAGACTATACATCTACCTCAGGATTCTCTATAAGCACTGATATAATCTTTTTGTTTTTAAAAAACTGATGTTATCTTAGGAACAAAAATAGTGACCAGAATTACATTTAAAATTACTCTTACCAAAGAAAAATAGATACTTTCTCAGATAAACAGAGAAAATACCAGATTTTCAAAAATATCACACTCACCTGAGTTTACGAGCAGTACGATCCATTAAAAAGTATTAGTACACAGGGAAATGATCTCTATAAAAGAATTTTATTTGAAAATGTAACTAAAATACTTTTTAAACAAATACTATAACAATTCAAATCTGACATGAAAGAAATTCCTTGCAATTTTTTTATTAGATTTTAAGGATACATTATACACATGTAGAAGAGATGTTTAGTTCCAAAGAGTAATTTTAAGTGCCAACTGGTTACATTACAGAAAACTTATGTTTATTTATGCAATATATATTCTTCAGACTATTCAAATCCTTATATTTAAATAGAAATATAACTACTTGAAGCATCACACAATGATGAAAACTCTCTGGAGTATTTTCCTCTGATAATATTTATATATCATACCCTAAAAACTCGAAAGATATGTAAATGGTTACTGTATGTAAGCTTAACCCAAGAAAAATGAAGGCGGAATTGTTGATTAATTGAATAATTATATTCAACATGACATAAATTGAAATTTTCCAAAGGGCCACAAATAAAAGGTGAAATTAATATTTTGTAAAATTCGGAAATTAAATTATTCAGCTTTAAGATTCACCTTTAAATGGCGTTAAATGGAAGGGAGTTATTATTTAAAGAGTTTCTGAGGGGATATTTAACAAATTTGACAAGGGTAAAAACCTCTTGAATGCAACGACAATTTAAAAGACAGGGATATAAGATTATCTCACCTAAATTTTCTAAAGGGACTGATTAAAAAAAAAGCTAACGAAAAAGGCAAAATATTACACCATATTCAATAAAAACCTATAAGAATCAATTATCGGCAACTAAGCAACTTAAACCAACAGCTGTACGATGTTAAGTTGCCGTTGCCGCTGGTTGAGGAGTGAAAGTTGTAGCTAAATTTGAAAGCAAAACTCGTGAGTAAACACCCGTAAACGAGGAGAACAAGATTGTTGTAACCAATGATAAAAAGGAAAATAACAATAAAGTTGTGATTTATCAGTGGTCAGTTTTAATTTCTTTGAAGTTTAACTTTTTTTTTCTTTTTTCTAACGGGGCAGGTACTTTGACTTTCGACATTTTGCCCATGAACATCGCGGAAGTTGTTTTTTTGCATGAAGTTTCATGGTTTATTTTGTCTGGTTCATGAACCAACATTTCCCACTGATCTTTTAATCTATTTTACTTTAAGTGTTGTTCAATAAAAAGAATAATAAATATATACATATATTGCCCAACAATTCACTGCATATCAAAATATATATATATATTTTTTTACATAGCTTTTTCTCTCAAATATAAGTGATGTGCTATGAAAAAAATATTATCAAGCATTCAGGGTTGTTAACTATCACTCATATTTTTCTCCTTCCTGGGCTAGCCCTAACAACTAAGAAAATCGTAGCTCTATGTAATGCTCAAAGCTTTATTGCTCCCGTTGCGTTATGCAAAAAATGTCTTCTCCGGAATCCTTATATTTTTAACTTCTCAACTTCAGAACGTAATATGATTTCATAGCGAAGTAAAGCTTTATCTTAAATGTCAGTGGCGGACCATCGCACAGGCGTAAGAAGCACGCACTTGGTGCTCCCGAAAGTTAGCAGGTTCAAAAGGGGATATATTATGAGAGTCCCAGGCAAAGACACCATCTTCATCCAATTCACCGAACGACAAATGGCATACAAGTTTTTACTACCTAATAACTGCATCCCGCTTGTTACTCCAAAAACCCATTACTTTACCACCTGATGACTATTCTATAAAATTTCCTTTTCGACCGTGAGAAAATATCTTAAGTAATAAATAGTATTTAAACAAGGGGCCCTCAAAACTAGATTGCGCTTCAGGGTCTCCAAATGTTTCACACGCCATTGCTAAGCTAACACGTTAGTGAAATACATTGATAGTCATTTCTAGAAATGAAAGAAAATTTTCTATCTAGGATACAAATCTTGAAAATTTTCAAGAGAATTATAAAACCAGAATTTTAATTCACCATGAACACTTGAATCCAGACTATGGGAAGAAATTATGTCCTTTTTAATGATCTAAAAATAATTTACCAGATACATAACTCCCATTTATAGAGATAAAACATTTTTTTCAATACTTTAGGTGCACCAGTGAAATAAAAAGAAGCGTCTAAAAAATTGGTAGAGCCGGACGATGGCCAGGACGCTGACGATCGATAACAGTTTGCGGGTTAGAGTTCCAATGCTGGCATGGATGTTCGTAGTCGGCTTTAAACAGTAGGTCCCGGTTTAATTAAGCCTTCATCTACCCCCCCCCCCCCACACACACACACACACAAAAAAAAAAAAAAAAAAAAAAAAAAAAAAAACAGCGTAGCGCTCCCAACCAATCATCAACCCAAAATTCGTAGAATATAATTAAGTAATAATTACAAGATAAAAGAACTTTTAATGTACCATGTTTTTAAATTTTCTGTGAATCATAAAAACTTGACAATTCTATGTATTAATTAATACTTAAAAAATTTTTTTTTGATGAATTATCCCATCATCTTGAAAGAAAATTAAGTTGATTGGAAGTTAACTTGCGTTTAACTTTTCGTTCCCGTTTCAGGCGATAGATGGCTGCACCAGTCTACAGAACAAAATTAACTGAAAATGGATTCAAATCTGCTTAAGATTGCTAAAAGTATTAAAAAAATGCATTGTCATCATGTTAAGAGCTATCCTAAAAGTTTCAAATGTCTAGCTAGTCAGGAAGTTAGTTGTAAATCGATTGCAAGATTTGTAAGGGACAAACAAACACACAAACACGAAAGCAAGTTAATAAAAACATGGTAAAAATTCTGATCCCGAAAAACCTGGTTCTACCACACTCAACTTGCAATAGACATTTATCACTGGGAAACAGATTTGGAGTTTATATCCTTGATATCCCCCGATAAATATATGAGGTGTTTCAAGTGATTGGGGCCTGAAGACAGTGGCAAACCCCAGGGGGGGGGGGAGGCAAGAGGCCATGACCCTCCCCAAAGATATAGAAATTGCATTATAAATATTTTTATCCATTCATCTCGCCCCCCCCCCCTCCCCAAAGAAAAAATCATGGGTGCGCCACTGCCTGAAGATATCTCCTATATATTAACAACCCTCAACAAAATGTGATGGTCCAGTAACTATGTGACGTCAAGCAGTTTCATTTTCGGCAGAACGCCGTATAATCGTCCTCTTTTAATGCGGCAGCGACTAACTTGTAACAAAATGCTGTTACTTGTAAGACGAGTATCTGGTAATGAGTGTCCAAAGCGAGCAACGAGCTGAGCCGTTAAGTCATGTTACACTGAACTGTCAAGTTTTTTCGCAAATCCCTTTGATTGCCACATTACAAATCAGAATAGGTCGCACCGAACTAGAGCATCTTTGGAGCCGAGCATTTACGAAGAAATATGAGTGCACTTGTAATGCAATGAGAATTACCACACAGTATTTTTGAGAATAGGGGATTTTTTCTTCCTAAAAATCTATGGTAAAGTTACAACTCAAGTTCTCCAATTAAAATAAACACTATGAACATAAATTGCTCAAAACAGGACTAAATCATGATTTGGCAGCCTTTTTTTTATAGCTAGAAAATAATATACAATTAAATGTAGTTGTATGTAATCTATATATATAAAACAGCTCCGTAACTGACTGACAGATAACGCACAGACCACACCACTGGACCTAAAGGGCTGAAATTTTGCATGGCGATTCTTCTTATAATGTAGGGGTACACTAAAATTTTTTGAAAAATTCTTCTAGATTTTTTTAAATTAAATTTTTAAGCTGTTTTGTAACTTTTTTAAAGTTTGCATTTAAAAAAATAATATGAGGGTTATAAAAATTATATCACGAGATAGATCATAAAAATTCCTTTAAAATGAAATCTTTTTTGAATCTTTACTTTCATTTTCTGATTTTTGGTGAATTTTTAAAGATTCAAGTTTAGAATTTAACTCATTAAATGCTGATCATGTGGTTTCTTTTCTTTTTGTGATACTTTAAACTAATTCTGCGTCACGTGCATAACAACAAAATAGACAAAAAAAAATAATTTTTTTTTTCTTGTTAATGTGGCAGACGATTGGACATTATCCAAAAAAAATATTAAAATACAGTAAAAGAAATGTTCCTAAAACTGTACTATGTACTTTAGTACACTGCTAAAAAAAATTAGGGGAGCAAGCAAAGAAGTTAAGAAAACCGTACGAGACAGCCATGTATTGGTATAAAATGGATAGTACACGCGTATCAATGCGCAATACAGAAAAAAAGACGTAAAAAAATTTGTAATTAAACTTTAATTCTTTGAAAATATGGAAAAAACATGAAAAGATGATTTAGGGGAATAATTTGGTTACATGTAAACGATAAAAAAAAAGTATTGTTAGAAATGATGCAAGATTTTTAATATGGCGGGTGGTCTCCTGGAACAGCTAAGACTGCTGCACACCTGTTTTCCATGGATGCGATGATGTTATCGATAAGACTTTGGGGAATACTGTTCCACTCCTCAAGAAGTGGACTGAATCTGGACTTGTCTGTAAACAGCACTTGGCTCCAATCATTGCTCAATGTTCAGCAGCCCATCTTCTTCGGGCCGTACGGTCAACGGAATGCAGACCATTGACCTACGTGCATAGAGACCTGCCTGATGAAGCCTATTACGTACTGTTTGGCTGGACACCCTTCATCCTGTTGCCAAGAGCAACTGTCTTTGCAGCTGAGTAGCATTGTCTGTTCGGTTTCGACAAGCTGTTAATAGTACATACTGGTCATCAGTTGCTGTAGTGGCGCGTGGCCGACCTTGCCCTGGTCAACGTCTAACATTCCCTGCTTCTTGGAATCTATTCCACAGCCTTGCAATGACACTTCTGGCGACTCCAACAGCGTCCGCGACACTACGTTGTGTTTGCCCGGATTCAAGTCTGCCTATAATACGCCATGCCATGTATTCCTGTAAATCACATTGTTGAGACATTTTCAAGTCACCTTTTCCCAAAAAGAATAACTGAGCAATCGAATTTCACAGTTAGGGCAGTGAAACAGATGTTTCTGCAACATCCCGATTTCCGCCCTTATGTTCTTTTTCTGGTTTTTGACGTCATGAACTTTGATTTGCATGTAAAGTTTTCTTCTTCTGTTTCCTGCTAGGCTTTAAATTATGGATGATTTATTTTATGTTACCTATCAGTGTAAGTATTTGCATAATTTCGTTAAAACCATGTGCTCTCCTAATTGTTTTGAGCAGTGTATGTTCTAAATTTAATTTGAACTAGCCGCTGCGCGACCAGCATGGTCGCTTTTAGTTTTATATTTTCTTTTGCAAAACAACTCAACTGAAAGTAACATGAAAGGAATGTTACCATTACCTGTCATCACAAATATATGTTGTAAGGGGTATTCTCTATAAGGCTGATTCTAGAACATCGTGATAAAAAAAATGTGAATTTCCATTACCTCAGAAAAGAGTTAAAGATAAGACTGAGAAACCCAACATCAATGATTTTAAAATTTACATCCCTCTTTGTATGTACTATTTTCCAAAATTAGATATCTACACTTTATCATTACAACACATAAGAAATTGTTGGGGAAAGTTTTAAAATATAGTGTTGATTACATCACTCTGTATGTTTTACTGTTCACAATGCAGATATCTACACTTAATCATATCAAATAATAAATTATTGAGAAAATTTCTTCACTTATAAAATGGAGAAAAAATTCAGCAAGTACTGAAAAAAGTGTAGATAATTAAATATTACTGGTTGTTGATTGCTATGCCGGCGACGGTTAAGCCTAACCTCACGATTATTTATGCTCTCTTTCACGCCTCTCTCTTAATGAATTATTTCTTCGCTTTCATTCTTGAGACTGTTCCCAATTTTCACTTGATCGTGCAGCTCGTTTTCAAACATTCCTGATTCCAGTGTGTAAATCCATGTTGACACGTGGTTGCAAATTGCGGACAACCGCTAATGTTTACATCTGGTAGTGGCAGCCGTTGCCATTCGGAGTATAGAAATATCGTTGATTTTTGTGCCGCATACCTACGCGTTTTATATATATAGATAGTTTCTTCTACATTATTTTGTCTATAAAAATATCCGTTACAATTCTTTATATATATATATATTAATCTTAATTAATTACAATGGTCAATGTATGCATTAATGGCATACATTGACCATTGTATTTAATTTGAAAACCCGTGTACTCCGTAGCAAAGCATGGGAATTCAGCTAGTTATGTCTATGAACATCTATATACAATATATATGAACAGATCTTGTAAAGCAAAATTATCACAGTTTATTAAAATTTGGTGATCAGCATTGCTCTCCAGGATACAATCTATAATCTTAAATACTCTGAAGTCTTTGTTAAGAAGCATTCTTTGATTTTTTTTTTGTATTTACTCACCATAAATGAATGAGTATGTGAATAAACAACTTTACACAAGACAAATATTTTCTATAAAATTTTATTTCCTCATATACAAAATGAAAAGTGAAAAGTTATATATATCAATGGACTATTTTTATGATTCACACAATGGCTTATAAGGTATTATACAACAAGGCGATATGATATGTACCGTCCAGCAGTCTCTGAGTTTCTAATAATCTTGACTACCTTCATAAAAAAAAAAAAAAAAAAAAAAAAAGATTTTAGGCCACTCTGCAACAAATACTAGGTAATTAAGAACAGGGTGACAAATGATTCAGGGTGACGATGTTCAAATGATTTTTAAAAGAAAAAAAGGATATTGCAAGACAATTTATTAATGTTGAATAATCTACCATATAAGACAAATGCCAAAAGTATAAACATTTCAAATTATTCTAAATCTCATTAATGAATTATAGTTAACCTTTACAGCTATTTCTAATATACTTATGTGTACATCTATTGCCATATGAATAAAAAAACACCCACCTGTCCACGTTTCAGACCATAATACCTAGCAACAGGATCACCAGCTTGAATTCTCATCAATTGATTTTCCTTCAGTTTACTGGAGTGTTATTAAGGAAATTATACAAACATTATAAAATACTTAATCATTTCATATCAAATTTTGTTAACATAATTTATGCTTCAAACAGTCATATAACATTACCTATTTTATAACGTAAAATCGAGAAAGCACTGTAGTTTTCATGAAAAACAGCTGTGCAAATTTCCCTGCTTTTTTTCTGCTTTAAAGAAAAGGAACACTTTTGCAAAATTTTTTAAGAATGTTTCTGCAGGTCAAATTTCTTATTAAGACTGAAATATGGGCACCTTACAGACAATTAAGTCCTTTTAAACTATGACCAAACAATTAAATAGCAAGGAAGAATCTCATACAGTAATAAGCAAAAAGTACTTATAATGCATTTATATAATTTTATTGCTGCAAGGACATACATATTTTACTTATTCAGCTGCGGGAGAAAAAAAATGAAGTGAAAATAATATTATTAAATCAAAACAGCAAGTGTCAGTAACAATGATCTTTTTAGAGAGAAAATGATAAGGATACTATCTGCTCAACAACTCTGATTTTTCTTCTGGTGTCATAACTACATGCTCAGGTACAAGCTATAAACAAAAGAGAAAAGAATCAAAATACTATAGAAGTTTTACAGACAAAAATGTTTTAACATCGCATTGAGTAACCATAACAAAACTTACTTCATGTTCTGTGATATTAATCAGTAATTCTGACTCAAGAAAATGCTCCAGAATATATTTTGGTGCCATATCCACTAAAGCCTAAAAAAATATCAGTATGTAAATTAAAATTAAATACACAATGTCATAAACATAGAGATCTAAATTATAGAATAAAAATAAGTGTTTCAGATATCAATTATTCATTGTTAATTTCATTTCAGTAAAATATAAAAATAAAGCTCTTCAAATTACACTAATTTTAAACATGACTTGCAGTTTAAAGTGGATAAAGTGGTGTTTAAAGTGGAGTTTGAATATTTTTTAAAAATTTAATATATGTGGTAAGCTTAAGATAAATTTATATAAAATGCTCATTCAATAAGAAAGGATGCTGAATTTAAAAATATTTTATTTGAGTATATAAAACAAAATTGCAAGAAGATAATTCATACAAGAAAATATAATGCAAAAGAGAAAGAGAAAAAACTATATCAACCTGATTTTCATAGCATTTGCTAATGTTAGACATGCCTAATAAATTGTGTGTTAAAGGTATAAATATAAACAATATGTACGAAAGTAAATACATTCAAAGACTACAAAGAGAAAAAATGGAATTCTAACTAATATTAAGCAGCAAAAATAATAAGAACTATTACCAGATTTTAACACATATAAATACACAACTTATAATCATTTATTAGATTATTTAAGTTGAAAAAAAAAGTTTTTTTTTCAGAGCTACAAAAAGAGAAGATCAGAAAAAAAGAAGAGATATAATGTTTTCTAAAAGTACTACCAAGTTACGCAGTCACAAGCAAGAGAAAATAAGATGCTTCAATCCCTGTTACAGTAGGGTGGTCCAAAAAAATTAACTTTCGAAATATATTGTTCAACAAGGTTTATTTTATTATTTTACATGTAAATAATGCGCACAGATTTTTTTCCCCCTCCAAAATAATATTTGCAGGTTGCTCAAGCTCAAACTTTAAAAGTTCAGATTAACAAAGATTTCTTGGAAGTAGTCGGAAAGCTCTTTTAGTGGTTTGCTACTAGATGAAGCAGGAATTGTTTTTGTTCTTTGTCTTTTGTAAGGGTTTCATTATATTTTTGTATTAGGCTTATAGCTCTTTCAGCATTGTCATTTACAACTTTCACTTTTTAAGCACTTTTCTCGAAAGTCACAAAAAAGCAAGGATCACTTTCCCTCTGAAATTTTCTGAATCATCTGATCACTTTCTGATTTTTCTATGAAAGCTTGTGGTTTAATTTTACTTCCTCTAACCATGGCATCAAAGAATTGTTTTGTCTTTTCAGTCACAAGTTCCTCAATCTTTCCATTTTGCTCTTCATTTTTTAGTTCCAGTCGATAATCACGGGTGGGTTTTGGTGAATGATCAAGATTTTGTATAATTTTCATATTTGTGTCAATGCTGACTGTTATAAAAAAAAGCTAATGCTACTAAGTGCTCAGATAAATACAATAGGTGTCTGGAAAATGTCGATAATGCTATATTTGCTACAGAAGGATTTGGATATTTCTTCAGGTCATTGTAAGGGGCCTTAATAGCTTGCGGTGCTTCATTCCAATATTTAATATATATTAGGCTCACAAAAAGGCACAATTCTATAATCTTATCAAATTCTTCAGATGACAGCTTAAATTGTTCTCGAAAAAGGTATATTATTAGGGCATAAATATCTTTAGCCATCCATCGAGCATCATGTATGGGTCCAGGAGCGCAAAACAACTGATTATTATTATCTCTCCCAAGAAAAATTAATTATAATTGCATAAACTCTTTATAGTCATCCCTTATAATTGTAGATTTAAGTGCTTTTGGTAGAAATGTTAACATATACTCTCTCAGTTTAGTAAAGTTTATATTGTCAAATAGTTCCTTATTTGCTGGATTATAAGCAGCTTTATCTATTTCCGGCCATACATTCTTAAAATGCTTAAATATTACAGTTTCTGGACCTTCAGCTGGGCCGAATATAACAGAAAACACATTGGATAGTACAATCTCCATTATATGGTGACAACATACAATCCAAATAAGATCTGTGCCTAAATATTTTTGAATTGTGATGCATGCACCTTTGTGTAAACCAGTATTAGCGGCTGTGGTATCGAACACCAGTCCTTTAATTTGAGATATAATATTTCATTTCTGAACTGTCTCAATACATGCTTTTGCTTGTAATTCTCCAGTTCCTCTTCCGTTCTTCGGAATTCGAAGGAGCTTCTCTTGACCATTTTCTGAAACAATAACGGCAACTCAATCAACTTTTGTTTTTGGATCCATCAGTATCTGGTAACATCTTACCATCCCAGTATAATAATAGAGGTTCATCTAGAGAAATTTTTTCTGTTTCTGTAGCTTGTTGCCTCCCTTTTTTTCTATGTCTCCTTATTGAGCTTCGAGAAAGGTTTTTTTTGGAGAAATATTGTTTCCAAGTGCACATGCAACAGCTCCAGCCATGAATACAGCTTTCCGATCAGAATTATTAACACAATCTAGTGCACCTACAACTTCAGGATACTTAAATATATTTTTTACATATTTCTTTTCAGCAGCTTCAGGAACTATAGTTGTAGTATTGAGATCGGATTGGGATGTAGATGACAGCGGCAGGTACTCTTCTTCACTTTCAAATTCTATCGAATGTGAAGTTTCCGAGTCTGATAATTCTGACATGGTCTTTTCTACCCTAATTTGTAATTTTGCTTCTAATTCTTCATATTGTTCTTTCATTAACACTTAATTATCTTCCTGTTTTATGTTTCTTATTTCTTTTTGTATAGTTTTTATGTCAACTCCACTCATAGAACAACAAAAACATCTTTCTGCTTTGAAAGAATTCTCTGTCTTCTTTGTTGCTTATTTGGCTGATGGCATCCTTGGTAGATATATCAAATAACTTTTCTAATTTAGCCTTCAAAATGTTTTCTTTAAGTCTATCTTCTCCTGAATTTCTATTTTTATTCTTTTTTAGGCCTAGATATTCTTCATATAGTTTTTTAAGTTTCACAATGAACAAGTCTATCCGCTGAGTGGGTATTCTAGCCCTTTGCCATATTTCGGTAACTGTTTCACATGTCTGTTTATAACAAATAGAAAGCTTATTTTTGCCATCCAAATGATGGAATTCAAGTATATCAAGTCCTCTAGGAAGTCTAGCTGTAGACAATTTACACTTCGGTGGACCTAATAACCAATTTTTAGAGCCTATTCTGAAGTTTTTGGATGTAGAAGCCATATCTAAACTGAAAACAAAAGGAAAGCATTACTACCGATAGATGAACAAATAAAAAATAAATAGCTAGATATAATATAAAGATATAATTACCTCATAAATTTACATTAAAAACACTTCCTTTTTCTGAGAAAATTTCTTTCTGGATCAAAATTTGGAAGGAAATAAAAAACAAAAGTTCAGGTACAAGTCTGGTAATGGAATGAAATTGAAATACAGTGGTAACTCGACTTACGAGTTTAATTCATTCCATGACGGAGCTCGTAACTCGAAATACTTGTATCTCAAATCAATTTTCCCGATTGAAATGAATGGAAATGCCATTAATTCGTTCCAGGTTCCCCCAAAACACCGCAATTTTTTGTTACATGTTTTTAAATAAGAAAAATGTGCTTATAAACGGCGAACATTGTATAAAAATGCAATACAATAGAATGTACTGCAATAAATTTGTTTTTTTAAGTGTAATGTACAACATTTACCTAGGAGATCAGACTTCAAGATGCTGATGGAAGAGGAGGAGAAAGGCTGAACTGAAAAATTAAATCTTATTCGTTGATTTTTGACCTTTGCGCCCCACTTTCCTCACTTTTGCTTTTACTACTCTCTTAAAGTGAACGAGTGAGACATGAAAGCTGGGCAATTGTTGCATCGTTCACTGTGACTGTAATGTCCAGATTCTTCTTTCTGAAGAAGGGGGAGAGCTTGCGATCCTAGGACCAAGGTTATCTCATCCCTTAGACCCCATGGGGAGTTCCAGTGTGGGGGAGGGAATTGAAGCTATCTCTATGCAAGAGAGGTTGGACACTGTTCGGTTTCAGAGGGCGACTCAAGTTTGGGCAGAGCAAGCTGCCCCGAGTTGTAATTATTCAGTGTTAATCCCTCGGACTGGATAATAGTCTCAGAATAATATGTATACAGTTGTATAATAATTGCACACAAAGGTTGTAAATATTATATGCTTCTTGTGTTCTCAATTGATAAGCACATAACATGGCATTCGCTGCTCAAACTAGTGGTGGGATATCTGAAGCTTCCTCGTAACTCGAAGCAAAAAATGTACTGAGAGAATGCTCGTATCTCGAAAAACTCATAAGTCGAGGTACCACTGTATAAATATTTCCTTTGCTATGTGGCGCCATCTGGTGACCTTCCAATAAGTTATATGTTGTTTGAAAATACAAATGTTGAGCGACCTCTAAATATTATCGGATTGGCCTGAAATTTTATTTACATACATTTTGAATACAGAGTAACAAAATAGGGCTTGTGGAAGGAAGATTCTTACACTTTTATTTTTTAACATTATGTCATGGACCACCTAGAAAAAAAATTTTACAGCCTAGAAAATTTTTTTTTTTCCTTTAATACTCTCTAGATAAGTAGTTCCTAATCAGTGTCCATGGACCACAGGTAGTCAAGAACCGAACAAGTGGTCCACAAGGTCAGTATGGATGAAGTAAGATAGGTTTCATCATTTCAAAACGACCATGAATTTTATAAACTTACGAGATTTTTTATTTATTTTTTTTTTTTTTTGTGTTGTTGTTCACATTTTGAAATTCCTGTATTTCTTCTACTTCTTGATGTTTCAAATATGAAAAAATTCCTGTTCTGCTTAAAAATCCCTAATATATTTTCTATGACAGAGTCACAGTATTACAGAAATTTTACAGATGGTAAAGCAAATACAAGCTCAAAAAAAGCTAATTGATTTATAGGCTTTTATGTTTATATTATATTTGTTATTATTTGAAACTTTTTGTTAAAGTTGTTTATCAAAAATAGTCTGTTTATTCAGAAAATAAAACTCATTTTTGCCTATAAAAGGTATGATTAGGATCCCCAAGGATTTTTTTTTTTTTTTTTTTTTTTTTTTAGTGGTCCCTGATCATCAGAAGGTTAGGAACCACTGCTCTAGATTGTGCAGAATTCATATGATTTGATATGTAATTCAGATATTAAGCTACTATGCAAGAAATTACTTTAAAAATTATATAAAACTAGGTCTTGAAAATTGGTCTAAAAGAGACTAGAAGTTTAGGTTTCACTTTCCTACAGCTGATCTTGCTCACTCAAGTAATAGAATTTGAAGGATTCTTCTAATCAAGCACTAATTAATCAGCTCAAGATTACAAAGATAGTATTGAAAACTACCCCATTAATATACTAATTGATAAAATGTTAGATTTACAATAACAAAGACTGTGACAACAACCAAAAAAAAATTGAAAAGTACTGAAATTTACTAATTAATAATTAGAAATTTTAAACTTGTCTATTTGATTATGATAAAATGTTTAAGGTACAAATTTCAGCTACCTGTTATACATGTCAAAATTAATAAATTCATTTTTAATTTTAAACTGATATTTTCCAGATAATGCTTAATGTTTTGACACAGTTGGTAAATACCATAACATTTAAATTTCATGAGAATATCCCATTTCCAATTTCTAAAGCACCAGGCAGAGCCAGACATAGCAACTAAGGCCTTCCGAGATTAAATCCCTACATGTGAATAGACTGCCACCACAATTTAGACCAGTCATACTCAACCTTTTTTTTCTTGGACCACATGCATATATTTGCTATGCAATGCAGGCCGCACCCTAGTATACTATACATCATAACGTAATAATGCAAAAAAAATAAAACTCAAAACCTATATGTATTCAGATGATAATTTAAAAATGATTATGATTTTCTTTATGTTAAAACAAACTTCAGACTATTTTAAGTTTAAAATTGCAACTGCTACTCTCAAAATGTCATTGAGGTGAGAATCAATATGCAGATTTCTATATACATTCTTTGCATATATCATTTTGAAATTGGGTGATTTACAAAGATATGTTGATGCGAACAACGTGAGCAGCAGGTGGCAGATTTTTGTACAGTTTTGTATTTTTCAGGAGCTCATTTACAAAACTGTGTTTACAAAATCACAAGCCTGATAATGATTGTGAGTGCTTCTATTTGTAGCACACAGGATGCAGTTTGAGTACCCCTGATTTAGACCAAGCCAACCTCAGGAGTGACATTTGGTGGGCTTGTACCTTCCCCTATCTTCTCTGACATCATAGGACATGCCAGTCTACAGATTTAATGTGCCCATATCTAACTTAGGCACAAAGGAATTTAATGGCACCATTGGGATTCGAACCGAGCATCTCCAGTCCAAAGCCCAACACGTTACCACTAGGCTACCTAGGCCACAAGAGAGAATACCTAGAAGACCCATTTAGCTAGCCATTACCAGTATCTTTAAGATTAAAAGTAATGAAGTAGTGAGTGCTTCATTTCATACAGATTAAAATATCTGAAAGAGATTACAGGTATTTTTATATAATGTCATCATTCAATTCATAATCAGCACAGTTAAAAGATAAAAAAATTTTTAAAAAGTAGCTTCAGGAGCTGAGCACCTTATTTTACAAAAGTCATAACATTATTCAATATACTACTATTTTAAAGGTGCATGCACTGATTTAAGCATTACAGCATGTTATAGGGGGAACTACATCATGCTGATAGGGGAAGAAAGAAATCTTACCTTAACGACAATGTGTCCATAGTAATATCTTACACTTGAGTGTTATTTAAAGAAGTAAATTAGAGAAGAGAGTAAAGGACAAGATAAGCACTTCCTGGGTAGAAAGGGGAAACACAAATGTGTTTGAAAAGATTTACATAATAACTACAGTGCTCTCCAACTTTTATAATTGAAACACTTATTTTAAATTAATGATACAAAATAATCTTAAATAATTGGTAATACAACTTTTAAAGAGAAAATAAAGGAGGTTGATTATCATACATAAAAATTTTAAAAAACAATGCCAAACAAAATAAGTTAATAAAAGAACAAAAGCTCAAGTACTTTTCAATATTGATATACAAAATTGTCATTTAAAATATAATTTTAACGCTCTGAAATATACAAAAATATCTCATTTTTGCTTAAAATTTTGAATTGGAGAAAAAAAAAAATGCTTTTAATACTAGTATTTAAAAGAAAAAAATTTCAAACAAGTGGCTAAATTACTTATTAAAATTTATGAACACAGTTGAACAGCACTGCTCTTAAAATCCAAAAAAAAATCTGACATTAAAGAACAATTACACGTGTAATCTCAATATAAAATTAATATATTACATGCTTGTGTATTCTTAATTTAATCAACACTGTGGATCAAATCCCGTATGTATGATACATAAATTAGTATCTTGTTGCTTGAAAAAAAATTAATTTACAGAGGAAATTTAGAAAAAATTTTAAAATGAGAACTGTTATTAGACAACTCTAAAAATCTTAAGTTAATCTACGATCAATAATTTTGTTGAATAATATCAAATAACTAATAAAATAAATTATTCTCAATATTCTGATTCATTAAACATGTAACTTATTGGTTATTATCATGATAATCAATTACCATGTCTTGCTAACAGTTACAAGTAATATGAAAACAGATAAGACTTTCACAGGAAGTTAGCAATTAATTTGAGGTTTGGGATAGATGCACTTCCTGTCACACTTTTGCTGCTTCTAAATTAAAATGCAAAGCTATGAATACACTTTTATTAATTGAAAGATTCATTCAATTTATAGATCCTTTAGATCTATTTTTATTCATAGCTGCCATTTCTGATTCTATACACATATTAACCTCCTATAGGCTGTAAAATTCAATGGAAGATAAATAGAACTAGAGTAAAATAATGTATAAAAACTATACAATAATATATAAAATACAGTAACAGTATAATTTGTTAATTTATAATTTATTTGTTAGAAGACAACCTGCCAGAGAAGGGATCTATGAGTAAAATCATTTGAGAAAATCCTAATTTAAATAAATCATATGTAAAACTGTAAAAACCATAATCCTGAGTATGTATACATATGGTTTATAACTTTAATAATTTTTATAATGCCATAATACTCTGACGACAGTGAGAAAATTATAGTGACTAGTGAAAGTTATAAATTACAAATTTAACATCTTGAAGTATTAATAACTTTTAATTTGAAGTGAGAATCATTACATGTAATTTTAATTTTAACAACTCTAGAAAAAATTTTTTAAATTGATATCTTTTAAAAATATTTTTTGTTACTTTCAATGATAAGCAATAAACAAGAAGAAAAAGGTACAAGAAAACAGTCAACAACAAGGAAAAAAATAAATATATTAATTGCACAATGCTCTTGCTTCCCTATATCAGCTGCAGAGATCTCCGGCTGACAATGCCCAACAGGTCTGGAGATAGAAAATGTCCACAACTTGTGTCCATAAATTGAAGTTATAAACATGAAATTTTTCACATAATTAAAAAAGATCACATTTATATGTTCTAAAAAATTTATATTTTTGACCTAACAATTATATTCTTTTGGTCTTCTAAATTCCTTCCTTCAATTAATACTTCCCATTTTTACTACATACTTCTAAAATATTTTCCCAAATAAATCCCTGCTAGTACTCTTTAAAAGTTTTAATGCTTCAATTTTACAATGCCACATATTTCCCGTCCATGAACTTCCATCCCTAGCACTTTAATATACATCAATGAATATTGATCTTGACAATCATGATGTATCCTTGTCGGCTACATCAACAGGAAATAAACCACATTGAATTATTATCATGCATGTTCTTTGATAAATTTAATAGTTAACGGTATATAGGTATATAATTGAGGGACTAAATTCAGCAAGTTCTTTTGTTTGTGTGTGTGTGTATACATATAGTTAAATGTGATTTCTCCCTCCTCTCAAATATCTTAAACCTTTCAGGCATAAGAAATAAGATTGAGAAATACAAAAAATATTTTAAAATTATTTTGCTACTTCTCATACTGTTCTAGGTTTAACCTAAGAGCTCCTGCAGTTATTAAAGAAATTATACTTCCTGAATAAGACAAAATATTAAAACTAATCCTCATAAATGAGCATTTTAAAAAGGGTAAAAAAAATAAAATTGAATAACTACAATATGATTGAAAAGAAAATCAGAATACGAAAATTTACAAAAGAAATAAATCAAATATAATGTCGAAAATAAAAATCAAATGAATTAAGCTATTAAAGTAAAGGAAGCAGCATGAAAAAACTATAATAAAGGACTATATATTGCTTAGTTTCAAATAAAATAAGGCTGATATGATTTTACATTTGAAAATAAGCATGCTCAACGACTTTGTAAGGTGTATGAGATTCATTTCATTATAATCCTATACATTGATAGTCAGGTTACATATTAAAATTAAGGCCCCATTTTTTCCATTTGCATTCTGTTTTTGATCAATTATCTCTGAGTCGATGCATTAAATTATACATGATTTTTAAAAATACATGAATAATTTGAAGAACAATTTATGTAAAAATCTACAACAGTTTTACAGACCAATAACACTTCAATGCTTATGAAAAACTATAAAATTTAAGTATTATAAATAAAACAACTCATACCAATAAATGGAAATTAGTGAAATTTTAACCTTGTTTTAATTTTGACAATCTTATAATAAAATTCTTAAAATTACAGTGGATCTAGTGATGGTTAATGATTCAAAGCTTATCTTTAAAAAAATCTGGACTCTCAATAGTGGACATTTACCCTAGCACTATGACCCATACAACCTAAAAAAAAATCCTTCCTCTAAATATTTAGATTCTTAAACTTTTCCCCTGCATCAAGAAACTTTGATGTCCAACATATAGTGGCATGGGAAAAAAATTAAGTACCTAATTATAAAAGCATCGACAAGGACACACCTTCATTTACAAGTCATTAAATATATGCTAAATATTCCCAGTCTCTATTTTCCTGAATATCATTACTTCTCACACGACTGGAATAGATGAAGACTGCTTAACTATATAGCTATATTTATATGCTACATGCAAAGTTTTATATTAACAACCGATATGGAACTCTGCTGTCTCCTATAAGCTTAAAGGTTAGTTATCAAAAACTGAGGGTGTCATACGAAACTTTCAACTACTGTCATTAACATAAGTTTCAAGTACAGGATAGATCATTCAAACAATTTTAGTAGCTCCTTTAGAAAAAAATGATGCTTTATCCATCATTTTATCATTAATTATTCCTATGAAAATTCATATAAGATTCTTTCCTTTTGATTAAAGATTTATTATTGATAAAAATAAATTCTATCTCATCAGAACTATTAAGAAATAGTGCCTATGAATTTGCCTTGTATACATTTTGTTCAGAAGGTATTTAATGCTAAGGAGATAATAACATGAGAAAAACAACAGCAGAACAGGCAAGAATGCTTAGAAAATTTTGTATTTTAAAACCTTAGGTAGGGTATATTTTAAGAAAAATTAATGACATAAATCCTGTTCTAAAATTTCTATCAATATAGCTGTTATTTAATAAATATTTATGAGAACTTGTAAGACTCTTAAGAATTACTTGCATATAACTACAAAACTAAGACTTTCATACAGTGTTCAAGGTCATAAAATGCAAAAAACATACTATAAATTTGGTACAGAGAAATTAGAAACTGGACTGCACAGCAATTTAATACTCAACTCATATGAAGTAAAATTTATGCTATAAACTCTGTACTCTAACACTGTATGTATTCTGTACTCTAACACTGATAATGAATCAAGAATGTCATACAAATATGTTTTACTATTAAGATTTTATACAACAGTGTTTAGACTATACATCTACCTCAGGATTCTCTATAAGCACTGATATAATCTTTTTGTTTTTAAAAAACTGATGTTATCTTAGGAACAAAAATAGTGACCAGAATTACATTTAAAATTACTCTTACCAAAGAAAAATAGATACTTTCTCAGATAAACAGAGAAAATACCAGATTTTCAAAAATATCACACTCACCTGAGTTTACGAGCAGTACGATCCATTAAAAAGTATTAGTACACAGGGAAATGATCTCTATAAAAGAATTTTATTTGAAAATGTAACTAAAATACTTTTTAAACAAATACTATAACAATTCAAATCTGACATGAAAGAAATTCCTTGCAATTTTTTTATTAGATTTTAAGGATACATTATACACATGTAGAAGAGATGTTTAGTTCCAAAGAGTAATTTTAAGTGCCAACTGGTTACATTACAGAAAACTTATGTTTATTTATGCAATATATATTCTTCAGACTATTCAAATCCTTATATTTAAATAGAAATATAACTACTTGAAGCATCACACAATGATGAAAACTCTCTGGAGTATTTTCCTCTGATAATATTTATATATCATACCCTAAAAACTCGAAAGATATGTAAATGGTTACTGTATGTAAGCTTAACCCAAGAAAAATGAAGGCGGAATTGTTGATTAATTGAATAATTATATTCAACATGACATAAATTGAAATTTTCCAAAGGGCCACAAATAAAAGGTGAAATTAATATTTTGTAAAATTCGGAAATTAAATTATTCAGCTTTAAGATTCACCTTTAAATGGCGTTAAATGGAAGGGAGTTATTATTTAAAGAGTTTCTGAGGGGATATTTAACAAATTTGACAAGGGTAAAAACCTCTTGAATGCAACGACAATTTAAAAGACAGGGATATAAGATTATCTCACCTAAATTTTCTAAAGGGACTGATTAAAAAAAAAGCTAACGAAAAAGGCAAAATATTACACCATATTCAATAAAAACCTATAAGAATCAATTATCGGCAACTAAGCAACTTAAACCAACAGCTGTACGATGTTAAGTTGCCGTTGCCGCTGGTTGAGGAGTGAAAGTTGTAGCTAAATTTGAAAGCAAAACTCGTGAGTAAACACCCGTAAACGAGGAGAACAAGATTGTTGTAACCAATGATAAAAAGGAAAATAACAATAAAGTTGTGATTTATCAGTGGTCAGTTTTAATTTCTTTGAAGTTTAACTTTTTTTTTCTTTTTTCTAACGGGGCAGGTACTTTGACTTTCGACATTTTGCCCATGAACATCGCGGAAGTTGTTTTTTTGCATGAAGTTTCATGGTTTATTTTGTCTGGTTCATGAACCAACATTTCCCACTGATCTTTTAATCTATTTTACTTTAAGTGTTGTTCAATAAAAAGAATAATAAATATATACATATATTGCCCAACAATTCACTGCATATCAAAATATATATATATATTTTTTTACATAGCTTTTTCTCTCAAATATAAGTGATGTGCTATGAAAAAAATATTATCAAGCATTCAGGGTTGTTAACTATCACTCATATTTTTCTCCTTCCTGGGCTAGCCCTAACAACTAAGAAAATCGTAGCTCTATGTAATGCTCAAAGCTTTATTGCTCCCGTTGCGTTATGCAAAAAATGTCTTCTCCGGAATCCTTATATTTTTAACTTCTCAACTTCAGAACGTAATATGATTTCATAGCGAAGTAAAGCTTTATCTTAAATGTCAGTGGCGGACCATCGCACAGGCGTAAGAAGCACGCACTTGGTGCTCCCGAAAGTTAGCAGGTTCAAAAGGGGATATATTATGAGAGTCCCAGGCAAAGACACCATCTTCATCCAATTCACCGAACGACAAATGGCATACAAGTTTTTACTACCTAATAACTGCATCCCGCTTGTTACTCCAAAAACCCATTACTTTACCACCTGATGACTATTCTATAAAATTTCCTTTTCGACCGTGAGAAAATATCTTAAGTAATAAATAGTATTTAAACAAGGGGCCCTCAAAACTAGATTGCGCTTCAGGGTCTCCAAATGTTTCACACGCCATTGCTAAGCTAACACGTTAGTGAAATACATTGATAGTCATTTCTAGAAATGAAAGAAAATTTTCTATCTAGGATACAAATCTTGAAAATTTTCAAGAGAATTATAAAACCAGAATTTTAATTCACCATGAACACTTGAATCCAGACTATGGGAAGAAATTATGTCCTTTTTAATGATCTAAAAATAATTTACCAGATACATAACTCCCATTTATAGAGATAAAACATTTTTTTCAATACTTTAGGTGCACCAGTGAAATAAAAAGAAGCGTCTAAAAAATTGGTAGAGCCGGACGATGGCCAGGACGCTGACGATCGATAACAGTTTGCGGGTTAGAGTTCCAATGCTGGCATGGATGTTCGTAGTCGGCTTTAAACAGTAGGTCCCGGTTTAATTAAGCCTTCATCTACCCCCCCCCCCCCCCACACACACACACACACAAAAAAAAAAAAAAAAAAAAAAAAAAAAAACAGCGTAGCGCTCCCAACCAATCATCAACCCAAAATTCGTAGAATATAATTAAGTAATAATTACAAGATAAAAGAACTTTTAATGTACCATGTTTTTAAATTTTCTGTTGAATCATAAAAACTTGACAATTCTATGTATTAATTAATACTTAAAAAATTTTTTTTTGATGAATTATCCCATCATCTTGAAAGAAAATTAAGTTGATTGGAAGTTAACTTGCGTTTAACTTTTCGTTCCCGTTTCAGGCGATAGATGGCTGCACCAGTCTACAGAACAAAATTAACTGAAAATGGATTCAAATCTGCTTAAGATTGCTAAAAGTATTAAAAAAATGCATTGTCATCATGTTAAGAGCTATCCTAAAAGTTTCAAATGTCTAGCTAGTCAGGAAGTTAGTTGTAAATCGATTGCAAGATTTGTAAGGGACAAACAAACACACAAACACGAAAGCAAGTTAATAAAAACATGGTAAAAATTCTGATCCCGAAAAACCTGGTTCTACCACACTCAACTTGCAATAGACATTTATCACTGGGAAACAGATTTGGAGTTTATATCCTTGATATCCCCCGATAAATATATGAGGTGTTTCAAGTGATTGGGGCCTGAAGACAGTGGCAAACCCCAGGGGGGGGGGGGAGGCAAGAGGCCATGACCCTCCCCAAAGATATAGAAATTGCATTATAAATATTTTTATCCATTCATCTCGCCCCCCCCCCCTCCCCAAAGAAAAAATCATGGGTGCGCCACTGCCTGAAGATATCTCCTATATATTAACAACCCTCAACAAAATGTGATGGTCCAGTAACTATGTGACGTCAAGCAGTTTCATTTTCGGCAGAACGCCGTATAATCGTCCTCTTTTAATGCGGCAGCGACTAACTTGTAACAAAATGCTGTTACTTGTAAGACGAGTATCTGGTAATGAGTGTCCAAAGCGAGCAACGAGCTGAGCCGTTAAGTCATGTTACACTGAACTGTCAAGTTTTTTCGCAAATCCCTTTGATTGCCACATTACAAATCAGAATAGGTCGCACCGAACTAGAGCATCTTTGGAGCCGAGCATTTACGAAGAAATATGAGTGCACTTGTAATGCAATGAGAATTACCACACAGTATTTTTGAGAATAGGGGATTTTTTCTTCCTAAAAATCTATGGTAAAGTTACAACTCAAGTTCTCCAATTAAAATAAACACTATGAACATAAATTGCTCAAAACAGGACTAAATCATGATTTGGCAGCCTTTTTTTTATAGCTAGAAAATAATATACAATTAAATGTAGTTGTATGTAATCTATATATATAAAACAGCTCCGTAACTGACTGACAGATAACGCACAGACCACACCACTGGACCTAAAGGGCTGAAATTTTGCATGGCGATTCTTCTTATAATGTAGGGGTACACTAAAATTTTTTGAAAAATTCTTCTAGATTTTTTTAAATTAAATTTTTAAGCTGTTTTTGTAACTTTTTTAAAGTTTGCATTTAAAAAAATAATATGAGGGTTATAAAAATTATATCACGAGATAGATCATAAAAATTCCTTTAAAATGAAATCTTTTTTGAATCTTTACTTTCATTTTCTGATTTTTGGTGAATTTTTAAAGATTCAAGTTTAGAATTTAACTCATTAAATGCTGATCATGTGGTTTCTTTTCTTTTTGTGATACTTTAAACTAATTCTGCGTCACGTGCATAACAACAAAATAGACAAAAAAAAATAATTTTTTTTTTCTTGTTAATGTGGCAGACGATTGGACATTATCCAAAAAAAATATTAAAATACAGTAAAAGAAATGTTCCTAAAACTGTACTATGTACTTTAGTACACTGCTAAAAAAAATTAGGGGAGCAAGCAAAGAAGTTAAGAAAACCGTACGAGACAGCCATGTATTGGTATAAAATGGATAGTACACGCGTATCAATGCGCAATACAGAAAAAAAGACGTAAAAAATTTGTAATTAAACTTTAATTCTTTGAAAATATGGAAAAAAACATGAAAAGATGATTTAGGGGAATAATTTGGTTACATGTAAACGATAAAAAAAAAGTATTGTTAGAAATGATGCAAGATTTTTAATATGGCGGGTGGTCTCCTGGAACAGCTAAGACTGCTGCACACCTGTTTTCCATGGATGCGATGATGTTATCGATAAGACTTTGGGGAATACTGTTCCACTCCTCAAGAAGTGGACTGAATCTGGACTTGTCTGTAAACAGCACTTGGCTCCAATCATTGCTCAATGTTCAGCAGCCCATCTTCTTCGGGCCGTACGGTCAACGGAATGCAGACCATTGACCTACGTGCATAGAGACCTGCCTGATGAAGCCTATTACGTACTGTTTGGCTGGACACCCTTCATCCTGTTGCCAAGAGCAACTGTCTTTGCAGCTGAGTAGCATTGTCTGTTCGGTTTCGACAAGCTGTTAATAGTACATACTGGTCATCAGTTGCTGTAGTGGCGCGTGGCCGACCTTGCCCTGGTCAACGTCTAACATTCCCTGCTTCTTGGAATCTATTCCACAGCCTTGCAATGACACTTCTGGCGACTCCAACAGCGTCCGCGACACTACGTTGTGTTTGCCCGGATTCAAGTCTGCCTATAATACGCCATGCCATGTATTCCTGTAAATCACATTGTTGAGACATTTTCAAGTCACCTTTTCCCAAAAAGAATAACTGAGCAATCGAATTTCACAGTTAGGGCAGTGAAACAGATGTTTCTGCAACATCCCGATTTCCGCCCTTATGTTCTTTTTCTGGTTTTTGACGTCATGAACTTTGATTTGCATGTAAAGTTTTCTTCTTCTGTTTCCTGCTAGGCTTTAAATTATGGATGATTTATTTTATGTTACCTATCAGTGTAAGTATTTGCATAATTTCGTTAAAACCATGTGCTCTCCTAATTGTTTTGAGCAGTGTATGTTCTAAATTTAATTTGAACTAGCCGCTGCGCGACCAGCATGGTCGCTTTTAGTTTTATATTTTCTTTTGCAAAACAACTCAACTGAAAGTAACATGAAAGGAATGTTACCATTACCTGTCATCACAAATATATGTTGTAAGGGGTATTCTCTATAAGGCTGATTCTAGAACATCGTGATAAAAAAAATGTGAATTTCCATTACCTCAGAAAAGAGTTAAAGATAAGACTGAGAAACCCAACATCAATGATTTTAAAATTTACATCCCTCTTTGTATGTACTATTTTCCAAAATTAGATATCTACACTTTATCATTACAACACATAAGAAATTGTTGGGGAAAGTTTTAAAATATAGTGTTGATTACATCACTCTGTATGTTTTACTGTTCACAATGCAGATATCTACACTTAATCATATCAAATAATAAATTATTGAGAAAATTTCTTCACTTATAAAATGGAGAAAAAATTCAGCAAGTACTGAAAAAAGTGTAGATAATTAAATATTACTGGTTGTTGATTGCTATGCCGGCGACGGTTAAGCCTAACCTCACGATTATTTATGCTCTCTTTCACGCCTCTCTCTTAATGAATTATTTCTTCGCTTTCATTCTTGAGACTGTTCCCAATTTTCACTTGATCGTGCAGCTCGTTTTCAAACATTCCTGATTCCAGTGTGTAAATCCATGTTGACACGTGGTTGCAAATTGCGGACAACCGCTAATGTTTACATCTGGTAGTGGCAGCCGTTGCCATTCGGAGTATAGAAATATCGTTGATTTTTGTGCCGCATACCTACGCGTTTTATATATATAGATAGTTTCTTCTACATTATTTTGTCTATAAAAATATCCGTTACAATTCTTTATATATATATATTAATCTTAATTAATTACAATGGTCAATGTATGCATTAATGGCATACATTGACCATTGTATTTAATTTGAAAACCCGTGTACTCCGTAGCAAAGCATGGGAATTCAGCTAGTTATGTCTATGAACATCTATATACAATATATATGAACAGATCTTGTAAAGCAAAATTATCACAGTTTATTAAAATTTGGTGATCAGCATTGCTCTCCAGGATACAATCTATAATCTTAAATACTCTGAAGTCTTTGTTAAGAAGCATTCTTTGATTTTTTTTTTGTATTTACTCACCATAAATGAATGAGTATGTGAATAAACAACTTTACACAAGACAAATATTTTCTATAAAATTTTATTTCCTCATATACAAAATGAAAAGTGAAAAGTTATATATATCAATGGACTATTTTTATGATTCACACAATGGCTTATAAGGTATTATACAACAAGGCGATATGATATGTACCGTCCAGCAGTCTCTGAGTTTCTAATAATCTTGACTACCTTCATAAAAAAAAAAAAAAAAAAAAAAAGATTTTAGGCCACTCTGCAACAAATACTAGGTAATTAAGAACAGGGTGACAAATGATTCAGGGTGACGATGTTCAAATGATTTTAAAAAGAAAAAAAGGATATTGCAAGACAATTTATTAATGTTGAATAATCTACCATATAAGACAAATGCCAAAAGTATAAACATTTCAAATTATTCTAAATCTCATTAATGAATTATAGTTAACCTTTACAGCTATTTCTAATATACTTATGTGTACATCTATTGCCATATGAATAAAAAAACACCCACCTGTCCACGTTTCAGACCATAATACCTAGCAACAGGATCACCAGCTTGAATTCTCATCAATTGATTTTCCTTCAGTTTACTGGAGTGTTATTAAGGAAATTATACAAACATTATAAAATACTTAATCATTTCATATCAAATTTTGTTAACATAATTTATGCTTCAAACAGTCATATAACATTACCTATTTTATAACGTAAAATCGAGAAAGCACTGTAGTTTTCATGAAAAACAGCTGTGCAAATTTCCCTGCTTTTTTTCTGCTTTAAAGAAAAGGAACACTTTTGCAAAATTTTTTAAGAATGTTTCTGCAGGTCAAATTTCTTATTAAGACTGAAATATGGGCACCTTACAGACAATTAAGTCCTTTTAAACTATGACCAAACAATTAAATAGCAAGGAAGAATCTCATACAGTAATAAGCAAAAAGTACTTATAATGCATTTATATAATTTTATTGCTGCAAGGACATACATATTTTACTTATTCAGCTGCGGGAGAAAAAAAATGAAGTGAAAATAATATTATTAAATCAAAACAGCAAGTGTCAGTAACAATGATCTTTTTAGAGAGAAAATGATAAGGATACTATCTGCTCAACAACTCTGATTTTTCTTCTGGTGTCATAACTACATGCTCAGGTACAAGCTATAAACAAAAGAGAAAAGAATCAAATACTATAGAAGTTTTACAGACAAAAATGTTTTAACATCGCATTGAGTAACCATAACAAAACTTACTTCATGTTCTGTGATATTAATCAGTAATTCTGACTCAAGAAAATGCTCCAGAATATATTTTGGTGCCATATCCACTAAAGCCTAAAAAAATATCAGTATGTAAATTAAAATTAAATACACAATGTCATAAACATAGAGATCTAAATTATAGAATAAAAATAAGTGTTTCAGATATCAATTATTCATTGTTAATTTCATTTCAGTAAAATATAAAAATAAAGCTCTTCAAATTACACTAATTTTAAACATGACTTGCAGTTTAAAGTGGATTTGAAATGTTTACAAATACCAAAACTATAAGTGGGACATGGGTACTCCATGCCAGTACTCTAGTGATTCAGCCATCTTCTGGCCATTTATATATGTACAGTGGAATCTTAATCTATCGTTTTTCAAGGGACCGACTGAACTGAACGATAAATGCGGGAACAAAACAATACAATCATTGGGACTGGGTGAAATAAACAACACATACGGGAAAATGATTATTTGGAGAACGATCAATCAAAATTCCACTGTATATGTTAACATATAGTTCTAGGAGAGAAAACTTTAAGGATTCATTCATCTCACATTACTTAATATCACAATTAAGACATCCTTCATGCATAGAACCATCCACTTTTATTAGTTAATAAGATAAATACTGTCCACGACAAACATTTCATCATAGAAATTTTTCTTAACCAAACACTAAAACACAGTGAACATTTTATAATATGTCGTCAAAATCTAAAACCATCTTTTACTTACAACATATTTGATATAAAGCAATATGCACACTTAATTGAACAAACAGCTTAATATACATAAATAAGAAAAATTATGTTACTTTTACAAAAAATAAAATCAATGAATTAAGTAATATACATACTTGTTTGGCAGAAGGAGTCATACCATGTTGAACAACAATAATTGCCCGAGAAATATTTTCTTCTTGCATTCTCTGACAGTAAGTTTTGATCGTTTTAATACCAATTTTAGGTTCATCAGGAAAGAAAACAAACATTTGATCTACCAGGAAAGAGAACATACAGGTGAATACAATTTTAAAGTGTGTGAATCTCAAAGGTATGGAATTCATTTTACCATAGTTATCAATTAAATATGATCAGGTAATTTCTTATTATTTAAGACAAAATCAAAAACTTAACAAGCATTACCGATGACTAGATCACAAATAAAAATAGAGGAAAAATACCATGTATATGATATACCAATAATCAATAAATTAAGAGCTCATGTATTTATTTGATTTAACTTATAACATATAAATCTCATTGTACTCAGGGGAGTCATGAACAACTATTTGAATCTAAACATGCACCTTCAGTTTGTAATTGATAATTAGTTTATTATCATACAATGATGGAGAATACAGATATTATTAAAAAAAATTATTTAAAAAACTTTTGACCCCTAAATTTCAAAGATTCCAATATTTTGGGATCTAACCGGAACATATGATCTGTATATAATTTTCAAAATAATTTACCAAAGTTCATCAGCGAAAATAATCTTACAAAGTTAATTGATTAGATTATCTGATACAAGGGATACAAATTCTATGCAACAAGTCTATTGCAAATATCTTAATATAAACTAATTTTTCATGTTTTCATATTTTCCCCATGAAGCTAAGAATACACTGAAAGATTTTCTAAAGAGAATTATTAAATATATAAAAAATAATAATAATAAAATAAATAATAAAAAAAAAACTGATGAATAAATTAGTTGAGCCTGGCCAATATTATGCCATTGCTCCAAGAAATATAGTAAATAATAAAATAAAAACTTTATGAATTAAAAACTAAATAAAATATGCATATTTTCAGCTGCATAAGATCTATGAAACAAATGATATAAAAAATTCTACTATAAAGAGCTAAAGTGAAATAAATGTGCATTACAAGAAACATAAGAAAATTAGTAGAATGATCCAAAAGATGCATAAGACGCAAGAAGTATCAGCAGAGACTAAATTAGCAGGTTTTGGGGCTTTCTACTAAACAATCTGGTCAACTTTTACCTATCAGTCATTAATCCATGATTCACCAGTAGTTTATCAGAAAATACATTAATACAAATACAATTTTTCTATCAGAACATTTTACAGTTTTTACATCTAAACTGAATATTAAATGTTGAAAAATGTACCTACAGTTCATAATTTTTCAATTAGTAGTTTAAACGTATAGCACTTTTATTCTAAAAAACCATGTAAAAATATGGGTTGGAAGATGTTTTAGAGAATGCATCAGATGTTCAAAAGCAATAACAATAAATATTTGCACTTTAAAAAGAGTAAAATCAACAAATTACCTGTTGGATCATCATTATGAGCAACAAGAACAATAAGATCACTACGAGCTGGTTTTCTTTCACTGCATAAAAGCAATCAATTAACATTAGTATTGTTTTTAATTTTTCATAAAAAAACAAGCAGGATTGTAATATATTAATTTATGCATATAAAGTCATTTATAAATATCTATAGTTATTGTGTAGAAGTTAGAATTGTGTGATATTTATCCTTTTCTGCATTTAAAATTATATAAGTTGCACAAGAAAAACAAACGAACAAACATTTTAAACATAAGCACTGAAAAAAGGTACTGGATAGTTAGAGTAGAAACAGAAAAATGACATCTATTCAGATAAACTTGCTAGCCCCTTGTTCGCCCCACTTTTGCAGTAAAACATGCTTTGAACCTTTGTGGTATGCATTTAAAGATTTAGGAAAATAGCAATAGGAACATGTATCTTCTCTGCCAATTGTGCCACTGCTAACTGCTGCTTTTAGTTGGTGTTCACGTTCAAAACTTCTTAACATCACTTCTACCTCCAAGCTTAAGAGTAGGAAATGTAAATACCATTCTCTAGGCTGCCAGTATACCGAGTTTTATATATTTCTTTTAAAGCAAAGCAGTGTTAAAAATGATTAAATCTTCTTCCTCTAAGCATACCTTTCAATATTATTATGATAAATTTTATTTCAGCATTTAAAAATATTTCCTTTATGCATTTAGAGAAATAGCTACAAAATATAGCATTGCCAAAAGTTATCAATTTCCTTCTATGTTACAGAGATTTCAGAGTGTGTATAGCTGAGTTTTGGTGGCCTTTAAATTGTTGCAGTAAATGGATAGACAAAAAATAACTGTTTTTAGAAATTTTATTTCATTCAGATTTCAGAAAAATTTCAACATGCTGCAAACCGATCTAAATACTGCACAATTTTCATCTTTAAAATTAATTTTTTTTCATTAAGTAATTTTTTAAAAATCTATTATAATTATTTAGAAAATAATCTGCAAGATGTTTCAGATATTTCATAATTCTAATTGCAACACCCTTTCAGGATTTTCTGAAATATTAATGATTAATAAGTGAATAACTTAAATCATTAGTATTTCATTCTATTTATCATTAATACTTAATGATAAATAAGTGAATACTTAAGATCTTTCCTCTTTAAATTATCCTATATTTCAAAAGAAATTTTTAGTAATATATTTGTATAACTGAAATTTCAAGTTTAAATGACAATATAAAAAATAACCATTTTCAATTATTTTTCATTTTTTAAAGAAATTAGTATTTTTTTTAAAATCAAATTACAATGTCCCTACATAGAAAATTCTTTATTTTTTGGTTAACTATCTTAGTTTTAGAGAATTTTTTAAATTTACATTTAAGGACAGATAGGAAATAAATAGAAAACCTTACTATGAATGATTCATTTCTATTACCTGGGTTTATCACCATATTGTACTTTAAACTCTTCTAAAGTTTGATCTAACTCCTCTTGTGTTACTAGATAACCACGATCATGGCACAACTAGAAAAATAGAAATTTGATCAGTGTTATACAAATCAATATTTGATCAATGCATAAAGTTATAAAAGAGAAAATATAAAATACTAGAATATCTATTACACAAGACAAATTACAAACTACTAACAGTAATTACAAAAACTTTTAAAAAGAAGTTTTAAGTTTTATAAATAACCTGCATGATAGTTCTTCTTATTCTCCATAATTTGTAACACTCAGCATCATCATCCATCCTGTAAGAAATAATAAAGTTTCTTCACCACTAATCAATAAAAACATTTCTTCAGCAAAGAGAAAAGAAATTTCTATAATTCCCAAACTAATACAACAAAGACATTTTGAAATGTTTCCATACATTATAAAATTACTCTTAAAATTTAAAAATTCATAAATGTTATCATCATTTAAGGAATTATCATATAACTAATCAACAACAAGTGTTTTTAGATGCTCCCTCTTATGCATGAAAATATTTTAACTTTCAAATACCTAAGAGATAAATAAGTTTAGCAAGAGAACACTTTTTTTTAAATTATTATTTTTTTTTTACAGGGATCTTGATAAGAACTTCAAAATTTAGCTACTAAATTGCGACAGTTTTACTTTCAAATTCCCCCTTTGAGCATCAACCCTGTTTTTATAACTTAATATGTTTCTTAGTAACGTGTTTTTCAGCGACAAAAACTCAACAGACTCAATTAATAATGCTTTTCAAAAATTAATTTAGAAAACAGATTTTGCCATTGAGTTCTCTAGACAAATATTTAATGGATTGTTATCTTATACTTGTGCCACTTTGCCTGGTCTTTGGTGCCTTTGTTTCTGTAAACCAAAAAAAATTGATAAATATAATAAAAAACCCACAGCATTATGTGTTAAGTCTGGATATTTATTTTTGAAATTTTATTAATTTATAAGCAATACTACAAAAAAATGTTCATTGCATAGTTTAAATTGTAATTTGGGAATAGTTTCACTTAATTTCTATTCTTAAATTTCAGGGAGCATTACACAACTCAGGAGAACTCAAGCTTTAAGTGCACAGTTTGCAATCCTAAAATTTTTTCCAGATCTGTTTTTTCTAAGCTGGCATAATTAGCAGTAATTCTTAAAAATTTAGTAGCCCCATTCCACACTATTCCCACTGAGTTAGAAGAAGCTGTCATATATAACATCATGCTCTTACTATGGAGAATTTGCTATAAGTGTTATATTAAAGGTTTTCAAAGCATTCTGTTGATAGAAGCTTCTCAAAGATATTTTCAAGAAAATCCCGAAAGTTGTTCCCTTCTCATGATAGGCATCAGATCTGCAGTTTGAAATTTTTTTAATTATATAATATAATATATATATATATATATATATATATATATATATATATATATATACATATATATATACTAGCTGTTTACCCGGCGTTGCCAAGGTATTTATTAATCTCAACTTTTTACTACAGAGGAAAAGGAATGAATTTTACCTATAGTGTAAAATCTAAGTAATTTTATTTATGGGTATTTAAAAGTATATGCACAGTATACAAATGATAAAATAAAATTACAAATTCACTCTATTATTTAACTCAAAACTTCATTATAAACAACACTTTTAATTTCCTATATTCATCTCAATGACTCCGAAAACAATGGATTTGACACTACTCTCGGACATTTTTGACATTTCATTTTACCCCTTTTCCCCTCCTCCCGCAATGCTGATGGGGGGGGGGGGGGGCTGAACTTGCATTTAAACGGCATCAATTGTGTCACTATTTGTCTCAGTGACCCCAAAAACTATGGATTCGACACTATTCTCGGTCATTTTGGATATTTTATCTTCTCCCCCCCCAACGTTGATGGGGGGGGGGGGGGGGTGTTGCACTGAACTCTCTTAAATGGCACTGGGATTACCACTGTTCCTCTCAGTGACCCCGAAAACTATGGATTCGACACTATTCTCGGACATTTTATCTTCTCCCCCGGCCTCCCCTCCAACGTTGAGGGGGGGGGGGGGGGGGGAGAGACTGAACTTGCACTTAAACAACACCAGGAGTGTTACTATTAATCTCAGCGACCCCGAAAACTATGGATTCGACACTACTCTTGGTCATTTTGGAGATATTATATAGGGGGTGAGGTGGGCGCTGGCTGAACTTGCACTTAAACAACATCGGGAGTGTCACTATTAATCTCAGCGACCCCAAAAACTATGGATTCGACAGTGATATCAATCATTTTCAATTATTTTTACATGTGCCCCCTGCCCCCCCTGTGGTGGTAGGGGTGTATTATTGTGAATCTAAACCATTCTCGAATGATCTTAATCACACACACAAAATTTCAGAAAAATTAGTCCAGCCATTTAGGAGGAGTTCAGTGACATACACATGGACAGAAGATATATATATATATATATATATATATATATATATATATATATATATATATATATATATATATATATATATATATATATATATATATATATATATATATACACATACACACACACACAACCCTAAAATAATGGACCAGACACCAGCAGATTTGCATAAAATCCGACTGCATGTCAGATTTTATGCAAATCTAGTGCTCGCACATGATCTGTTAAGGTTAAATATAATACGCGAAGTGGTAACGTTATTAGTTCTGTGTGAAATTGCGACAATATGTTGAAACGAAAGGAACTTAGTGACTTTGAAAGAGGTGTTATAATTGGTCACCACATTAGTGGCAAGTCCATTTGTGCAATTGTAGTAGAATTATCACAGCCACGGTCAACTATTAGTGATGTCATGAAGAAGTAGAAGACTACGGGAGTTGGGACATTAACTGCACAGGTTGGTTGTCCCCGTACACTGACCGAACGGGATCGGCATATCCTGTAGCGTGAGGTTGGTAAGAACTGCAAGAAACCACTCCAAATCATCAAGAGTGAGTTTCAACAGGCAGCAGGGGTTACAGTGCACCCCAATACTTTGCAGAAAGAAATGCCCACCCTCAATATCCATGGATGTATTGCCGCATGCAAACCAAACATCAGCCCATCCAACAAAGCCGGCAGATTCGCTTGGTGTTTGCAACATTGCAACTGGACTGTGGACCACTGGAAAACTGTTTTCTGAAGTGACAAGTCATGCTACATGCTCTTCTAGTCGTGCTTGGGTTTGGCAAATGCCAGGTGAACGTCTGTTACACGAGTGCATCATTCTAACTCTCAAGTTTGGTGGTGGTGGCAGTGGCGCACCCAGGGGGGGGCCCAGGGGGCCCTGCCCCCCCCCCAAAGAAGTAGAAATATTGATTTTGCATTATAAATATTTGTATTCGTTCATCTCGGCCCCCCCCATGCATTATAAATATTTTTATCCATTCATCTCGGGCCCCCCCCAAGAAAAAATCCTGGGTGCGCCACTGGGTGGTGGTGTAGTATTTGTTTGGGGCTGTTTTTAATGGTATGGCCTGGGACCTTTACATGTTGTTCCTGGTAAATTGAATGCCAATGTCTACATGAACATTTTGGACAATCTTGCTCTTCCTATGATCTGGCAACCTTATGGAATGGACGAATGCTACTTCCAGGACAACAACACTCCATGTCATGGTGCAGCCTCTGTCAAGCAGTGGTATCAAGATATGGATATAAAAAGCCTTCCCTGGCCTGCTCAGAGTCCCAACTTAAACCCCATAGAACATGAGTGGGACGAGTTAGAGAGATGCTTACAGACCAGGGAATCATGTCCAAAATCTACAGCTGAGCTGGCATTATTTTTAGTAGGGTAGTATATATATATACATCATAGTGTACAGTGTAGTTGATATTAGTTATTACCATGTAAGAAGTTTTGAACACAGCTCTAAAATGCTTTCTTTTTTAAAAATACAATGAACAAAGGTGACAATCAAAAGCTGAGCAAGCACAAAAAATGTGGGATATGACTTAATTTAGAGTGTTTTTTTAGTTGTATTAACTTTTCCTTGCTAATATGTTCAGGTAATATTTTCAAATGGTAGTCATTGATAAAACTTCAGTGAAGCTATTAAAAGAAGGGAGCATTTTTAAAAGAAAACTAATAAAAATAAGGCTACTTACCTTTAGGAAAAAAATATCATAAGTAATAGAAAAAGGATGTTTTTAAGTTAAACTAAAAAATCATTTAAACTTAGAAAATATGAAGAAAAAATGGATAAAAGAGAAAAAAAAAATTAACTCAAGAATTTCCGCCCTACTTTTTCTTAATTCTTAAAAAGGCCTTATTTTCTAAGTTTAAACAAATCTGATTATTAAAATAATGCATTTCAAACAAGTTCCCTGAATTTTTATTCTTAGAAAATTTAAAAAATGCTGCTGTTAATGTCGTCAAGGAAAACAATTCTAATGCATATAAGACATTTATATTTAATGAAAAAAAAATCGAAAATGTACCAGACTGTATCCTAACAACTATAGTATACTTCCCTTAGGTTTTGGATACTTGTTTGATGTTTAACTCGTAGAATTTAAATTATCAAACCTATCATCTGAGTAATAAACTATTTGGGCCATTATTATACTTGAAAAAAAAAATTAAACCTATATTAAATTAAAATTTTAAAAGTCTGATAAACATTTTTATTATGTAAGAGATACTCTTTAATCAATTTTACTTTTCAAAAATGTTTTTTTACATGTAATTATTAAAATGCATAATGCTAAAAATCAAAACTCCTCACCCCAACACTTTAAAGAACTTTTCATCGCCTATGGAGACTGACAGTAAAAAAATAATAGAATAGAAATTTGAAATACTACTTCTTTTTCAATTTTACTTTTCAAAAATACTCTTTACAAGAAATTTTTAACCCCTCATTAATCCTTTGGTGAGAACATCTGCCTCTCAGCTAAGGTTTCTTTATTAAAACCGGGGCCCCCCCACCCTTCATTCGGTACTGTGAGTCTACACATGCTTCAGTCAGTATCTTGTCTTCAGTGTGGAAGGGGGGGGGGGGGAATTCATGACACCCACCTTCTATGGTTCAAATAAAAATTAGATTAATCAGAGCAAAAATCCCAACTCAATCACTCTTTCAACTAAGTAAATGCCTCTACAAAACGAACTGTAATATAACCTGTGAAAATTGGTTCTGCTTAATAGAAACTGCTCAAGAATTAAGGAGAAATGGTTTGACGATTGTGGCTACCATGAAATGTAGTAAATCACAACTACTCTCTGCATTTCTAGTTAGGAATACCTGGGAATGGATATTCCATCGATATTTGCTTTCCAAACAGATGTTCCCACTAAGCGGGAAAATACTAATGCCCCCCCCCCCCCCGAATGGTTAAAATACATAATATATTATATCAAAATCAAAACCCCTCACTCCACCACTTTAGAGAACATTTCATCACCTACCGACACAAACAGTAAAGAATTAATAGAATAGAAATTTGCTAGTATAAAGTAACAAATATAGAAATTTGAAATTCTTTTTTCAATTTTTCACTCTATGGATGATCCTTAGAAGTAATTATTAAAATGCGTAATATTATAAATCAAAATCAAAACCCCTCACTACTCCACATGTAAGAACATTTCATCACCAACCGAAACAAACAATAAAAAATTAGGTAAAAATTAAAAGAATAGAAATTTGTTAGTATAAAATAACTTAATAACATAAATTATTAAAATAATCACCTGAAATCAGACTATTGGTGAAACTACAAATGGGAAAACACTGTAAATACAATAATCACCGCTACTTTGGTAGAGACCTTATTAATCTACGAGTGTTAACTCAGCGCTCAGCACACTAACACATGCTAAAATGAAAACAGCATGACACTTTCATTACAATTACGATTACGATTAATTCAAAATTAATTCATCATATAATAAGTGATCATAATTTTTTATTTGGGCTTTATCTTAAAATACAATGAAGCTTTGGTGATAGATGAGACGAAATTTTGTGATAACACTAATTTTTAACCATTAAAATTTTGCATATTAATTTTTCATTGAAACCTTTTCTGAGGATGCCATCAAATAACTTCAAACAGCTTTTATAAAGTTTTTAATTAATTCATTTTCCCATGTTTCTCGTTTAAAAAATTTCTTTCTGTAAGTGTTTGACAATAATTAATATTATGCATTGTTTCGGTTTCTTGATTCTTGTTCCATGTTCTCTCAGCATCCTTCTGCTTGTATTCCATTCGTGCAAAACAGAACGACGATCTCGTCCTTGGGCGGGTATGTTTGCCGGATGCAAGTGTTTTCCGCATGATAACATTAGCAGGAAGTAAATTCGTTGAAAAAAATATGTAATAGGATATGGCAAACTTCATGGAGTTTTTTCACAAGAGAAAGGTATTTGTTTATGTATTCCTCCTGATTGATTATGGGAACTTTCACTCTTTGTATGCTACATGCTGAAAGATGTTTCTAATGCGTGCTGATGACAGTGTATAATTTCCCATCAAATTTCTCCTAAAATTTCATCTAGATTAATAAAAAAAAGTTTTTTCAAGTTTTAATTGATATTTATAGTTATAAACCTTATCAGTTTTAACTTGAGGAAAGTTTCTTTTGAGTTATTTGTGATCCCTAACCATTCCTTTTAACATTTTGCAGATTTATATATATCTATCATTTTAGTTCGTAAGCCGAAGTCATTCAGCTTACGAACTTTTAAATTGAAGCATTTCAATTGAAACTTCACTTAAACATTTTAATTGAAGTATAGTTGTCATTCCATGCGCTTTAAAAATATTATATTAAAAATGTGTTTTAAAAGTGTTATGCGTTAGTGTTGGGTCAATTATTAATTGGGATGTAAACTAATGTAAACTTTGGACCTAAATGTAAACTTTGGGCAACTCAGTAGTATGAAATACCTTGTTTCAAATATAATAATCAGTCTGTTCTTGTGCCACAGTCAAAGATAGGCTGTCACTAATTTCATGGCAATTTCTCAAATTAATTTATGAATGAGTATTACAATAACTTTTTATAAACATGTACTAAACGCAAATATTTACCAGTAAAATAAATTAAATCTTTAATGATGAATGTTTCCGGTTAAATTCATTTGTAACAGTATTACCGTAAAATGCCTTTATTATAAATTTTTGAAAATTGCCAGTGATTATTTTAGAGATGTGTATTCAGTGGCTCTTAAACACATTTGCATGTAAATAATTTTTTAATGTCAAGATTCCAGTAGTTTAAAGGTTTGTAAAATTGTTGTAAATAAATTTCAGAGATGAGACTTGCTATAAATAAAGTAGAAATATAGATTTTAATAGAAATTTGCTGTTTGATTTTGTATATCTATGATGTATATATGATTTATATCAAGTTCAGTTTAATCTTAAACTGATTTTATGGTATAAATTATGTACAGTTTGATTGACAGGATGCTAAAATGCAATATTACTTACAAAATGATTCTTAAATTATTTTGCAATCAAAATTTCAAAAATGAATATATTAATTAATGTTTATATGTATTGCTTAAAAAGTTTTTAGATTTCTCTTATTTAAACATTTGTTTTTATTGTGACTTATCATAAAAGAAATTTTCTGTTGATATGATATGATATATATATGTATATATATATATATATATAAATTCATGAATAATTTTATTTACTTATTTTCATATTTATTTGATATTTGTATTAGACCTTTCGTCCTAAAAAGAAGTTTGAGCCTGGTACGTTAAGGTACTCCCTTCACAAACAGGCTCAAGCATCTCTAAATTCTGGAATAAATCTCAGAGACGCTGTGAAAGTGCCTCCTGGTGAATCTCTTAATGACTGGCTGGCTGTACATGGTAAGTACTTTTATATACTTTCAATAGTTTTATTTTTTTAAATACTGATTTAGAAGTGTAAACAAGTATTTTAAATTCTACCTTAATAACATCAGAGCCGTTTTCTTTTATTATCCTAAATAATTTCAAGAGCTGCTGAAATATGTAATGATAAAAATGAAATAATTTTTTATTTAATGTAAGCAAGTTTAAATGATGTATTCTACGTGAATATTTTGATTTTTTTTATATATAGCATTTTTGTTGTAACTTCAGGTTATAGGTATCTTGATCGTTTATAAATTTTGTTTTCTTGCTAATTAATTAAATACTATATAATGTTTAATGACTTACAAACTGAGAATCAATAACATAACTTTATATATATATATATATATATATATATACACAAAGATAAATCCTTTCATTTTTTAAAGGAACTGTTAAGAAAAATTTGTATTTTTATAACAAGGAAGGGTTTAGGGTAAAATTATTTTGAAATATAACTAATTTTGAAATAATAATGAAGTAATTTGTGTGATTTTAAGCACTTTTTAAAATGCTTCAGTAAGTGCATCAGTAATGTTAGAAAAGATATGAAATCAGCAAGTATTTTCATGGATAATCTTATAATAGTTATTTTTGCTTGAAAAGAAAACATTAAAATCTTTTGTCGGGTCATTTTAATTAATTTGATACGTAAACTTTTTAAGGTAAAGCTCGTAAATCCTTAAGAATTATACTTATGAGTATTTTAGTCAAATCTATAATAAATCTAGAAAATCAAAACTTTGATGAACGATTGAAAAAAAGCATAACACATTAAAAGCTTAGGGTAAATGAGCTTTAAAGGGGGGAAGCTTTACCTCTCTACATTACAGATATAGCACCTGCTAAAAATTATTTTAAAAACTGCTTCCTTTTCTTGCCTTTTTCTTTGTGATTACTATAATGCTACCTTGACTTCAATATATTATATTTTGGAATTTAAAAAAAAATAAGGTATTCATTCATATTAGTGTAGTCGAAAAATTCATTGATAAATTAATTTCTGTTTAAAAACTAATTCAGAAGTGATTAATAAATCTTAAATATTTTAAAATTTAAATATTTTTTATGTTGCTGATTTTTAATTTTTTATTAAACATAGCTCTGATAATCACTCTAATGAATTATTTACAATAAAATTTTGTGAAGATATGTCTTTGTTGTTACATGTAATTGAGTTAAATATTAAGGATATCATCATCTATATAGTTTTGAAAATGGGTGGAAGTAGCTTTAAAAAGCTCTAACATTTAGAGCTTTTGTTAACATGTTAGAGCTTTTGTAACATAATAGAGCTTTTGTAACACGTTAGAGCTTTAAAAAGCTCTAACATAACAAACCAAGACCTGATGAAGGCTCTGCAAAACTTTTTGTTGAACTATACCACCTGTTAATTATTTAAACTTTTTAAAATATATATTTTTTAATTTCTGGTTTATATTTAAAAATCATGTTTTTCTAAACCTGTTACAAGTATTTATATAAACATAAATACATGTATATTTTTATATCCTTCTATTATGAATGAGTTCTTGTGTTATCATTAATTGTTGTACTCATATATATTGTCATAAGTTTCACTTTTCTAATATTTTGCAGTTGTTGACTTTTTCAATCGAATAAATCTGATTTATGGAACTGTAACAGAGTATTGCACTGAAGAAACATGTCCAACAATGTCAGGAGGACCTAAGTATGAGTACAATCCTTTGATAAACTTAAATTAAATCTATCATGTTTGATAATGATCTCTTGGATTGCAGGTTTATATTAGCTACCTTGAGAATTTCATTTTAGAAGCTTTCCTTTTTAAATTGAAATTTTTATTCTTGTCTGAATCATTAACCTTTGGCATATTTATTTCTCTAGATTTTTCAAATCATTAATATTAGATTTCAATTTAATTTGAAATTTAATTTAATTTGATCAGTAAAAGCTAATTTTTTTAAAAAAATCTATTTTTTTTCTTTTTGGAATAAAATAAAGTAAGCCTAACTACCCCTTACATCACTTTACATTATACTGAATAGGCACAGTTTATGGAGAAATCATTCATCAGGAAATTGATGTGTGATGAAATTGCTGTATATCATAATGAAGTCTATTCATGATGACATTGCTACTGTTTTATATTGTGATAATCAACATAATTTTATGTAATAGACTTCACTTCAGCTTAAAGAATTAGCTGTTTCTTTTTAAAAATTCTTGATTAATAATTTACTGTCTAAGACATGTAAAAGTACAACTATAATTATGATACATTTAGATTTGTTTTCAAAAATAGGAAAGTATAAATAATGGTGATTATGCTAATCTTTGAACTGTCTAAAAATTATGATCATTCTTATCCATTACTTACGGGGCCTATTCCCACTTTAGAACAGGAAATTTCATACCTACCTTTGTAAGAATGCCATTAAGGGAAGAGGGGGTTATATATGTGTGTGTGTATGTATATATATATGTATATCTATGTATATATATATGTGTATATATATATATGTATATATATATATATATATATATATATATATATATATATATATATATATATATATATATATGTGTGTGTGTGTGTATGTATATATATATGTATATATATATATATATATATATATATATATATATATATATATATATATATATATATATATATATGTGTGTGTGTGTATATATATATGTATATATATATATATATATATATATATATATATATATATATATGTATATATATATATATATATATATATATATATATATATTCATTCTTGGGATATATGCTATCCTACCCCGTAAGGAAAAGGTTATTATGAGCGTATAATTCATTCTGTCTAGTATCTTAATTCTTTAAAATGATTTTTATGATAAATTTAAAATAATTTTGAGTAATTAATTTTGTATATTAATAAAGAACTTTTTGAAATTCCCCCCAAATTCATTTCTTTCCATCAAAATTTTGTGTTTAAAAATTTCTCCACAAAATATTAGTACATTCACAGGTATATATATATTTAATATTTCTAATTTATTATTTCATAATTAATGTTTATATTATAATGTAATACCAGTTTAGTCCAAAACTTTTGAATGATTAGTATTAAATGTTGATTAAAGATTTATTTTGAAGAAAAGTTTTTTAATTTTCTAGATATGAGTATAGATGGGCTGATGGAATAGATTATAAAAAGCCAACAGCACTTCCTGCAAAAACATATGTATCTTTGCTAATGGATTGGATTGAATCTCAGATAAATAATGAAGATATATTTCCTATAAAAATAGGTAACAAAAAAAAATTTACTTTACCTATTATACTGAACATTTTGCACTATCTAATTTATTTATTTATTTATTTTTTCAAACTGTCAACATTAATTTTTTTTTAGTTACTTGTTAAATTTCCAAGCTTGGGCTTTACCTGATGTTAATGATGATGTTTCATGATTGATATATGTAATATAAATGAACTAATACTTTCTGATGAAAATTTTTTTAAAGAAATCTGCACCAAGAAAATTTCATGTGGCATAATTAGTCAGCTGCATTATTGCATTTCTTTTCTCTCTCCAACTAACTTCTATTTTAATTATTTATTGAATTTGAGTAAAATAAAATTATGTGCAGTATTATAAAATTTGGATACAGTGGAATCTCGATCGATCGTTTTCGGATCCATCGTTTTTCCGTATGTGTTATTCATTTTATCCAGTCCCAACGATCATATTGCTTTGTTATGTTTCCGCATCTATCGTTCATTTCAATCGGTCCCTTGAAAAACGATAGATCGAGATTTCACTGTATTTATTATTTGTGATTTTATTTGTATTATAGATGACTGAGAAAGAGCTTTTTGGGCGTGACAAATTTGTTTTTAAGAATTTTCAGCTTATATCTAGTGTTATAAAGAATATTGACATATATAGAGAGAAAATTTTTAATTTAAAAAAAAAATTTAATAGACACCGAAAATATTACATCACTAGTAAGACACTATATTTCTATGGTGCCTGGTACAAAGAGCTTAAGTAAAATAAAAAATGATTTTTTAGATATTTGTTAACATTCATAAAAAAAAACTTTTGATTTGTATAAAAGGCTTAAGTCTATCAATTTTATATACAAAAGTACATTTCTTTGTACAAAAGACTCCAGTCAAAATTATTGTTCTGCGATTGGTATAAAAGCCAATAACTATGTATATTTAAATCACTGTTTTTGACTTACGTCCTTTATACCGGGCACCATAGATTTTATTCAGTTATGAATGAAATTATTATTATTTTTTTCAGATGTTCCATTTCCAAAACCATTTCTTCCAACATGCAAGAAAATTCTGACAAGATTATTTAGAGTTTTTGTTCATGTTTATATCCACCATTTTGAGCGTTTAGTTGCAATAGGGGCAGTAAGTAATAATTTTTCAATTCTTGCAATGATTATTTATCCTTTTCAATTAAACTAAACTTATTTTTTTTTATCCTCCCAGGAAGCCCATGTCAACATGTGTTATAAACATTTTTATTACTTTGTTACTGAATTTGACTTAGTAAGTCAAAAGGAATTGGAACCTTTAGTAAGTATTATTAAGCTTACTGAAATTTAAAAATTTAAATGTAAATATTTGAGTATGTATTTTTGTTTTTTATGTATATTTTCAGATGCTGTAATTTTAATTAATTTTAATAACAGTACCATTTCTGATTATTGTAATTAATAATAATATATATATATATATAGAGAGAGAGAAAGACAGGGTAAAATCCTTAAATGCATTTTAATTAAGATTTCAGAGGTTTGCGATAAAAGGATAAATTAGCACAGAATAAATACAATAGGAAAACCAAAATTTTCGTTTGTTATATACCGGGTTCGCTATAGCGGGGTTCGACTGTACCTTTGTTTTGTATTTTTCATCAGCTATCTACTGTTTTAATGATGAGCAAGATTGGAATTTGCCCTAATCTTAGCATTTTAATTTTTTCTTAGGCTGAAATGACAAGTAAAATCTGCAAGAGTTATCCAAATCAAAGAAGATGATTTTACTTTGAAAATAAGTCATGTATGAATATATATTCAGTTATATAGTGTGAATATTTTCGCTTTCTTTCACTTTTCATGTATATGAAATTTATTGTGTTTTGGATTTCTTTTCTATGAAATACTAGTCAATTTTTTTTAGTTTTTTCAACTATGTAGAAAACAGTACTTTTTAACAGCTTTTAGTTGGAGTTTGTTCAAAATTATTTTTCAACTTTCCCGTTAGTCTTTTTTGAATCAGCTCACTATACACTGTGCAAAAATCTTCAATACAAAATATGTGCTAAAATGATTTCATTATTGCTTTAAGTAAGTGACATTATTTATTTTCACAGTATTATTTTCATTGTTACATATTTGTTACGCTTATATTTTGGTACTTCATAAGCTATTATTTATATTGTTGGTACTTAAAACTGTCTGTTCTAAATTTGGTAGATAAAAATTATCTGTTTAGCATTTATAGGTTTTATCCTCTGGTTTTTACTATGATATTAATAAATATGATAACTTACTAAGAAATCAGTCTAAGCTTAAAGGGGAAAATATTACCTTTGATTATAAAACCTTTCATCTTCGTCAAACAGTGGCGACTCCAGTCCAGAAATTTGGGGGGGGGGGGGCAAGTAACGTCAGCTCTTAGGGTTATATATATATATATATATATAAATAAATAAAAATATATATATATATAAATATATATATAAAATAAACATCCTCTCATTTTAAATTTAAGCTCATTTAGTATTAGGTCTAGGATTATATAATTTTTGGCTATGAAAAAAAAAAATTCGCCGGACATTTTTTGGTGAGGATCAATTGCCCCTACTGCCCCCACCCCCTTTCTGGAGCTGCCATTGTCATCAAATGATTTTTCTTCCTTTTTCGTTTTGTTACATTTTTAACATTTGACAGGCAGTACATTTTATCATTAATGAAAATCTACTTAAACATGAAAGGTTGTTCATCTTTGTAAAATATTAGTGTTGTTTATTAATTAAATAAAATACTTTATATATTTAATTCAATGCAAACTATAATCAAGGGATTTATTTCAGTGTAATCATAGTTTCTCCCTCTCTGTTTTCACTAGACATGTTCAGATGTATTATAAAAACATACTCAGTGAGATTTCTTTTATTAGAATTATAATTGAAGATTATTAAATTTCAGCATAAAAAATTAACTAAAATTCTAAATATCTCAAGGAAAAAAAAAATCTTAATTTTGCCACCCTTTCATTATTTCTTACTGGAAATATTTTATTTATTTTTCGTGGAATTTAATTAATAGCTATACTACAGATAAATTAAGCATTTATCGTTGTAGATATGAATAATCAATAATTTAAAACTATAACTGTTGTATTTAAATTCTTTGTAGTTTTGTTAGATATGTTTTTACATATATTCTTAATTTTCTTTACTTTAAAACTTAGTATATGTTGAGAACTGCATTTCTGTTTACTCGATAATGTGTTAATTTGAAAGTACATAATTTTTTTAATGTTATATTGCTGTAATTAAAGCATTTCTTTTTTCTTTGTGTGTGCACACATTATGATTACATCGATTTGTGATAGTAAAATTTAGTTTTACCTGTATCTAAAATTTACTAAATTTTTCTTCTAACTCTTTTTCTGAAAAATGAGCTAAAGAAAATAACTGTTCTGTAGATTGATGATTTTATGCTTAATCTAATGCATTTATCTGTTCTGTGATTATTATAGTTTAATCTTTTATTCTTAGATGTATATTTAATAAGACAATCAATGAAATTCTATATATTTTTAATAAATTATTTTTAGATAAATATTTATTTAGATTTATTTGCTATTTTGCTTTTGTGGACCAATGTCTGTTTTGCTGCTTTTATTATCTTGTTTTTCTTGTTTGTGCTTGTAAATTTCCCAAGCTTTTTATGAGATCTATATTCAAAGTTGAATCATTTTTGTATTATTTGCTGATGCTTTAGTTTGTTCAAGGTAAACAAAATGCATAATAGTCACTACTAAATGTGATCATAATTTAAATCTATTCTTATAATATCATATTATACAATTTTTGAGATTCATTTTTATCTATTTAAGAAGTTTTATGAAATTCATACACATCATAGAGTGTGTAGAAGACCTGGAAAATTAATGAAAAAAATTATAAAAGTTATAACCAGAACTTAGTAAAAGTTAATACAGCATAAGTTAGCTTTTTAAAAAATCTTTCCTGTGCTAAGTTCCTATTTTACTGTAGTCAATACTACATTTCCCATTTTTCATTGTCATTCTATCTCTTCATAAGATTTAGGTTGACTTCTTACAGCTGGTTGATTCTAATTCCGGTGTTAGCCAATGTTTTCTGATTGTGTTAAATTTGATCTGATGAATTCCATCTTAGTATGTTTTCATACTGGTGGTATATCATTTTTATAATACTAGCTGGGCTTTGCCCAGCTATCAAATCACTTGACACTTCAATCACAGTTCACTTGAATAAAAATTTTTTTTCACTTTTAATTGCCAAAAAATAAGTACATCTTCAAATGATCTATTTATGATTTAAAAGTTTGAATTAAAAGTATGAAAAATAGAAAAATAATTAAAAATTAGACACACAATGAAACATTTCTTTTCAGTGATTCATTTTTTAGTGAGAATCACGCTGTGAATGAATCGCACTATATTTACATCGTAAAACATGACGGTTACATTTTGTTCGATGGAGTATGCATTTAAAATTGAAATATCTCTAAAACTATTAAAGTAACAGAATAGGTGTATGCAGAAAAAATTATCAGCTTTTAAAGCTCTTTCTAAATATGTAAAATTTATGTCCTTTAAAAAAAAAAAAATTATATCAATTTTAACTTTTAAAACATGGCGGTTTTGTTTTGTATCGGTAGAGTATGTATTTAGAATTGAAATATCTGTAAAACTATTAAAGTAACAGAATAAGTGTAAGCAGAAAAAATTATAAGTTTTTAAAGATATTTTGAAATATGTAACATTTATGTACTTTCATGAAAAAGAAAAATACATCGATTTCGACATTTTTATACATGGCTGAATTTCATAACGAATGCTATACCGGAAACGGTCTACTCAGAATCGTTCCCCGACTGACCAACCAACCGACAGACAAAGTTTTTCTTTTATTTATATAAATACAAAAATAATGTTAATATTAAGTTTTCCAATTTCCGACGTACCAGACAGGGCCCGACATAGCAACTAAGGCTTTCTAGGATTGAATCCCTGCTGGTGAATAGACTGTCACCACAATTTAGACTGAGCACCCCAAGGTCGATATCTGGTGGGCTTCTACCTTCTCCCACCCTCTCTGACTTCATAGAAGGACTTTCCAATCTACAGATTTAACGTGTCCACATCCTCTTGTAGCAAAACTAAAAATTGTTATATTATTGGTGCAAACATCTAAGGAACCATGTTTTCCAAATAAACTTATCACAGTTTATGTCATGAAATTCCACATGGTGGGCATAGGCTCGAATGAAAGCATGAATTAAAGCATGAATTATCTTATACCCCCCCCCCCCCCTTAGGAAATGATGATAGTTTCCGTGTGGTGATCCTATTGTAAAGATACCAACTAATTTATGGTGTGAAATGGATAAATGTTGAAAAGACAAGTGACTGCCACATTAAAAAAAAAGTTCATATGCAACCTTAATATGATGCTTTTCTCCTTAAAATTTCCTTAAATAATACATCTTGTCCTTAGACAATCTCTTCTTACTCTGACTGTAATTAAAAAATAAATAAATAAAATATTTCAGGTAGTCTCTTCTAACGAAACTACCACGTGGTATTAACGAAGGATTACTTATCGTTGCCAACCCCCCTTTTTTTTTCCGTGGATGCATTTTGGTACTTTTCTGTTTATCTGTTTACTTCTACTGGGTTTGGCCTGCTGCCAAAATTATAACTCGCGATGCAGGACGGACACTTTCTTTCATCCTGGAGGACTGTTATTGAGGAACGTAATCCTACATTATAAGGTTTTATATATATATAAACTAAAACTAAACTCATGGTGCAACAGTCTGCCATGGACCAAGTCCAGCGGTGCCCATCTCCGCTTTCTTGACTGTGAGCTTGGGGTGCCATACAACATATGTCTCAGTCAGGTGGTGAACCTGATAGTTAGTGGACTCCAGAGTCTAGTTCCCAAGAATGCTTGATTCTCATTTTATCGAACCACTTAAGGGATGAAAGGCACGAGTCGACCTTGCCTAGTCGCAGGATCGAACCCTGGACCTTTGGAGTGGCAGCTTGATGCTTTTAACCACTATGCCACTGGGCACTGGTTTTATATATATATATATATATATATATATAAATTACATAAATAAAATAAATAAAACAAAATTTTTTTAAAAAACCTTAATGAAGCATGCTTTTTTCTAGTTTATATTTATGAATTTCTGACTTTCATATATGGTAAGCTTGGGCAAAATATTTTCCATTAATATGAAAAGGTTTTTATTTTTGTATACATTATGTATTTAACTCAAATATTTCAAGCCCAGCTGGCCACATGGAATAGTAGTTAGTGTTCTGAGCTGCCACGCAGTGGCAAGTGCTCAGTAATTAAAATTTAAAGTAAAGAAAAATTTTAAAAGGGAATTAACATATTAAAATTTAAGTGAAAAAGAAAAAATAATTAAAAAATTAAACAAATAGTAAAATAAATTAAGAGATAAAAAATAAAAATTAATAATGAAAAGAAAATAAGAAAAGAAAAAAAATTAAGATTAATGCTATAGTATGAGAAAAATAAGTTTATCAAGTTATTAAAATTTAAAGATAAATGTATAGGCCCTTATGAGAATACAAAGACCTTTAGAATTATTAAACATGCTCTGGTCGTGTCCATGTCGTCCCCCTCATAGGGAGAAATGCTGGCTCACCTATATGGTGCTCCCATAATAAAGTAGCCAATAAAATAGTGGTGAATAACAAAAGGTGATGTCTAACGACAAGTGCCTCTGCATTAGACAGACACCCCCCTCCCCCCCAAAAAATAAAAATAAATAAATAAATAAAAATATTCAAGTCCAAGTTTAGGGCAAAATAAGATGATTATTTCCCTTCTGTCTTGGAACTGTAAAATAAAACATCTTATTTGGAAATTCCTATTTAGTGGTGCCTATTGTGTATTTTGTGGAAAGGATTGTTTTTATCATTTTCATTCTAACATCTGTTTTAAATTTTGTTGCATTTTAGTAAACTTATTTGTCATGTTGAGGTTTTGTAAGTTATATATATTCATGGATATAACTCAGTTGTCAAAGATTATTTCTATTGTAATTATAGAAATACTTTTTGTGATGATAACAAAATTGAAACACAGTAGAATAAGTCAGTTATTTCATAGAGTTATAAATTGAACCATGATATCTGTTTTAATATATGAATAATGTAATATATTATTGTTTTCTTAATATTGTTCCAAGTTTGACATGAAAAAGGACATTTATATTTACTCAAATGATTTTTGTGCTATACCAATCACAGTAAGTCCAATCGTTACATATCAACTCATGGACTTTTCATGTGTAACATTTCTGTCGATTTTACCTTAAATGTAAAATGTGTAATACGCAAAGCTAATAGAAATGGGTTATGGTGAGTGATAGTGAACAACAGTCTACATTATTTAGAATATATTTATCTGAAGTAAAACACTTGTATTTTGCCCAGTAGTTACTTAACCAAAAGAGTGAAAATTTCAGCAATTAGTATGGTATATGCTTGAAATATACATAAAAATATTGATTACTTAAATCTTCTTTTCAAATTTCATGAGCTTTTATTGTACCTGAAACCTTATGACTGTATAAAAATTATTAAATTTGTAAAAAAAAATATTTACAGTTTATTTATTCTTATTTACTATGTTTTATAAAAATGTGTTTAAGCAATACCCTTATTATAAAAGAAAGTTTTGAGATTCGAAGAATGTATAAATGAAATTGCCTACCATACTGTGTTCATTTGGTCTGAAATAAATGTCGAGCTAAAAAATTTATTGCCAGTGAAAACTAAAATGCATTTATTTATCTATACATTTGCAATAAGCTATTGACAGGTTGTTAAAATAAATTATAATGATAAGAATTAACTATTTAATTCTTAAATTTCATCTAAATGTGTTTTTAATGAAGGAGCTAATATGTTGTTGATATTGTGGTAATTTAATCATGTATTTGTCTAGTTATGTGGTTATTAACAATGGCTTGGTTGGGGAAAGAGTGCTCATGTAATGGATTTTGTAGATATTTACTAGTTATTTCTAGTTTTTCAACTTTTTATTGGAAAACAATATTGATTGAAAATTAATTGTAAAGAAAATTCATTTTTAAAAGTCACACCAACTAATTACTTGCAAGCTTCTGCTTCCAAAGGTAAAAAACAGCATTTGTGATATCGCACATTCCATAGTCAGGGTTTTTAAACTTTTACTAATTGTGTTACCCCATCCCTCTTGACAAAATTGAAAAAATTTATAATTTTTTCCTTATGGAACCCCTATTTGTTTATATATTTTGTACATAAATAATTATTTGTAGTTTTATATAAAATTATTTATGCTGCATATTAACTAGTTTAAATTGCATACTATTTTCAATAAAATGATGGCTGTGGTTTACATTTTAATTGTATGAGAGAGTTCAATTTTCCTCTCAAAGATTTAAATATTTGCCTTGCTTTGTTTATTCAAAACTTAGTTTAAATTGTATCAACTAAATACTTCAATTTAGCTCATAATCTGTAAGTAACAACTTTGCCCTCGGACAAGAAATTTATTTTAACATGAATTGCTCCGACTTCTTTACCAAACTTAGCTAAATAATGTGATTTAATTTTTATACTCTTTACCATTTTTTACCACACATGTAGAATATTTTTAACATTCAACAATGAATGTTTTCGTTAAAAATTTATGGGTAAAGAGAAACAGTATGTTATCATAACATCTTCGTAAAGTTTCTTCGCGAAGATTACAAATCTTTTTACTGAACCAACTATTGTTAGAGCACTATCAGTTAGAAATTCTATTTATGATTCCTAAGTTTGGAGCACCCTGTTTGAAGCAACTGTCTTTACTTATTGATTTATCTATAAATGGAATAATTTTCCAAGTTCCAAAAATGTATTACTTAAATGTTGAAAATTTGTTGATATTCTTCTCATTATGAGCTTTTATTGTACCTGAAATACATTACTCTACTTACTTTTATTGTACAGAGTAATATGTTTAATTTTGTCTTATTGAAAGAAAAAAGTTTCTCAGCTTGAGAATCATAATTACAAACTCGGTTCTATTACATACTCTGTTTGTTAAATTTGGAATGAGAATTGTATGATGTTAAAATTAAATTCCTTGTTTAAAATACAGTTGAACCCTGTTATATAACAAACGAAAATTCTGGTCCCGCTGTTTTCCTATTGTGTGTAATTTAATTAGCATTGTGTCAGTTTAACATAATTGATTTTAGTTGATTTAATTCATTATCATTTTTTAATACATCATTATTGAATATACATTGCAACTAATGAGTTATACATTTTGTGAACTCTAGCATTTTTCTTAACGGTTCAGATATAGCAAACAAAATCTTTGGTCCTCTGAAGTTCGTTATAGCGTGGTTCGACTGTATCACAAGCAATTTGTACATCTTTTCACAACCTTATAAGATTTCATTTAAATATGTGTAAAATATACTCACTTTGATATTGTGTATACCAATCATTGCTGGATATTGTTAAAGATCGTTTTCCTGAACCCTCTCCCTTTTTTTTTTTATATAAGTTCCTTTATATTTGTAGCACTTAACATGTAATTATCTGAGGAAATATAAATTGCCTCTATCAGTAATTTGGCACCAAAATCGTGATATATGATCAATGCGATTTATCCAAAATAAAATAGGAGTTTTCATACTACCATTGTATAAATTTTAATGAAGCTCCAAGTTGGTTAAATTCAAAAATTTTATATTTTTATTAATTTAGTGACTTTTTTTTTGGCTTCTAATTTATTTTGAAATTTCTGGAAATATACATTTCAGTTGTTGATATAAATGCATTTAAAGGTTATTTCTTAATTAATTTCTGTTTTGTACATATAGAAATAGGTATAGATTTTTCAAATGCAACAGTCTCCATAAATTTCTTGGGCTTCTAACTTTTCAGTATAATCTTACCACTTCAATTTTAGATGTTGAATCCAATTCAAAAAATGAATACTAGCTAAATACTTTAAGAGAAATAAAGAGCAGCTTTAAAGTATCCCAATTACAAAAATGCTTTTTCTTACCTAATCTTTTTTCAAAATCTTTCCTAAGTAGCCATTGGCCTTTAGATGAAAGAATACTAAACCAAAGCAGTTACTCTAGTAAAATCAATTGCCCATTAAACACTTGGTTATGGTATAATTGATTTCCCTTTGCAACATACAAAAAGGCATGCGTAGGGATATGTAATTTTCGTATTTATGAAATAGATGTGAATATTTTTTTTATTACTTTTCAGTGAAAACTCAGTGATAAATGGCTTTTTAAGCGAAATTAGGTAATAATAGTAATAATTTATTAACATAATTGCATATCTAAAACCATCCACGGTGTTTAACTGAGAGATCTCACTCTCGAATTTTGCTTATTACTTATTTCTAAAGACTTAACGAAGAGAATGTGGAGACTACTACAATGTTAGCTTTCAACTAAGAATTTTGATACTTACCTAACCAAGTAAGTAAAATTCTGATTTTTTAAAAAAAAATAAGTGCGAAATTTTTTAATTTATTTATATATATACTGCGAACAAAAGTGAAATTTTATATATTGTAATTTTATTTTATGTGAAATTTACGTATCCCTAGGCATGTGGATGGATTCTGTTTTAAAGATATAACCTCATAAGAACTAGAAAAAAAATTTAATCACACCAAACACTGGTTTCCAGGTGAAAATAAATGCCTTCCCATATGAATCCCTCATTAGGCTTAGTGTAGCTGTCTTATAGAATTCACTTGAGGCTCTAGGTGGCCTTGCGGTAGCATGCTGGCTTTTGGTGCTGAGTGTGCTCAGATCGAATCCCGACAACCACCGTTAAATACCTCAGTGTCTAGGCCAGATATGGGCACGTTAAATCTGTAGACCGGAAAGTCCCTCTATGAAGGTCAGTGAGAGTGGGAAAGGGTATGAACTCCCAGATGTCACCCCTTGGGGTGCTCGGTGAAAATTGAGGTAGCAACTTGTTAAGACGGACTCCAACCTTTTGTAGTGCTATTTAAAACCGGAGCCACACGCTTCAGCCCATAGCCTATATGGACCTGGTCAGGAATTTCCAGCCAGAGGGGCATAAGAAACAACAACAGAATTCACTTGCATATTGTATTGGACCTTTAACAATGATAGAAACAAGCTAATTACAAAAAAATTCAATGTTTAACGGTTTAATAATAACCAAGATTGATAGTTTTTATATTGGAAAAGCAGATTTTTTATGACTATGCATATCAAATTTATCCTGTATCAACTGAATTTCTATCTCTTTATAGCTATTACAGTTCTGATTACATCATTAATGAGGAATAACACAATTATAGATTGGTCCTATTCGTCTAAACATAATGCAATGATTTAAAGCAATAGTTTTCAGGAAGCTTAAATTCTTCATTGTGTATGTCATTTAATTTCAAATAATAACATTTTGTAAAATGGATAGCCAAGGACTAAAATTATAAAGTGAATTCTCGCTTTCTAATTAGAAATAAATCTGGATACCTAAACATTAGCTTGATTATATGTATAAATAATTATCTTTTTTCATACTTTGTATACAAATTGCATCTATATAAATAATTAAATCACAATCATTAAGTCTTAATGTTTGAAACTTCCCTCCTAAAAAAAATCCAAAAATTTATTTTAACTTCCATACCTTTTTTATTCTTTAAATAAGCTTAAGTGGAAAAGATTTGTAAACTGTTATTTTTATACTACAGAAAGAGTTAAGAAGTACATAGGAAGATTAAAAAAAATTAATAACAAGTATCTGAATCCTATAGCATGAAATATAGAATGAAGTTTAATATAGAGCAGTGTTATCATGTAATGTTTAATATATAGAAATAAGCTGAATATTGCCAAGAAAATAAAGAATGTACACACTTTTATAACTTCATATTTTCATTTAATATTTATTTGTATGTGAAAATTCATCCTATATATGAATGCTCAAATATTTCTAGTGAATGGAACTTAGAAGACAGATGTTAAGAAAAATAATAAAGCATTTAGCAAATCAGATTTTGCATTTCATGATTGATTGACTCATTTCATTTGTCAGTTTTATTAATTCATACATGTATTATCAAATGTCCATTATTTTTTTTTTACTTCAGATTCCTACCTTAAATGGAAAGATTCCTTTAGTGTGAGTAGCGAAAACTTTATCAAAAAATTTTTAAAGCATATAAATGGATGTTTAGTTGAATATAATATTGTTTTCTTCGAGTATCAAGAAAAGATTGACTTCAGTGGGATAGTTTTTTGCGCTGTCTATCAATCTATATCTATCTTCTATCTATATTAATAAAGTAACAGTGGGGTTTGTCGAGATCACGTGACCGTAATGCGTTCGGGTGGACTCATCCTTGAAAAAAAACCGGCTGACAAATACAGGAATCTGTGTATTTTTTTTTCTCATGAAAGTACATAAATGTGACATATTTGGAAAGAGCTCCGAAAACTGATAATTTTTTCTGTGTACACTTATTCTGTTAATTCAATAGTTTTAGAGATATTTGGATTCTAATGAAGTGTCATCCCTCTGACAAATCAAATCGTATATATCCAGTATGTGCAGTGGTGCAGCCATCTGTCGGCAGCGATGGGAATGAAAATTGCACTCCAGTGGTGCAGCAATCTGTCGGCAGCAACGGGAATGAAAATTGACTTGAATTTAACACATTTGTAGGCCTTTTTTTTCTTTAGTGGGGCCCGAAGTACATAAATATGTTACACGGATGGCTTGAGCGTAGCTAGGCGAAGCCCGGCTAGTATTTTATAATATATTATATATATATTTTATAATATAGAGGAATTTATATAAGATAAATTCTTCAAGAAATCCTGCAAAAACATAGTTTTTTAAATAATTGCTTTTTTTTATTTTGATTTTTTTTTAAATTAGAAAACTAATAATTTGGTACAGTTCACTAAAAAATAAACTTCGTGAAGATATCTTCCATTTTAAAACATTAACATCCTGATATGTTGAAAATTAATTCCTGTCTAATTTTTAAAATCACAATTCGTGAAAATAAATAATTCTAGTTGGAAGTTCTAATATTATCCAAGAATGAATAAATGTCTATTTACTCTGTACTATTTATTTAATTAAATCAGTAGAGTATTAAAAAAATTAAATTTCAGACTTTAAAGTATACCAACAATATAAATGAAATGTGATTTCAGTCAAGGTCTACTATAGTTATTTTGCACCTGCTCATGCATGTTATAAATGGGAAATAAATGTATTCCTTATAGAAATTATTGATTTGAATCAGGGTACTCAAATTACAGCCCACCAAGATTTGATGCGCAGCTCCATACAGTCACGTTTTATCAGGCAGGTGTTTTTGTAAACACAATTTTGAAAATGGGTGCATGAAAAATACAAAAGTGGGTCATCTGCTGCTCATATTCACATCAACATACCTTTGAAAAATCATTCAGTTTCAAAATGACATATGTAAATAATGTACTGTCAAATCTGGTTAATTGGACCACTGGTTAAAAAATTAGCCAGTGGGACGATGGCCGAATGGCTAGGACGCTGGCTTTCGGAACCAGAGTCTATGGGTTCGAATCCCATTCTTGGCATGGACGTTTGTAGCCGTTCGGAATCGGCTTTAAGCAGTAGGTCCCGGTCTAATTAGCCCTCGTGTAGCAAAAAATGACCGTAGCGCTCCAAACCAAACCAAACCAAAAGGTTAAAAAATTAGTTTTTAGTACCTTGATGGAGATGAGTATTAGAATTTTAAACTATGAACAAGAAGTGTTCAGAATGATGGAAATTTTGTTTTAAAATACCTGATAATAAGAAGTAGACACATGTAATAATGACAATATTAAAAGAAATTTTGAAATTTCCAAACACAGAATCTGGAACATGAAGCCCCATGCTTATGGGGCATTCTTAATTGCCCCATAAGCATGGGGCTTCATTTGGTCTGCATTTTCTTCCAGAAAATACTTATACAAAGAAATTTTAATTCTTGGACCCTGTGGAAATTAGAAAAAATATTTTTAGAAATTTAAACTTTTGAATTTTATGCATTTTAATGTTGAAAAGCCCACGATATTGACTTTCTTTTCATGTGTTCATATTACATAAAGAATTCTAAAGAAAAACATTTATCTAAGGAGGGAAAAAACTTGTGTCCAATATACTTTGTTGAAATAATTGTACTAATGTAACCAATTCAATAAAAATTACAATTTTAAAATATATTATATTTATTATAACATTTGCTTGATTCTAAGAAATGTACAATCTCATCTGAAGAATCAGAGATCAATGCAATGCAAAAGCAACATTCTAAAAATAATTCACTATTAAAAAAGTGCATAGTAATATGTATGAATATAATTAATGTAAGTGAATCATTTGGGTAAAGTATGAATGATGCATGTAGGAATGTTTAATATAAAGAAGACTAAATTGAATCAGAAGAGAAAGAATCTAAAAAACCTTTTCAATATCTAAAAAATAAATATGAGCTATGCTATAACAATTACTTTCAGCTAGAAGACTATACATAGAAAAGTGCTGAAGATTAGTTTCACACAATTGGTATTAACTTTGAAAGACAATAGTTTGGCAGAATCATCAAATAACTTGAAGGTTAGATTTTCTCTTCTGCAACAAAAACTATCCGGGGAAATAGTTTAAAGGCTAAAATATATATTTTAACAGCTTATGATTCTATCTTTATTAATAATTTAGATAGTTTACTCTTACGTGTTTTAGTTATTATGCAACTGAACGATAAACCAGAAAAGTGGAGTCAGCATATTTTGAACATTCATACTTAGCCATAATAGAAGAGAAATAGGACAATAAATGAGAAATTTAAGTGGTTTTCGAAAACACTAAATATGTCAACGAAACAGATATAAATAAAATTTAAATATGTAAATAAAGAACTTTAATATGATACCTTTTTGTCATAATTTCTCTATTAATGCGATACATTCAGATGTAAGTTGGAAAATTCCGAGATCAAAAGCTAACATATTCTTTGATTTAACAACATGTATTTCACAATTCATGCTTTTAATATAAGATAAAAATATACGAAACTGCAAACTTTAATCAAGAAGCATTTAGAAAAATATATTACATAACAATTTTTAGTCTGAATGAAGTTAATTGGATATCAAAACTGATACAATCCAATGAATCCACAATTCATACTTTTAAAACTACTTATATGCATAATGCACTATACAGACATTTTTTTTTCTCATTTATTTATAGCCAAGGAACTGTTAAAACCTACAGATAAATTTTATGTATTACTACACACAATTCTGTACTATATAGTTCACCAATCACCAAATGCTACTGGCTATTTTAATATTGTAGGAGGCAGTGTTATGTTTAGAGCCCAAATATTTCAGTACCATTTAGCGTTGTCCAATGCATGAAAGCTAATTGTCCAAAATAAATATTAAAATTACCCATTAAAAGTTTCAGGATTTTAAATGCAATAATTGCTTTTACGAAGAAATATAAATTTTATAAATTAGGACTTAACAATCAAAAAGTATCAGAATGGAGTTCAGCATAATTGTTCATTGGTTACTCCCCCCTCCAAAAATAAATAAAACATACAAAATGAAATAGCATTTTTAATAAATAAAAGTATATTTGTAAGTAAAATAAAGTAGCCTTTAAAAAAGCGTTTCAATAATTCTCATTCTATATCAAATTAAACAAAAAAATTAACACAGAAAATTAAGAAAGCATTCTTAACTTGTAGACAGGTTTAAAAAAAAAAATATTGAAAGAACTAATAAAAAAAAATTATTAATAAAAGTTCATTTAAACTCTTAATTTTATCCTTTAACAGAATGGTACACAGCTTGGCAAATATAGATCAACTCACTGAATTATTTTAGGCCTATCAATGTGAAGACAAAATACAGCTCAATGCGTTTCCAACAAGGTAAATTATAATCACATTGTAGTACTGTACAACCTCTCAAATTGCACCCCCCTCCAAATCTGGAATGTTTTAATAAATGGCCAATTTTACTTTTTCATTTTACTGATAGATGTCGCTACCAAAATGATCGGTAAAAAAAATGCACTTCCTTTCAAGGAAGTGACAGCAGCAATTTTAAAGTCTTTCAAGCTGAAATAGCAGAATTAGGAGAATATGCAAATAAAGGCAACATTAACTTGGATAAAACGAACATACAGGAAGTTATAGACATCGACGAAAATGCACCGATTGTTGGTTCTCTGAGCGATTCTGAAATTATTGATAGTGTGGTAAACAACAAAGTTATGATGACAACAATCGTGAAAGTGATTCAGAATGCCCCGAAAACGAAAAAATGTCAACGGAAGGCCTGATAAAATCATTAGATAAAAGAATATTAGGCTTAGAACACCAGAATTTTATCTCGGAACATGAAATTATGGCACTATACAGGATTTGAGAAAAAATAATTTCTAATAAGCTGAAACTAAAGCAATAGACATTATTGACTGAAATGTTTAAATTATTATTATTGTTGTTGCTTATGCCACTTGACCGACAGCAACATCAGATCAAGTCCCGAAAGCTATGGGCGATGAACGTGCGGCTTCTGTTTTGAATTAGCACCACAAGGGTTGGAGTCCGACTTGGCTAAATGAACGGTCCTGTAATTTTGAACCGAGTCAAGTGACGAGACCGGAACACTTGACCCTGTACCTCCAGAGGTAAATTTGAGAACTTTGAGGACATTGTAGCCAAGTCCTATTTTAAATTATAATGTAATTATATGTTCTGTATTTAGGTTTATTTAATAAGTAAACCCTTTTACATGTTTTTTTTAAGTGTGTTTATTTTTTTCTCCTAAAATTTTGTAGTGTTATTTAAAACCTCTCAAATCTGGAAAATTACCAAATTTGGAATTGCCATGTCCTGAACGGTTCTGGATTTGGGAGGTTGTACTGTACTAGCAAGTTAGCTCTGTGCAAAAAGATATCATAAAAACTACTTTTAAATAATCATTTAACGACAAGTGGCAAATGAAACACACAAGCAATAATACATTTGTAACGTGTTAAAATATCTGAAAGACTTCAAGCTCAAACAAAAAAATTTCAATACTAAAAAGCTTCAACAATTCACTTCATTTGTATTTTAAGAACAGTACATACCTAAAAAAAATAATAAGTAGAAAAAATGAAAATATGCGTTACTTAGACATGCATCTGAAAAGGCAGAATATTTAGTTTTATAAAAAGATTTCCACAAATTTTAAAAACATAAACACAAATGAATCAATAAAACTAATTTGTAAAAAAATAACAGCACTATATTAAGCCACTTAAGAAAACTACTTCAAAAAGTAACATTTAAGTTTTAAACAGCATCAACATATCATTTGAAAGTTTTTTATTTCTAAAAAATTTTCTCTACATTTTAATATGCAAAGAACAGGCATTTCATTTTGCAAGAAACTTCTAGTAGTATTGTCACAAAGAACAACATATATTAAATCTAAAAATTTATTCAAAAAAAATACTTATTTCTGCAAAAGGACTAAAAAATAATGAAAGTGCACTTTAAAAAGTTTTAAAATATTAAAATGGTTGTATTGCTATTCAGTAGTTATTTAATATAAGTATAACTTAGAGATTAAAAGTATATATATATATATATTTATAATTATATACAGGGTCATTGAAAAATGTTGGACATATTTCGAAAGCTCATAATTCTAAAATAAATTGAGCAAACGCAATAATATTCCTTTCAAACAACTTGGCAAGTGTCTACGATTTCTAAATGTAACTGGTATGCAATCGTGATGCTGAACGTTGTGCAGAAGCAATGCAAGGTGGAAGAGATCTTAGTTCAACGTTCCATCTGTGCAATGGCGACCATTCAGCAGAAGGCTCAATGTATGTTATGGTTAGCGGAGTACAAATCTGTTAAAACAGTTCAGCAAAATTACCGTTGTGTTTATCGCAAACAACCACTGCTTGAGCTTTCTCCTGAATGGTTGCCATTGCACTAGCAGAAAGCCGAACCAAGAGCTCTTCCACCTCGCATCTCTTCTGCGCAACATTCAACATCACGGTTGCATACCAGTTACATTTAAAAATCTTGGACACTTGCCAAGCTGTTTGAAAAGAATATTATTGCATTTATTTTAGAATTACGAGCTTTCAAAATCTGTCCAACCTTTTTCGATGACCCTGTATTTAACACTCATTCATAAAAGAAATCTGCATTAATATATGACAGTTTTCATAAAGGCTTAAACTACTCAGGTACAAAAACGTATACATCACTATTACACAGACAAAAAAAAAAAAAGAGTTAAAATATACTAGTTAACATGACACAATGCCACATTATTAACTTCAAAGAGATTTTCAGCCTTTCACACAGAATCCTTTTTAGCTTTCTCTACACTTACAGCACTGAAAAAATTAAAATCTTCAAAGGTTTGGGGGAATACATATATATATACATATTATCACTAAAATTATGCAGAATAATGCATTTACTTTCTCTACTGAAAAATATTCATACAGTTCAAACAGCATAAGGCAGGTATTCATTGTGATTTTAACTGCAACAAATGGAATGTGCATTTCCCTTACTATTGCTGAAAAAGCAACCAAGATTACAAACTAACTTCTAATAGTATTTGTGAAATAAAGAATGTCATTACTGTAAAAAATTGATATGTTTAATTAAACTAATATTAATTTAATTCTAATATTTAAGATGCTAGATAGTCTGCATATATATGTTTTAGAAAAATTTATATATATATTTTGATTTGAGCAATTTCTAATTTCTGTCATTTTAAATTTAATATATATTTCGAATATTAATAATAACGATAGACAACTGACAAAATATTCATTAGTACTCGGATAAGTATCTAATAGGAATTCTGCTGAAAGTCAAGACGTGAAAATAAGACAAAAAAATAAACAGAACCTGAGAAAAGTTTGTTCTTGATAATTTTTTTTAGTTGAAAATCAATGTTACACAAACATATATAACTATACCCAACATAAATGTACATAATCTCACCTATACATAAGACTTGTTTCTGGAAAAATCAATGCCATATATACAAATATAAAACTACACTCAACGTAAATATACATTCTTCTTTTTATAAGTTTTGTTGGAAGAAATTTCAGCAAATGTTCAACAATTATTTACATTTCTACATTTAAACGATGTGGAACACCCATCTCTTCACTAAAATTCATGTTAAGAGATCTGTAAATCAGGAAAAATTAAACATTATTTCCAACATTCATTTAATTTTACTAGGAACTTTGCATTTTATCCACATATCATGAAATGGAGATATGCATTCTTATATCAGGGATTCCCAACAGGGTCCAGGAGGAACCGTTGGGGTTCAATATAAGTTTAAAAAGGGTCTATAGTATTTAAGGGGTCTATTGGGGGTCTATGATCAATTTTCCAGTTTTAAAATTTAATTTTTTAGGAATGTAATTATTAGATAATAATATCCATTTTAATATGTATAAATACAGATTTGCATAAGGCGGAGTGATCCACGCATCTAAAGTCGAATGTCATGATGCTTTTGTATATGCTTCAAATGCCGCTGTTGGCTTTTATTTGTGTACCAACATTAGGCAGAACTGGGGCAATCCACTGGACCTTAAACAGCAGATGGGTCCTCCCGATGCAACCAATCAGAAGCAGTTTTGTTTTTTCTCTTGGCAATGTTTGTGCAATTACAATCTGTTTCTGAAATCTTGTTTATACTTGAGAAATTAAAAATGAAAATAGTACAAAAATATTAAAACATAAACCTAATAAACCACTTTTTCTAATTTTGGTTCATATTTTTAGTCAAATTGTTATCTTTAAGTGTTTCATGTGCAATTATTAGTATTATAATTATGTTGAATGCTGTATATTATAGAGAAAAATTTGAGGGGGGTCGATGTAGAATATCATTCTTTTAAAAGGGGTCGATGTAGGAAAAAGGTTGGGAACCCCTGCTTTATATAAAGAATTGTCTAATATTTAGCTTTTTAAAACAACGCTAGCTATCAAAGTTATTTTACAAATAGAATTATCCACAATCAGATCTATAAATTAGAGAAAACTTACTGTAGTAAAAACAAATACATAAAACCATAATACCTATTTATACAGCCTCAAAATTTAATCAGAAAAATAATTACAGATTGTTGTATATATTTTTCAGTTAATTGTTCAATTCCTTTTGTCAAGAAAATGGAATGTAATATCAAAATATGATAGCTACACAATATCACATGTAAGTAAAAACTACACAAGTTACTAAAAGTGTTAATATATCCTCATACTCTATCCTCCATTCCTCACAGATGAGAATTTTTTTCTCCACACTAATTTTAATGAAGTTGACTCATACATATTCTTATAACATTGCAAAATATCGGGCAATTTTAACCCCTTAATCATCACACTCTATAAATTCATGGGCAGTCATTTGTAAACAAATTTTATCACACCCATGACCCTCACAGACTGGACTCTGCATAACTTTTGCTAATATATTACGGCTTCTTTGATTTTGTCGCACCTGAGATTATTAATTGCTTAAGTGCTCAATAGACGGCAGTAGTGAACTGACAAACTTGATTTTAAGATCGGAATGTTTCATTATAAGAATTTGTAAGAGCTGAAGCTGTACAATTTGTTGCATTGACACTTCCCTGCACATCATGTGTGTGCAAAAAAAGGGCCAAATATAAGGTGAATAAAATTATGATTTAAAAAATTTTTATCGATCTAGAACACTTTAAATTTGGAAAAAATACACTTTCTTTTGCTAATTAACTCAGAATTTTATGAATAAGAAAATGGGGCAATAAAAAAAATATCTACAATTTTGAAAGAATTTTCCAAAAATTATGCGACGATTTAAGGGGTCAACTACAGATAAGGACTTAAAAATTAAAATCAATATAATGTATCAAACAGAACAGCTTTTTTTTAATTAATGAAAAATGCAAAAACATCCTTGAAGAGCCATTATATGAAAGTAAATCAAGCATGGGAATTTGGAGAAAAAGGTTCAATCATGAATTTATAGAGACCACATAGGGAATCCGATACTATCAGCTTCATAAGGGTAAACTGAATGAAATGGTCATGTCACTTGCAAAGAATGGATAACTCTACAGAGTTTGTACTCATTTTCAAAAATTGAAAATAAGAACTTTCTACGGATCCCTGCTAGACATTTTTAAGGACCACAGAGATGATTTAAAATGTGGTTTATTATTAAAGATTAGACTTTTAAGGTACCGTAAAATCTTGAGTATAATACATACTTTTTTTTCACATTTTAGTCTGCAAAAATGAGGGTGCGTATTATACTCGTGTACAAAAAAACATAGTTTTAAACATTGAATAAATGACACACAATAGATGAGCTGTATTCTAGTGAAAGTGATTAAGACTGATAATTTCACTGTATTGTTTGTTTTGAATTAAAAGACAAATTTTTGAATTAAACGATTTTGAATAAAAAAATAAACGAAAATGTCGAATTCTACCGAATTTGACATTTTCATTTATTTTTATTACAAATTTTATTTATGTTAATAAATATTTGAGCAATTTTTAAATAAAATATTGAAAAGCTATGGGTGCATATTATAGTCGAATTTTAATTTTTTCTGAAAATTTCGCACAAAATCCAGCATGCGTATTATACACATGTGTGTATTATAGTCAAGATTTTATGGTATTTCAGTTTTAGGATCCTACACAACCTTATCATAACTTCTATATCAACTTAATAAATTCTTACTATTAAAAATATTTCAAAATTATTTTAACAGGTTGCAATCTGCTGGGTTATCCCTGCATTTGACTCACAAAATTACACTGATGAGCAGTGTCAAATGATGAGCAGTGTCACTGATGAGCAGAGTCATCAGACAAATTTGCACCGATGAGCAGTGTCTTAGCAAGTCAATAGAACAAATCAGTAATTTATATTACCTATATATTTGGAGAGAGGGGGGGATAAGACAGACAATATGAAAGAACTCTCATCAGAGGCAATAATGGCGCAAAAAGAAAACGTGAAAAAAAAAATAATAAAAATCCATATTTTGATAAAAGCAATTGTTGACAACAATAAACAGAAAATTCTTCTACTTCAACTCGAAAGTAAGTACTTTCTAAGGACCAGAAAAATCGAAGAAGACCTTGAAACCAAAAATAAGTACTGTTTTAAAATTTTTAAATGCCCTTAAAAACAGAAATTAAAAGTGATGAGTTCTTGAGGACATTTAGGGACCATACAAACCCCGCTCTGAAATAAAATTAAAACATATACAATACTACTCCAGTGACAAAAAGTTTGAGGGTGAAGACCACCTCATCTTTGGACTCTCCCAAAAGATTTTAGCATCATTAAAATAAAGAACTGGAGAGCCAAGGTTTGACTGCGAATGGAATGGAGGAGCATTCTATAGAACAGTGAATTTTAACCGGGGTTGCTGGCACCCCTGAGGGTGCGAGAGCATTTCTAGGGGTGCGAGAGACGGTTTTAATTTTTAATGAAAATTACATAATATGTACATTACATCCTATATATAATAGCCGTTGTCTCTGTATGACACTTCCGGGCTATACTCATCTTTCAATTGAAGCCCTCAGTAAACAAACCGCCGGATAGGCTTAATTTCAATTTCAGATTTGGATCAGAATTTTTTCTTACCTAAAAACAAATATCTTCTCCATCAAATCACGTTTGTTCAGCCTATTTTTCTATAAAACATTCAGAACTAAAAAAAATTGGATGTTTTTAGCTGTATATTTAACAGTTTTTAAAAACCTGTTTACTTTTGCGATGAATTCTGAAAGTAAACAACAAACTTGAATGTGAATGAATCGCGTAGAGAACTGTAAAAAAATTTTTTAACTTTCATATAAATTTTTCATTATGACGTCATTTTTAGTATTATGACGTCAAAATGACGGGTTGGATGGCAGTCTACTACTCCAATCACATGAAAAACTAAATAAATAAAAAAATAATGAAAGGGATTGCTTTTACAAGGTGTGGATTAAATGCAATATTTTAGATAATTCAGGATATTTTTTAACTTTCATATACTTTTTCCATTATGACGTCAATATGGCGGGTTACCTACTAGTTATATATAATAACATAGTATTACATTATATGTAATAATATAGTATGTATTGTAAATTTATTAAATTTGTTTATTCAATAAATAAATTATCTTGCAATAAATGTCTTTTCCTTAATAAAAAATAGAAACATTTTTCAAGGGGATGGGAGAGCTTATTTTCAGATTCAAGGGGGTGTTGTCTATTAAAAAGGTTAGCACACCATAATGAGCTATCATGCCAATAAAGGTAAACAAATTTGAAAAAAATATGTTATCTTGAAGTTATTTTGCCCAGTATATTTTAGAAACATTGCAGATTTGCAATATTTTCATATTCCAGGAAATGGAGGTGATGCATGTAATCGATTTCTGTAACAAAAACAATGAAGAAAGAAGAAATGACATTTTCCAAATCGCTAAAATATCCCGTATTATTTCTTTTAAGGGGGAAGGGGCAATAAATTGATAATTATTAGTAAAAATATCTAAATATTAAGTGATAATAAAACACTTTATAGATATAAAACATAAATATAAAAGGCCTGGAAAAAATATTTATTTTAACTACAGTTTCATAGTAATAGTCTAGGGAACAAATCAATAGAAGGATAAAAAATTTCTCAAGATAACCTTGAATCTAGTTCTTAACTGCTAAAGGAAATAGAACTGGAAATAGTATCAATAACTATTTATTAAAATAGTTAACATTGTTTTTCCAGATATAATAATCAGAACTTATGTACAAGATTGTCCTTTCAAATTTCAAACTGAAAACTATATGGATCTTATCGCAGATAATTACATTTTTTTTGCAAACTATTAACTGCAAGTAAAACAATTTTGTTTATGCCTTCACAAATCAAATTTAAGTAACTAATTGAAAACAAAAAGTCTGTGTTAGAGTAAAAAAAAAATAGTTAAATTTAAACTCAGGAAACGTACTGGTTTGTAACATTTAACAAAAATAACATTGAATGAAATATTAAAACACAAAATCAGATTAAATTCTTATATTCAATTATATAAGGTTTATAATAACAATATTTATTCTGATAGACACATAATTTAGATTAAGTTCCAGAAAGTACCTTTAAAGAACACAAGAGATGGGTGAGACCACAAATGTATGTGAATATTTATACATAACAATTTATATATATATATGTAGCAAACAGAGTAATTTTATTCAAGAATATCAATCAAAATTATCAAAGCACCATAAAACAATAAATTTTGTCACGTAAAAATTCAGAAAAATTTTGTGTGTGACAATTTGAAATTCTTTAAACAATGGATGGCTTGTTATATGTCAAATAAGTTAAAATAGTAAATCCCTTTGTTGAACAGAATTGGTTTAGGTTAGCTTCTTCCTGAAATAAAATAATAATAAGAAACTAAAGAGTAACTGGAGAGATTTTTATGTTTTCATTAGAAATTCTAATTTGCACATTTTAGCAAAATTCACATCTAATCCAAGTCAAGAGATAATTTTTTTTTTTTTTTCTAAAATTCTACAAAATATCTTATTTTGTTAGAAATCATATATTTTGCATTATTCCAAAGTGAATCTTTGCAGCAAGAACAAGGTATCTGCATATTTCTCAATTTTTCACAATTAAAAAAAATTTAAAAAGCAGCAGTTCATGTTATCTTAAATTTTTTTGTGTACATTTGACCAATGCTTCCCCATTAGTTTACTGTAATACATTTTAACATAGGATTACGTTCCTCCATAATGGTCCTCCGAAAAGCAAAATTTCAGATGTCCTGTGATGCGAGTTATAATTTTGGCCACATGCCAAACCCAGTCTGTATCGCTTGGGCAAGCAGTAAACAGTTAAACAGAGAAGTACCAAACTGCATCAAAATTTTGACATACATACATATAAAACAGTTCCATAACTGGCTGACTGACAACGAACAGACCAAACCGCTGGACCTAAAGGGCTGAAATTTTGCATGGTGATTCTTCTTATAGTGTAGGGGTGCACTAAGATTTTTGAAAAATTCTTCTTAGATTTTTTAAAATTAAATTTTTAAGCTGTTTTTGTAACTTTAAGTTTGCATTTAAAATAATAATTTGAGGGTTATAAAATTTATACCACGAGAAAGATCATAAGAATTCCTTTAAAATGAGATCTTTTTCAAATCTTTACCTCCATTTTCTGATTTTTGGTGAATTTTTAAAGATTAATTTTTAGAATTTAATTTATTAAATGCCGATCACATGGTTTCTTTTTCTGGTACTTTAAATAAATTTATCGTCATGTACATAACAACTAAATAGACAAAAAAATAGTTTTTTTCCTTGCTAATGCAGCAGACGATTGGACATTATCCAAAAAAATATTAAAATACAGTAAAAGATATGATCTTCAAACTGTACTGTATTAATTGTACTATATTCTTTAGTATGTCCTATTAGATTTAATCTGAATATTTTCTTCTACATTAATTTGTCTATAAAATATCCCTTATGATTTTTTTATAATATATATATATATATATATATATATATATATATATATATAATTATTTTATTTAATTATTATTTTTTTTGGCATTAATTGCATACATTGACCGTTGTATTTAATTTGAATGTACTGCGTAGCGAAGTGCGGGTTTTCAGCAAGTATATATATGTATATACACATACGTACATATACAGGGTTCCCACCTATATCCATTACACACCCCCTTAACATCTAAACGGTGACAGCTTAGGCCATAAAGTTGGTGTCTAGGTATAATAAAAAGGCTATGTGCTACTCGATGAGAAAACTTACAATGCCATCTATCTACAAATTTTGGAATTAGCGTTTTTATCTCAAAAATGGTACTTACTAAATCGAAGATGCTGAACAACCTTGTAATAGACTTTTTTCCCATATCTCATACTGTTTTTGAGATAAAAATGCTAATTCCAAAATTTGCTGCTAGATGGCACTGTAATTTGTCTCCCAGATGTCACCCCTGAGGGTGCTTGGTCTAAATTGAGGTGGCACTTGGCTAAATCGGGCTCTGACCCTTGTGGAACCATTATAAAACAGAGCCGCAACCCTCAGCCCACTTGCCTATACGGACATGGCCTGAAATACTTCCTGCCATGGGGCATTAAATACAGCAACAACAATATGGAAGCAGACTGGGAGCAACAGCTAAAAAACTGTGTACAGACCTACAGCCCATGGAAGTTTATTTGATCCTTCAGAAATGCAAGACAAGCTTTGGAAAAAGCACAAATCAGAGAGCAAATGCATGTCAGCTTTAACTTCTGACTAACTAAAGCTATACTTACATACTAGACTTAGATTTATCTTGTAATTCTGAAGTTACAACTGCACTAGTGGTGGGATGAATAGCGTCTCGCTAAAAAATAAAATAAAATGGGATAGTACTATGAATGAGAGAGTACAGAAATTCTTATACAGACACACATTTTTTTAAACAACTGCATAAATAGCAATATAATTTGTTATGACATTCACATATCTGATCTAATGAAAATTATTTATATACTTATATGTATCTGATTAGAGCATTTAAAGTGAAGATCTATAACCTGTTTTGTAATATCCTTAAAAAAGATTCCAGTTAAATATCTATATAAATAAAAGAAAAACTTTGCTGGTCGGTCGGCAGAACAATTCCGGGTAAACGGTTTCTAGTATGGCATCCGTTATGAAATTTGGCCATGTTTGAAAATGTCGAAAGATTTTTTTTTCTTTCATGAAAGTACATAAATGTTACATATTTGGAAAGAGGTTTAAAAAATGATAATTTTTTCTGCATACATTTATTCTGTTACTTCAATAGTTTATATGGAGTTATATGGATTCTAATGAGGCTTCTCCTCTAAGATCATCCATCTTTGACCATGTAAACAAAGTGTGATTCATTTACACCGTGATTCTCACTAAAAAATTAATCCCTAAAAAGAAATGTTTTATCATGTGTCTAATTTTTAATTCTTTTTCTATCTTTTATACTTTTAATTTAAACTTTTTAATCATAAATAGATCATTTGAAGATGTACTGATTTTAGGGGATTTTTTTGGCAATTAAAAGCGAAAAAAAATATAAATTCAAGTGAACTGTGATTCGAGTGTCAAGTGATTCAATAGCTGGAAAAAGCCAGGCTAGTAAGCAATAAAAATACACACACTATGAGAGAAAGCATTAAATAAATTCTTTTTTTCTTGAGTTAAGAAAAATCTATTTACTTTAATTTTATGATGAAATACACAATTAAATTACTATTTTTGAAATGTCAGTCCCTCCACAGACAGCACAGAGAAAAACAAAGTCAATACAAAAAAGAACAGCTATTTACATTTTAAAAGATCAAAGCTATACTGGACTAATCATAAAATAGTTTGTAAGGAGTTAATTTTTAGATTTGTACAAAATGATTTAATTTTAAGCACAACATTCAAAGTATTAAAATATACTATGTGACCATAGTGAAAATAACATTTTTAAAAAAACATAATTACATGGTTTTAACCTTTAGCTTACGGGGTCTATTTTTCCAAATTCCCTCTTCAAAACGGGAAATTTCATACCCCTTTGTAAGAACAGCAATTAAGGGGGTTATATATATATACAGTGGAATCTCAATCCATCGTTTTTCCATATGTCTCGTTCATTTTATCCAGTCCCAACGATCATATTGCTTTGATTGCAACGATCATATTGCAACGATCATATCGCATTTATCGTTCATTTCAATCGGTCCCATGAAAAACGATAGATTGAGATTCCACTGTATATATATATATATATATATATATATATATATATATATATATATATATATATATATATATATATATATATATATATATATAAATATATATATATATATATAAATATAAAAACAGTCAATTCCAGTTTATCGGACCACACCGCGACGCTATCATTTTAGTCCTAATAACCGGCTGATCCTATTACACAAACATGCCCTCTGTTACAAGACGGGATTTGGTCCAAATAAACAGCTGGTCCGATTAACCGGTGGTCCAATTAACCAGAATTGAATATATATATATATACAAGTATATATATATATTCATTCTTGAGCCTGTATTCTTGGGATACATGCTATCCCACCCCATAAGGAAAAGATTAAAGATATGACAACAGTTTAAAAAATATATTTTATGAAAAATAAAAAGGGAAACTTAGAAGGAATTGGTCCAAAATTAAGGCCTAAGGCAAAGTTTTTCACGGGGGGCGGGAAATTACAGACAGCCATTAACACAAAATTTTTTAAAGAATTAAACTGAACGTTGGCTTTTCAAGATTTAACCACAAAGGGACCAGAATTTTATGCAACTGAATATAGCAGTTTCGCTAAGAGATAAATTTAAAATTTTCTGAGACAAATTCATTACTGTGAAGTTTGAAGCTACTAAACGCACAATGCATTAAATGCAGAATTTATGATGGTTAATACCTGGGTATAAGGTACATACCATCAAAATTTCTGTTAACAGTTACAAAAAATCATAGATAAAATGACAGATTTTGTTCACCATTTCTTGTTTTCAATGTGACAATAATGCCAATATCAGACAGACAGTTTTTTAAATCTCAAAGACCATATCCTTTCACACTATTTTGTCCTATAGCTTAATTACTGACATACCTAAAGAAATTTTTAAAAGTTAGATAATCATTGAAGACCAAGAATGTGATAATTTTTTTATTAGATAAACCATTATTATTACATTATTTTTAAAATGCTGATGATGCATGGAAAATTTTTATATGGTTTTAATATTCTTATAAACACACACACAAAAAAAAAAAACACCCCGTACCTGGTTGCTAGCATTCCTATAGTTAAAAACAGCTCAATATAATGTTTACGATTCTTTACAAAGGTTAGTGTTCTACTTCAGAAAGCATTAACAATAGATGAGACCCTAATCATAATCAGAGGCTAATACTTCTTATTTGTATATTATATGAAACATTAATCTAGAAAATGAGTACATTATGCAGCCATTCAAGAATCTGTACATCTAAGTCTATTCATGAATACACACACACACACATATTATATATATATATATAGAGAGAGAGAGAGAGAGATTTTTGTTTTGTTGTTGTCACAAATACATTGCTTTTGCAGATATTAACATTAACTACCAGAAACAGAAGCTATTTCTTCATTATATAAAAGAAAAAGAACCCTTTAATAAACAACAAAACACACTTTTGAATTTTTTACATAGAAATAATAAATGTATTAACCCTATCAGGGGCACCATTCGCACAGTGTGAATGCCAAAATCTAGTCTTCTTTTCACTTGCATTCATTATATTCCAACTATATTATAGCAGAAATTGCTAGTGCTGCCATCTGTTATCAGTTTAAAGAAGTAAAAACATTTTGCAACCTTTAATTGGAAATTTTTTCAAGACTTTTTAGGTTAAAAAAAATCGGGGGGAAAATCTGCACCATGCAAACGGTGAAGGTTGTTGCTCCTGAAAGGGTTAAGTAAAGAAAATAAAAGATAAATAAAATTAAATCAATAGATATCAAGTCACAAAGGCAGGAAGAATTCAGCAATTATAAGAAATTAAGTCATATAAATATTACATTGTTATCACTCACTTGTTTAAGCCTCCTTAGGATTAAAAAACACTGTTCAAGGCTCTGTACAGTAGCCTGTGAAGTTGCTTTAATTAGCAAAAGTCTCTGAAGGACAAAAAATAAAGAATTAATGGAAGCATTTATTAAGTATAACATGGAAGAAAGTGATCTTTCATGCTATACTATAAACATGACAATGTAAACTATGCCTTGCAACAACAACTGCTAGTAAGATATTTTAGACAACTTAGATTCTTAAAAGTTTTGCTGGAATTATAAATCTTTTATAATATTTGTGCAACTGAATAAAATTATATCTGTTGCACGTAAGAGTAAAGCAAAAATATCAATTTATAACAATAAGATTTCAGAAGTTACTATCATATTACTCTCGAAATATCTCTGCTAAAAAAAAAAATGAAAAAAATCTTTGTTAAAAATTATACAACAATTTTTGAAGTATTTTTGAAAATCCTTATCAAAAAATATTTTTACACTTGAAAACTGAATTGAAGGATTAAACTATGCTAAAAGGAAAGACTTCATTTGAGGTATGACTTCCATTAAAATCACCACATTTAATACATACATTATGCTTTTAATACTCTGGCAAAATAAAACAAATTAAACTGATATATAAATTATTTAAACATAGTTTTTAAAAATGTGTTACTTCTAAAGCTAAACTGCCTGTCAAAAGTGAAAATATAAGTGTCTGACTTTGATAAGAAATAAGTTTAATAATTTATAACTTTTTGCTGTAAATTAGATTTTTTTAAGTACAGATATTCCTCGAGTTACGACCGAGATAGGAACCGGGACATTGGTCGAAAGTCGAGTTTCAAACAATTTTTTTTCTTTATGTATATGCACATACATATATTTTTTACTTTCATACATAATTTAAAATACATTGTATTTAGAAGACATAAATTATTCTTCGTCACCATTACTTATGTTAGTACAATCCATTGGTTCAGAATTTGTGACAGAAGATATATTGAAAGTTTTTTAACAAAGTTATCCAAGGTAGTTTGAACAGTTTGCATCTTCTTTTCCTTGTATACTGTCTGGTAGCAATCCAGATTTTCCCCGAATACGACGATTTACACTTGTGAATCTTTCTTCATTTGGATTCATTGCTTCTAATTGTTGTAGTCTTTTTATTAATAAAATGAAAAGCTGAAGCCATTTCTGAAGTCAATGAAGGTGTATTTGATTTATCGTATGGATATCGAAACTATTGCATCATACATTTTTATTATTGCATTATAAATTTTTGCCATATTGAAGAACATTGCATCATAATTTTTAATAATTATGTAATACATGTAGGTATGTACATTCAGGGAACAGTATTTTTGAGTTTTTTTTTTTAATTTAAAAATTTCAATCATAAGTCAAGTGGTCATAAATCAAGGAATACCTGTATTAACAAGATACAAAACATCTGTTATTTTTTATACCTGACTGGACATAAAGTACTAAAATGTTTGGAAAAGTTTAATAATTTAATACTAATGAATTATTTTTTTTTACTTATCTAGAAATATCTATGCTAAATGAAGTAGTTTATCAATTAACTAAAATAAATATATTCTCTATTATAGCATTGATATCATTATACAAATGTGATCTCTGTTATAAATATATTTATTACAACTGACAAAAAAACTACTGGTGATATTGATGAGAATATACCACAGTTAACTAATAAACTAATTTATTTAGCAAATACAGAAATAATTTTTAAAAGATACTCACACGATCTGAACACTTTATTGATGGCCCCGAAAATGGCAAATTCTAAAAATAAAACATAAATTTTGTTTTACTCATAAGTCGTCAATCTTCCATTTAGAATAAAATTACCCAGCCTTTAAAATCCCTAATAAAAAAAATTATTAGACATTGGAAACTGAATTTCAAAAGTTAATATTTAAATTTATAGTACTACCGTTTACAAACAGCTAAATGGAGCAATCTTTTTAATCACATGAAAAGTCATTCAATACTACTGTGATCAAAAAGTATCCAGAATGCTTCATTTAAAATACATCTATAGTAGATATTGTCTGCAAACTTTTATCAAACATTTTTACGACTTCTATAAACATCTAGCAATAGTCAAGAATTTATTTCATTTTATCTTTAAAAAAAAATGTTTGTTTTTAATGAGATAAGAATTTTCACTCTGTTGACTTTTCAAAATGGCGAATGTTATTAAACAAAGAACATGCATTAAATTTTGTTTTTGCAATGAAATTTCTGCTACAAAAGCATTTGAAATGTTGCAAAAAGCTTTTAAAGATGACTATTTATCAAAACCAACAGTTTTTGATTGGTATAAAAAGTTTAAAGATGGTAAAGAATCTGTCGTAAATGATGTGAGATCTGGTAGACCATCCACTTCGATTAATGATCAAGATATCAATACGGTCAGAGAATTGGTGCTTGGTGATCATCGTTTGACAGTAAGAGACCTTATTGAACAAGTGCCTATATCATTTGGTTCCTGTCAAGCAATTTTGAAAGATAATTTATGGTTGTAACGTGTCACTTCTCGAGTTGTTCCAAGAACTTTGAATTTACTCCAAAAACAACGTGTTCAAGTGGCCTGACAGATGCTTTCTCAAAGTGATTCCCTTCTAAAAAGCATTATTACCAGTGACGAAACTTGAATACATGCTTTTGATACAGAAACAGCTCAACAATCAAGGGAATGGTGCTTGAAAGGTGAAGCAAGACCGAAAAGACCACGTCAAAGTCCCCCAGAAATCAAGGTAATGTTGACTGTTTTCTTTGATTGTCATGGTGTTGTGCATTATGAATTCCTACCAACTGGCCAGACAGTCAACAAATATTAGTATTTGAGTGTTTTGCACTATTTGCGTGAAGCAATTTGTTAAAAACGGCCTGAAATGTGACAAGAAAACTCATGTGTTTTGCACCATGATAATGTGCTTTTTCACAGCACAATTTTTATTCGAGAAGTTTTAACCAAACATTCAACAAATATGGCTGCACAAGCTCCGTACTCAACTGATATGGCAACATGGGACTTTTTCTTAAATCCATGGTTGAAATTGCCTCTTCATGGTCACCATTTTGAGTCCATTAATTCAATAAAAGAAAATTATCTACGAACTCTGAAGGGGTTTCACAAAAATGACTTAAAGGCATGTTTTGATGATTGGAAAAAGAGTTGGCAGAAGTGCATTGCAGTCAGAAAAGTACTTTGAAGGAGATGAAATAAATTTTTACCAATAAATTGATAACTTTTGTTTTATGTCACCATTCTGGGACCTTTTTGATCACAGTAGTATATTTTCAGATATGTAAAAATGTACACTTTAAAGCTTTACTTTCTAATATCTCACATAATCTATTACATTGCTCATACAATGATATGTCATCCTCTTGGAATATAATGCATTTGGATAATAGATGATACTTTTTAATCACAGCATAACCATACTAATCAGGGTTTAGTTAATTGTCTGATTTGCAATTGGTTATTTATACTCTTTTCTTCACAGAAAATTAAATAGTTCAGATTGTGAAGTAATAACACTTACTGTACATTTACTTAATCACTAACATATTTTCTAACGTCTTTCAACCTTACTGCAGTATATCAATTTTATTACAGCCTGAAGGTTTTTTGAAAACTCATTTTGAAAGATGGTGTATAAAACAATACTGAAGCTAATACTAGCACCCAGTTCTGATGATTATCATAAACAGGTGTGAAGGTGTTTCTTATTCAAGATATTGAAAGTATTTTTCAAAAGAATAAGTTATTCTTGTCATTAATACAAAATAAAAATGCTCAGCATTTAGATATAATACTATAAAATTGCTAGATGTAGAAAATTTAATAAAAAATCGAAAATATTCAACAAAAAATGCTTAATGAATTTTCAATATTATCAGAATTCTAAACAGATTAATATATAAAGATAGATTAATATATAAAGATTAATATATAATTGTGCTTGTATACAAGAATTCTACTCTAAAAAAAAAATTCATTCTTTACAGGAATTTTAAAGGAAACAAGTAATAACTAAGCAACATGCAATTGGAAATGCCTAATTGTTTGCAGATCATATGAATTATATAAAAACCTATACAGTGATTTAAAAACAATCTAAAATACTTAAAGTAACAGTTATTGATGAACTATATTTTTTTCATATTTAAAACTTACAAACAATTTATATCATTTTTACCTCAATAGACTTTGTTAAAGTTTTTTGGCACGCAACAGCTTTATACACAGCATCTTTAATCTCATTAAGGGAATTGAGTGACTTTCCAATTGGCTGATCAGTAAGTGTACTGATATTTTTTTCAGAGGTAGCATGGCTCGGACTTGCCTGGAATTTTTCCTCTGTGACATGGAATGTGCTACTTTTACAAAAATTAAAAGGAGGTGGAGACATGGATGCGTCAGAAACTGCTTTAAGAGTAACCTAGTCATAAAAAAAGGTGAAATTCATTCAAATAAATACTCTAAAATTAAAATGTATACTTTTATTTTTAAACATAGAAAAAAAAAGAAGCTATGAATAACATAGGTGTAGCGTAGGTGCAGCATTGAGGGGGCACTCAAGTTAAGTTGGGGGGGGGGGCATGTGCCCCCCCCCCCCCCAACTTAACTTGAAATGAATTAAAGCATTAATAGAAGTTCAGTTAAAATCGGAAAATTGTAGAAAACCTTTAAGAAAGTTGGTTTTTTCCTACTTTTTCCAACTGTGAAACTGAAGATTCCAATTATGTTTTTAGCAATAATATGATCCATAAGAAAAATTTGATGCTATATTTTTTTTACTCGTTTTATTTATATCATATTTATTTTTCTCATTGTGTAACTTTTGAATACTACTCAAACATCAATTCTATTGTTATTCAATTGAAAAAAAATCATATTTCATATTTTAAGGACCGTCCGGCAGTCAATGCGCTGAAGAGGGCCCAACTGAATTCAATTCGTGCCCCCCTAAAAGTTAGAAGCACGCTACGCCTATGATGAATAAAGACACATTTGCAAATTAATAGAGACACTGACACAGTTGCATACTTACAACTGGCCTACATAAGAGTATATAATCAATATTTTTTCGTGTATACACTCTCTTCTAACAAAAACAATTTTCTTTTTAAATATATAACCATTTGCCTACCTAGGCATAGAGAGAAGGTGTTCTCTTGATCAGCTCCTGATGAAGAAAGCTGATTTTTCTTTTCAGCCTAGAATGTTGATTTCTAAATTATCTGTGACAAAACAGAAATCCCTTGTATATACATGGTCATTTTATCTTCAGACCTTTCCACTCTCATCAAATTAATTCAAATAACTCTCTTTTCAGTAGGAAAACATGGTCATCAGTAGATAAATAACCATTCTTAGATCAGCCACACATCAGAGAGATGTATGCATGAAACACACTTGACTCAAACAAGCTGCATGGAAAAACCAGTTATATTTTCATTGAATGCAAACACTGGAAAGGCACAATTCTGAACTTAAACCAGACAATTTACATTACCGTAAAATCTTGAGTATAATAGGCACTTTTTTTTCACATTTTAGTCTGCAAAAATGAGGATGCGTATTATACTCCCGAAAGAAAAAAAAAAAAAAAGAAAAAAAAAAAAGAAGTAGTTTTAAACATTGGATAAATGAACGTACAGCAGCTGTAAGACATTGTTGCAACACGGGTGTGAGCAAATCTGCACTCCGTGATTCATCCACCTGTTTACTAAGCAGGTATTCCTTTTTAACAAACGGAACTTACAGTTCGCATCGTCAAGTGAGGATGATGATGGAGATATATATTATGACAGCAACAATAATTATGACATGGATGCAACAACAATAGCTGAGCTGTATTCTAGTAAAAGTTATTAAGATGAAAGTGATTAAGACTGATAATTTGACAGTATTGTTTGTTTTGAATTAAAAATTTAAGTTTTTTTTCTACCAAATTTGATGTTTTCGTTTATTTTTATTACAAATTTTAATTACATTAATAAATATTTCTGCAATTTTTAAGTAAAATATTGAAAAGTTATGGGTGCATATTGTAGTCGAATTTTAATTTTTTCCGAAAATTTTGCACAAAATCAAGTATGCGTATTATACTTGAGATTTTATGGTAATTGATTTTTATACAAACTGCAAAATTCTATATTTGATGATATCGTGAATATTTTTGCACACAAGTAATTTCAAAAGAAATTTAAGATGAAAAAACTTACTACTTGCTCTTCAGATATACACTTTTCAATAACAGAACGAACCCTGTCAACCCAAAACTGTCGATCCTTTGCATCACTAGCTACAAAAAACATTGAAAGAAAAATGCAATGGAGGAACAAAATAGAGATCTATGAGTTCATGACTACTAAAATAAAAATTCTTATAAAACAAAACATATTTTCAATTCATTCAAAAAATTCAAGTACATAGTAAGATTGAGTGCAGGATATTTTTCAAAAATAACACCTAAATTTTTCCTTTTCCTTTACAAAGGGAAGGGTAATGTCATAAGGAGCATTTTATGAAAAATCAAACTCTGCAATTAAGAATAATTACATACATAGAGGATTTATTATGTCCTTAAAAAGTGTTACACTTTTAAGAGTTTATAAATTTTATTGCTTAATCTTTTTTTAATAACAGTACGAGAAAAATTATCTTCAATATAAAACTATATATATAAATGTATATATATATATATATATATATATATATATATATATATATATATATATATATATATATATATTAACAAAAACAAATTTAGCTGTAGATATTTTTAATAAGCACTAAGGTATTATCAATTAAATTTGTTATTTTGCCTTTCTCATTTAACTGCTACAAAGGCATTGCTAGAATACTTGTTTTATTGGAAATTTTTGTAAACTTAAAAAAGACAGAAACAGAAATCTTTCAAAGTGATACAATAGAACCTTAAGGCTAAAAATTTTATGAAATTAAAAAAATGAATTTATCTATCTATTAGACTATATATGCTTTCATTGCATCATATACTGTATGAAAAGCAGATGCATAGGATTTTCAAGAGATGCACAACAAATAAACAGAATAAAAAAACCACCATTTTTTCAAAAATTAAAAAAGTTTAAAGAGAATTGCTTCTAAAATTTTTTAGGAACACTTATTCTTAAGGAGAAACTTATTAGGGTCTACCACTTACAAAAACAGACAAGGTACAGCAACTTGTAAAAATGGTCTGGCAGAAACACAAAGTACATATTTATGACTTATACAAAGCAACTATGAACATAACTTAAACATGATAGTTTGTAAGTTACAATTGCTGATGTTATTATAAGCAAAGTTGGTAGAAAATAGAAAATCATCCTTTTAACTGACATAGAACATTATCAGTTAAATACAAGATTATCTACTCCACTGGTATCTCACATAGTTTCAAATGAATTACATCTCAGCTTTTGTAGCTTTAATGTCTTCCAATTCCTTTTATATGAGATAGTAAATTGTTTCACACTTTTAATCTCTCTAAAAAGTTAAGAAAACTTGTTCATATGATTCCTAAGTATTGATTTAAAAAAGCCCAACATATCATTAGACTTTTCTCAAAAATATTTTTCACAAGTTTAAGAAATTTTGTTCAGAAACATAGAGAATCAAAGAATGAAATGAAGGAAATTTCATAATCGAGATCATTTGTACATATATAAATTATTTTGAAAAAAAAAATTTAACTGCTTTAAATATTTAAATCACTTGACTATAACTTACCTTTTAATTTGAAAACTTCACCACAAACAGCACTAACTGAAAAGGACTGATTATCTTCCTCACTTGGGGTTACAACTGCACCCTTAAAATGAAACATTTTTGTCACATGGTCAGAAAAATAAATTTTAAAATAATGATAATAATAAAATCATTTAGTTTTTTTTCTCCCTTTGCTTTATCAAGCTTATGTTCAATCGGGATACTATCCTTATCATGTGCTTTTAAATTATCTTGCTTTCAATGCATAGTATATAAGTGTCACATGTTACCTTAAAGGATATTTAAACACACATTAATATTTTTATATGACCTTAACACACAATTGTACCTATACTGAAAATCATAATAAATAAATTTTAAAAATGATAATCAAAATATGTCTAAATGTTTTTTGACTGATGACCAGACAATTGTAATTAATTTACAATTAGCAATTAACTTCAGACAAAAGATGTATGTATCGGGTAAATAAGGCTCGGAACTTACAGAGTTTCATTGTCTATTCAGCCATAACAAGTATAAAGCAATAACAACAACAACAGAATCCATCACAACTTTCTGAACCAACGTTGTGCTCAAGTGAGGAAACTCGCTTACTGCTTCTTGGAAGGGAGGAGGGTTGGTTTAGAACACTCGTATCTCACCATTTGGCATTCACTATTATCACCATTCATACCTATCCCATCTCCGAGTACCCCATCACTACATCACTCCAGCTCAGAAAACCCTTTGATATATTCATGCAATTGTTAAAGATTCTATAACTGTTTCAGCATTGTTGATGCCTTTAACACATCATAGTTAGTAAACACCTCAGGCAATCAGAAGTCAATAAGCAGTTTTTTCTTGTACTTTTATCTAAACACAGGATATATTAGTCATAGTGTATTAATAAAGAATTAAAATTCTAAATCAACATATTTTGAACTCTATGGGCAAAATATATGCAGCAAAACTGATGCATCATGTGTCCCTATACTCATGAAGGTAGTGAAGTTAAATGAAACTGCATCTCTGACATGTTCAAACTGCAGGTCATGTCACTAGCTTGGTTTTAAGATTGTTCAGAATACAGTTGATGGACAAACTAGGAATAACTATTCCATAATTTTAAAACATGAAATTAACTTATGCATTTATAAATAAGTACATTAAAATATAATTACTGCAAGATATAGAGCTCCCCTTGGTCTGCTTTTCTTTCGTTCATCTAGCTGCAAAAATAAGTCAATATTTATATATTTGGGTTAAAAAATTTTTAATCATAAAACCTTAATCATATAATATATAAAAAAGTTTTTCTACCATATAATATTCAAGCATTCCAGTATCAGGAGTTAAAACAAACCATCGATATTGCCATCCTTTCATCACATTTGTATATTTATACAACTGACCTTCAACTGGCTGCCTGAAAGTAAAGCAATCTAAAATAAAGTAAACTGTATTCTAGAAAACAAATGGCAAATAATTTTAGGGGAAAAAAGAGTAAAACAAATTTTTTTAAATGAATGTTATTAGTAGATTTTCTATTATTCAGTATGTTTTATTCAGTCTTAGTTTATTAAAGTAATAAATTACCTTTGGCATCTATAATACAGCATAAAATATTTTAATTTTTTCTAAAATGTTTCAAGCAATTCCTACTAAAACTTAGAGAAGCTTTCTTTCAAATACATACTAACATAACAAATTATCTTTCATGGTTTTTCAGAAAAAAATTATACATAATAGATGAAAGAATTTGAATGTAATTCTCAGTCAGCAAATAAAGAAAATAAAATTTTATTACTTATGGGAAACTTTATACTTTTTCCCAGAGAGTAATTAATTTCTGGTAGTTAACTTGGATTGAGTGTATAGCCATTGATATTTGATGCCTGATATATTATATTTTTAAGTCAGTAATAAAGTTATTACATTTTCGCTTGGTGGAAAAAATATTAAAAAAAAAATTAACTTTAAAAATAGTTATAAATTACTCTTTCCAAATTTCAAAAACTAGTAGGGCTTTCCTCATCAAAGAGGCAAGCTACATGAAATTGGCAAACTTTGAAAAGAGTAACATGAAATGTTCTCTTGAATCATCAAAGAATTACCTAAAATATTGTAAAAAACAGAAAGAAATGGATTAAAATTCTACGAACTCAGAATTACACTACTCATCTAAGAAATATTTTTCTACCATAATCCCTAAAGAAGTATACTAGATGGTACAAAGCCACTGTTTCAAGGTATAGCCATAAGAAAGTTTAAAATGAAGCTTTACTCTTATATGAAAGAACTAAATGAAAATAAAAAAATTTTTAAACATTCTATTCCTACATTCAGTATAATTTTTTGAAGCACACACATTATCAAATCAGAAAGTAGTTTTAATTTTATGCATTGACACACAACATGTCAAACATATCATATAACAGAAATTACAAACAGAACAAAATTCAAAATTTAAGTAATAGTCTTATCAAACTAAGATCTATACAATTTAAACAAATTTATCAGCAATAAAACTAAATATAGCAGAACTGACAAAAGAATACATAGGAACAAAAATGCATATCCAAGCCACTCTTACTTTTTGTTAACTAATGAAGATTGATTGCTTTTCAACATGAAATAATGTAAAAAAAAAAATGGAATTATCTGCCCACTTTGGAACAGCAATTGCAAGTTCCTTTGCTAACTTTTTATACCATAAATATTGTACGATGACCATATTAATGCTCTACATAACTGCTAATTCTAAAGATTCTAACAAAAGAATTTTCCAAAATTTGTTACCAAAATTTAAATGAACTTAAAGAAATATCTATGTTAAGAGTTATTAAGAGAGTTACGATTTAATAAATATTTGGAGATCATCAAAAACATAAGATGAAAAATCCTATGAAATTATGGGTATACATTTGAACCGTGTAGAAGAGTAAAATTATGGAAATCCTTAAAAAATGACAGATCACTTTACAGAGGTATACCATTTGGGTATAAAGACATGTTTTTAATTCCAATTGAATTTTGATGCATAAAGCACCATAAAAACTTTAGCGATTGCTAGAAAGCCCCCTAAAAGTGATAAAAACATGAAATATAGGTTATCAGAAAAATGGCCTTACATTCTTCAGTCAACAAATATTGTAATCAAAACCCTTTTTTACACATATTGATATTTTGCATAATGAATGTTATTACTAGTTTGCTATTATTTAGTTTATTGTTTTGAAAATAGAAATAGTGCTATAAGAAAAAAAAATGTCGGCAAAATGTATTTATTTGTCACTTGCCCAAACAGAAAATCATGCCTAATGCTCCTCAATCTGATGATGAAAAATTTATTCAAAATTAGTTGCTACCAATTTTTTTAAAAATAGATTAAGATGTCATGTGTCTCTTATGTAAAGTGTTATAACCAATGAGCACCAAAATAAATATACAAAAATGAACTGCTAATTAATAATACTCCAAAAAAAAAATTCTTTAACAGCTACATAAATTAATAGCAAAGTTTACCAAAGTGATGAAATAATATTCATATTCGTGATATCAACATCAATACAGTCACCACTTAACAATAGCTATCATCCTACTTCATTAAGAAAATCAAGCCCAAGATAAATAGGTACCTTGTTCACACAAGGGAGATGTAGAAAGAGTACTCATAAACCAATACTGATTCATTCAAAATGCCTTTAAAGATGATAGAAAACATTTTTTTTAAGCACACTCTTTCACTTCCAATTAAAAAATATATTTTAGAAGCAGAAAAAATAATTAAAATTCTCTATTTTGGCCAAATTTGATAAAAGTAACAATATGATATCAAACATGCTTACTATGATTACAATTCACCTGACATCATTAACAACTGATAAAATGACATTTCAACTTTCTCACATACATTTATGATTGATTAATTAAATTTTTTAACATATGATTCAAAGTATTCAAAATTAATGTATAATACTCATTATGGGATGTTTTGCTTATCAAGCACAATGAAAAACCTAATTCATAATATAGATCTTGATTTAGATTAAAAATTTTGCAAACTATACAATTAACATACACTGCAGTATTTAAAAAATTGTAATTAAATGAGAAAATCCATTGAAATATAACAAACTATACAAAGTATATATTTTTTCCCTTTTTTCAAAATCATTTAATATAGTATCTGATCATGCTTTTCCTATTTTAAAATTTGAAACTATGTAAATAACTGGATTTGGGAGTTACCATTCATAAAATTCAATGTCTACAGAAAAATTTACACTTCATATTACTTTATACGAACTACAATGGCATATTAGTTTTATTAGTGGTAGTGATCTTAACAATATAGACAACGTATTTCAAACATGACAGAGTACATACCATTAATTTATAAAGAACTTTTAGTACATTAAAGCCTCTAAATATAAATAAATATAAGATAGTTCAAAGTAAAAATGTGCTTATGAAAGTAATGAAGTACATTTCAAATTTTATGCAGTTCACTCAATTTTAGTGTGTTAGTTTATCTAATAAATAATTAGACAAATTATTTGAGAGCTGAGATCGTAAGCATTTTTTTAATGTACATTTGACAATAAACAAAACCACATTGAAGTAAATCTAGATAGCTAGGTACACTGAGCTATATTAATAAAATTTTTAGTAAACAGAATACTGTACTCTAAATTTTAGAACGAATACACACAATAAAGGGGAAAAAATTACCTCATTTTATTTGCTTCCTCGGCCTCAAATTCCTAAAACAAAAAGAAAACTTTATTAGACGAAATTCCAACCTGTTCATTACGAAAAAAAAAAAAAAATGCTGTCGAGTAATAGAAAATGGGTTACAGTCAGGGAAAAGAATCCTTGGAAAATCATTCAAACAAGGTGATAAAATAAACAAAATATTTAAAAGGACTAACATATTGTTACGTCCCAAATAAATTTTGAACAGACGTGATTTGAATAAAAGTATATTATTAAAAATGATTTTGTTGCTATAGGACAAAAACATTTCCCAAGATATAATAAGACTTCTAAAATAAAGTTCTGATTATTATCACCTGAGCTTTTCGCATCACAGCCTCTAGTTTTAGTTTTTCCTCCTCTGTCAGTTCAGGCACGTCATCTGTTAAGGAGTAATAAATACTCCGTGACGCCCCTACTTTGAAAGAAGGGTTCGTATCAGTCATTGTTTTAGGTAAATCGATACATTAGTAAGAGTCGATACACCACAGAAAATAGTCTTGTATAACTGAAGACATTAATGCACTTGATTAGAGGCAGAGGATCACACGTTTATTTTGGAAATGTTGTTCCCCCCCCTTACCCCCGTAAGGATAAGTAGAAGTTAACAGTCAGATTGCAGTTGTTTATCTTTGAACAGGGAGGTAAGTATTATTAGTGGTTGGACGTACTGTGACATTCTTGCGTATTGAAACAACTTCACGTAAATGTGTTTATAAAACTGTCATCTATTGCATATTCATAGGAGAATAGAAATTTTCATGCATTAAAGATCTATTGAAAGAAGTTATGGAAAATCTGTTAAGATGTGTACGTACATTACGATACTGTTGCTGTCCATAATCCGTACCATATACAGTGGAGTCTCGATAATCCGAAATGATTGGGAACAGACCCTTTTTGGATTAAGCGAAATCATTCTTAAAATAAACTTAAATTACATAATAACGTGTGATTACACAAATATTACATACTAGCGGCCCGTGCCGACTTTGTCCGGGTTGAACAAAATATTATACCAATAAATTTCCAGTTGATAGCCAATAAATTGTAAATCTTTTTTTACCTTAATAACAACCTAAATAATACATTAAATTAATTTTATGTTAGATAATAATTAAAATAAATTTTTAAAAGTAAAAGGCGTGCCAGAGAATGGCTGGGTTCGAACCGCTAGCGTCAGTACAGAAGCCCACCGCGATAGCACCACGATAAGGATCGTTGAAATCTTCGGAACAAAAAGCGGTAGAAGACAGTAGCGGAAACAATGGAGATTGTTAGGATTAAGCTCCAAACTTTATTTCTACTGATCAGATATACATAATATATAGCCTTTGTCCTTCTGGAATAATGTACCTTTCAAACAGTGAAAGAATTTTTCAAATAGGTACAGTGGTTCTGAAGATTACCCTCCACGTACAAAATCCCCTCTCTCATTATATATTAGTATAGATAGCACCACGCTAAGGATCGTTGAAGACTTTGCCACAAAAAGCGGTAGAGGACAGTAGCGATAACAATGGAAATTCTTAGGATGAAGCCCCTAACTTTATTTCTACTGATTAGATATACATAATATATAGCCTATGTCCATCTGGAATATTGTACCTTTCAAACAGTGAAAGGATTTTTCAAATAGGTACAGTGGTTCTGAAGATTACCCTCCACGTACAAAATCCCCTCTCTCTTTATATATTAGTATAGATTACGTGTGATTACACAGTTTATTTTATAAGGTCCGTCTAAACATTACCAAATCTCGGGACGAAATGGGTGATAAGAGAGAGGGACGCTGTCTAGTACAGTACAGTAGAGTGTAAGATTTTAGACGATCAGTAAATTGTTGAAATGGTTTTGAAAGAATCTGTCAACATCTCAGACGAGAAAGAAGGTGAAGCAGACTGTGACAGGGAGCAGAGGGTATCCCACTCAGACGAGGCGGCTATATTTGATGTAGCGCTACGCTACGTAGAGCAACACTCCGCCGCGACCCCAGCGGACACCACTTTCCTGACGAGCTGGCGCAATGTGGCTTCAAGGGAGAGGTATTCATCTCTTCGATAAAAAAATTTAACAGATTTTTCAAACCAATGTAGTTCAGTACATTATCTAACTTTGAATTTTCTTGTAATTTTCAGAAATATACTCTATATTACTTAATTTCACTGTGGCTTTATTGTAACCTTAGTTCTTTTTGGATTTTGGTTGCGGATTAAGCGGACTTTCGGATTACCGAAGTTTGTATTATCGGGACTCTACTGTAATTTGATTTACAGCGATTAATCCGTTTCTTATTTCTCTTTCACATAGTGGCGGATCATCGCACAGCACAAAAAAAAAGCGCGCGTTTGGAGCCTCCGAAAGTTAGCAGCTTCAAAAAGAGATATATTCTACGAATTTTTTTATTGAATAATAAATTGATTTGATAACATTACTTAGTATTTAGATCAAGGGGCCTAAAACCTATGTTCTGTTACCAGAAAGTCCTCCTATGAGGTCAGAGAGGGTGGGGCAGGATACAATACCCCCAGGCGTCACCCGGATGTAATTTGAATCTTGAATGGAGTTCCTTGGTGACATGACTTTGTCTCCTGTTTGCAGGATGATTTGTTTTCACGGTATATGTGCTCAGTAAAATAAAATTTTAAAAAGAGGCCCTTTTCAGTTAAAATTAAAATATAAAAATACATAAATTTAAAGATTAAAGCGTTTAAAGTTAAAAAGTAATAAAGATTAAGAATTAAAAAATTACAAAGTCATCACTTGGTCAGTGGCGTAGCGAGGGGTCTATCATGCCCCGGGCGCCACTCGCAGAGGGCCGCCAAATGGTCCCCAAGACCATTGGACCATTTGGTCCCCAAGAACATAGGGGGCGCCAAAAAGGTATCGTTCCCTGGGTGCAAGTTATGTTCGCTACGTCACTGCACCTGGTTTAAAATCCGAGGTTGACAAATAGAAATCGAGCACTCTGACGACTAGGCTAAGAAAGCACAGTCAAGACGTGATACAAATGTGATTCACGTATTGAGATTATTGTAAAGTTCCCGGGGGAAGGTACAAGGCAAGTAGGAGGAGTTTTGGAATAGAAAAAGTATCACGATAGGCAAATCAATGTTACCTAAGAAGACACGACCGTGGGCGCTTACAGTTAGCCCGAAGCGAAAAGTCCTAATCTGGGAACTCAGCAATTATCTCATTACAATTATTGGGAACTGAATTATAGAAACGTTAGAAATTTTATAAGCTTGTTCGGAGAATGACAATGTATTAATATCTCTTCCAGTTGTTTTGCTTGATAAGTAGCAGAAAGCGCGGAGAATGCGTCTAAGAATTTTATTCTGGATTGCTTCCAGCTTGTTGATGTGGTAATCAGCAGCATAGTACCAAACAGGAATCGCATGAAGGGTGATGAGCAGCGCTATCTGTTTAAAAGGCAAAACTTTGTTTTTCATAGAGAGGTAGCGGCCGTAAATTAAAATACGGAGTTGCATGCCCAGATGTCGCCCCTCGGGGGTGCGCGGTCAAAATTGAGGTGGCCCTACTGGAGCCTCATCCCACAGGCCACTAGCCTATATGGACCTGGCCTGGAATACTTCCGAATACGGGGCATTAGAAACCACAACAATTATCATTTGTAGACTTTTTACAGATAGAGTTGGAACGTTTTCAGGCTGTGTGAAAAAAATTAAGATGCGAGATTGGTTAAGCTTGATTGGTTAAGTTAAATAATACTGCCTTCCTTTGTATGAGTATTCCTTTCCCATGAAATCGGATTGATGCATAGTGATGCCAGAGTTCTACTTCATAAAGTATATTTACTTATAATATGTGGGCTCTAGGTAGTCTAGTGGTAGCGCGTCGGCTTTCGGTGCTGAGGTGCTTGGATAGAATACCGACAAACGCCATTAAATACCTATGTGTCTAGGCCAGATATGGGCACGTCAAATCCGTAGACAGGAGGGTCCCTCTATGGGGTCAGAAGGGGTACGATCCCCCCCCCAGATGCTGCCCCTGGGGGTACTCGGTCAAAATTGCGGTGGCACCTGTCTAAATCGGACTCTGACCCGCTAGTCTGTATGGATATGGTCTGGAATAAATTCCGGCCGGGTGGCATTAAAAACAACAACAACAACAACATATAATACGTTCTGCATTGCCGTATTAAATGTGTAAATACAGGGTCGATTCACGTTACTATGACCACCACCTACTTTTAACGTCGGCAGCTTGTAGTCAATTCAATAAAGCCCATGTAGCAAGCTGGCTTGGTGGGTATATAAGTCAGATGTAGGCACTCTGCAAACGCATCAACCGTTGCTCCGCATGGGTAAAACGGGAGATTTATCAGGCGTTGAAAAGGGGGTGATCATCAGCTATCAAACATACAGATGCAGTATTTCTGGAAAAGTGCACTTTGTGAACTATCCGCGTGCTGCTAGGGTTGGGCAAAATGCAACTGTTATGAATAAACGTCGTAGAAACTGTAGATCATCACGCACCGTTGATTTAAGAGGTGAGCGTTGGGTGAGAAGGTGTATGATCGCCTACCAACATGCTACAGTTGAGCAATTCACCGTTCAAATGAGCCAGGGGGCTACCAGACTTGTGTCGAAATCGACAGCACAGCGAATCCTGTTGTGTATGGTCTCAAAAGCAGACGGCTGCACCCTTGATGACGAAGGTTCACCGGCGGAAACGGCTTGAATTTGCACAGCAGTGCCGAAATTGGATCTCTTCTAATTGGCAAAGGGTTACCTTTTCCGATGTATTCAATTTTCTACTCTCCAGAGTGGATGGACTGTGGCGTTTCAGGCAACACACCTCAGATCACACCCTACAACCATAGTTGGAAGAATACAAGCGGGTTGCGGAAGCTTTATAGTCTGGGAAATTTTTTTCTTGGCATTGTCTGGGTTCACTCATACATTTGGAAGGCACTATCAACCGATTTGGTTACTTATCCGTGTTGAAAAGTAATCACACATTTTGAAAATTAACCTTTTCATGCAACCCTTAAGTCGCCAAGGCGCGCGCCAAACCGGAGCAAACCAGAAGCTATCCCATGATTCCTTTCTTACTTCTGTTTATGTAATTTTCCGTTTTTGTATCGTAGCACTGTAACGTTCTTTTGTTTCGTAGTAGATTGAATAAATACATGTTTAATGTTCGTGTACCTGTAATTATTTAGTACCAAGACAGCTGCACCGCCGAGACGGAGGTAAGCAATATACTTTTGCTATCTTCACATCAATCCGCCCTTGCACATCTAGTACACCTATATATGTTGACTGTATTCCCTGAGGCAGATGGTATCGTCCAACAGGACAATGAATGTCATACAGCCAGAATTGAACAGGTTTGAGGAGCAGAATCAAGACTTCCAAGTATTTCCTTGTCCCCCCCTTCCCCCGCTATTTCTCGAGTTTGAACCCAACTGAGCAGCTGTAGGACCACCTCAGTTGTCATGTTCGCCGTATGAATCATCCACAAAGCACCCTTCAGCAACTGTCGGGCTCACTGCAGTGTTTATGGCTCCAGACACATGTAGCAATCTTCCGGCATCTTATTGAATCACTCCTACACCGTCTGACTGTTGTCCATGCTTCACACGGCGGTCATTCTGGATATTAACTGGTAGTCATAATAATGTGAGTCGGCTGTGTATATTTATATGAAATACCCCAAATTATAGTCTTATATTTCCAAAATATCCTTTATCTGCAAGCATTCACCCAAATCTCTAAATTTAACTTCTACGGTAGATAGAGAGAATGCTCCTTCAGTCCTCTTTTTATGTAGATGACTGTAATAAATCAAGAGCTTAAGTTTAGACTTCTTAAAATAAAAAAACCCTGCTCTAAATATTAGGAAGCTGCCTAACCACTCTTCTCAATGTTATCACTTTCCCTTTAACAAGTAGTAACTGTGTCCAGCATAAGCGAGTTCTTTGTTGCTTAGTCATGAAAAAAAACAACTTTTTAATCCTCTTCTAAACAGATAAGTTAATATGCCTCAACTGATTTTCTAGACACAAGAACATCGAGATAATCTGTTCTAAGGGTTGAATGGTTGGTATTGGAGCATTGTGGACATTATGAAATAGACAATGTATAAATATTGCAAGCATTTTTAAGAAATGAAATTTCTTAAAAATAGTTTTATAGTATTTGCAATTATTCGTAATGTTTATAGACTTTGAATTATTGTCTGAAATTTACATATTTATAAAAATATTTTGGTATCCGTAACGTTAGCTGTACGTAAAAAAAAATCATATTATTCTTGCATTTATTTTGGTTTGTTTCCCATACACTGTATTCCCAAGAGAAAAATCACCAAAGCCACGAATCGTTGAACTTTTACCCAGTTGCAGAGCTCAACAACGTTGAGCTAGACAGAGGTCCTATATTAATTTTTCTCACCTTGGAAGATTTTCTTTTGCTTTTCTCTCGGCGTTGCATTTCTTTATTTTAAAATAAGAAATATGCTTAAAAAAAAAATCTGAAACTTTTAAAAATACAAGAAAAAAAGATAAAAGTTTCAAAAATGCTGCGACCAAAATGTGTTTTTTATACATATTTTTCACTAGTTTCATGTAATGTTATAACATGTAACTATTTAACGTTATGTGTAGGGATACGTAATTTTCGTATTTACGAAATAGATGCGAATAAATGCGAAATTTGCCTATATGAGCGAATAAATGCAAAAATTACTTTTTTTAAACTCAGTGATAAACGGCTTTTTAAGCGAAATTAGGTAATAATAGAAATAATTTATAAACATAATTGCTGATTTCTCAGTTAAAGACCATCCACGGTTTTTAACCGAAATCTCACTCTCTTTCGGATTTGCTTCGAATTTCACCCGTACAGTTTGACCGTACCGGAGTCGAACCTAAACATCTATCTGTAAAAATCAACCATCAAATTTTGTGGAACAATTTAGTAGATTTAAGAACGTCTCTTGAACGCCAAAGTCAAGGGTATTTCAGCTACTTACAGTAGTGAACCAAGATACTCCTGTTGATGTTATACAGATTTTAATTTCAACGAAACGCTGCTACCTTGACTTTTCAAAGGTAGCTATACAAAGCCTCTATAGTCCCGTTAACAGAGTAGATGCTGAGATACTTTAGTATGTACAACACAGTAATTGATGACTGAAGACAAAGACTTAAGGAACATAATGGGGAGACTACTACAATGTTAGCTTTTAACTAAGAATTTTGATACTTACTTATTCAAGTAAGTAAAATTGTAATTTTGTTTTAACAAATGAAAAAAAAAATTTAATTTATTATTTTTTGCGAATAAATGCGGAATTTTTATATATTGTATTTTTGTTGTTGTTGTTGTTGCGAAATTTCGATATTATTTATGCGAAATTTACGTATCCCTGGTTATGTGTAGTTATTCCTGCCTGGAGATAAATCTAATGTCGAGGAACACCCGAAGAAACCCGCGATTGTAATAGCGCATACAGATTGGTACAGAGTTCTCTGCATCTGCCAGTGATTTATGTTCTCTCTGTACTCTGTATATGCGTGGATCTCCTCCTCTGGCGGTCCGATACATAGCATCAAAGGAGAACCCGAGGTCCCGGGGGTCAAATGGTGACAGTGGGGGCGGGGGACACTAGATCAAGAAACACGAGGGACCTTGGGGGCTTGAATGGGGGGGGGGTTCTAAATGGGGGAATATCTGGAAGACACGTGTTCATTGGAATGGGGGTGGTTCTAAATACCGTGTCTAATGTTACCGTGACTAATGTGATGACAGGAGTCGGGGATCTGCAGGCAGAGAACTCTGTACCAATGTATATGCACCATTAGAGACTCTAGCCTGACAAAACGGAGGGGGGGGGGGAGGGGAGGATAGATAAAATTCCTAGGACTTGTCCTAGTAGAGCAACCGGCAGTGGCGAATGAAGCATTTGGAGGCTCCCGAGCGCAATTTAGTTTTGAGGACCCCTTGTTTTAAATACCATTAATAAATATTTTTATTATTGTTGGTTAGTTATTTAAGAAGTAAAAACTTGTATTACACCTTTCGTCGTTCGACGAACAGCAAATTGTTCAGAGGAAGATAGTACCTCTGCCTGCGGTTCTCAGAATGCATCTCTTTGAAGCTGCTAACTTCCGGAGGTCGCGCCTCTTGCGCCTTTGCGATGAACCACCACTGGCAACCGGATGATATCACTGAGCCCAGTAAGAATTTTTTCCACGGGATCTGCATCGTCTCCTGATGCTTTTAAGGAAGCAAACCTAATTCACGGACTAAAAATACAATAGGAGATGCATTGACTGCAGTTTCATATTCGGGGAAACGAGGCTAGCTTATCAGATATGATCTGCATGCTACAATTAAAATATACTTCTGTATTTCAGGAATCTTGGATTTCTTTAACAATAAACTCGATCTTTTTCCTTTTTAAACTACTCTTTATTTCTGTTAGAACTTTGCGCACTCCTTCGAAGCGTGTACGATTAATAAATGTGTATAAGTGCCTATTCAATCGAAGGAAAATTCTTAATCATGATTTCCTTTTCCCATCGATAGGAAACAGCCAGTAAATAATAATTCCAATATATGAATGCCACAATATGGATGCCGTTGGCTTAGATTATCAACTCTTAGGGCCACTTCTCTTATATATCTACTTTCAGGATTTAACTACTCTAATCGCAAGCAAAATCTCAGAAAATAACTACTATAGCCTCAACAGTAGCGCACCCAGAATTTTTTCCTGGAAGGGGGCGAGATGAATGGATAAAAATATTTATAATGCATGGGGGGGGGGGCCGAGATGAACGAATAAAAATATTTATAATGCAAAAGCAATATTTCTATTTCTTTGGGGGGGGGCAGGACCCCCCCCCCCTGGGTGCGACACTGAGCCTCAATTACATTGGGCGAGTTTACTAGCTACAAGCCAGCGAGAAAGGTAGCGGGCGAGTCAGCTAGTAAAGTAGCCCAGCCTTTAAATTTACTCGCACTAGCTGAACTACCAGCTAGTTAGCTAGTCAACGTGATTACGGTGGGTAGGTTTACTAGCAACTAGTGAATTCGCCGGCGAGTAGCTAGTAAACTCGCCCAATGTAATTAGGGCTTAAGATATAGCAGTAATCCTGCCTTAAAAAAAAAAACCTTTTTCAACAATGAACCAAAACTAAAATAATTTTTGAATACTGTAAGACTTTGTGACTGCAGGGGTAACTTTGTGACACATAGTAATTTTTTCGTATTTCGGATCTTGCGCCGCGACCGGGATACCAGGTAGGTAAAGAACAGCGCCAACAGCTTGTCCGACATACAGAGACACCTAGTGGCCAGTGTCCGAAGCTTCTGCATGCCATTTATCTTCGCTGGCCAGTGTATTGTTCAAACCTGTTGTCAAGCTATTGACTCAAACTTCGGAAACTTTGTGGGCTGAAGGCTAACACCTTATACAACCAACTACCACAAGTAATTATTTTTTATTTTCAATATGTTGTTTAGATTGTGGAGCAATATAACTTTTGTTCAATGATAGTTCCGAGAGATATGAGAACATAATCCAAATATCGAAAGGTGACGGGGTTACTTTGTGAGACATTGACACTGTCAGAAAATAACCCACAAAGTCGACCCACCTCCTCCAGCCGCTCGATGTTGCATTTTTCCTTCCTCTAAAATACCACTGGAGAGAAAGAAGTATTGACTATCTGGGGTAAAACTACCCGAAGGAGCAGAATGTGCCGAAAGACGAATTTCCTCATTTTCTCATAGAAGTGATAGCTGTCCTGGGCACCCGAGCTCTCTTTGATATCAAAGATACAGATAAAGCTATCCAATATTTGTAATAGGTATATACGTATAATCGTGTATCAAGCTTTTTGCTGTCTAACTTTGTGTCGAGTAATTTTTCCGCTTGGCAGTGGCGTAGCGATAGGGGGGCAAGGGGGTCTATCATGCCCCGGGCGCCACTCGCCTTCTGCGAGTGGGGATCATGGCACCAAATGATCCCCAAGACCATTGGACCATTTGGTCTCCAAGACCATGGGGGGGGGGGGGGGGCCAAAAAGGTGTCGTGCCTCGGGCGCCAATTATGCTCGCTACGCCACTGCCGCTTGGATTTCAGGGCGAAAACACAGATGTCACAAAGTAGCCCCACTCGGCGGGGCAACTTTGAGACACATTTTAACTTTAATTTCTCAATGGTAATTAAAGATCCGGGTTAGCGCAATACATTACTACGCAAGGAAATGATGTACCAATGTTTTGCAATTGTTCGTCTTGGGCTGCTTTTAAAACTGATCGGCTGGCACAGTAAAAAACTTAAAATCCGTCACAAAGTAACCCCATCTTACGGTATGCTTAATTATTTCCTAAAGTCATCAAATATTCGCCAATCTTCATAACAACAGTTCCAGCTTATAACGAGTAATTGAATTTTAATATCTAAAAATAATTTGTTTTAAACATATTTTAGCAATTTTAAGATTTTTTTTTCTCCAGAAATAAAGCCTTGTAAATTGCCTGAAATGCACATGCTCTTCAAGAGTCAGAGTGTCCATAGTTTTAATAAATTTAAGAATTACAAGTGAATCATAGAGCTGCCAGAGTAATTTAGTTAATGAGAAAATATACATACTAATAAACAGTTGTATTATTAATGATTAATATGGATACATGCAGGACCGGTCCCATAGGTGGGGCAGCGAGACGACCGCTTAAGGCGCCTCACAGTGGAGTATTTGTAGCAAAACCCAAAAATATTGGCCAAAAATATTTTTCATGTGTTTTAAAGTTAAAACCATTGCTTTTGACTTTTAACTTACTTTGTAATAGTAAATACTCCCTTTTTGTAAGAAAATTAAAATTTGTATGAAAATTAAATATTTAAAATTTTAAAATTTTAAAATTAAAATATTTTTTTATAAAATTAGCTTTATAAATCAATCTTTATCATATATATATATATATATATATACTAGCATTATTGCCCGGAGTTGCCCGGGTATATATATAGATATAAAATGTTTCATCCATTCCATCAAAAAAATACTGGGCTGCACCCCCCGCTCTTCATGTTCATCTGGCCAGACAGAATGCGCTTAGCGCGTTTCTACTGAAATGATATACCCAGTATTCTTTTGATGGAAAGCATGGAACATTTTATATCTATATATCTACCCGGGCAATCATTCTTTAAAAATAATTTCATCAATTTTGTTATGCCTTAATATAACTAATGGACTAACAGTTCGGAATGAAAGTTATGTGTCGTTATGTTTCTCTGTTTAAAGAGCTTTTCCTCCCACTGCTTAAAAAACCCCAAAACTCTAAAAGATTTATCTTATATGATTTCACGGAATAAGTAATTTAAATACATATCGTATGTTAACTCTGTTTCGCGAACTTAGGGGAAAAAACCTGTAGAACTCTTAAACTTCTTCCCATTTTATGATCCTCAAACAATTAATATATTTAGATCAACAGAAGGCTTCCAAAAACTTCCAAACTTAATTTTCTTTTTTTTTCTTGCTTTTTTTTCCAAATTTTATTAAGTTCTATTAGTTTGAACGCCATTGTCTAAAATTGTCTAAAGCAGCGGTTCTCAACCTTTTTAGACTCACGATTCCACTAAACGTAAGAAAAATAAACACCTCCCCCCCCCCTTACCCCCAGACCAACTCTCAAACCACCCCGCTTTTCCCCCGCGTATCGAATTTGAAGGGTTGTCGTAAAGGGGCTGTATCCACATTTAAGAGGTGCGCTTAGGGACACAAAAATTATTAAAAAATTAATTTAAAAAAAATAATTGAGCCCCAAATTTCGTTTTTCCTGATTTAAGTTTCTAGGGTCCAAAACATTAACTGTGCCGAATTTGGTCCCGGTGGGTGAAACAGTCTATGATTCTATAGCGGACAAACAAACAGACAAGCTCTTTTATATATATAAGATATATATTTACATTTAATAGTTACCAAAGTTTAGTAACTGTAGGGATCTTAGTTCTCTAGTGACTTCAGAAGCTTAACTTTTTCAATCTAATTCTCCTGAAGTCTGACCTTCGTCATCTTCTTCAAATTCATCTTCTTCGTCACTCTTATTTCTTAAAACTTATTTTTTTTTTTGTCTCAAAGACTTAAGAAGAAATAAAGTTTTATATGTTAACAAGATTTATACAGATTACATCTATAGTTGTAAGTCATTTTCAAATCATACCCGTCAAGAAATTATCATGAAAATAAAAAAGGATTCTTTATAAAAAAAAATTCTATATATTTTCTTTGAAATAGACTCTCAATACTATAACCATGACGATTATAGTTGAAATTAGGTCCGACAAGCCCCGACACACCTTCATAAAGCTTTAAGAAAGTTAAATTACAGCTAAATTGATTAAAAAAAACATTTTTAAAGTTTTCAATTTTTTTAAATCTGTTAATAATAAAACTAAGTAAATTATTATATATTTTAAAACAAAGCTCTTACCTTTTTTTAACACGCAAACCTGATTTAATTTCAAAACATTAATTCTTAACGCCCCCAAAAAAATATCGATTTAAACTAACAACAAAGCTGAAACGCAATCCAATGACACGTCCATTCGCAAAGAAATCTGTTCTTCAACTGAGGCTAGAAACTGCTGAGTGTTACTTATGCTGCTGGAAATGATGTGATTCACTCAGCAGTTTGTTATAAATGATAAAATGCACTTTTTACAATTATTGCGCAATTTTTAATTTTTACACTTTTGGCCAGGTTTTTGCGTCAAATACTCCATTGTGCGCCGCATTGAAAGAGGCGCTAAAATGAGACAGAGGCAAAACTAAATCATGAAGCTACAGACTACTAAATCTGTAGAAAACTAAATCTGTAGAAACTAAATCTGTAGACTAAATCTGTATCTACTAAATCTACAGAAAACTAAATCTGTAGCTTCATGAACTAAATCCTACGATCCCACTTTCTTGCCCAAATCACGCCAAGCCCATTTTTTCGCCACAGGTTTGGCACGTTGCTGGGTTTGCTAGAATGGGAATACAAACACTGCGTCATACTTCTTCCTTCCGTGCTGCGAAAATCCAAGAATCGCACGGGCGTATCGCAAGTTCAAATGCAAGCGCGATACTACGAAATAGTAAAACAAACCTACCGCTGTCAGTACAGAAGGTCGTTCGCACTTTACGGAAACGATTTTGATAGTTACGTTTTATGTATGAATGTCGTATTTTTGCGGCGATTTGCTTCTATCTTCTATCTGATAGTCATGATCCTTGACAATAGCTCTAGCTCGAATTTTCCATAAAAGTAAACTTTTTCTTAGTACTGTGATGTCAATTTTACCCCATTCCTCTTGGACCATTTTCCAAAGTCCGTTCAGTGTTCTTGGATATTAAGACACGTTTTAATAAACCGTAAGCGCAAAAGTCCACTGGAGAAGCGTTAGGGGATTTTACAGGTATTTCATTATAAGGGATACACTTAATTCCTGTTTCTGATTCTCTTTTTGCTAAATAAGCGGCAGTTGATTTAAACGTGTGATTAGAGGCTTTATCCATCTGAAGCTTAACTTTATCAATGTCCTTTCCATATAAGGATGGAATTTATTCTTCAAAAATTGGTTCTAAAATATTTTACCGATAGTAGAGTGATTAGTTTTGGCTTTACTTAGACATTTTTGATTTTTAATTTCCCGTTGTAACAAAATCCTGCAACTATCATGAATCCCTCTGGGAACTTTTCTGTACACTGACAATGGGAAATGTATAGTTTAAAATCCACAGAGTTCAAAGAAAATAAGAATAAACTTTACCTTTCGGGAGTTCCGGGGAAGTGTATATGTTTCGGCTAACCTGGAGAGACTCTTCGTTTATACACATATTTATTTTAACGCACACATAAAGAATACACAAAATAGAACACACAAAATTAATCAGTTCACTTCTTTTCCTGAATCCCATTTTGGGTCTCTTCACTTCGCTTCCGCTTGTGACATCCTCCCACCTTGAGTTCTTGGGTACAACTCAACTTAAGTTACAACAGGTCTTTCACAGATGAAGTCTTTTGATGCGCTTCACAATTCGACCCCGTCTAGTTGTGATCGGAAACTTTGGTGGCCCGTCCATTGAAGTATGGACTTCCTCGGCAGCAGGTTCCTCATCTACAAGTTAAAGGTCTTCAGCAGATCGATCCAGAGACTATTTTTAGAAAATTAAGTTTCTTTTCTTGTCCCCTACCTCAAAAGGATACAAACGTTGATATGGTCTGAGAATTTCTCCGTACATCGTTTTCAGCCGGGCAATTCGAATTTTCTCATCTTTTCCTGGGTACAGTTCACGAATTCTTGCGAGTGGCCTTTCTAATCGTTTAGAATTGTCGCTTCTGACAAGAACGATTTGGTCTACCTTGAGATCGGCGTCATGTTTGACGTTTGAGTGATGTCGCAGTTGCCCTAAATATTCAATTCGGAATCTTTGTTCGAGGTCTTCATTCAATCTGTGTCTGTAACGATATCGCTTGTTTAAACTGCACGAGTCTAAAATTTCTAAGCCAGATCCAGCTATCTTTTACTTTTTGAATAAATAATGACGGTGTCAAAGGCTGCAAGTCTTTAACGTCTTCTGAAAGATATGTCAAGGGTCGGTGGTTTATGATACTTTCGCCTTCGTAGATAACATTAACAAGTTCATGTGCTAACCGAGCTTTTCCCAGCAGTTTTCTAAGTATACTGTTTGCCATGCCAATTATTCTCTCCCACCAGGCGGCGGTAGGAGGAATATAGATCCACTGTATGCGTTTCGCTGAAGACATCTCTTCAACTTTTTTCCAGTCAACTCTTTGAAGGACGTTATTTGCTCTCACCAGGTTGGTACCGTTGTCGGAATAAGCGACGAGCGGTCTGCTACTTCTTGAAATAAATCTTCTAAAGGCCAAAAGAAATGTCTCCCTATTCTGAGATAATACCAATTCAGTATGTACTGCCCTAATCACCGTACAAGTGAAAAGAACAAACCAGGCCTTCTCTCCGCTTCTTAAGGGCCTGTTCACATAGGAGTCCGTTGCGTAGCGTTAAGGGAAAGATGACGTTGAGACGAAAATAAACCAATCATAGGCGTTAAAAATTTCATTGCTAATCGTTTGGAGGCCTATGATTGGTTTATTTTCGTCTCAACGTCATCTTTTCCTTAACGCAACGCAACGGACTCCTATGGGAATAGGCCCTTAAGTATAATGGGCCTCCTAAATCTATGCCTATAACATAGAATACGGCTGCATTTTTAATTCGATTTTCAGGCAATGGTGCTGGCAAGACTTCAGTTTTCGATCTCTACAGCTTCCACAGTCTCTTAGAACTTGTCGAATACACTACTGGCCAAAAGTATTGCAAGTTTGAGAAATTTAATATTTTTTTCAATGCAACTGATATTTTTTTAGTGTCAATATGTTAAATTAGTTTAAAGACAAGATATGATTAAGTTATTGAACAAAACTAATTATTTAATTTTATAAAAAAAATAGCATACAAAAAATGTACAGGTTATCAGAAATCGGAATCCATTTTGGTTCCTTGGAATAAACTGAAATAAATAAGCAATTTCAAGTTCTTCTTAGCAGAAAAGATAATAAATGAGTGCAATAGAACCGAAAAGCATTTAATATCTTGTTGGGCCGCCTCTGGCTTTGATCACAGCATCCACTCTTTTAGGCATGGAATCCACAAGGTTTTGCAACACTTCTTTCGGTATTTCATGGTGCCAAATTTTAATTATTGTTTTCTGAAGCTCTCGTTTTGTTCTGGAACGATTTTGAGATATTTTCCTTCCAATTATGCTCCATAAATTCTCAATAGGATTTAAATCTGGCGAGTTTCCTGGCCATGGGAGAACATTAATACCATGTTTTACAAATTCAGCCTTAACCTAAAATAAGGAATGTTTCGATTTAGGGTTCAGAATTGAATTCTAATGAAATTTAATTTAATTTTAAAGTTTCTCTTGCCTTTTTCGATGTATTGTAGGGTGCTAGATCTTGCCAAAATACCCATTTCTGCCTTGGGAACATGTCATGAGCAGTAGGAAGCAATCGATCCTTCAGCATACTAATATACTGGCCACTCATTATAGTTCCCTGTACAAAATGGAGTCATCCAGTTGACTTATATGACATGCAGCCCCACACCACTTGTCTTTTTGGGTGTTTTGCTGTACGAACCAGGCAGTTTGGACTCATGTTCTCTTTTGCTTTAAGCCAAACGTGGGCAGGTTTGTCAGACATTAAAGAAAGTCGACTTTTGTCGCTGAACAAAACTTGTCTCCATTTCGAAATGCTCCAATTTTTGTGAACCTTAGCCCAGTCCAATCGTTTTTTTTCGCATTGCTTTGCTCAGAACTGGATTTTTCGTAGGCACTTGTGCCTTGAAACCAGCGTCACGGAGCCTCCTGCGAACTGTTCTGGAACTGGCAATGACAGAAGTCGACTCACTCTATTCTCTTGCAAGTGTAGTAAAACTTGCAAACCTATGTTTTCGGCACAATCGTGTCAATGAAGCATTATCACGTTTCGAAGATAGCCTCGGACGACCACTTCTAGGCTTCTTATACACGGTTCCTTTTGTTTTAAATCTCTTTATGAGGCGTGAAACAGTCGACTCACTGCAGCCGCACCGATGAGCAAACCTAACATTTGAAATACTTTCTTGATGCATTAAAATGATAGCCTGGCGCTTCCGAGGAGTTACTTCACACATTTTAAAAGGAAAGCACAGTTTAATTTTAAAAGCAATGCGCAGCGGTACGCACTTCAGCATCGCAACAAACCAAATGAAATTCTACGCAGCCGGCTCGCTTTTATAATAAACATACGGGATGACCCAATCGTTGGTAAAGATTGCATCACAAATTATGACACAATAGCTTGAAACTTATCCACCACATCTGCACTTAAAAAAATCAGTTCAATTGAATTTTTTTTTTTTTGGAGGGGGGGGGGGGGCGACTTATTCTTGAAAAAATGTTAGATTTCTCAAACTTGCAATACTTTTGTCCAGTAGTGTAGTTCATATGCATTGAAAGATTCAATATTTTTCTCTTAATTGTGTCATTAATGTATGTACCCTAGCATGGCTCAGACTTTTGTGCTGTTCCAAAATAAGCAACTTTACCATTGGATGTTTACTAGGCAATACTATCGAATATTTGAAGTTATCGGTATCTTCTCACAGCACAAGACGAGTTGAGTGCGGATTAAACCGTCAGTATCTATCGCTGAATGTAAAGATTTTAGCATAGGATTTTTAAGTGTTCCGAATGTTTCATTTTGAATAAACCGTAGTAGAATCAATTCATCATTTTTTTAACTCAGCAACAGTCAATTCTGATAAGTAACGATCTGATGCAGGCTTCTTTGCGTTATTTATGAACCGCTTCATCCAAGCGATAGTTCTAACCATTTTCAAATACGAAGAAAATCTGTTACAGTACCAAGGTGTCTCTCTTTCGACGTTGGTGTTGGCTACCACAGTTTTTTTTCTTTCTTGATTCAAGGACTGTTTATCTACAGTAAATTGTGCTTTAGGCCACTTGTCACGAGGAGATTTCAACCTATCCGGACCTTGTAACCATTTTGAGTCAATCAGATGCCGAATAGAACACCCCCGAGAGGATAGGTCTGCAGGGTTGTTACAACGTGATGCCAATCATCAGGACTTGAAGAGGCACGGATCTCCTTAACCCTATTAGCAACAAATACCGACCATTGCTCTCCTCTCTGAATCCAGCTAAGGGCATTAGTAGAATGAGTCCAATAGAATGTCTTGACCTCCTGCAAGTTCGTATTCTTTTGACACAATTAGCTAAGCGAACAGCGATCAAACATGCCAAAAGCTCGAGTCTGGGAATGGTTACAGCTTTTAAGGGACATATTCCGTTTTTAGCTAGAACAACTGAAACGATGTATATTCGGGAACTTCAACACGAATATAGATACAAGCTGCATAGGCAAACTTGTTTGCATCCGCAAAAACGGGAAGACTGAATCTGTCCATGTCGATGGAACTCTGAATCATCCATCTCGGAATTTTAACATCTTTTAAGCTGCTCCAACCAAGTTTCGAACTTCTTAGTTATTTCAAAAAGTAGTTCTTCACCCCAAGAGACTTCCTCTTTCCAACATTTTTGCAGCAACAGTTTAGGCAACAGGGTAAATGCACTTAAAAGACCTAAAGGATCAAAAATCTGTTGTGCAACCAACAAAATTTTCCTTTTGGTAATTGAAGGAAAATAGTCTAGGGCGTTCGTCAGAATTATTCTGCAGAGAATTATTGTCGAATGAATTATTCTGCAGATCGTCCTGAACTGCAGAATAATTTACTAGTAGATAAATCCCAAGACAATCCCAAAACATTACTCGTGTTCTCTGTAGTTTCTGATTCACTACTAGTAATATTTAACGTTAAAGAATAATTACATTACCAGTCTCTTAAGTCAAAATTTTCCAAAATCAATAACTTTCTGGATTCAGAAATAAACTTTTCGCATTCATCAATGCTATTTAGACTACAAAGAAAATTATCAACATAATATGTCTTTCAAAACACTAGCTGTTTTCTCAAATGTAGGAGGAAAACTCTCTAAATGATGCGCAATTGCAGCACTTAATAAAAAAAAAGGACTGAATGTTAGTCAGAAAACCACGCGACAATGTTTATAGACTTTCGTCTTTTCTTGATCACCATCTATTGTCCACAGAAATTTAAGATAGTTTCTATCTCTCTCATCTATACTGATTTGCAGAAAAGCCTCGCGTATATCTGCTGTAAATGCATATCTTTTCATTCTAAAGCGAGTAAGAATAGCAGGAATCAGCTCAATAAGATTAGGACCTTTAACATTCATTTAAGGATGGAGAATTCTTCATACGAGCTGAAGCATCGAACACCGGCCGTATTTTTGTGATTGACGACTCCTTCACTACGGCTCTATGAGGTAAGAAATGTCCAGGATTCATTGCCTCCTCGCGTTTGACTTCTTCGACAATTCCCTCCTTCAACCATGATTGTAAAAGTTCTTGATAAGCTTCCAAAATATTAGCTGACCTGAGTTTCTTTATGGTACTCTACAGTCTCTTCTCGGACAGCTCTCTTCCTTCGGGAAGTGCGGGATGTAGCTGCAACCAGGGTAAGGACACCTCGTATCTTCCATCTGTGTTAACCTTAAGACTACTCCGGAAATGGTCATAAGCAGCTTTGTGCAATTCTTCAGTAGTCTGATTTTCCACGGGATCAATAAACCCTATTCGTTCTAAGTTCCATAAGTCAGAAATAATAAAATCTGTAGTTAGCAATGAGAGAATAGAGAAATTAGATTCTGAAATCTGGGATATTTGCGGAGTTTTCCCCATAAGAGTCCGACCTAATTTGGTTTCTACAGCCACGGGACCACTCGGACAAGCATATACATTCCCAGTGAGATGTTTCCCGACTATATCGGCTCTAATCAACAAATGTATTCTGATTTTCTTCATATAAGGGGATTTGGTAATGTCATTAAGACAAATATTTGCCGTTTTCAACTCTTCAACCCAGATACCATAAAGAATCTTTGGCAGGTAACTGCAAATTTTATCTTGATCCAACACCTCAAAGGATCATTTAAAATTTCTTTCATCACTGTTTACATTAATTAAATACTTATTACGAATTTCTTCTCGAGTTTGAACTCCATCAAAAAGCGTATGAATCATTCCTATTTCACCAATAGATTTGTATCCTAGCCTTTTAATTATTTCTTTACTTGCATACGATTTCTGAGAACCTGAATCAATTTACTATATCTGTTTCACAACCTTGATTGGATTTTTAATTCTGATGAGTTTATTATAAATTCATATATTTTTTATATTGGATTTTCATTTTATTGATGTGTATAACATTTCGCATGCTTTATTTTCTATGTTATTTATACTGTATTTTTGTTTTTTAATTGATTTTGGAAAACAAACATTCTTAAAATGCCCGGGCAACGCCGGGCACTTCAGCTAGTTTTCAAAATAAATCTTTTATTTTACATTCTAATCAAAACAAAATAGTAGCAGACGATTATTCTGAAGTTGCCAAATTTTTATCTCAAAATGCAAATGACAAAAATAAACTACAAAATCGTTTCCATAAAGTGTCAATGACCTTCTGTATATACTCGTAGGCGCTCCCCGGCTGCGCTTCGTTTCACCCCTAACTGTTACATCACTGGGTCTGTCAACCGCCGGCTACGCTATGAATATGCTGATGATATAATCAGTAAAACAAATCCACAGCTGACCGTATAAACTAATAGGCGTAAATCAGAACGAAGCCATCAGAATCGGGCGTTCGCTCAGATACCTAATATACCACGGTGCGAGCGTATATTTCAGGGTTAACTAATAAACTCTTTGAACATATAAAATGGTTTAAAACTTTTACAAAATAGAACATACCTTTATATTAATAGAAATATAACCAGAATCATTGCGCACCCACACAGTGGCGTAGCGAGGGGGGGGAGGGGGTCTATCATGCCCCGGGCGGCATATTACCAATCCTTACATGAATTCACGCCATTACATCGTTTGGCGGCTGCTGATTGGTCAATTGAGTTTACATCGGTATTTGGGTATTTGGTGCGCTGATGCTTATGAAAGCATGTCTGCTTTTCAAGAATCAAAACTTCCATCACTATTTTTGAACGAAATAGGATCTATTTCAAATAATAGTATCGTAGTACGTAGTAACGTTCAAAATTACATATTTGTGCATTATAAAATTTATGCATTTGTATAATAAAGTCACTTTCTTTTCAATCTATTTTTGGTAATTTTTAGAAGAGTATTTATAATTTTTATTTTTTAAGAAAAGGTTAAAAAACTAAAGTGTGCAAAACAGCAAAAAATATACAATTGCATCTTGCAATTGAGATTTTAATTTAAATTTTTTTTTTAATTCAACATTTAAATTAAAAAAAATTTTTAATTCAACATTTAAATTTAAAAAAAAATAAAATATCTTTTCTTTTTTTATTTCAACATTTAAGAAAAAATTCAATTTTGAGTAATATTTGCTCTATTTTATTCTACTCCTAAAATTTTACAGTGAAATTACTACGGAAATTGGTAATTTCTTAAAATTTTCCATGCACAAAAAAGAAATATGACGGCATTTATGGCGAAAATTTCTTTTACAAATAGTTTGTCACTTTAAATTACTTTTACATTAATAGGTGGCGCCACTTAAAAAAATTCATGTTCCTTGTAAAATATGGCGTAAAAAAATATAAAAATGAAAGCAACTAAGAAATAGATTTTATCTCATTTAAAATACTCTTAGGATCAAATATTATGCAATTATCGAAACGAAAGCAACTAAGACATATATTTTAGCATTTATCTCATTTAAAATGCGCTTAGGATCAAATATTATGGCAATTACCGATGCAAACTCAATTGACCAATCAGCAGCCGCCAAACGATGTAATGGTGTGAATTCATGTAAGGAATGGTAATATGCCCCCGGGCGCCAGATTGTCTATCTTTTTAACTAATTCTGTATATTGTATTACTATATGTTTTTCGGGAAGGGGGGTGGCAAAAAGGCGTCGTGCCCCGGGCGCCCTTTATGCTTGCTACGTCACTGGACCCACACTTAACACAGTTCAAACTTCGCGCTATGACGTCATTTTCCATGCACCAATCAATTACGTATTTTTCCCCCATTAACTTCATTTTTGCTAAATCCATAAAATTCACACTTCCTACATTCCTGTTGAACACACAAATTCAATTTTTAAAAAATTATTATTTTTTTTTAATTTTCTTTAACTTGATTCATTTCTTCTTGGACCATGCATGAAAAGCATCAGTGCTTCCCATATCCATACCGAGGGTAAAGGGCTTTCTTAACCCTATTTGGAACCTCACGAAAACTTTTTGTCCATGTCCATGTCCACAGAAATTCAATTTAAGAGCACAAAAGGCATATAAATCAAACAAAATAATATTACGCATTAAACTATTACCGCAACGATTGGAAATCAACACCTACCTAATACACAAAGCACTACTAATGAGTTCAAATTTTATAGTAACCCCGAAGGCTACAAAAAGTAAGAATATTCCTGCCAAATCACTAATATTAAATTAATTACCGCTCAATCTGGCATCTTTAACAAAATTTTTAAAAAATTAAAAAATGGTTGCCATATTTGGCGATAATCCGTACACTTAAGTGTACCAAAATAGGGACAAATATAAGCAGATATAATATAAACTTACATAGTATACCAATATTTTCAGACAATAAAAAGTGATCGAATATGATTAAAAGAAATTGTATAGTCCATACCTTAGGATGAGATTCTTCAGCTGTATTTAATTTTGAAATAGTATCTCCAGTTGCAATCATGGCAAAATCAAGTTTACAGTGCTTTCAAAGCTAGAGAACCGAACTCAAACATTTACAGCCTAAATGTTGTCGGACCAGTCGTAGAAAAAAAAACTCAAGGAGAGTAAGAGTATAGAATTAAGGGAAACTGTGCAGAACTATGCGGTTCAGAATAGTAATATTCAGAACATCTTGCTTAACACTTTACACTCTTGCGCTATGAGTTAAAACAGATGTCTGACTTTACTGGTTTTCACTCCGTAAAACATGTAATGAACGTGTATTATAAAAGGCAAACTCGTCTAGAGGACTGCGGCTGAAACTCTTATCAAGGAGAATAGAAAGAAATGCCGGGAAAACAGTTTAAAACGAGACTAATTCAAGATTTGACATTACTTAAAGTTTTATGCATTAGCGTAAACTGATGGTCACAAATTTTTCATTTTCATTTTCATTTCAACTGCGGTATTTCTTTAAAAAAAATTTTTTTTTCAACTTCATTCCCTCGTGCAGTGTCTGAATAATCACGGAGATTAGCATAAATTTTAATAAATGAACTAACTGCCTGAAATTATATTGACTGTTATAGAGTATAGCTCACTTCTACCCGCACTTGGGTGTAAATAATTTGAAGTGGCACTCTAAATGAATTTGATACAAACACAGTTTATACATGAAACAATGTTTATTGAATTCGTTGCACATATAGAATTTGCTTTTACAGCAATAAGCATACGTACTACTTGTACGGAATATATATTAACATTCAATAGAAATACACTTTGCAAATACTCACAAACCAGCAGTACTGTCACGTAAACTTTGGGCCTGCTAAGCACAAGCGCCGGTTAACACCTGGAACTGCTTACCTCGTAGCTCCCTCTCTCTTATCTATCAACCTTAACAACCTTCTTCAACCTCTGTATTAATCAAGCTGCTTGGTATTTATACCAAGCGCGTATGCCGAAATTAGCATATCTCAAGCAGCTTCTTTAATTCATTCACTCAAAAGTTCGATTCTTGTGAATCGAATCTTATGTATACCTTACACTGTGTTAATATTTAACTTGTGACATCTGAAAATATTTTAATTTAGCTTGTGTTTTAGGAAACGTGGGATTACGTTCCTCAATAACGGTCCTTCGGGGAGAAAAGAATTGTCCTGCGTAGCGAGTTATAATTTTGGCAGCGCGCCAAACCCAGTAGCAGCAAACAGTTAAACAGAAAAGTACCAAAATGCGTCCAAAAAAAAAAGGGGGGGGGGGTAAGCAAACGATAAGTAATGCTACGTTAATAACACAGTTGCTGAGTTGTTACACCTCTATCAGCTTTGACCAAAGATCAAATTTTCTCCACATTTTAACCATTCTTTGAAGTTGAAGAGCTCCCTGTCTTTGGTTCGTCTTCAATGCTTTCTCGCCCACAGTTAAAGTGGTTGTACCACTCATACACTTGTGTTCTTGATAATGATAAATCACTATATACTGTTCGAATCATCTCTAATGTTTTCGTAGCAGATTTACCTAATTTGTAACAAAATTTAATGTTACAATGTTTTACAAATTTTTCTGTACAATGCCTTCTCAAATGAAAATTACTACGGCATTTTGATATGCAAATGACTAAATAACCAGTTTAAACTGGCTTTAACAAAAGTTGAGATGTCACTCTTTCTAGCCAGGCGATTATTCTTTCACTTTTTTATTTTATTGTTTGATCTTTTAGTTTTTCCAGTTACTTTGTGGGCGCACCTTGTAGATTCGTCTGCAATAAAATATAAAACGGAAGTTTATAATAACTATTTGAGTCAAAAACAATGGGCAACTGAAAAAATCACCTTTTTGGATAATTCAATAAAACTTTCTTCGAATCATTGCTGTCTCTGTATTTTGCTGTTAAAGTTGATTCAAGAAAGTAATGACGATAGATATTGATAGGCAGGTTTTGAATTTGCAATCAGTGAAAGAAAAATCTACTTAAAGAAATAATTGCTTAAGTAGTTAATTTTTAAAAGTTTCTGAAGTAATAAATCGCTATAGTCAACAGAGAATTTAAAATGTCTGAAAATACACTGCTGGCCACCCAAATTGCAACACCAAGAAAGACAAGAGATATCACAACAAAATTTATTTTGTAGATAACATGTTGACCAAGTATCAAATGATTAAATTTATAGACTTCTGTGAAGTGTGGTTCCTGCCAAAATCAGTAGCCAGAGTAGCCGCCATTGTTGGAGATCACCGCTGCCACACGCCTCGGCATTGATTCAAAGAGACTTTGGATGAGTTCTTGGGGTACAGCAGACCAAGCAGCTTCCACACGTTGCCAAAGTTGATCTGCTGTGGCAGCTGGGGATGGAATCTGGGTCAATCGTAGAGCAACCATGGACCACATGTTTTCTATCGGCGAAAGATCCGGAGAGCGAGGCGGCCAGGGAAGCAATTCAATCTGGCGATTGACGAAGAACCGTTGGACAATGCGTGCCACGTGTGGTCGCGCATTATCCTGTTGAAATATGGCTGTGGGCAAGCCCTGAAGGTAAGGAAGGACAACTGGCTCCAACACCTCGGAGATGTAGCGCTGGCTGTCTAAAGTACCGGCAATGCGTACTAGAGGTGTGCGAGAGTGATATCCAATACCGCCCCATAGCATAATACCCGATGCAGGACCAGTGTGGCGGTGCATAACGCAGCTGTTCAGCATCCTCTCTTCACGGTGTCTCCAGACTCGAATGCGACCATGGTGGTGTTGCAGACAGAAGCGTGACTCGTCAGTAAAGACAATTTCATTCCATTCTGCCGTCCACATCCTTCTGTCATCGCATCATTGGCGGCGGAGACGTCCGTGGTTCTGCGTCAAGGGTAGACAAAGCAATGGACGTCTTGCGGACAGACCACTCTGCTGTAAACGGCGTCGAATGGTACGCGCAGACACTGGATGATGCGTTACAGACTGCATGTGCTGTGCTATGGTTCGTGATGTGACTGAGCGATCCGTCACTGCTATGCGCACAATTTGCCTGTCATCACGTGAAGTGGTGCGCTGAGGTGGATGCGATCGAACACGCCGGTCCGTCGTACCCTCCTGCATCCAACGATCACATATCCGCATTACAGTTGTTTGGTTTCGTCCAACACGACTACCGATTTCCCTGAAAGATAATCCACAATCTCGGTAGGCCACTATCCTTCCTCTGTAGAACTCGGATACTTGATCAAAAGATGATCGCTGTTTTCGACGAGGCATAATTGATCGTTTTTTTGAAAAAACTACAAGAAAAACACAATTGCCGAACTTGAAATCGTCGAAATCTCCAAGCCTTAAATAGCGCTTTGAAGTGGGGCCACAGGCGCGTGTGATGTGCGTCTGCGCTGAAATTCTAATCATTTGCATATCTCACCTCCGCTAATGCATGTTGTAAATTTCATGTTATTTGCATGTTTCCTTCAGGGTGTTGCATTTACAGTGGCCAGCAGTGTACATTGGAGACCATCAAAGCTTCCGACGGGTAAAACACATAACCAGCGATATTTGAAAGAATCTAAAGATGAATGCTTCCAGTCTTGTGCAGTAAGTATCCTATAACAATTGTATCTTTTTCTCTCTTTTTTACTTTAATGGGCATTACATCAATTTATTACAGGTAAGTTTTGCTGTGTAATCTTCTCATATAAATATCTATATATATATTATTTCTATAAGTTGTTTTTCTCCCTTCATACTTAATCAAAATCAATAAATGAAGTACCATTTTAAAGATTAAGATCCCCGCTTCGTGAGAATTGTTAATTTAGAATTACACATCTTATTATTTGTTTAAAAATCGAAGTATACACATTATAAACAATTTTTCTTCCCCTAGATGGTGCGCGCGCTAGCTCTTTTTATTTTACAATTATCAATCGCACTGAACTTTTAAATTTAAAACTCGTTTGCTTTTACTATCATTCTGTGATTTCCTTAATGAGTTTCTTTATTGGCAACATCCGCTTAGGAGTAAATTATTCTTTTTGCATGGAAAAACCATATAGATTATTTCTAGAAGGTGATTTTTTGTGACGATCTCTTTCTCTCCCTTCATACTTTAATAATATCGATAAATGAGGTACCATTTTAAAGATTAAATTCTCCGCTTCTGACAAACTGTTAATTCAAAATGACACATTGTATTGTTTGTTTAAAAATCGAAGAGAAAAATTGACTTTTGGCCCTAAAGTTCTTTCCATGGATGCATTGAAACGGCACGGTCAAATAGTGTGCACAAATAGGTTTTGTAATGTAAATATCCCATTTTCCACTTGTTTGTATCATATTTAACTTTTAATATTGTCTTCAAAGGTGTTTTGACGTGTACATATCTCATGTTCCCCTGTTTTTTCCTATGCTTCACCTCCATTATTGTGGCCAAAGGCGTTTTGTAAATGGTTTTGTATTATCCTTACTCACTATTGTTATTTGACAAAAAAAAAAACAATGGCTACAAATGAATCGGCTCTTCTTTCAGCCTACTAGAAACCACCAATCTCGCTATGTATCGTATTTTAATCGCATACCAAAGGGTCACACAAGCCACCTAGTATATATATATATATATAGATTTATGTGTATGTGTGTGTGGGGGGGGGGGAGCAGACGAACTTTTACTTTTGAGAGACTCTCAACTCGAAAATGCAAAAATAAGATTCATAAAAAAATATATAATGAATAATGTATTTGCTTTTGAACATACTGTGATTGTTCTTAATGACTTGGTTAAAGAAATGGATGTAGGTTGCTTTAATTGTTTTATCACGAGCTAGGTTAATTTACTCGCAAAAAAGGCAATTTCTTTTGTACTTTCACATTTCCGTCTCGATAGATGAATCTGAGCTTGGGATGACATTTTTAAAGTAGGATTACGTTCCTCCATAACGGAAAGCAAGATTTCAGATGTCCTGCGTCGCGAGTTATAATTTTGGCAGCGCGCCAAACTCAGTCTGTATTGCTTGGGCAAGCAGTAAACAGTTAAACAGAAATGTACCAAAATGCATCAAAATTTTGACACACATATATATATATATATATATATATATATATATACGTATATACATACGTACATATATATAGATACATTATATACACAACACATACATACATATATACGTACATAAAAAAGAGGTAAGAAACGATAAGTAATGCTACGTTAATAACCCGCGGTAATTTCGTTAGAAGAGACTACCTGAACAAAAATATTTCAGGTAGTCTCTTCGGGCTTCAAGGGCTACGCTGGACTACAGTCCAAGCTCTTAACGCTGATCTACATGCATGGGGAATCTTATTCAACCTCATCCACGTCACCTTATCGGCTTGCATTAATCAGACGTGTGGCACCAGAAAGCCAGCGGCCGATTTACTGTTGGTTCTGAAATAAATTCTGTTTGCATTGTTGAAAAAATAGCATCAATTCAAAGAAAGATAAGAAAAATAATAATATAGATATCTCTGATTTTAATGTGAAACCAAAACATGAGTTTGGTATGATGACACCATTAATCAATCAATATATTGATCTTTTATTTCAGGAATATTCAATTATATATTACAGGGTGCTGCAGAATGGACTCACACATTTCTGAAGGTCACCGCAAAGGAAGTAGTGGGGGTTAGGGTGGCAACATTTCGGGCGAATTTTAGTAGAAGAGTTTAGTAGACACCATGAGTGGGTCCGGCGAACATCGAGGTTTCGTTACCCAGGCTTTCTTTAAACAAAAAACAACGATTCTGTAAAAACGACTCACAGGGAATTTAGGACGTGCTTCGGCCTCTTTGCAAAGGATTCCGTTCCTGATCGAAAAAAATACTACGATAGGTTTCCGACGTGAGAGCAAGTGGGTCTGCAGTATCAAGGAAACCTAGAGGTCCTCGGAACATTAGCCCCTTAACGATCGTATAATTTAAAGGGGGAAAAAAAGTGCCTATTTTTTCCGAAGGATTCCATTTATTTCTTCATCTGCCACATCTAGTTTTTAAAAAAATCCCATCCCCAATTACATTATAAATAGTTTGGTGCTGCCATCTGGTATGTAAAATAAGAAATTAAAAATTTTCAGGGTAAAAGAAAGGAATTGGTTTTAATCCTTTTGGTGCGTTACTTTTGTAAACTCCAGCCGGGAAATATCATGGGCACGAGAAATAGAGGACGAAACCTCACCCCGTAATTTTGACGGGAGCGAGAAGGAAGGGGTTAAAACACCTGAAAATGTGCAACGAGTCCTCGAGTCCACTTTTCGTGGGGAAGTTGGCGCCACTCCCCAAGAGATGACCAACAGAGTGATGAAAAACTTCCCGAGAACGGCTTCGGCAGTGCAATGCAAATAACGGGCGCCGTCTGAGAGATGTTAGTTTCAAAACTTAGTGGAGAAAAAAAACTAGATTGTTAGTACTTTTAGAAAATATAAATCTTCTTTTCTGTCAATTCTTCCGTTCGTTTTTTATGACCCTTTGAAATGTGGGAGTACTGCCGCACCCTGTATATGAGTAGTTCGAGAGCAACAAACTTTGTGTCGATTGCAAATATTCATAATCTATACTAATATATAAAGAGAGAGAGCGGATTTTGTATGTGGAGGGTGATCTCCGGAACCACTGCACCTATTTGAAAAATTCTTTCACTAATTGAAAGATACATTATTCCAGATGGACATAGGTTATATATTATGTATATCTGATCAGTAGAAAGAAAGTTAGGGGCCTAAATGTTGAGCTGATGCTTCACCTTTACAACTTTTCCTTTGTCAACCACAGTCAAGTAACCATAGCAACACGTCAAACTACATTTTCATTTATTATCAATAAAACATTTAATATTTTAAAGATTCAAGTGGAGGAGGTATTGATAAATACAAAAAGGATTTTTAAAATTGGCAACGTTTAAGGGTTTATTGAAGAAAATTACATTCGGAAATACGCCTTTTTATTGGACATTTAAGGTAAAAAAAGATTTATAATTTATAGGCTATCAACTGGAAATTTATTGGTATAATATTACAGAACTTTATTTGACTTATATACTTTATGTTTTTGAATTTATGTACAATTTTATGCACAAATCAAACTTGAATTATTGAACTTTATTCAAAAATCAGTGTGTTTCATTGAAACTGTGAAATTTATTATTTCGAATAGGCCTAAGTTTGTTCCTTTATAAGTGCCTTTATAAGCATGGAAAAAGTATTGCTTCAATTCAGCTGAAATTTGTATAGATATAGTTGATAGTTCAGATTAAAACATAGGCGCATTATTTTTTGAAAATCGGGCCCCGGAGTTTTTTTAATTAATGTTTTAATGATTTTGCCTCTAAAAGTTGCTTATTTCGATAGCTTCCGCAACTCTCCTCGCTGACAGAGAGACTATGGGGCCGAATCGTATCAAAATCGGCATGCGAGAGGACCCGGATACAATTCAATGCCTGACGTTACAGTTTCCAATAAAAATTTCATTTGCCATCACCATCAACAAATCCCAAGGTCAAACATACAAATATATTGGACTTGACATACGGGAAGATTGCTTTATTCATGGACAATTATATGTTGGTCTCTCTAGGGCAGGAAATGCGGGGAATCAATTTATTTTAAAAACTCAGAAAAACGAAACAAAAAATGTGGTATACCATGAAGTTTTAAAATAAATTATTCCTACCTAATATCTACTTAAGATAGATAATTGTTCAACTCGGACAAAGTCGGGATGGGCCGCTAGTTTGATAAATAAAGCGATTCTTTTTTTTGCCATGATTTTGAAATAACACGGTCCAAGAAAAAGAACCGATTATTTTTTTACACTGTATTTTAACGTAGGATTACGTTCCTCCATAACGGTCCTCCGGAAAGGAAAATTTCAGACGCCAAAACCGTCCGTCCGTCCGTACTCGTGAGTTACAATTTTGGCACCGCGCCAAACCCAATCTGTATCGCTTGGACAAGCAGGAAACAGTTAAACAGAAAAGTACCAAAATGAATCAAAATTTCGACATACATATATGTATTGTGACAATTCCCCCTCCTCTAGGCGGGCAGAAAGATTATTATCGACTTCTGAAAAATCGTCAACGGCGGCGAGCCGCTTCTAAAGGATGGCATACCCCCGAGCAGAGGGGAAGTTACAATGAGCCACCTCTTCGGAGCGCGCTGCTAGAACAAAGGAGCCGACGGACTGGCGCCTTGCCTGACGTTAAACTACAATGAAAGGAACGCCCCTTGACACACGACCTTAACGACGTAGCCGGGCGATTAAGATACGATAATCCTTATCGGTTTGCACACGGCCTAGGCGGACCAGCCTATCCGAATCGAGCTTGAGAGACGGAGGCTGTTAGAAATTCCGCCAGGGATCAAGCTTTTAAATAAGCCGACGAGAGCTGGAGAGGAGAGATAGAGTTTTTGAGACAGAGAGCTGATCTCCTAGCTCCACTCGACTTGAGTGATTTTACCTTTTATTGAGGCTCAGCCCTCTAAGTGAAAAAGACCGTTTTCTCATCGAGAAAGGTCGGGGAAACGATCAAAACTTGATCTCCCCAGTTTATTATTTCTGTGAAGCTGCTAGCTTCCAGTGAAAGAGTGTGTGGATCGAGCCGACCAACACTCTGTGTGAATCCACGGTGCATCTAAGGAGAGGAAATCTCTTCTAGTCTACAAAGTTTCAACTAACGAACTTAATCCGGCGGTGATTTCTTCAGTGACTTGACCGGCAGTCCAGCAACTAGCTACAGCGACAGTGTGTCCCGTCCTCGAGAGGTCGTTCCTGAATTTACTTGTGCTACTCCGAATTCTACGTATCCTGTGTACTGTACGAAATTAGATCGCGGCTTAACCGTGTGATTCAGCTCAATAAATCTGCAATTTTATTAATTTTGAAAATCTTGATTTTAGTTAGCTGTCTGCCTAATACATAACCTGTGACGCTACCTAGAGTGTTGGCCTTTGACACTAATCGCAGGAATATGTTACAGTATATATATACATATACAGGGTGGTCATAAACAAATTCTGCCGATATATGGACCTCTAACCGATCGGGAGGAGATTTCAGATATAGTTATTCAGTGGTAGGAGCTGGGGATTTTGTGAACGGCAATAAACTGGCGCTCACGGCTACGGTTATAGGTACAGAAACTCGAAATTTTCGAATGGCAACGCCCACTTTTTCTCGACGCAAAATGCTCAGCGCATGCGAAAACGCTAAATAGCGTTGGAATGGTACGTATATGAGCCAAATGTCATACGTTGCACTGGTCCTAAATTTGTTGTATTCGAATGGACTGTAGACTAATTATATTAAAACCATTGTCGACCATACGACACACGAATTAATAGTTTTATTTACTTAAACGAATTACTAATGTATGAACAAAATCAATACATGAAACATCGACCATACGATGTGCGAGCGAAACAAACTTTTTTATGCAACAAACGATTTCAAAACAAATTCTAATATCTTTTAGTTTACGATGCCAACATAAGAATTAAAAACTATGATACCTATATTTGTATTATTTCAAAGGCGCATTTGGCGATTGCCAACATAGCCATTGGCGTCAACATTCTCCCCAGGTTGAAATATTATATTTCAAAATACATTAAAATACAGTTATTACAATTGAATACATAAATGAACAATATATTACAAAACAATTTTGCCTCATATTTTGACTTAAACATTTTCTAAATGAATACAGATAACTTAAAATGTAAATAATGTTATCAATAATACACGAATATACAAATTAAATATAAACTCAAAACATAAACCAACTAAAAATTTACATATTTTGATTAGGTAATACACATAACTTTCTAATACTACGTTTATATATACCGTGGTTTGTTTTCACCACAGCTACTCTAATTCTATTACCGGATCCTGGTATCACTTCTTGAATACGTCCAATCAACCATTTACATGGTGGCAAGTGATCTTCTTTAACTAAAACCATTAGACCAGGTTGTAAATTTTGTCTTTCAACATGCCATTTGGTGCGATTTTGTAAATGATTTAAATAACTAATCTGCCATTTTTTCCATATGGCTTGAACAATTTTGGTGGTTTTTTGCCAATTTGTTAATAAATTATCTGGTTTGTTCACTATTAGTGGTTCAGGGATTGTATTCAAAATGCGTCCTATCAAAAAATGTGATGGAGTTAAAACATCTAAATTATCCACATCTGAGCTCATCGGAATTAACGGTCTGCTGTTTAAGATGCCTTCGATCTGAATTGTAAATAGTCTGGAATTCTTCCAAGGTCAGCTTTCGATCACCAATAGTTCGTCTAAGATGGTATTTAAATGATTTGACACTGGCTTCCCAAAGTCCACCAAAATTCGGGGCTTTGGGAGGAATAAAATTCCAGGCAATGCCTTCTGAGGCTAAATAACAAGCTAAATTTTCCTCTGGCTTTTTAACAAGTTTGTACAATCGTTTTAATTCTAAATGCGCGCCTACGAAATTGGTGGCATTATCCGTGAACAGAGACGAACTTTTACCACGTCTAGAGAAAAATCTTTTTAGCGCCGCGATTAGCGCTTCTGAGGTTAAATCTGTGACAATCTCTAAATGTACCGCCTTTGTCACAAAGCAGACAAATATAGCTATGTATACTTTGTGGTATACACCCTTTCTTTGTCCTTTAAACTTTACATAAAAGGGTCCACAAAAATCTATTCCTGTGGCATTAAAGGGGGAACTCGGGTTTATTCTTTCCGGAGGGAGATTGCCCATAAGCTGACTTTCCGCAACAGGTTTTTGTTTAAAACATGTAACACAATTGTGGACAATTTGTCGAGCGATACTTCTGCCGTTTAATGGCCAGTATTCTTGGCGTACTAAATGCAATAAATTATGTGCTCCTACATGCAGATATTTTCTATGGTAGTAATTCATCAAAATTTTTGTAAATTTGTGGGTTGCAGGAAGTAAAATGGGATGTTTTGCATTAAAATTTAAATTCGATTGTTCTAACCGTCCTCCAACTCTTAGAATTCCATTGGAATCTAAAAAGGGTTGGAGGTCCTTTACCTTCCCTTTTATAACCCTTTTACCAGCTAAGAGAGCAGATATCTCCATTTTAAATTCATTTGCCTGTATTTGCCGAATGATAAATTCTGTCGCTGTTTTCTGCTCCTGGGGTAACAGGGGGCCTCTGAACCTGTCCTCTGGTTTGCTTCTAGTATTTTTCAAAAATCTGAAAATAAAACTAAAAATATATACAATTTTAGAAAAACTATTTGATCTGTCTAAAACTCTATTTAACAAATCACTTTCTAAAGTCAATACAAAAGTCAATGAAGGGACCGGCAATTTCTGCAATTCTGGAACCTCCACAGCTGTTGGGCAGGGATTATCCTTTAACGACGAAAAGTCATTCAAAAGGAAAGTGGGACCATCCCACCACAGTTTGCTATCTCGAAGAGTTTCAGGATCAACACCTCTAGAAATTATGTCAGCTGGGTTTTCTTCTGAAGTTACATGGTGCCATTGATGAGTCGAAGACAGTTCTTGAATAACTGCGACGCGATTCGCTACAAATGTTTTCAAAGTATGTGGTTCGTGTTGAATCCACGCAAGTACTATTGTCGAATCGGTCCAGAAATGAACGCTATTCACAGATATTTTTAACGATGATAGCACTCGGTTCACTAATTTTACTAGTAATACTGCTGCACAAAGTTCTAGTCTTGGAATTGTTGTACGCTTCAGAGGCGAGACTCTTGACTTGCTGCAGAGTAACTTCACTGAGACTTCCGATGATGTGCCAGTGGCTTTGATATAAACTACCGCTCCATAGGCCTTTTCGGAGGCGTCCGAAAATCCGTGTATTTCTAGCTGACAAATACTATCATTCAAAATATAGCGATCGACATCAATACTTTCAACTACTTTGAGGTTTTTTACAAAATTTTTCCATTCTTGAGCTTCTTTAGCTGAGAGTGGCTCGTCCCAGTCAATCTTTAAAAGCCATAATTTTTGAATAAATATCTTTGCTCGAACTATAATTGGTCCTAAAAGTCCTAAAGGGTCGAATAATCTAGAAATATGAGATAATATTGATCTCTTAGTGCACTTTGATGAATATATTGAGGGAGAAACAAAAAATTTAAATTTATCAATTTTTGGATTCCAAATGAGACCTAGTGTCTTTACTGTTTCTCTTGATTGATCAAAATGATATTCTTGATCTTCGAACGGCACTGATTTTAACAGTTCTCTTTCGTTAGAGGACCATATACAAAGTTTCATTCCACCAGCTTGTAACATTTGTATCAACTGGTTTTGTAACTCCTTAGCACTACTTAAATCATTGCTACCTGTGACTAAGTCATCCATGAAGAAATCAGAGAGAGTCACAGCTGAAGCAAGAGGAAAATTATCTTTCTCTTCTACTGCAAGTTGTCTCAAAGCTCTTACTGCTAGAAATGGAGCTGAGGCTGTGCCATATGTCACAGTTTTAAGTCTATATTCTTGAAAAGACTCTTCAGGAGAATTACGCCAAACTATTCTTTGTTAATCTGAATCATTATTCGTAACTAAAATTTGTCTATACATTTTAGAAATATCAGCTGTCAGAGCATATTTATGTAATCTAAATCTTGATGTTATGTCGAAAATATCATCTTGCAACTTTGGGCCTACCATTAGTGTTTGATTTAGAGAAATGCCTGTTGATGTCTTAGCCGAGGCATCAAATACTACCCTCAATGCAGTTGTCGAACTATCCTTCAAAACAAAATGATGCGGAAGGTAGTTTGTTTTACCCAACACTTCATTTCTCTCGTAATGTGGAACAAGCTCCATATGACCTAATTTTAAATAAGCGTCCATGAATTCTTTATACATGGTTTTACAATTGGGCAAGCGTTCTAATCGTTTTTCTGTACTTAGAAAACGCTTAATAGCCATATCCTTTGAATATCCCAAAGATTTAGTACACTCTTTGAAAGGTAATTTTACACAAAATCTACCCGATACTCTAGTATAATGTTTTACAAAATGATCTTCACATTGAATTTCTTCCGGTGTTAAAGAACTAACTGAATTCACTTCTTCCAGTTCCCAAAATTTTTTAAAGTTTTCTTCAATAGATTCTGAAGGTTTCAATAATCCACAGAATTGCGTGTTTACAGAACTAACTACTGTTCCACTAGCTACATAACCGAATACAGTTTCTTGCAATAAAGTACCATGCGAAGGTAAACGAAATTGTCCTGACCTTAAAATTTCAAAAAAATACTCTGTTCCGATAAGCAAGTCAATTTTGGCTGGATTTGTGAATCCTTCATGTGCCAGTTCAATATGCGACGGTAAATTCAAGTCATTTATGTTTATTGGGATAGTCGTAGTAATGTCTGTAATATTAGGTACAATTAAACATTCCATACTGGCAGAAAAATTCCTGTTCTTATTTGCAACTTCTATAACTACACTTTTATTTACAGTGACTGATGTATTATTTAATGTTGATACGGGAGCGTATATTCTTTCAGCTCTTAAACCCAATTTTTGCAAAAATCTATAAGATAAAAATTGAGCACTTGATCCATTATCCAAAAGGCAAATGGCAGGAATAAATTCCCCTAACATATTTTTCACATAAACCCGTGCTGTTTGAAGAAGAATATTTTTCCTTTGAGAGATTAAACAGCTTGAAACTGCTTTAGCTTCGACTGCTAAATTATGTTGTTGTTTCTCATTTTCGTTTGGGATAAATAAATTTGACGACTCAATTGGCGTATCAATTGGCGCGTCAATTGGCGCCGTCGACAGGCTTTCTACTCTTTCTCTATGAAGTAGTGTGTTGTGCTTAGCTTTGCATACATTACACACGTACTTCGAATTGCAATTTACAACTTTATGTTGCGCACTGAAGCAATTAATACACAAATTATGTTTTTTTACAAAGTCAAATCTTTGCAACGAATTTAGTTTTAAAAATGCAGAACACTTAAATATGTAATGATTAAGAGATTTACAGCAAGCACATACTTTATTGTATGATTTCACCATAAGTGATTTCGGTTTTTGGTATTTATCAAAAACTTTCAATTTTGAAGAGACACTACGTGATAAATTATCCAACATTTGGCATCTTTTTTCCAAAAATGCAATTAAATCATCCAACTTCGGAACTTCCGTGGAAGTTATATTTAGCTCGTATTGCTTTCTTGATTCTTTATCGAGTTTAGCCAAAATTATATTTAATAACACAACATCAGATAATTTATTTCTTTCAAGACCCATTGTATTTAGTGCTCTTAAATTTTTGTTAACTATATCTATCAAACTTCGCAGTTCCTTAGAAGATTCATAAGTTATTTTATCAAATTCTAGTATTTGCTTAACATATACATCAACTAACACGCGTTCGTTTGAATATCTTTCATTTAAAGCTGCGAAAAGCGTTTTAAATGTATCATTAACAGTTTGTAAATTCTTGGCTTCGCCGACTAAAGCCGAATGTAAATACTGCAATTTTTGAGTTTCATCTAAATGAGAATTATTGGTAATAATATTATCAAATTGCAGCTTAAAACAACTATATTCTTCTATTTTTCCCGAAAATTTAGGAATTACAATTTCGGGAAGTCGAATATTAACGCTATTATTTACATCTTTATTACTATTTGAAATAAATGAACTATTTTGACAGGAAATCAAACTATTAATTTTTACCTGTAATGCTTCGATGCGAAATTCCATATCCAAAAATTCTTCTTCAATATCCGATATACCTTCTTCGGGATCAACTTTCTCGAAAAACTGTATTCGAATGTAATCCAAACTTGATTGATACTTCAATAAATTTTCTAATTTTATTTTTAACTCAGCAGCTAAAATATCCGATGGGGCTTTTACCCCCTTTTCTTTTAAGTATGTTTCTATTTTAGTAATCTGAGCCTTCAATGTCGATTTTTGTCGATTTAGAACAATGAGTGCCATTTTTTCTCCGGCTACGTGGACCAACTATATAAGCCAAATGTCATACGTTGCACTGGTCCTAAATTTGTTGTATTCGAATGGACTGTAGACTAATTATATTAAAACCATTGTCGACCATACGACACACGAATTAATAGTTTTATTTACTTAAACGAATTACTAATGTATGAACAAAATCAATACATGAAACATCGACCATACGATGTGCGAGCGAAACAAACTTTTTTATGCAACAAACGATTTCAAAACAAATTCTAATATCTTTTAGTTTACGATGCCAACATAAGAATTAAAAACTATGATACCTATATTTGTATTATTTCAAAGGCGCATTTGGCGATTGCCAACATAGCCATTGGCGTCAACAGTACGTGTATCTCAAAAAACGAAAGCGTTATACACGGACAAAAAAAAAACAGCTCTGCGAACGGCCTACAAAAACAAGAACGAGCGCACGGAGGAAATTTGCATATGACAGAGGCAAGACACCAATCACTGATGACAACACAGATCTGACAAAAGAAAACTTTTATTTGGATTACACACTTTCCACATGGGTGCCATCGTCGTGTTTTTGTTGGCCGTTCGCAGAGCTGTTTTTTGTGCCTGCATAACGCGTCCGTTTTTTGTGATACGCGTACCGTTCCAACGCTATTTAGGGTTTTCGCATGCGCTGAGCATTTTGCGACGGGAAAAAGTGGGCGTTACCATTCGAAAGTTTCGAATTTCTATACCTATAACCGTAACCGTGAGCGCCACTTTGTTGCCGTTCACAGAATCCCGAGCTCATACCTCTGAATCAGTAACGTAGCGAGCATAACTGGCGCTCGGGACACGATGCCTTTTTGGCGCCCCCCATGATCTTGGGGACCAAATGGTCCAATGGTCTTCGGGACCATTTGGCGCCCCATGAGGCACCCGGGGTATGATAGCCCCCCCCCTCCCTTCGCTACGCCACTGCTCTGAATAACTATATCTGAAATATCATCTCGGTTGAACTGAACAGCTGCTAGAGGTCCATATATCGCAAAGCTTTTTTATGACCACCCTGTATATAGATACTGTAACACATATAATTTTCGACCCCGCCGACACTAAACCTTCTCCCCCCGAGTACTGATAATAGATTCGCCGGAAGTGAGGACTGTGACGAAGCAGTGAGCGGGTGAAAGTCTTCTCAGTAGAGTGTGCTAAAAATGTAATTGTGTGTGTTCGTAAGATGTGTAATCGTCCGTTGTGTGTGTGTACTTTTATACCAAGATGTCCTGTAATAAAGTCCATGTTCAGTTAGCCGGATTCTTGTTATTGACTCAAATTAGGACACCTGCTATAATACATATATAATAACACATACATACATACCTACAACAGAGGTAAGCAATGATAAGTAATCCTACGTTAATAACCCGCGGTAGTTTCGCTAAAAGAGACTACCTGAATTTTTTTTTAACTTCAACACAGTTTAAAACTCTAGAAAGAATAAGATATATATAATCCCTGATACATATAATCCCTGAAAATATTGAGAGCAATGTTATCAGGGAGTATTTCAGGGAATGTAGATGATTCCACTTTTGTTTATAGTAGTGCAGTGGCGTAGCAAAGGGGGGGGGGGGCAAGGGGGTCTATCATGCCCCGGGCGCCACTCGCAGAGGGGCGCCAATGTAAGATCTATATATTATATTAATATATGTTTTCCAGGGAGATGCCAATATAAGGTCTATATATTATATTACTATATGTTTTTCAGGGGAGGGCACCAATATAAGGTCTATATATTATATTACTATATGTTTTTCGGGGAGGGCGCCAATATAAGGTCTATATATATTACTATATTTTTTTTGGGGGGGGCGCCAATATAAGGTCTATATATTATATTACTATATGTTTTTCGGGGAGGGCACCAACATAAGGTCTATATATTATGTTACTATATGCTTCTCGGGGGGGGGGGTGCCAATATAAGGTCTATGTATTATATTACTATATGTTTTTCGGGGAGGGCACCAACATAAGGTCTATATATTATGTTACTATATGCTTTTCGGGGGGGGGGTGCCAATATAAGGTCTATGTATTATGTTATTATATGTTTATTGGGGGGGGCGCCAATATAGGGTCTATATATTATATTACTATATGTTTTTCTGGGGGGCACCACAAAGGTATCGTGCCCCGGGCGCCAGTTATGCTCGCTACGCCACTGTAGTAGTGATGATGAATGTGTAGTTCCACTATCTGCAAGTACCATTCTAGAAGGCCTCAAACTAGCCAATAAATTCGGAAATCTTTTTCTTACAAATGATGATAGTGTCGAACGAGCTGTGCTAATCCGACGTGATTTAAAAATGATTATGGCACGTTATGAAGAAATCCTATAAAGAACTAACAGAAACAAAATCGCAGAGTCTGATAACCGAATTCGCATTCAAAACCGATGAAACAAAAGAAACACAAGATGCTAATTTTATTCAAGATACACTTGTAGATATGTCGCCACTCTATATTTCCATTGACGAGAGGAATTTCTCGCCACCGAAAAATAAAACAGCAAACGGGCACGTTTATCCTCCAGTAGTGATACTGAATGACTGAATGTGATATGTATGTGTAAATAAAAAATAAATTCAGTTCATTTTTAACCACTTTTCGACGGCTGCATTTTTTCCAGTTTAAAAAATAACCCGTATAAAAGTAATTAAAATAAGATTTGTGGATCTGCTCTTACATATTTATTCAACGAATCCAAATTTCAAGTGAAAATTAACATTTTTTCGTTTTTTCATTAAGTATATTTGGATAGAACTATCTCTAATTTTTATATGTTCGCTGTATCTTTTTTTCCCCCTTGCACAGTAATCTCTGGAACGTATACCCCGTGCAAAAAGATAATCGGGTGTACTATCAGTGGCGTAGCAAAGGGGGGGCAAGGGGGTCTATCATGCCCCGGGCGCAACTCGCAGAGGGGCGCCAATGTAAGATCTATATATTATATTACTATATGTTTTCGAGGTGGATGCCAATATAAGGTCTATATAATATATTGCTATATGTTTTTCAGGGGAGGTCTATATATTATATTACTATATGTTTTTCGGGGAGGGCACCAACATAAGGTCTATATATTATGTTACTATATGCTTTTCGGGGGGGGGGAGCCAATATAAGGTCTATGTATTATAATCTTATATGTTTTTCGGGGAGGGCACCAACATAAGTTCTATATATTATGTTACTATATGCTTTTCGGGGGGGGGTGCCAATATAAGGTCTATGTATTATATTACTATATGTTTTTCGGGGAGGGCACCAACATAAGGTCTATATATTATGTTACTATATGCTTTTCGGGGGGGGGCGCCAATATAAGGTCTATATATTATATTACTATATGTTTTTCGGGGAGGGCACCAACATAAGGTCTATATATTATGTTACTATATGCTTTTCGGGGGGGGGGATGCCAATATAAGGTCTATGTATTATAATCTTATATGTTTTTCGGGGAGGGCACCAACATAAGGTCTATATATTATGTTACTATATGCTTTTCGGGGGGGGGGCGCCAATATAAGGTCTATATATTATATTACTATATGTTTTTCGGGGAGGGCACCAACATAAGGTCTATATATTATGTTACTATATGCTTTTCGGGGGGGGCGCCAATATAAGGTCTATATATTATATTACTATATGTTTTTCGGGGAGGGCACCAACATAAGGTCTATATATTATGTTACTATATGCTTTTCGGGGGGGGGGCGCCAATATAAGGTCTATATATTATATTACTATATGTTTTTCGGGGAGGGCACCAACATAAGGTCTATATATTATGTTACTATATGCTTTTTCGGGGGGGGGCGCCAATATAAGGTCTATATATTATATTACTATATGTTTTTCGGGGAGGGCACCAACATAAGGTCTATATATTATGTTACTATATGCTTTTCGGGGGGGGGCGCCAATATAAGGTCTATATATTATATTACTATATGTTTTTCGGGGAGGGCACCAACATAAGGTCTATATATTATGTTACTATATGCTTTTTGGGGGGGGGGCGCCAATATAAGGTCTATATATTATATTACTATATGTTTTTCGGGGAGGGCACCAACATAAGGTCTATATATTATGTTACTATATGCTTTTCGGGGGGGGGCGCCAATATAAGGTCTATGTATTATATTACTATATGTTTTTCGGGGAGGGCACCAACATAAGGTCTATATATTATGTTACTATATGCTTTTCGGGGGGGGGCGCCAATATAAGGTCTATATATTATATTACTATATGTTTTTCGGGGAGGGCACCAACATAAGGTCTATATATTATGTTACTATATGCTTTTCGGGGGGGGGCGCCAATATAAGGTCTATATATTATATTACTATATGTTTTTCGGGGAGGGCACCAACATAAGGTCTATATATTATGTTACTATATGCTTTTCGGGGGGGGGGGATGCCAATATAAGGTCTATGTATTATAATCTTATATGTTTTTCGGGGAGGGCACCAACATAAGGTCTATATATTATGTTACTATATGCTTTTCGGGGGGGGGCGCCAATATAAGGTCTATATATTATATTACTATATGTTTTTCGGGGAGGGCACCAACATAAGGTCTATATATTATGTTACTATATGCTTTTCGGGGGGGGGGCGCCAATATAAGGTCTATATATTATATTACTATATGTTTTTCGGGGAGGGCACCAACATAAGGTCTATATATTATGTTACTATATGCTTTTCGGGGGGGGGGGTGCCAATATAAGGTCTATGTATTATAATCTTATATGTTTTTCGGGGAGGGCACCAACATAAGGTCTATATATTATGTTACTATATGCTTTTCGGGGGGGGGCGCCAATATAAGGTCTATATATTATATTACTATATGTTTTTCGGGGAGGGCACCAACATAAGGTCTATATATTATGTTACTATATGCTTTTCGGGGGGGGGGCAATATAAGGTCTATATATTATATTACTATATGTTTTTCGGGGAGGGCACCAACATAAGGTCTATATATTATGTTACTATATGCTTTTCGGGGGGGGGGGGCCAATATAAGGTCTATGTATTATAATCTTATATGTTTTTCGGGGAGGGCACCAACATAAGGTCTATATATTATGTTACTATATGCTTTTCGGGGGGGGGGCGCCAATATAAGGTCTATATATTATATTACTATATGTTTTTCGGGGAGGGCACCAACATAAGGTCTATATATTATGTTACTATATGCTTTTCGGGGGGGGGGGCCAATATAAGGTCTATATATTATATTACTATATGTTTTTCGGGGAGGGCACCAACATAAGGTCTATATATTATGTTACTATATGCTTTTCGGGGGGGGGCGCCAATATAAGGTCTATATATTATATTACTATATGTTTTTCGGGGAGGGCACCAACATAAGGTCTATATATTATGTTACTATATGCTTTTCGGGGGGGTGCCAATATAAGGTCTATGTATTATATTACTATATGTTTTTCGGGGAGGGCACCAACATAAGGTCTATATATTATGTTACTATATGCTTTTCGGGGGGGTGCCAATATAAGGTCTATGTATTATATTACTATATGTTTTTCGGGGAGGGCACCAACATAAGGTCTATATATTATGTTACTATATGCTTTTCGATGGGGGTGCCAATATAAGGTCTATGTATTATGTTATTATATGTTTATTGGGGGGGGGGGCGCCAATAGGGTCTATATATTATATTACTATATGTTTTTCGGGGGGGCACCACAAAGGTATCGTGCCCCGGGCGCCAGTTATGCTCGCTACGCCACTGTAGTAGTGATGATGAATGTGTAGTTCCACTATCTGCAAGTACCATTCTAGAAGGCCTCAAACTAGCCAATAAATTCGGAAATCTTTTTCTTACAAATGATGATAGTGTCGAATGAGCTGTGCTATTCCGACGTGATTTAAAAATGATTATGGCACGTTATGAAGAAATCCTATAAAGAACTAACAAAAACAAAATCGCAGAGTCTGATAACCGAATTCGCATTCAAAACCGATGAAACAAAAGAAACACAAGATGCTAATTTTATTCAAGATACACTTGTAGATATGTCGCCACTCAATATTTCCATTGACGAGAGGAAATTTCTCGCCACCGAAAAATAAAACAGCAAACGGGCACGTTTATCCTCCAGTAGTGATACTGTATGACTGAATGTGATATGTATGTGTAAATAAAAAATAAATTCAGTTCATTTTTAACCACTTTCGACGGCTGCATTTTTTCCAGTTTAAAAAATAACCCGTATAAAAGTAGTTAAAATAAGATTTGTGGATCTGCTCTTACATATTTATTCAACGAATCCAAATTTCAAGTGAAAATTAACATTTTTTCGTTTTTTCATTAAGTATATTTGGATAGAACTATCTCTAATTTTTATATGTTCGCTGTATCTTTTTTTTCCCCTTGCACAGTAATCTCTGGAACGTATACCCCGTGCAAAAAGATAATCGGGTGTACTATCAGTGGCGTAGCAAAGGGGGGGCAAGGGGGTCTATCATGCCCCGGGCGCAACTCGCAGAGGGGCGCCAATGTAAGATCTATATATTATATTACTATATGTTTTCGAAGTGGATGCCAATATAAGGTCTATATAATATATTGCTATATGTTTTTCAGGGGAGGGCCCCAATATAAGTTCTATATATTATATTACTATATGTTTTTCGGGGAGGGCGCCAATATAAGGAATATATATTATATTACTATATTATTTTGTGGGGGGCGCCAATATAAGGTCTATATATTATATTACTATATTTTTTTATGGGAGGGCACCAACATAAGGTCTATATATTATGTTACTATATGATTTTCGGGGGGGGGGAGTGTCAATATAAGGTCTATATATTATGTTATTATATGTTTATCGGGGGCGCCAATATAGGGTCTATATATTATATTACTATATGTTTTTCAGGAGGGGGGGGCGCTACAAAGGTATCGTGCCCCGGGCGCCAGTTATGCTCGCTACGCCACTGTGTACTATTAAAAAACTGTGTACTATTAAAGTCGGGAATAGAAAACGGCTGCCTTTACGTACTCATCCCGGTTAGGCATTTTTTTTTTTTTTTTGCCGACTTTTCGCAAATTAACTATACACGATGTGCTTTTTAATGCATATATTGATGTACGGTTATTTCACAAGCAAAATCTGATTTTAGGGGTAAAAAATTGAAAATATTAGAAGATTCTTACTTTCTCGGAAGAACTTACAGCATTTTAATTAATAAATCCTTAACACTTTAAAATTCTAGTGAAATCTACTAACAAGGTTGGAATTTTTCCTCCGGATATAGCGTAGGCCCGTGGACAAGCTTGAAACCTTCTCCTGACTGAGATAAACTACTTAATTTTTTCTCTTAAAAAATTAAATTAAACTATAAAAAATTAATACCTAGTCATCAATCTACGGCAAAAAACATTATAAAATTAGTGAAATTGATACTTGAGTTATGGAAACATAACTCGAGGTAAAAAATATTTTTTCCACGAGTTATGGAAACATAACTCGAGGTAAAAATATTTTTTCCACTAATCTTAATTCGTAAATTTTTAAATTAAACTCTCTATTAAACTCCTTGGCATCGGCTGTTTAGCCAATCACAGCAGCCCGGGCGCGCACGCGCAGTTGAGGTAATGCCAGCCATGACCCGAACTTCGAACTAGTCTAGTTCGAAGCACTGGACGAGTACACTCATTGTACAACCCTCGTACTTGACGCACGTGTGAGTTCCAATGGAACATTCTGTAAAATCAATGTGACGATACGATGCCTGATCCGAGTTTTTATATGTTGAAGTGTAATATCAACGGCATTACGATTTTGTTATGATTAAAGTTTTTTGTTAATTATAACTGTGTAATCTATCCAACGACATCTACACTTCACCAAAGCAGTTTAGTGGCAATATTGGAAAAAGTAAAAATCCTTGCGCTGTCTACCGTAATGTGTGCAACGCATGTTACGGCATGTTCACACTGAATCAGGAGGGTTGCGTAGCGTCAGTGTTGATAATTTTAACGAATCGCAGAACTAAATTCATTGACCACGATACCACGATACGTCAAACCAATCACAGGTCATGTCAACAATCGCGGAGCCAGAGTAGTAACGTAACGCAACGCTTTGGATGCAATGTGAACAAGTCTGAGATTAACGTATTTTTTAAGAGTAAAAAAAAAAGAAGAAAAAAAAGAGTTTAATTTTTACTAATTTTACTGACGGAGAACAAACATTTTAAAAACCTGAGTACAAAATTTTTTTTTTCTTTTTGAGTTTAGTCTCCTCAAAATGTTTCTTTACAAAACACTGAAAGTAGTTTTTCCTGTTTTGTGTATTTGTTCGGAAATACAGAACACGTCTGATTTGAAGACAGAGAAATTATATCACAGCAAATCCTTCTTCACGCATATCAACACTTTTTACATAAGAAGTGATGATCCATTAAGAATAAACTTTGATGCGAATTTAAAAAGCTATTCCGACAGTAAGGTCCTGTTCACATAGGAGTCCGGTAGCAGAAGCGTTAAAGTATTAAAATATATTTAACCAATGACAAACCTCCAAACGATTAGCAACGAAATTGTTAAGGCCTATGATTGGTTTATTTCCGTCTCAGCGCCATTTTTTCCTTTTACTTTTACGCTAACAAAGCCAGTCAAATTGTGTTTTTACCAGGAAAGTTTTGGGGTAGTTTTAATTTCTTCCATTTTATGTGTTTTTTGGGGTGCGGAATCCGAATCTGAGGTTTGCTAACAAAATTTCGTGACGCAACAGTGAAGAAAATGCAAAATAAAAGTAAAAATTTTCATTTTTTGGCAGTTTTTTGCTTATAACTCGGAAACTATCAACTTTTCGTATATAACCCCCCCTTATTCAAAATGAAAGTAGATAAAGTTTTCTACAAATTTCACTATTTAGGTTTTTTTTTCTCCGACAGACCGTTTGGGCTCAAGCACTAGTTGAAAATTGGCGTATTTCGGCTGCCTCCGCAAAAACCCACTTTTTCCACTCCAAAACACTAATTTATTATTAATGGCTGTCAATTAGTGAATTCCTCCCAGTTCTCTGCACATGCCTTATTTAGATCGTATATGTAAAGGTACAGGTAATTTTTTCAAAAATAAAATAATGTTCAAGTTATTTAATGAAGTCCGAAATTGTACAAATTCAATTACAAAAAAGTTGAAATTCCAAAGAAAAATCTTGAAAAATTATTGCATTTTATTATTTTGTATTACAATACATATGATTATATATTACATTATAATGTGAACAAAAATCATATGAGCCGTTGTCGTTTAGAGGGTACTGGCTGAGGTTCTTCGAAGGCGGCGAGTCCTGGCACAAGTTCGGGTTGTTATATCGTCAACGTCGGGTCTTGTTCATCTGGAAAATGAAAGAGGTGGTAAGAAAACAACAACTTGTGATCATATCTTAAGGAGAGATGAGTGATTACGAAATAGATTGTGAGATTAGACATACCTTCCGTATCGTGTAAGCGTCTTTCTTCAGTCTGTTCTTGGTCGCTTTCTTCGGTCTCTTCTTCGTCAAAGTCAATGCTGTCTTCCGGGAGCTCGATGTTTTCACACAGTTTTTCGCACGACGTGCAGATCAGGGAGCAATGGAGGCCAGCCTTCGTGCATCCACAATTGCGTTGGCAGCCTTTTTTACATTTACAAGAAATGTGGCGGAGTATCGAGTCCGGTGCAGGGTTCAAAGTGGTTGGCACTGGCACTGGCACGAGACCATTCCTTGTTTTTTTCCACCCCCACTCGTTCGGGTCTCTTCGAGTGTGGTTTCACCTGATAACCACTGCTGCACCTGAAAGTAAACTCTCAGTGAATGTTGTCGTGCAGCAGCTTCGGTGGGGGGTAGTGAGGCAATGTTGGTTTTACTTTTGTAAGATGAAGATACGTATTGCCTGTATCTCAAATCGTTCAGGCTAGTCTCATGTCTTTTCCCATACACAGCCATGAGAAATACGTTTCCTGCTTCGGCAATCTCGTCCTGGTATGCATGAGGGTCTTTGAAAGCATTAATGACTGGTTGTAAGTCATTGTTCCTCTGCAGGACTTTAAGAAATTTCAGTTTCCCCCTGATTAAACAAAGCAGAAGTGGTGTCACAACCACTCATCGCGTGCAGGAACAATATATGGTCTGATAGGATTTTGTCAGCGGCAAGATGAGGATTGTAGAGGGTTTGAGACACCTTCACTTTTCCTGGTTTCAAAAAGAAGACATTCTTTATATCAGGGCTACACAGGCCAATCAAAATCACTAAAATGTCGATATCTTCCCTCACCACTCTCACATATTCATTTGACGGGGTGATAATTAGGATATCAGCGTCCTCCATAGCTTGCTGTGAATCAATTTTTGAATCATCAGATTTTTCCATTAGCATAGATATCAACCGGCTCTTGTTTTTGGAGTTTGCAAGGAAACTCTCCTGTGAGACAGTGGGCACCATCGATTCTGTAAATGATATTGCAGCAGAATGTTTTCTTTGCGCTCTTCTCAATTGTTCTATGCTCTTGGTGCTTTCACAAGCTTCGTCAGGGTAGTCATCAAAAATGACAACGGCATTTGATTTGTAGTTCGACTTGACATATAGTACATAACTGCTTCAAATTTCTGCATATGTCTGGCCGTGGTGCCATTTGACCTGGTGTAACAAAAAACCCTCCGTCAATGACATATTTTGTATCGTTCAAGTTCCGCTGTTCAGTTGGAGTCGGTGTAAAAGCCCTGTACAGGCTCGATTTTGTTTCTTTCCTCATCCCATGCTCATCTAAAAGAGAGAGAGGATAGGGACTAGGTTCGTAACGCAAAAATTCTCGCAGCTCTTCATATGAATGTTTCACGATGGTCATTCGTTGGAAAAGTGTGGTTGTCTCAGTGTCATCATCCATTCATCTCGTCTTGTACCTGAATAGAGCTGTTCATGATCGCAAGAGGCTGCACTCTTTCGCTTCGTTTGAATTTTACAGCCTGAAAATCACCACCAACAATGCGCTGTATACCTTTCACGCCCATCTCCTTGGACAAGTGGCAGTTGATCCTCTCATCTGAGACACCTGTACTTAGTGACATTAGTTCAGTGGTCTCTGGGAAAGGATGATGCTCGGAGACCCATTTCAGCAACTTATCTGCGTCAGTGTTGTCTGCTTTTGCATAGTATCTATGCTGTCAACGTGTTGTTCTGACGTTGCGAGTTCCACTCCTGTAAAGCTCTCAATCTCTTGGCACACATTATGCAATGCTGTCAACCCTCGTGTCCATCTTGTCACAACGCCTGCAGTTACTCCACAGCCATGAGTGAGATCACCACTTAGTCTTCATTGACTTCATTAGAGTTTGTTCAATCGCCATTGGCGCAACCAGGGGGCCCTGCCCCCCCCCAAAGAAGTAAAAATATAGATTTTGCATTATAAATATTTTTATTCGTTCATCTCGGCCCTCCCCCATGCATTATATTTTTATCCATTCATCTCGCCCCTCCCCCCCAAGAAAAAATTCTGGGTGCGCCACTGTCAATCGCCGTATCACTCCAGGTGCCACACCACAGTTTCTCATTCCTACGAATGGTGAAATGCTCGTATTCTGCAGATGACATTGCAGTTTTCGAGTTATGTATATCCTGGAGGTAAAGATGGCTGCATTTGGTATACATATTACGGCCACTGGTGTGAAAGAAAGGGAGCATTTCATATATGGTTTGGAGGTGTGGATCCCAGTTGCTGCTCCTTTCTGCTTCAATGAAGTGCTTAATCAAAGTCAACATTTCAAAATATACAACCCAGAGCTTGGCAATGGGGCCACGTTCTGCCAACAGTTGAATCTTAGCTTTGAATTCTTCTTGCACATCTTTCACTATCTCCTTCACATCATTTGAATGAATGACTGTTCTGTCCATGTTCAACAAGATCTCCTCCAATTGATCCACCATTGTTGGCGACAGGACCATTGATTGAATCACAATTTTGGCCAAAGTTTTGTGAGCTAGCATATGAGCTCGAACTGCCCTTGTGTAGGTGTGGCCAGACATGATTTTTTCAGTTGAGTTCGCCGCATATATGTAATTGAAAAGTTCAGTCAATCCACTACCTTACATAATGTAACCAATTGCCCCCATGAAGGACATCAATAAATGAAATCCACCGAGTCAAATGTTGTTATAAACAACATTTGACAGAGCAGGATCATCGGGACGGCTAACAAGAATGTTTCATGCCTTGAAGTAGAGGGGTTGGTCAAATGTCACCAGGCAGCTAACTTGGTTTAAGGATTTAGTCTTCTTTACTCCGGTCAACAATGCTGTGAATATTGTATCATAATCACTTGGAGGGAGCACTGATAAATGGCTGGTAACTAACAAACGTTAGTTCATATGGGATGTCTCTTGTGACATCTGCCATGAATCCATTACTGGGTACGCATGTACACGGTGACGTAATTGGCCTTGACTCGTCTGTGAAGGAATCGAATGGAAGGAAAGAGGGCTTTTAAACCAAACGGGGCAGTTATAAAATCATTTGGTGGGGCTGGGAGAGAATAAATAAAATGAAAAGACGTACAAGACGGAATTATATTTGCACAGAATTTAAATACAATGTGATTTTGAAAATGCTACTGCTGGGTGGAAAAGAATGGGTTTTGTTTTTAAAAGATTTTTCAATATTTATGATTAAAATAAACAGGGTTTGATTACTAATTAGTGATTACCCATTACTAATAACTAATTACCCAGGTTCGTTTTTAACCCCAGCATGTAAACACTGTAGAGAAGATAGACACCACTTAAATGTTTATAAATGATGAGGACCAATATTTACAAATTAACAACGAATATTTATTACACAAATAAACAGTTAAATTACAGTATTAAAATGATTATTTGATCAAATTGGGTCCTCACCGGATAAAACAAGGTATGTATTATTTACGGGATTTTAATTTAAATTTAAATCTTAAAATAGTACTGTCAACAGGCAACAGAAATGTAAAGACTGACTTACCCCAATTCGGCTATCTAAGGGAAAACTGCATCACTTCATCCTTGACGTAGGGCGGCTCGAAAGCAACACACCCCAGAGCGGGGCCCGAAGGCCACTCACTCTCTGCGCCAAGGATCTCGTCCCCTCTCTTGAACTCTCCCTCCTATATCTGTATCATTTCTACCCCTTAATATTTATCTCAACTTTTTGCATACATGTTTTCACCTTCCAATCACAGTATTTTCTTCTCCATATAAACTCCACCTACGTCTTAAAACCCTTTTCTAGTGGCCCTAATATTTCTCTTTTATTAAAATCACACTTCTCATTGGACCTATACTAAACCTTTTCATATTCTTTCACATTTTTCCCCTGTTCCTTTCTACATTTTTTTTTTTTATATTTTATTTTCTAACACCTGGTCAGTTTTATAACATCTTTTCCTGACCATGATCCGACAATACTGCTACTGTTGCGTAAATTTCACTACAATCCCTTCAATTCCCATTCCTTATTCTAAAGGGGCTTTTTCGACTGACCCTCGTCCAACGCAACTCTTTTATCATGGGGCGTCTTTTAACTAGCCGCGATTCTAGCTTACTACTGGGCCTTCTTATGGGGGTAATTCATCGGTTACTAAGTCAAAGGACACCGCGCTATTCTGCAACGTTTTCCCCTCTTTACCATAAATATATTTTATTGCGTACCTTTCCCTTTTCTAACAATCTTTTAAACTTATGTAAAAGATCTTTTTCTTATGCTTTCACTACAGCCGCCCCAATCTATCCTTCCTCTGCGTATACAATTTTTATAGCTGACCCTTTCTTAACTGTTATTCCCCTTCACAACGCTTCACAATGGATAAAAGAATCTTGAAATGGCTTTCAGCTTTTAACAAGATCTCCGAAAGCCTTTTGCTGGCTTAAAGAGCCAGCAATACTCACAAAAGTCTCAGAAAAAGAAAAAAAAATTAAGAAAAAAAGAAAAAAAAGTTGTAAGTCCCAATTTGAGATTTAATACCTAATTGGTTGAGAGACCTACTACTAACTGGTGGAGGACCCAAGATGAATGATAAACATACATATATAGCACAAAAATACCAGGTTATATATATAAAACACACACAAAAAAATGATCAAATTCTAATCAATGTAAATGTAGACTCGTTAGGATAATATTCTTAGTAAAATTTAACACTTTCAACCAAGATAAATGGCTTCTTTTCCAAAATTAATCCTGATTGTAACACTTGTGCTTAAAGTGTTAAAAAAAAAAATAGGTATTAATATAGGGGAAAATTATCCAGTAATAATATAATATAAAGCATAAATAAGAATGAATAAATTAAAAGAGTACAATAAAATTATAAATAATGCCCACACACAAAATCTGAGTTGCTGAAAAAAAAAATTGATATAACCAATGTTAAAATAAGCTTACTAGAAGCAACTCGTAGCATATATGCATACTGGTAACGAACCTAAATAACTTTTTGTAGCTAAAATATAAGTAAAAGTAACTCTTGGGCTTGAGAAAGACACAAAAAAAAATTAGTTTAAAAAATTAGCCTAATCATAATATATAGGAGTTGCTTGAAAAAATAAATGAAACAGATAATACTGAGTTATAAATAATTTTTTAAAAAATATTTTCCAGAGTGTAAATGATTGGAAAATAATTGCCAATAGCATAGACGAAATATGCATTGCCAACCATAATGAAACAAAATTCTTAGTAAATTCAATACTGATAACCTTCATAAATAACATTTTGTACCTAAAAGTAATTAATACTAATTCTTGAGCTGAAGGTATGCAAAAGAAATGGGTATAAGAATTAAAGCATCATAATATAATATAAAGTGCAAATAAAAATAACTGGTTTAAAATAGAGAAATGAATTTAAAATAATTAATGTCCTGAGTATATATTTAACGTGATAAACAACATCAAGTAACCATTTTTTGGGGAAACTTGTATAAAACGTTGAATCCACTGGAAGGAAAAATGTTCTATGGAATATATATAGTTCTTGAAATGACAGCACTCACAACGGAAAATTCTGAAGTTAATCGATGAACAGTGTCGACGGATTAAGAGCTAGGTTCTGGTGAACACATAAAGTTCTTGGACGGGAAAATTGTCCGTGGCATGTTGAATTACTCCAGCAACGTCCACAGTACAATCGTAAGACCTAAAGAGTTGGGTAACACTCATACGGGCAAGAATAATCAACTGTAGCTCGTGCACTATCCGCAAGCGCACTGTCGATGAGAAGCGAGCGCCGCTGTCGATTATTACAGGATAATGAAGGTCAACAAGATGCACGTCCCTCTGTAGATGAAAACAAACACTGTCGTACATTCCGCAAAATCTAGAAATCGTCGTAAAACGTAGGAGACTGCAATCAATCTCACTCTCCGTTGCATGAACCGCTCGCCCGATGACTCGACGAATAACTCGTACACGACACTGCTGGCCTTAAAACTCGGCCACAATGTGGAGAATTTTAAAGTTCTTGTGCTACTAGAGCAACATCACTCATGTGACTTCATGATGAGAGCTTTAAACAGCAACTTGAAAGGTTAAACAAAAATTGTGGTGCCCAGGAAAGCACCAAAAGTAAACAACATTGAGCTATAGGGTAAAGTCTATCTTACAAATCATGTTGAATTGACAGTACAAAAAAAAATTCTTAGTCGTATAAAGGTTAAAATTAAAATAACTGTATATTTAATAATTGTTAGTCATTAAATTAAGACATTATTCTCTTATAATGTAAAATATAAAAATGTCCCCTTATATTCATAAAGAATGAGGGAAAAAAAATGATTAATTATCTAAATGAATATCTATTATGGCATACCTTTGTATAAAACAACCAAATATCTAATGATATTGTAACACATCATAGTTATCATTATTAATAATATTACTATTATTATACACACATTATATATACATTTCTGTAGAATGCCTGTTTATACATTCATGTACTGTGTTAGAGAAAAAAAATATTATAATAAAGAAAGTGAACGCAAAATCTATATATACGAACAACAATGACAGGTGATCAGTCCGCCAAAACAAGATATATTAGAAGTTACATCCAAATTTTAAAATTTATTTTGTTTTTGATTTGTTATTTTAGAGTTAAACAAAAATGCAAACTAAATTTTTGAAACATGAGATGAGTAATTAAAAGCAAAAGGAAGGAGAGAAAAAAAAATTGTATATTTCGATTTTTACAAAAATAAAAGAAAACCCTAGTATAATGATAGGGAAAATTATGACGAGAGAGGAAAAAAAAAATTATGTGTTATAACTCTCTTATTGACATGACAATTGACATTCGATTAAAGTTAAGGCTAAGAAACGACAGATAATTGTCTAATTTAAAATGCGTTAAGTATTTACAAAAAGAAATTAATTAATAACAATTTGAAATCAAACAATAATAATAAACATATATAAATAATAATAGCAAAAGAAAGAAACGTATGTAAGAACAAGAAAAAATAAATTGAAAAAATAAAAGATAACGCTAAGAGGTGCGTTCGCATCTCCATTCATAAGAACGAATTTCAGAATATCGCGATTCTCGCGTGGGAAATTTCGAAAAAATTCCATTCTTCACTGTTCTCCGTTGTCTGTCCGCAACGATCAAATATCGTCTTATAAATTTACGAACCAGAGAGTTAATTGTAAGTGAAGCGATTGTGAATTTCATCTGTTCTCCTCTTATAGGAGACAATTTTCAGTAAATCAAAAATTCATTCATTATTCCCCATGCCTATTCATTATTATGTTAAATTCACTCATTAATAACAAACATAGAAAATGAGTTAAAAAAAAAAAAAAACAGAAAACGCAATAAAAATAATTACATAAATAATAAAAAAGAGTAAATAAAAAGCAAAAGAGATACGTTTCGCTTCTACTTTCTTTAAACCGTACTCAGCACGGCCTGAAGATATTGTTTGACTCCCCCCATCGAGGAACAACAAGCAAACAGTACATAACTATACGCAATTCGAAAACCCGATGCTTCGCTCTATCACTATAGCTCTAATTCATAGCTACTGTGAAAAAAAATCTCCCTCCTTTTCTCCCGGCCAAAACGAAACGCAGGAGTAACTTGAAAAGGAACAAAAACCGCAACTGCACTCCCCTCTCTTCGAAGGGCAATATTCTATTCTTCGCCCCCCTCTTATGAGAGCACAATTCTTTAGAAAGTGACCAATTTTTGCCCACTAAACAGTTCAAATCGTACACTATTTATCGCCTTTCCCTTAATTGGGATGAAATTATTGCGCCAACGGGCGTCGCTATAATACACTAAATACATTAAAACAATAAAGGAAATTCAAACGTCTAAAAAAAAATATCCTTCTTAACCATTTATGTTTTTTGTACCATAAGCATGCACAACGTAAATTTTAATCAAAGTAAATAAATATCAACATACTCTAATTACACCCTAACTGCGAACACATAAATCCTAAAATCTCAATAGAAATTTTATAGCAAACACATAGAAAAGAAGAAAAAAAAATTATATACATGCATAAAACCCTAATGAAATTTCGAAATCGGAAACCCATTAACGGTATATATGAAAACACAATTATAACACATTAAAACATGATTTTCTATCAAGAAAAAAAAAAATTCACTTAACCATTAATATACTAATTATATCATTGCTCTTAAAAGTACGGCATAATATAAAAATAAAAATTTTAAGATACACAAAAATAAAATTCTGGACTAATGTCACACACATGTCAAATTGAAATAAAATTGCTAAAATAGTACTAATTTTCCCAATAAATTACCTAAAGAATCAGGCATTAGACTCTAAGAGTCAGGCATGTTAATCAAAAAAAACTTGATATACATATATTCTACTGACAGAAATGTGCATATAATAATAAATTTTTTTTTCCGATATATATATAATATATAAATTTGAAAGAAATATTAAAACACACACATTTTATAATAATAGCGATATGCCAATACAGGTATTCACAATTTTAAACACATTAAGAAAATAATTTAAATTCTTGTATTTCATCAAGAATTAAAACAATTAATAATAAAAAAAATTGTATCATCATAGTATGCAACATGTCAAAAAAAAATCCTAATTTAAAATACTGAAAAAAAAATATTTACTGTGTCTATTTTTTTTTTTCTCTACAGAAATTCTCTAAAAAAAATTTAATATCCTTATAGGAAAAAAAAAATTTGTTTTTTTAATACTCAGATGATTACAGAAATCAAATGGAATGGTCACGGCGACCATTTGCTGGGTGGAAAAGAATGGGTTTTGTTTTTAAAAGATTTTTCAATATTTATGATTAAAATAAACAGGGTTTGATTACTAATTAGTGATTACCCATTACTAATAACTAATTACCCAGGTTCGTTTTTAACCCCAGCATGTAAACACTGTAGAGAAGATAGACACCACTTAAATGTTTTATAAATGATGAGGACCAATATTTACAAATTAACAACGAATATTTATTACACAAATAAACAGTTAAATTACAGTATTAAAATGATTATTTGATCAAATTGGGTCCTCACCGGATAAAACAAGGTATGTATTATTTACGGGATTTTAATTTAAATTTAAATCTTAAAATAGTACTGTCAACAGGCAACAGAAATGTAAAGACTGACTTACCCCAATTCGGCTATCTAAGGGAAAACTGCATCACTTCATCCTTGACGTAGGGCGGCTCGAAAGCAACACACCCCAGAGCGGGGCCCGAAGGCCACTCACTCTCTGCGCCAAGGATCTCGTCCCCTCTCTTGAACTCTCCCTCCTATATCTGTATCATTTCTACCCCTTAATATTTATCTCAACTTTTTGCATACATGTTTTCACCTTCCAATCACAGTATTTTCTTCTCCATATAAACTCCACCTACGTCTTAAAACCCTTTTCTAGTGGCCCTAATATTTCTCTTTTATTAAAATCACACTTCTCATTGGACCTATACTAAACCTTTTCATATTCTTTCACATTTTTCCCCTGTTCCTTTCTACATTTTTTTTTTTTATATTTTATTTTCTAACACCTGGTCAGTTTTATAACATCTTTTCCTGACCATGATCCGACAATACTGCTACTGTTGCGTAAATTTCACTACAATCCCTTCAATTCCCATTCCTTATTCTAAAGGGGCTTTTTCGACTGACCCTCGTCCAACGCAACTCTTTTATCATGGGGCGTCTTTTAACTAGCCGCGATTCTAGCTTACTACTGGGCCTTCTTATGGGGGTAATTCATCGGTTACTAAGTCAAAGGACACCGCGCTATTCTGCAACGTTTTCCCCTCTTTACCATAAATATATTTTTATTGCGTACCTTTCCCTTTTCTAACAATCTTTTAAACTTATGTAAAAGATCTTTTTCTTATGCTTTCACTACAGCCGCCCCAATCTATCCTTCCTCTGCGTATACAATTTTTATAGCTGACCCTTTCTTAACTGTTATTCCCCTTCACAACGCTTCACAATGGATAAAAGAATCTTGAAATGGCTTTCAGCTTTTAACAAGATCTCCGAAAGCCTTTTGCTGGCTTAAAGAGCCAGCAATACTCACAAAAGTCTCAGAAAAAGAAAAAAAAATTAAGAAAAAAAGAAAAAAAAGTTGTAAGTCCCAATTTGAGATTTAATACCTAATTGGTTGAGAGACCTACTACTAACTGGTGGAGGACCCAAGATGAATGATAAACATACATATATAGCACAAAAATACCAGGTTATATATATAAAACACACACAAAAAAATGATCAAATTCTAATCAATGTAAATGTAGACTCGTTAGGATAATATTCTTAGTAAAATTTAACACTTTCAACCAAGATAAATGGCTTCTTTTCCAAAATTAATCCTGATTGTAACACTTGTGCTTAAAGTGTTAAAAAAAAAAATAGGTATTAATATAGGGGAAAATTATCCAGTAATAATATAATATAAAGCATAAATAAGAATGAATAAATTAAAAGAGTACAATAAAATTATAAATAATGCCCACACACAAAATCTGAGTTGCTGAAAAAAAAAATTGATATAACCAATGTTAAAATAAGCTTACTAGAAGCAACTCGTAGCATATATGCATACTGGTAACGAACCTAAATAACTTTTTGTAGCTAAAATATAAGTAAAAGTAACTCTTGGGCTTGAGAAAGACACAAAAAAAAATTAGTTTAAAAAATTAGCCTAATCATAATATATAGGAGTTGCTTGAAAAAATAAATGAAACAGATAATACTGAGTTATAAATAATTTTTTAAAAAATATTTTCCAGAGTGTAAATGATTGGAAAATAATTGCCAATAGCATAGACGAAATATGCATTGTCAACCATAATGAAACAAAATTCTTAGTAAATTCAATACTGATAACCTTCATAAATAACATTTTGTACCTAAAAGTAATTAATACTAATTCTTGAGCTGAAGGTATGCAAAAGAAATGGGTATAAGAATTAAAGCATCATAATATAATATAAAGTGCAAATAAAAATAACTGGTTTAAAATAGAGAAATGAATTTAAAATAATTAATGTCCTGAGTATATATTTAACGTGATAAACAACATCAAGTAACCATTTTTTGGGGAAACTTGTATAAAACGTTGAATCCACTGGAAGGAAAAATGTTCTATGGAATATATATAGTTCTTGAAATGACAGCACTCACAACGGAAAATTCTGAAGTTAATCGATGAACAGTGTCGACGGATTAAGAGCTAGGTTCTGGTGAACACATAAAGTTCTTGGACGGGAAAATTGTCCGTGGCATGTTGAATTACTCCAGCAACGTCCACAGTACAATCGTAAGACCTAAAGAGTTGGGTAACACTCATACGGGCAAGAATAATCAACTGTAGCTCGTGCACTATCCGCAAGCGCACTGTCGATGAGAAGCGAGCGCCGCTGTCGATTATTACAGGATAATGAAGGTCAACAAGATGCACGTCCCTCTGTAGATGAAAACAAACACTGTCGTACATTCCGCAAAATCTAGAAATCGTCGTAAAACGTAGGAGACTGCAATCAATCTCACTCTCCGTTGCATGAACCGCTCGCCCGATGACTCGACGAATAACTCGTACACGACACTGCTGGCCTTAAAACTCGGCCACAATGTGGAGAATTTTAAAGTTCTTGTGCTACTAGAGCAACATCACTCATGTGACTTCATGATGAGAGCTTTAAACAGCAACTTGAAAGGTTAAACAAAAATTGTGGTGCCCAGGAAAGCACCAAAAGTAAACAACATTGAGCTATAGGGTAAAGTCTATCTTACAAATCATGTTGAATTGACAGTACAAAAAAAAATTCTTAGTCGTATAAAGGTTAAAATTAAAATAACTGTATATTTAATAATTGTTAGTCATTAAATTAAGACATTATTCTCTTATAATGTAAAATATAAAAATGTCCCCTTATATTCATAAAGAATGAGGGAAAAAAAATGATTAATTATCTAAATGAATATCTATTATGGCATACCTTTGTATAAAACAACCAAATATCTAATGATATTGTAACACATCATAGTTATCATTATTAATAATATTACTATTATTATACACACATTATATATACATTTCTGTAGAATGCCTGTTTATACATTCATGTACTGTGTTAGAGAAAAAAAATATTTATAATAAAGAAAGTGAACGCAAAATCTATATATACGAACAACAATGACAGGTGATCAGTCCGCCAAAACAAGATATATTAGAAGTTACATCCAAAATTTTAAAATTTATTTTGTTTTTGATTTGTTATTTTAGAGTTAAACAAAAATGCAAACTAAATTTTTGAAACATGAGATGAGTAATTAAAAGCAAAAGGAAGGAGAGAAAAAAAAATTGTATATTTCGATTTTTACAAAAATAAAAGAAAACCCTAGTATAATGATAGGGAAAATTATGACGAGAGAGGAAAAAAAAAATTATGTGTTATAACTCTCTTATTGACATGACAATTGACATTCGATTAAAGTTAAGGCTAAGAAACGACAGATAATTGTCTAATTTAAAATGCGTTAAGTATTTACAAAAAGAAATTAATTAATAACAATTTGAAATCAAACAATAATAATAAACATATATAAATAATAAATAGCAAAAGAAAGAAACGTATGTAAGAACAAGAAAAAATAAATTGAAAAAATAAAAGATAACGCTAAGAGGTGCGTTCGCATCTCCATTCATAAGAACGAATTTCAGAATATCGCGATTCTCGCGTGGGAAATTTCGAAAAAATTCCATTCTTCACTGTTCTCCGTTGTCTGTCCGCAACGATCAAATATCGTCTTATAACTTTACGAACCAGAGAGTTAATTGTAAGTGAAGCGATTGTGAATTTCATCTGTTCTCCTCTTATAGGAGACAATTTTCAGTAAATCAAAAATTCATTCATTATTCCCCATGCCTATTCATTATTATGTTAAATTCACTCATTAATAACAAACATAGAAAATGAGTTAAAAAAAAAAAAACAGAAAACGCAATAAAAATAATTACATAAATAATAAAAAAGAGTAAATAAAAGCAAAAGAGATACGTTTCGCTTCTACTTTCTTTAAACCGTACTCAGCACGGCCTGAAGATATTGTTTGACTCCCCCCATCGAGGAACAACAAGCAAACAGTACATAACTATACGCAATTCGAAAACCCGATGCTTCGCTCTATCACTATAGCTCTAATTCATAGCTACTGTGAAAAAAAATCTCCCTCCTTTTCTCCCGGCCAAAACGAAACGCAGGAGTAACTTGAAAAGGAACAAAAACCGCAACTGCACTCCCCTCTCTTCGAAGGGCAATATTCTATTCTTCGCCCCCCTCTTATGAGAGCACAATTCTTTAGAAAGTGACCAATTTTTGCCCACTAAACAGTTCAAATCGTACACTATTTATCGCCTTTCCCTTAATTGGGATGAAATTATTGCGCCAACGGGCGTCGCTATAATACACTAAATACATTAAAACAATAAAGGAAATTCAAACGTCTAAAAAAAAATATCCTTCTTAACCATTTATGTTTTTGTACCATAAGCATGCACAACGTAAATTTTAATCAAAGTAAATAAATATCAACATACTCTAATTACACCCTAACTGCGAACACATAAATCCTAAAATCTCAATAGAAATTTTATAGCAAACACATAGAAAAGAAGAAAAAAAAATTATATACATGCATAAAACCCTAATGAAATTTCGAAATCGGAAACCCATTAACGGTATATATGAAAACACAATTATAACACATTAAAACATGATTTTCTATCAAGAAAAAAAAAAATTCACTTAACCATTAATATACTAATTATATCATTGCTCTTAAAAGTACGGCATAATATAAAAATAAAAATTTTAAGATACACAAAAATAAAATTCTGGACTAATGTCACACACATGTCAAATTGAAATAAAATTGCTAAAATAGTACTAATTTTCCCAATAAATTACCTAAAGAATCAGGCATTAGACTCTAAGAGTCAGGCATGTTAATCAAAAAAAACTTGATATACATATATTCTACTGACAGAAATGTGCATATAATAATAAATTTTTTTTTCCGATATATATATAATATATAAATTTGAAAGAAATATTAAAACACACACATTTTATAATAATAGCGATATGCCAATACAGGTATTCACAATTTTAAACACATTAAGAAAATAATTTAAATTCTTGTATTTCATCAAGAATTAAAACAATTAATAATAAAAAAAATTGTATCATCATAGTATGCAACATGTCAAAAAAAAATCCTAATTTAAAATACTGAAAAAAAAATATTTACTGTGTCTATTTTTTTTTTTCTCTACAGAAATTCTCTAAAAAAAATTTAATATCCTTATAGGAAAAAAAAAATTTGTTTTTTTAATACTCAGATGATTACAGAAATCAAATGGAATGGTCACGGCGACCATTTGCTGGGTGGAAAAGAATGGGTTTTGTTTTTAAAAGATTTTTCAATATTTATGATTAAAATAAACAGGGTTTGATTACTAATTAGTGATTACCCATTACTAATAACTAATTACCCAGGTTCGTTTTTAACCCCAGCATGTAAACACTGTAGAGAAGATAGACACCACTTAAATGTTTTATAAATGATGAGGACCAATATTTACAAATTAACAACGAATATTTATTACACAAATAAACAGTTAAATTACAGTATTAAAATGATTATTTGATCAAATTGGGTCCTCACCGGATAAAACAAGGTATGTATTATTTACGGGATTTTAATTTAAATTTAAATCTTAAAATAGTACTGTCAACAGGCAACAGAAATGTAAAGACTGACTTACCCCAATTCGGCTATCTAAGGGAAAACTGCATCACTTCATCCTTGACGTAGGGCGGCTCGAAAGCAACACACCCCAGAGCGGGGCCCGAAGGCCACTCACTCTCTGCGCCAAGGATCTCGTCCCCTCTCTTGAACTCTCCCTCCTATATCTGTATCATTTCTACCCCTTAATATTTATCTCAACTTTTTGCATACATGTTTTCACCTTCCAATCACAGTATTTTCTTCTCCATATAAACTCCACCTACGTCTTAAAACCCTTTTCTAGTGGCCCTAATATTTCTCTTTTATTAAAATCACACTTCTCATTGGACCTATACTAAACCTTTTCATATTCTTTCACATTTTTCCCCTGTTCCTTTCTACATTTTTTTTTTTTATATTTTATTTTCTAACACCTGGTCAGTTTTATAACATCTTTTCCTGACCATGATCCGACAATACTGCTACTGTTGCGTAAATTTCACTACAATCCCTTCAATTCCCATTCCTTATTCTAAAGGGGCTTTTTCGACTGACCCTCGTCCAACGCAACTCTTTTATCATGGGGCGTCTTTTAACTAGCCGCGATTCTAGCTTACTACTGGGCCTTCTTATGGGGGTAATTCATCGGTTACTAAGTCAAAGGACACCGCGCTATTCTGCAACGTTTTCCCCTCTTTACCATAAATATATTTTTATTGCGTACCTTTCCCTTTTCTAACAATCTTTTAAACTTATGTAAAAGATCTTTTTCTTATGCTTTCACTACAGCCGCCCCAATCTATCCTTCCTCTGCGTATACAATTTTTATAGCTGACCCTTTCTTAACTGTTATTCCCCTTCACAACGCTTCACAATGGATAAAAGAATCTTGAAATGGCTTTCAGCTTTTAACAAGATCTCCGAAAGCCTTTTGCTGGCTTAAAGAGCCAGCAATACTCACAAAAGTCTCAGAAAAAGAAAAAAAAATTAAGAAAAAAAGAAAAAAAAGTTGTAAGTCCCAATTTGAGATTTAATACCTAATTGGTTGAGAGACCTACTACTAACTGGTGGAGGACCCAAGATGAATGATAAACATACATATATAGCACAAAAATACCAGGTTATATATATAAAACACACACAAAAAAATGATCAAATTCTAATCAATGTAAATGTAGACTCGTTAGGATAATATTCTTAGTAAAATTTAACACTTTCAACCAAGATAAATGGCTTCTTTTCCAAAATTAATCCTGATTGTAACACTTGTGCTTAAAGTGTTAAAAAAAAAAATAGGTATTAATATAGGGGAAAATTATCCAGTAATAATATAATATAAAGCATAAATAAGAATGAATAAATTAAAAGAGTACAATAAAATTATAAATAATGCCCACACACAAAATCTGAGTTGCTGAAAAAAAAAATTGATATAACCAATGTTAAAATAAGCTTACTAGAAGCAACTCGTAGCATATATGCATACTGGTAACGAACCTAAATAACTTTTTGTAGCTAAAATATAAGTAAAAGTAACTCTTGGGCTTGAGAAAGACACAAAAAAAAATTAGTTTAAAAAATTAGCCTAATCATAATATATAGGAGTTGCTTGAAAAAATAAATGAAACAGATAATACTGAGTTATAAATAATTTTTTAAAAAATATTTTCCAGAGTGTAAATGATTGGAAAATAATTGCCAATAGCATAGACGAAATATGCATTGTCAACCATAATGAAACAAAATTCTTAGTAAATTCAATACTGATAACCTTCATAAATAACATTTTGTACCTAAAAGTAATTAATACTAATTCTTGAGCTGAAGGTATGCAAAAGAAATGGGTATAAGAATTAAAGCATCATAATATAATATAAAGTGCAAATAAAAATAACTGGTTTAAAATAGAGAAATGAATTTAAAATAATTAATGTCCTGAGTATATATTTAACGTGATAAACAACATCAAGTAACCATTTTTTGGGGAAACTTGTATAAAACGTTGAATCCACTGGAAGGAAAAATGTTCTATGGAATATATATAGTTCTTGAAATGACAGCACTCACAACGGAAAATTCTGAAGTTAATCGATGAACAGTGTCGACGGATTAAGAGCTAGGTTCTGGTGAACACATAAAGTTCTTGGACGGGAAAATTGTCCGTGGCATGTTGAATTACTCCAGCAACGTCCACAGTACAATCGTAAGACCTAAAGAGTTGGGTAACACTCATACGGGCAAGAATAATCAACTGTAGCTCGTGCACTATCCGCAAGCGCACTGTCGATGAGAAGCGAGCGCCGCTGTCGATTATTACAGGATAATGAAGGTCAACAAGATGCACGTCCCTCTGTAGATGAAAACAAACACTGTCGTACATTCCGCAAAATCTAGAAATCGTCGTAAAACGTAGGAGACTGCAATCAATCTCACTCTCCGTTGCATGAACCGCTCGCCCGATGACTCGACGAATAACTCGTACACGACACTGCTGGCCTTAAAACTCGGCCACAATGTGGAGAATTTTAAAGTTCTTGTGCTACTAGAGCAACATCACTCATGTGACTTCATGATGAGAGCTTTAAACAGCAACTTGAAAGGTTAAACAAAAATTGTGGTGCCCAGGAAAGCACCAAAAGTAAACAACATTGAGCTATAGGGTAAAGTCTATCTTACAAATCATGTTGAATTGACAGTACAAAAAAAAATTCTTAGTCGTATAAAGGTTAAAATTAAAATAACTGTATATTTAATAATTGTTAGTCATTAAATTAAGACATTATTCTCTTATAATGTAAAATATAAAAATGTCCCCTTATATTCATAAAGAATGAGGGAAAAAAAATGATTAATTATCTAAATGAATATCTATTATGGCATACCTTTGTATAAAACAACCAAATATCTAATGATATTGTAACACATCATAGTTATCATTATTAATAATATTACTATTATTATACACACATTATATATACATTTCTGTAGAATGCCTGTTTATACATTCATGTACTGTGTTAGAGAAAAAAAATATTTATAATAAAGAAAGTGAACGCAAAATCTATATATACGAACAACAATGACAGGTGATCAGTCCGCCAAAACAAGATATATTAGAAGTTACATCCAAAATTTTAAAATTTATTTTGTTTTTGATTTGTTATTTTAGAGTTAAACAAAAATGCAAACTAAATTTTTGAAACATGAGATGAGTAATTAAAAGCAAAAGGAAGGAGAGAAAAAAAAATTGTATATTTCGATTTTTACAAAAATAAAAGAAAACCCTAGTATAATGATAGGGAAAATTATGACGAGAGAGGAAAAAAAAAATTATGTGTTATAACTCTCTTATTGACATGACAATTGACATTCGATTAAAGTTAAGGCTAAGAAACGACAGATAATTGTCTAATTTAAAATGCGTTAAGTATTTACAAAAAGAAATTAATTAATAACAATTTGAAATCAAACAATAATAATAAACATATATAAATAATAAATAGCAAAAGAAAGAAACGTATGTAAGAACAAGAAAAAATAAATTGAAAAAATAAAAGATAACGCTAAGAGGTGCGTTCGCATCTCCATTCATAAGAACGAATTTCAGAATATCGCGATTCTCGCGTGGGAAATTTCGAAAAAATTCCATTCTTCACTGTTCTCCGTTGTCTGTCCGCAACGATCAAATATCGTCTTATAAATTTACGAACCAGAGAGTTAATTGTAAGTGAAGCGATTGTGAATTTCATCTGTTCTCCTCTTATAGGAGACAATTTTCAGTAAATCAAAAATTCATTCATTATTCCCCATGCCTATTCATTATTATGTTAAATTCACTCATTAATAACAAACATAGAAAATGAGTTAAAAAAAAAAAAAACAGAAAACGCAATAAAAATAATTACATAAATAATAAAAAAGAGTAAATAAAAAGCAAAAGAGATACGTTTCGCTTCTACTTTCTTTAAACCGTACTCAGCACGGCCTGAAGATATTGTTTGACTCCCCCCATCGAGGAACAACAAGCAAACAGTACATAACTATACGCAATTCGAAAACCCGATGCTTCGCTCTATCACTATAGCTCTAATTCATAGCTACTGTGAAAAAAAATCTCCCTCCTTTTCTCCCGGCCAAAACGAAACGCAGGAGTAACTTGAAAAGGAACAAAAACCGCAACTGCACTCCCCTCTCTTCGAAGGGCAATATTCTATTCTTCGCCCCCCTCTTATGAGAGCACAATTCTTTAGAAAGTGACCAATTTTTGCCCACTAAACAGTTCAAATCGTACACTATTTATCGCCTTTCCCTTAATTGGGATGAAATTATTGCGCCAACGGGCGTCGCTATAATACACTAAATACATTAAAACAATAAAGGAAATTCAAACGTCTAAAAAAAAATATCCTTCTTAACCATTTATGTTTTTTGTACCATAAGCATGCACAACGTAAATTTTAATCAAAGTAAATAAATATCAACATACTCTAATTACACCCTAACTGCGAACACATAAATCCTAAAATCTCAATAGAAATTTTATAGCAAACACATAGAAAAGAAGAAAAAAAAATTATATACATGCATAAAACCCTAATGAAATTTCGAAATCGGAAACCCATTAACGGTATATATGAAAACACAATTATAACACATTAAAACATGATTTTCTATCAAGAAAAAAAAAAATTCACTTAACCATTAATATACTAATTATATCATTGCTCTTAAAAGTACGGCATAATATAAAAATAAAAATTTTAAGATACACAAAAATAAAATTCTGGACTAATGTCACACACATGTCAAATTGAAATAAAATTGCTAAAATAGTACTAATTTTCCCAATAAATTACCTAAAGAATCAGGCATTAGACTCTAAGAGTCAGGCATGTTAATCAAAAAAAACTTGATATACATATATTCTACTGACAGAAATGTGCATATAATAATAAATTTTTTTTTCCGATATATATATAATATATAAATTTGAAAGAAATATTAAAACACACACATTTTATAATAATAGCGATATGCCAATACAGGTATTCACAATTTTAAACACATTAAGAAAATAATTTAAATTCTTGTATTTGATCAAGAATTAAAACAATTAATAATAAAAAAAATTGTATCATCATAGTATGCAACATGTCAAAAAAAAATCCTAATTTAAAATACTGAAAAAAAAATATTTACTGTGTCTATTTTTTTTTTTCTCTACAGAAATTCTCTAAAAAAAATTTAATATCCTTATAGGAAAAAAAAAATTTGTTTTTTTAATACTCAGATGATTACAGAAATCAAATGGAATGGTCACGGCGACCATTTGCTGGGTGGAAAAGAATGGGTTTTGTTTTTAAAAGATTTTTCAATATTTATGATTAAAATAAACAGGGTTTGATTACTAATTAGTGATTACCCATTACTAATAACTAATTACCCAGGTTCGTTTTTAACCCCAGCATGTAAACACTGTAGAGAAGATAGACACCACTTAAATGTTTTATAAATGATGAGGACCAATATTTACAAATTAACAACGAATATTTATTACACAAATAAACAGTTAAATTACAGTATTAAAATGATTATTTGATCAAATTGGGTCCTCACCGGATAAAACAAGGTATGTATTATTTACGGGATTTTAATTTAAATTTAAATCTTAAAATAGTACTGTCAACAGGCAACAGAAATGTAAAGACTGACTTACCCCAATTCGGCTATCTAAGGGAAAACTGCATCACTTCATCCTTGACGTAGGGCGGCTCGAAAGCAACACACCCCAGAGCGGGGCCCGAAGGCCACTCACTCTCTGCGCCAAGGATCTCGTCCCCTCTCTTGAACTCTCCCTCCTATATCTGTATCATTTCTACCCCTTAATATTTATCTCAACTTTTTGCATACATGTTTTCACCTTCCAATCACAGTATTTTCTTCTCCATATAAACTCCACCTACGTCTTAAAACCCTTTTCTAGTGGCCCTAATATTTCTCTTTTATTAAAATCACACTTCTCATTGGACCTATACTAAACCTTTTCATATTCTTTCACATTTTTCCCCTGTTCCTTTCTACATTTTTTTTTTTATATTTTATTTTCTAACACCTGGTCAGTTTTATAACATCTTTTCCTGACCATGATCCGACAATACTGCTACTGTTGCGTAAATTTCACTACAATCCCTTCAATTCCCATTCCTTATTCTAAAGGGGCTTTTTCGACTGACCCTCGTCCAACGCAACTCTTTTATCATGGGGCGTCTTTTAACTAGCCGCGATTCTAGCTTACTACTGGGCCTTCTTATGGGGGTAATTCATCGGTTACTAAGTCAAAGGACACCGCGCTATTCTGCAACGTTTTCCCCTCTTTACCATAAATATATTTTTATTGCGTACCTTTCCCTTTTCTAACAATCTTTTAAACTTATGTAAAAGATCTTTTTCTTATGCTTTCACTACAGCCGCCCCAATCTATCCTTCCTCTGCGTATACAATTTTTATAGCTGACCCTTTCTTAACTGTTATTCCCCTTCACAACGCTTCACAATGGATAAAAGAATCTTGAAATGGCTTTCAGCTTTTAACAAGATCTCCGAAAGCCTTTTGCTGGCTTAAAGAGCCAGCACTACATTGTATTGGAAGGAGGAATTAAATGACAGCCTTTAATAATAAATTAAAGTTTTGGAGTGGAAAAAGTGGGTTTTTGCGGAGACAGCCGAAATACGCCAATTTTCAAATAGCGCTTGAGCCCAAACGGTCCGTGGGAGAAAAAAAAACCTAAATAGTGAAATTTGTAGGAAATTTTATGTACTTTCATTTTGTATAGGGAAGTTATATACGAAAAGTTTATAGTTTCCGAGTTCTAAGCCAAAAAACCGCCAAAAAATGAAAATGTTTACCATTTTTTTGCATTTTCTTCAATGTTGCATCACGAAATTTTGTTAGCAAACCTCAGATTCGAATTCAGCACCCAAAAAAACATATAAAATGGAAGAAATTAAAACTACCCCAAAACTTTCCCGCTAGGCCCACTTTTGAGCACAAATTGACTGTATTCAGGGCCCGACTTTGATCCAATGGGGCCCTGGGCAAAGCAGACTTTGGGGGGCCCCCTTCAAGGACAGATCCAAAGGGGGGGGGGCACTGGCTCTCCCCCAGGACCAGATTTCCACATGAACAAGTAGGACACTCACCCAGCCCCCCCCCCCCCCCCGCATAAACTGGGACCAGAAATTCAAAAAATTTCGACCAGAAAGTCAAAAATTTGAAAATAATAATAATAATAATAAATGCTAATTAATTAATTTACTTTTTAATGTTATTAAATAAATTCATGAAATTTTCTTTTGAAATTCAAAAAGATCATAGTCTGGAGTTATTACAAACCCTCCCCCCGCCCCCCAGAAAAAAAGAAAAAATTAAACCAGAAAAGCTTACGGATGAGCGTATGCTTTCACTATAGTAAGTGCACTGTGTCCCACCCAGGATTTTTTTTGTATCCACCATTGCTTTCCTTTACCGTATTAACCAAAAACCAAAGTCGATGTCAAGCCCATAGCCAGAAATATAGTTTTTTCCGAAAATATAGTAGAGGGTGCAAAGTGTAGTTTGGAAGAGAGGCTTTTTTAAATATAAAGACAGAAAGCAGAAGTAAAATTTCATTACACACAAATGATAAAGAAAATATTTGAAAGATCCAAATACTGGACTTTTTCCTCTTTTTACATCACATTGCACCTTTTATGTGTGTGTGTGTGTGGAGAGCAATACCTATAATCCTATACCCTCGATACGGACTTGATTTTGCAACTGAATTTGAAAAAAAAACATCTATAAACAAATTTTGGGAGTTATGATAACAGTCAAATGATCAGTATTTGAATCATTTTCAGCATTTATGTTGCTAAAACAATAATCTAATATTGTTAAAATTAATGGAAATATCTTTTGCAAAAGTAGTCAAATAAAATCGAAATTTTTATAAGTAAATAGGTCAAAATCTTTGACTGTTTCCATCATTATACTTTCAACCATATTAATGTGGATATAAATTTTTGATAAAACTGCACTCCCCCCTCCCCCCCCCCCCCCCCCGCCCCCCAAAAAAGAGAGAAATTATGGTCATTAAGACAGAAAATACGGAAACCATTTTTAATTTGCGGACATATAGGAAATTTTCAAAAATATGCACAACTTAATACTAAATTAGGGGGCCCCATAATTTTGGGGGCCCTGGGCAAGTGCCCCACTTGCCCATGCAGAAATCTGGGCCTGACTGTATTAAACGGTCTGCAATGTGAAAAGGCCGTAATTTGAACTAGTGATACAGCAAATAAGTACAGCACAAAAACAAAATAAAAACAACTTTATTTTAAATATATAAAACTATGCAAAATGACTTATATACATTGATGGCTTGTGTCAAGAATCAAATTCCGCGTTAAGGTTTTCTAAATTCAAGCATTCATCTTCAAGCAAGCCACTCCATACTTCAAAGTGATGATTTAAACCACTCTGTAAATGAAGTTTGTGATGAGATCCAAGTGCACCCCATGGAGTTTTGCACCCATAGAAAACACGACGAATTCTTGAGTGAACAAGAGCCATTGCACACCTGCGAATAAACATTTCATGCATCATAACAAAGAAAAATCAGAAAACGGCTGATAATGCTACACATTCTCTGATTGAATGTACAGTAAAATCTTGTTTATCCGGATCAGATTTATAGGCATTATTTTTATTTAATGTTCACATTAGATAATAATTTTTAACTATGATAGCAAGAACGTAACTATAAGTACGCCAAATATTCGCTTTTTAGTTTGATACAATGTACAGTTCCTGCATAGATCGTACAATAAATTATGGTAATAAAATGCTTTTTGTTGAGTTTAAGAAAGCTTTACTAGACTTACCATTTCTTTGTAGAGAAATGATGTGAAAAGTTATTTTTATATTTTTTAATGTCTTATAAACAATGTTATGTAATTTTGTTACAAAACATAGCTTTTTATCGCAATAAACGGTAAGTCTGCTTAGTTGAGGATTCTGTTTTGCTTATTATCCATATTACCCGGATTCTCGATTGTCCAGATTGCCTATGGTCTCAGTTAGTCCGGATAAACGAGGTTTTAGGCCCGTATGCAGAACAAACGCTGGAGCTTTGTGTCTCTCGCTTCGCAAACGGGGGGGTTGTTGCGAGAGTAGGGGGTGAGCACTCTTTTTAGCTATGCTGATCAAACAATTTGCGCTTCCGCAAATGATGACGTCAAGATGTGTAAGGAAACCTTATATGGTCAACACGCCCTTTTTCTCCTCCCTTTTGCGGGAGCTGGGGTCCCTCACGAACCCTAACCTGCGGGGAGGATTCGACGGTCAATTTAGCGAAACCGTCCGACTGAACTGCCTCAAACACGGCATTTTAATTGCTTCCTTGCGTTGGGGTTCAAGAAAAAGTATACAGTATTGGAAAAAACCCGCGCTTTGACTTCGATCAACGTGGCTGTTTCTTTTACATTTTGTAGATAAAATTGTCTCAAAGGACATTAAATTTTTCAGTAGAGGAGATCGAGAAAAAAGTGCAGTAAAGGCATCACTGATGAGTCATTCTATTCATCTGCATTGGTAAGTAATTTCAGTTGTATTTGAAAAGAAAAAAACGTAATTTGACTTTAGCAATATCCTAATATTTTATTATTATTTTTTTACTTGTAGGCTGTTTAAAAACAGAAAAAAATGGATGGTAAGTAAACTATTAATTTTGTATTTAATTACCTGTTTATTAGAATTTCTTTTAATCATTTTCAATGCTATTTATAATATATCATATTTTTACATTGCAAGATATTTATCATAAATAAATTTAATTAAAGCAAAATTTTAAAATGTCCTAATGCTTATTTAAGGGACAATTAAGTACTAAAAATGTTCTGTTAGACTTTTCTGCAATTGTGTACAAGAATATCATATTTCTATTTTTGTTTATAAATCTTATTATAAATTTTTAAAAATGCTGTTAGTTAATCATTAAACAAAGATCAAAATATTTTGTTGCAGGAGGCTTTGTTACCAGGTAAAGATCACCGCATTATTAATATTTGAGGGTGGGGATTGAGACCATGACATTGTACACTTAAATAGCAAATATAAATTTAATAATTGTGCTTCAAAAGATTACTGCCAATGCTCAGTCATATATCAGAATTATGTTTAGCTTTATGATTGTTAAATGCAACTATGTATTTAATAATCATAAAGCTAAGAAAAATCCCAGAGAAAAAAATAGCTATTGTAACTAACAAAATGAATGCTTGTTTCATAATGCTTTTGGAAAATTTGAATTTTTTAAATAAATTTAAAGTAAAATTATTTGCTATTTATACTAATTAATTCCCCCCCCCAGAAAGTTGTTGTTATTCAAAGTGAATTACAATACCTAAGATTGTAACTACCACTAAAACAGCAGAAACAAAGTCTTGGCATATTGCTCAATCATCAAGTAAGTTATTTGGATTTTGATAAATTTAAATCAAATTTTTGTAACAAGTTTTAAAATATAAATTTCAGACTGAAATTGTTGGAGATAATTAAAATTTTTTTAGTACCATACTTTATAGAAATTAAACAATTGTATGTTTTACGTAATATACATAGTTTTATGTAAATGCCTGCATAGAACTCTTCTTCATAATTATTTGCAGTTTTACTATATAATCTGTGACAATAACTTCTATGAAATAACATATGTTGATTTTTATGTATGACATAATAGCTCTGTTTCATGTGCTATCTCATTTACTATGTATTTTTTATTATTTTCTAGACAGTTCAACAGTACGTGGCAGGAAGCATCTAGCCTTAAAAAGAAAAAGAGAAGCAGCAAATTTGAAGCTGAGGCTCTTCAAACCCAAAAAACTATGGTGCAAGAAATCAAAACAACATCCCGGCAAGGAATTCTGCTAAAAATTAATCAAAATTTAGAAACATTAATTAAAATAATGGAAGACAAAAATAGTTGTTAGTCAGAAATAAAAAGCTTTTAGAGCTCATAAATGCTGAAGATGTTGTAGAAAAAATGTAATAAACACATAAATTCATGTTTGCACAGTCTAAATTTTTGTAATAAAAACTTCATCTTCCATCTCAAGTGGATTATCCGTATCTTGTAATATCCATTCCCTGCTTAAAGAAAGGGATAACATCCTTCTCCTTCGCAAAGCGAATGACTATTCCGGCTTTGCGAGAGAAAAGACGAGTCTACGAGAGCTCCCTACTAGCCGCAAGTTTTGATCATGTGACGTTCGTATTTACGAGAGAAAAAGCTCTCGCTGTTTGATCTGCATCTCAAATGCAACCCCTCTGCAGAAGGGAGGGGCTTTGCGAGAGCTTTGCTCTCGTAAGTGTTTGATCGGCATACAGGCCTTACTGTATTTAGTAAGGGTGTGGCAGAATGGACTCCCCCATTCCCGAAGGCCACTGGTAAGGGAGTGGAGGGTATAAAACGGCGCAGTAGGTGGCAACAGTTCGGGCGGATTTTCCAGTTGTCAGTAGACATCATGAGTTGAAGGCCACTGGTAAGGGACTTCTGCTAAAAATTAGTGAATTGCAACTGCAGAGGGGTTGCAATTCACTGGTAAGGGACTCCCCCATTCCCGAAGGCCACTGGTAAGGGAGTGGAGGGTATAAAACGGCGCAGTAGGTGGCAACAGTTCGGGCAGATTTTCCAGTTGTCAGTAGACATCATGAGTTGGTCCGCTGAATATCGCAGTTACGTTGTCGTTCGTTAAAAATAACAATTCTGTAACCGCGAGACAGAGGGTATATATATATATATATATATATATATATATATATAGGGTAGGTGTCCCAAATATCGCCTACTCTAACTTTTTTTGACATTTCATCCACTTTTTAGTTTCTGATTAGGCTGGAAACTTAAAGAACATCCAGGGCCCGATTATGAACGCTGGGGGCCCCTGGGCAGATGCTATTTGGGGGCCCCCCCTCACGAACATTTTTAGAAATAAGAACTATCAATGGGCTATACATACTATTAGAAGTACTAGGTGCATACACCAAGAGGGTTTTGGGGCCCCCTAGTATCAGGGGGCCCTGGGCAAAGTCCCGATTTGCCCATGCAATAAAAAGGCCCTGAGAACATCCCCAAGAACTATTTCCTTTGGTATCCTTAGATCAACCAGCGCCAAAACCAGTGCCAGTTTAAGTTATGTAGCTAAATTGGAAAAATTGAAATTTCCAGTGAACTCCAGAGCGGTTCCTAATATTGCCTACCTCTGTTTCTCTTACCGCCTACCAGGCGAAATTAGGAGCACCTGTTAAAAGGCGTTGCTAGCAAAGTCTCTGTTTAATGCAATTTTAAATGGTATAAGCAAACTTAGAATTTGGATGCACCTACCTGGTCATTCACTGGATTCTGATTCTTTGGAGCCAAAGTTTACAAAGACAACAGCCAAAACAACTTCAGACGCCATATAGTTTCTATTGTCAGTGATAAGAGCGTTGTCACTATTGCTGCTGCTAGTACAAACCCAGAACTAAGAAGTTACTGCATTTTCTCATACATAGCGCGAATCATACTTTAGAAACACAAGTACGCGATATTAGGCACAGGGGCGATATTTGGGACACCGACCCTATATATATACTAGATAGTACCCGCCAAAACTTGACGGTAAATAATTGAACAGTTCCAATAAAAAAAGGTTCATAACCTTGTTAAAATATTAGAAATTTTTACATAATATTAGCTGTTTTTCTATCCGATGTTATAATTAAAAATGTTGTATAAATCCGAGTTTATAATTTAAAAATACATTTTCTCGGAAAAAAAAGCATGCTTACCGCTGATTTTTCAATCCAACTTGCACAATCTAACTAATATGCTATAAATATGCTATGTATAAATATATTAAGCAAAAATAAAATATATAAACTAAAGAAAATCAGATTAAAAAATCATACAAAATACTCACGTGCAAAAAAATTTTGCAGTCTATTTAGGCAGCACTGCAATTGCGTTTCAGAATTTTTTTATTTTCATGAATTTTAGTGATGTATACATGTGCATTCAATAATTGGAACCGGTAGGCAGCGCTGCAATCGCATTTCAGAATTTTCTTTTATTTTCATGAATTTTAAAACCGTATACACGTGCATTAAATAACAATTAACTTAACCTACAAATTTGTTAAACAAACAATTTTGGTGTTTTTAATTTCTGTTTATTATTGTATTTTTGCACATGAGATTAATATAGGCTGATATATTTTGTGATGCGGTCGCTCCGGAAGCGTTACTTGACAGAGGCATACACAGAACACGGCAACTATTAGGGGAATATATATATATCAGAAATAGGAGGGTTGTTACAGCAGGTAGTGGCTTCTTGGATTGTAGTTGATGGCTTGAGTTAGCAAATCTAGTCAATCAGTCCAGTTGATGGGAATAAGTTTATATTCCCATCAACTATTGTATATAAGTGGTATCCATTATGGAAGAAATATAAAGAATGAGAATTACAGCGATTTCCGCTTATAAGAATCACGTTTGTTATTACTGTTTTTGATTCTATTCTTATAAGCGGTTGATTCTTATAGCCGAAATTTTGGTTTTGGGACAGGCACACACCTATATATACATATATTAGATAATTTACCATAAAATACTCTTTAATTTACGTTAGTTATCTTTTATTAAAACTATTTTTTATAATTTTAAAAATACAACTTAATTTCTAGACCTATAAGTAGATACACATAATTATAGTAAGAGAAGAAAAAAAAATCAAATATTTTTTACAACATACCTGCTTAACAGTTTTAACATTTCAACTACAGGAAGGGAGCAAGAAAAAGTTTTCTATGGTAGTTTGACGTAAGGAAGTTTTCAGGGGGCTGTTTATACCTCATTCAATACTAATAGTCCCAGACGAAGATTCCCCTTCTAGCTTACGTTTCACGGTTTGATAACGTGCTGAATCTACTAATGTCACGTTTGCCTAAGTGATAGTGGACACTTCGCCGAAGAGTTATGTGTTTCAGGGTCCAGGAAACCGCAATCAGGATGTGGGAAAAAAGAGTCTCTATTTTTGTTTGCCAGTGGAGGAAAGTGAAATCGGACCCGGACGGGTAAAGATGGCCCTGGGTCAAGCTAATAGGACAGTGTTGTGCTAAAGTGTTTAAGGGGAAACTATTATGTTATGTCTAACAAAGAAGGGGATGAATTTTACGACTATATTCCATCCCATCTTATCAATCTTTCTTTAAAAAAAATAAGACAGAACTTCGTGCCTTTTGAGGGTTTAAGTGGCTGTTTTGGAAAAATGAAAGGAAAGCGAAGAGTGTAAACTGATTCTTAAAACCGGTGGATTGATTCTTTAAAGCAAAAATTTTAACATGGAATTAGTACATTTGTTTTTGTTTTCACGATATTGATTCTTATAACCAGTGATCACTATAAGCAGTGGTTACTGTATTTACAAAAACTAATTACAATGGAGAGAGTAATTAGCATCTTGTTCAACCCATATCCAATATACTTAGTGACGTGCAGTTCGACTCTCCCATCACAACAAAGGAAAGCTAGCTTCATTTGTCCTTGTGATCATCTGTGGTACAATATATCAAACTACAGCTAAGCGCCACAAGTACAGGCATAGTTGGGACAAGCACAAATTGAAATGAAAATGGTTAGGGTCTTATACTAGTTATGGAAAGGGAATAAAATCAATAAACGGTGGGGTGTTATTATTTCATACATACATACATACATATTTGCATAATATCTCTATCATGCAATACAAATATACTCAGTGAAAGTATCAAGTTCTGTAGAGGGGAAACTTTACTAACACTGAAAGAACTGACGTAAAACTTTTTACTTGCAAGAAAGTTTGAAAATGGAGCTAGTTTTCCTCACAATCCATTATATATTTACCAATATATTTTAACCATATGACAATAAAACTTACATTATACAAGGTTCCCGTGTAACATACACATCATACCCTGTACATAAGTAAGGTGTATACATTTTAGTCACATTTTTGCCAGGATAAGATTTCTTCAGTTCAGCTATTTTCTGGTTATACTCTTCTTCGATAAATGCTTGATTATAAACATGATTACCTAAAAACATAAATATTGTTAGGCATTTAATTAAAAATATTAGAAATGTTACATTAATTAAAGGAATAAAAATCTTAAATTAAAAAATGGCTGTACATGAAACAATAATTAAAAATTTTTGATATTTTTCTGTAGCTAAAACTCAGTAAATAAATATAGTCTAAAGCATGCTGAATACAGCATTTATGTCATATTGGTGTTGTAGAGAGTACAATATTTGAGGAAAATATGAGAGATAAAATGGAAAAAACAAAACAGTGTAATAGAGAGGTGATACCATGTTAAATGAACATATTAAGAAAATTATTTTAACTTCAATAAGAAAATATTGAAAATTATACGAAAAAAACTGAAATTCGTAAAATTTGTATAGGTCTGATTAATTAATTTTTTTTTGTGTCTAAAATAATCCTTTTTCTCTATGATTTGATGATATTATACATGGTAGAGATCATCTAGGAATATGAATGACAATGAGCAAATGCTGTAACAAGCGAAGTTTTATTTCACAATTTAAGGCATGCTAAATATTTTAATTATATTACCTACAGTTTTAAAATTATAAAATAATATATAAGAATGTAATGGAGAATTCAGGAGAGATTGTATAACCAGACTTTATGATAGCATTACAATACTCACAAATTTTAAGAAATCATTCTCTCGTATAAAAATTACTTACAAAACATAATAATAAGCTAAATAAGTTAATTAAAAATTTGACGAACATACCAAATACCTATTTTAATACAATAGAAACAAAATAAAATATAGAATGCAGTGAAAATATCCTTATAATACATCCAAACTTACTATTTATTTCCCAAGATCCCCCTCCTTGACTTTTTGCAACAAGATCGACCGCAACCATCACAGCATGTTGAAGTGGATGACTGTTTCGACAGTCATGTGCTATTGCTATGACCGTTGAAGTAGCTGGATCAACAACAACACATCCAACTTTAGCCTGTTAGATTAATAAATGATAAATTTACAAGTTAGAATACTGTTCCAGAAATGTACAATCTTAGAAATAAAATGCAAATTGTCTGAGAAAATATCAATACAGCTTATGGACAATAGAATATATACACGCTTTTCCAGAAGAAAAACTGAAAAATCTATGTAATATTTGTTATTATTATAACTAGACTCTGAATAAACCACTATATGAAGATTTCTGGTTTCACACTTTCTTTAAATTTTTGTGACTTAAAAACTTTTTTTTTTTTTCCTACGTCATAGGGCTGTGGCGTTATCCACCATAAGCCTTCTAGCAGCCCAGTAAAATTTAGCCTTGGTGAAGTTGTCTGGAATAAAACTCATAAAACCAGTGAGTGCAGAGCATTTCGTCAAATGTAAAAGGTTCATAGTTTCGTCTGAGAAGCACAAAGGACAGTTATTATTGCTTACTACACCGATACGGTGTAGGTGTCCATGTAAAAAGTCATGACCAGTTGTTAGTCTAAAATTTGCAACAAAAATTGCTTGTGGTAAGTCCACTGGGACAGGAGAAAGGAGCAGGTGGCTTAAAAACTTCAAAGGGGTGTGGTGCTGTAGTCTTGCTACAGTGGCCTAGCGTAACTCTTAGGGTTATAAATGGCTGCTATTTAACTATAACTGTTACTGCAAAACTCATTGGAATAGGGTGAGTGTACCTTTTGTATTTCTGTCTTTTCATTTGTGTTCTTTTAGGATTGTAGGTTTACTTGCATTTATGGTGCGTTTAGCTCTAAGTGCAGGATTTCTGTTTATTTTTATTTGATTTGACTATCTGTTTCAATGGGGATCTCGGGGCCTTGGGATGCCTTTTGGTTAGACTTGCATCCTATTCAGAAGTTCCCCCTTGAGGTAACGGATTTGGTTAGGCCTCCTGATGAAGAGACAAGTCGGTTGCCTCGTTATATGGTTTAGTTCTTTTACTGCTACAGAATCTTGCATTTATGGTGCGTTGAGCCCTAAGTGCATAATTTCAGTTTATTTTGTCTCTATTCTTCCTGTTAGTAATTATCTTTCTCCGTTGAATTATTTTCTTTTTAGTTATATTTGTCTGTTTTCAGTATGAGGGTTTGTTGCAACTGTGTAACAAATCCTCATACTGAAAACAGACAAATATAACTCATACTAATATCCTCATACTTTTATAGAAAAGTTAAAATTTTTCAACACTAGGGTAGGTCTTCTGTTAATTTGTTCGGCTGTCTATGCCTTCTTTAAATGTACTATTTCATGTTGAATTATTTACATTATTTGTGTTCACTAATATGCTTTTTTTATATATACAGAGCCATTTTTGGATAATCCTTGTTTTTTTCAATTTTCTGTGCAGAACTATGTATCGGGTAAATAAGGCTCAGAACTTACAGTTTCACTATTTATTCGGTTATAACAAGTGAAAAACAACAAAAGCAACAGAATCAACCACAACTACCTGTAGCAACATTGTGCTCAAGAGAGGGAGCTCGCGTGCTGCCTCTTAGAAGGGAGGAGGGTTGGCTTATAACACTCGTACCTCACTATTTGATGTTCACTATTATCGCCATTCCTGCCCATTCCATCTCTGAGCACCACGTCACCACATATCCATTATTTGACACATATAGTCATGACTTCTCATTATTATCTCATTCAGTTCATACCTTTTTAACATTAAAACAGAACTAAAGAAAAAAACTGATGAGATAATTATAAAAAAAATATTATTAAGCTGTATTAACCTTTAGCTTGCGGGGCTCATTTTTCCGATTCCCTCTTTAGAACGGGAAATTTCATGCCCCCTGTGTAAGAATGGCCATTAAGGAGGTTATATAAATAAATAAATAAAAAATATATATATATTCCTTTTTGGGCCTGTATTCTTGGGATACATGCAATCCCACCCCGTAAGGAAAAAGTTAAAGAATTTTCGTTGCTTTTTTCAATGGTTCACCTAAACATTCACACTTGTGTAAATTAATATTAGACTGGATATAGTCAATGCCTAGGTTTATTTCAAAGACTCATAGCAGTTGAGCTATGACTCTATGTAGGAGCTAATTAAACATGTTAGATCTAGAGTTTGGACTATTATGTGCAAAACATAATGTATTAAAGTTTATAAACAGTTAAATAAATCAACTGTAACGGAAATTAAGCTTTTAATTCTACCTCAAAAAGTGGTTTCATCACAACTTTCAAATCAATACTTAGAGTACTCATAGACAGTATGACAGAGTTTTGAGTAAATTATATTTTCTACCGAAATGTTCTATACTCCTAAATATACATACAGGGGCTCCCAAAAGTGTTCGTACACTTACGATTTTCAATGAAATAGGGGTCTATCCATTAATTAAAATGAATATTTCAGAATGGGTATTTAATAATAAGATCTATAATCTATTCTTAACAAAACTACATGAAATATTTTGAAAACATAGTAAAACATTATTTTTAAGAAACCAGTAATCCAAAAGTAACAAAAACTTTATCTCACATAAGTCATCATACACTGAAATAATTTCGGATAAATTCATAATTAAAATTATCATCTGGCGCTTTATTTTTATTTTTGAATTGTGATGGCATTTAAAATATTGTTTGGCATTAATTTTTCCTACTCCTTTCTTGCCTACTCTGTAATATTCTATTTATTATTTAAAAATGGCTCGTAGTCATAAAGAAACAACAAACAGTATTCGAAAATTGATTATTTCATCATAGTAGTGGTAAATTAGTTCAGAATATTTCTAAATTACTTAATTTATCCCTTTCTACTGTGCAGTATGTCATAAAACGCTATAAAGTAGAAAATTAGATTGAAAAGAAGGTAAGAAAAGGTCGTCCGGCAAAGTTAACAAAACATGATCAGAGATTTATAATTAGAATATTTGTGAAAAATCCATGTTTGAGTGCTGTAAAAGTTTCTGCAGAATTTAATGAAACATTTTCTACTTCAATTTCACCTGAAACTGTTCGACGAGTTCTCAGAGCAGCTGGATTACATGGGCGTTCTGCCCGCAGAAAATTTTTTGTGAGTGAGAAAAACAGAAAGCTTAGGATTTCCTTCTCACTATCAATGATAAATAAGCCCCGAACGTATTGGAATAATGTCTTATTTGCCGATAAAAGCCAGTTTAACATTTTTGGTTCCGATGGGCGTATAATTGTATGGAGAAGAAAAAATGAGGAACTTAATCCCAAGAACTTAGTAGGAACAGTTAAGCATGGCGGTGGAGGTGTCCTTGTGTGGGGGTACATGTCAGCATCAGGACTAGGTAATTTGGTATTTATTGATGACATAATGAATCCTGCTGTTTATATAATATTTTAAGAGACAATTTAAAATTATCAGCCCAAAATTTGGGTATTGGAAACAACTTTGTTTTTTTATCAAGATAATGATTCTAAGCACACGGCTCTCAGCGTTCGCCTTTGGTGTCTCTATAATTGTCCACAGTTTTGAAAACACCACCTCAATCGCCAGATTTAAACCCAATAGAATATATTTGGAGAGAACTGGAGGTTTGAGTACTAAAACACGACATTCACAAAAAAAGCAAACTAAAAGCAATTATGATGGAAGAATGGATGAACATTGATGCAGAAATTACAAAAAAACTAGTGCAATCTATTCCCAGACGTTTAAAAGCTGTTGTGGATGCAAAAGGATATCCCACTAAATATTAATTTAATGAAAAATTAGAATATATACTAATATGTAGAGATTTTTTACAAGTGTACGATGACTTTTGTGGGATAAAGTTTTCGTTACTTTTTGATTATTGGTTTCTTAAAAATAAAGTTTTACTATGTTTTTAAAATATTTCATGTAGTTTTGTTAAGAATGGATTATAGATCTTATTATTAAATACCCATTCTGAAATATTTAGTTTAATTAATGGATAGACCCCCTATTTCATTGAAAATCGTAAGTGTACGAACACTTTTGGGAGCCACTGTATAAAGTATAACACTATTGCAAATGTCCTAATAACAAAACAGATTTAAAAAAAACATTCAGAAATAAGTGACTATACCATTAAAAAGCAATATATTTACTATAAGCTAACACATCTAAATTTCAATTTTTAGATAAATTTAATAAAAAAGTAATAAAAGAAGTGAGTAATAAAAATTACTTAAACAAAACATCATACATCCCCATATTCAGCAGCATTGATACACTTCTGCATGTAATCTGCCATACTATTCTTTTCATCGGCACTAAATAGTTTGTCATTCATTACTTTTTCTAAACTGTTGACAGAAAAACTTTTAATTAATAGTTATGTACATAACAGAACCTAAGTATTTATGCAATATTTTTAGTTCTATTTCAGCATGAAATTTAAAAAATTAGAAACATAATTAAACCTTAGAGAAATGAAATATAATCAAGACCTAAGTCAAGAATATTCAACTCTATATTTCGCAGAAAGAAAATAATCTGATAAACAAAGTACATTCATCAATTTTCAGAACCAATAAAAAATGTAAAATAATTTTTTTTAATTCTATACAGATAGTTTTAAAATATCTAGCTTTATCAGGCAATATAATAATTTTGAACAGTCAACTGTTATGATAACTAAACAAAAATATATTTATAATGTTGTTGAGAACTTCAGGCTACAAATTAGAATGCATTGGATATCCATTTAAATCTGCTTAATTAAAAGAGAGGAGAAAAACATAAAACAAATAAATGCATGTAACATTAAAGAAAGTCTTCAGTACATACTGTTTATCACATTATATAAGTTTTGAAATGTTTTCATGGTTTACAATTAGCCATTTTTCAAGAGATGGAGAGAGACATATTAAACAGAAAAAAGTTTGACCCATGGGGAAACTATACCATGAGAGACAAGTGAAACTTGTAAAGTTTCATCCCCTTTCAAAGTTATTACTAAGGGATGATTTAAAGTCTAATTTATAAATGGTAAAATAGATTAATGTATTATATAGAAGAAGTAAATGGCTGTTAAAGATATTGAACTTTTTTTTCCACAGATATAATCATTTAATCTTTTTATATGACCAAATTTTGTAGCCACTCTTAATGAAAAACTATTTTTTACTTTGCTATTTTAAATCTTTTTATAAATTAAGGTTAAGAAATGCTTTGTATTTCTTAAATCAAATAATATATCACTGTTTTTCATATATACATACCAGATAGCAGTAATATTTTAGATATGTAATATTTAGTTGGAATATTTTGGATTAATTTGGAAGCTTCCTTAGGAATTATGTGAGTCAGAAAAACTAATGTGTCTGAAGGAAAAAACAATTATGTTTTTGGAAATGAAGCTGGATAATATATTTATATTTTAATTGCATAATAAAAATGTGGTTTTGCATTATCACATTCACTTAATATTTCCTATAGAATATATAATTTTTAGCTATGCACACTTTCCTATTCATAAGATTCCAACACACACATATACACTCACTCACACACTATAAATATATATCTCCTATCATTAACACAGAAAAAAAATAATGAATAACTATATAAATAGCATCATAATACTAAGAGCATATTCTAGGTAACTCATATAATTTAAGTTACTCCTGCAGTTCATTAATAAGACAATCAGATTATATTATCCTCTTCCTGCTTCATAATTTTGGTGATTTCACAGCTGGTTGGTTTAGATCAGGGATTCCCAACGGGATCCAGGTGAACCCCTTGGGGGTCGATAGAAGTTTAAAAAGGGTCTATAGGATTCCAGGGGTTTATTGGGGGGGTCTATGATAAATTTTTCTGTTTTAAAATTTAATTTAATTTTTTAGAAAAGTAATTATTAGATAATAATATCCATTTTAATATGTATAAATACAGATTTACATAGGGCAGAGGGATCCAGGCAGCTAAAGTCGAATGTCATTACACTTTTATATATGCTTCGAATGCCGCCGTTGGCTTTTATTTGTGTACCAATACTAGGCAGAACTGGGGAAATCTATTTGACCTTAAACAGCACATGGGTTCTCCCAATGCAACCAATCAGAAGCAGTTTCGTTTTTCTCTTGGCGATGTTTGTGTAATTACAATTTGTGTTTCTGAAATCTTGTTTATATTTGTGAAATTAAAAATAAAAATAGTACAAAAATAATAAAACATAAACCTAATGAAACACTTTTGCTAATTTTTTGTTTATATTCTCTGTTAAATGTTTTGTGTGCAATTATTAGTAATATAATTATGTTGTATGCTATATATTATAGATAAAAATGTGAGAGGTTGTTGAAGAAAATCCTTCTTTTAAAAGGGGTCTATGTAGGAAAAAGGTTGGGAACCCCTGGTTTAGATATCTAGAGTTGTCTTTTACAACACAAATTCTATTTAGATATTTTTCTTTTTGAGTAAATAGGTAATACAAGCATTTCATTACTCATATTAATCAAAATTACTAAAAAAAATGCTGAAAAGAAAGGTATAGTGTAAAATAAAATACTGCTTAAATTAAAATTTAATTTTTTATAGGCTAACCATGAGCAGATGCATTATAATCTGGTATTTGTTCAGATAAACCTTGTTTATGGTACATTCAGCATTAGAGCTGATAACTACAGTCTACTATACTTGGAAAATTTAAGGTATACATAAAATTCAGAATATATTAGTAAAATTTAAAAGGCTTACTATTTGTCCTCTCGAAACTGCACAGGCCAATATTTTGAGGATTCTTTATACTGTTGAAATGTTAATGCCTGATATTTAGGAATTTTGCACAGAACTGCAGAGTCCGTTAAACCAGTAGAATTGAAATTTGATTGCCCAAGGACATATTCTATAGCATACATTTTAGAAGTATCAACATTTTCATCTTTGTTCAAAGGGCGAATTAGAATCTCAAATATGTCTGTAAAAAAGAGATTGTAATAACATAAGCAAGATATATTTATAAAATTAGTCTTTAAATAAAGACAAAATTCTTAAAACTAAAATAAAAATAGAATTGAAAATGTAAGTGATATGTATAAAATAAAGTCACCAGGTCTCTCTCTGTACAGTATATACATTTGTTTTGCTTTAAAAATTTTTAAATTCAATAATTATCCTAAAATTTTTCTTTTCAGTATTTTTAACTTTTTACAGAGTGAATTACTATTATATTTTTTAATGTCTTACAACAATTTTAACAGCAATTTCAAGGTTGCATAAAAAGAATATTTTCATTTACCTTTTTCTGATGTCCATCTAACTCGCTTTAAATATGAGTTTAGAGGCCAAAGTCCTGATAATTCTCTATTCAGAAATATTCACAAAACATAAAAACATTAAACTGAATGTTTTAAATTAAACAAATTATAAATTTTAACATTTTGATATATAACTAATCAAGAATGAAACTTGTATAAATGTATATAACATTGACCTTACTTTATTAAACGGGAAGTCTCCTTTTTATTGTTTACTTTACCAACATACATGAATTCTGAAAAATTAAAAGTCAAAAACTTTACAAAGTCAAATGCAACTTAGATAATAAGTCTTGCTCATATTAATGGAAAAAATCTTAAAATCTATAGTTTTAAATAAATTTAAAAGAATGAAACATAAAAGCTTATTATTTTGATATCTAATTTATATATCCATACATAGATTATATCAAGTATACATCATACACACAAACAATGTAGACAGATATTCTATGAATAAATAAAACTGTATATGCATAGCATTAAAAAATACACACCATCTTAGAGGATTTTGAACATATAATACTACGTTATTATTAAAAACTTTTTTTAATAAAAAATAAAAAATTCTTTTTTTTTTCTCTTTAGCATAGAAAATAGTAAAAATCCTACTATAATGATCTGATGAAACTTCTGCTTTATTTTACTATTTGAAGTATAAACTAGTATTTTAATACTAGATCACCAATAGTATATTTGCAGATATAATAGATAGTTAAAGTCTTTAACAATAAACGAAGTATTAAGAAACTTTACTTTTCTGAATTAATGAATATTTATTTCCATCTGTCATAAACCTTTTTGTACTTTAACAACATGTTAAGAAAATACCTGATATATTGAACTCTTTCAATAAATTTAAAAGAAATATATATTTTGTTAGATATATCCTGAATATTTAAAAGCTCCAGATATTAAAACTTCTTTTTTAACCAAAATTAAAAATTCTTTTGTTTTTCCTTAGCATAGAAAACATTAAAAATACTACAAAAATGATCAAACGAAAGTTAGTGCTTTATTTTACTTTGCCCTGTGAAGTATAAAGTAGTATTTTAATAATAAAACACTGATAGCATATGTGGTGCAGGCATAAATTTGCACTTATTTTATTACTTATAATCATTTAAATTTATGTCTTTCACCTTCTGTGTAGTATCAAATAAATTAAACATAGCAGCTCTAACTATCCAGAGTAAAATTTTCTAAAAATTTTGGAATTAAAAAAATACATATATTGTTAATCTGACTAATTATACTACTACTGGTTTGGCAATTTTTTGGCAAAATTTTGCTAAGAATGTCATGTTTGGGACTTTGATGCTTTGTAAACAAATAATTAAAACTCGAAAAAAATTTCAAACAAATATAAAAGAACTAAACTGATTGAAGAGTTAAAAAAAAAAAAATTAAAATGCAATGTCTTATGAAACATTTTTAACAATAAACTTGTTAAAATGATTATGTAATTTTGAACAACCCCCAAATTTTTTTTTCAATTTTAGAGGGAAAAAATCAGGACAAAGTACAATGACCGTAAAATTTTATCTTTTGATACAAAATATAGGCACACTTAAAAAAACTTTTATTTAAGAGGTTATGTCCAGTTATCACCAAACACCTCCCTACATAAAAATTACATCTTAAAAATTTAGATATGAAAGTGAAAAAATTCTTTTAGAGCAGCTTAATCAAATCAAAAGAAAGTACATATGCTTGTCAACTAAATATATTCATTATCGAATTAAATTTAAAAAAAATGAAAATATGGAGTAACTATCTTTCAAGGGCAGTACAAACACTGATGTGTGTGTGTGTGTGTGTGTATATATGGATTACTAAATGCACAGTACAAATGAATTAAAATACTAACAAATGCAGTACAAAACCATACTTCAAAAATCATTCTAAAAAGTTTTGAATACTAAAGATGTTATTCTAAACATGAACCAACAGAACTGGAAATAAGAAAAGTAACTCTATGATATAACACAGTAACACATGAACAAATGTAATCACATCATTAACAAATATAGTTATTTCCCCAACCATTTAAAAAACAAACTTTTAACTCATAAGTTTTTTCATGTATTTACATCTGTTCATACAAATTTACAGTTTAATAGAATATGGCAATTAGATCAAAAGCTATATGTAAAGAGAAATTTAACAGCATAAAACATAAAAAATAATACCATCCTATCCCATAATTGATATAATGTATCAGTTGTATTTTTATTTAATATGTGTATGTAGAATTACGTTGATCAATAAATTCATATCATGTCATTGAAAAATACAGAAAACAATAATGAAATTTGAAATTCTGCTATTAAATCAAACTTTCTTTATATAAGCATAATAATATATTTTTTGTTAAAATAACACTAACATACAAAATTTGACTTGCATTCTGTGATGAATAATATTTTGTAGGCCAAAAAAAAGAACAAAATAAATAAAAATATTTAAAACTAATTTGAAAAAGAAAGAATATTAATATATAAGGGCAGTAAACATAGACATACATACTTTATATAAAACATAGCTTAAAATGTTTAAACAAAAAAATACAACTCTATTTAAATACTTTTTTTAAATGGATATTTATGGCAATCTAAGATGATTTAATCAATGATTCATATTTTAATAGTAACAACTGTTTATCAGCTTCTTGCACATGTTAAAGAGGTCTAATATGGTTATAAAACTATTTAATAAAGTACCTGTGTCCATAAGTCTAGTATATTCCTCAGAGACAACAGGAGTAAAATTTTTAAAAGCATCAGAAGAGATGGATGCAATTAGACCTTCATTATACTCTTTATTTATCCGTTTCCTACACTCTAAAAACAAAGAAAAAGGGACATTACACACAAAATAAAAATTGAGCCTTAAATAATAAATATTATTTTTCAGTTTTAATGTAGATAACATAAAATATGATAAAACTTGATGTATATAAGGGTGGCCCAAATGAAAGTGAGACCCTTAAACAATTTGAAAGTGAGTTCCTTAAACAATTTTGGGATCTGAACATTATACTAAAACCTTGAGCATCTTTTTTTTAGTATAATATTCATGCTATAATCAGAGATCAAATGGTCTGGCTATATTTATTTCACCTACTTTTTAGAAAAAGAACTCATTTTCAAAATCACCCATTCTTGGAAGGCCTGTATTTCATACTCATTTGAATCACTGTCTCTCCCCAGTGAGTATTTCAGAGGAGGGGATAATATTTGTAGATCCAAAAGATTTAGGGGCCCAACACAAGGGTTAAACGTCAGGTAAAAATATTTATTTAGTTGACCTGATATAAGCTTTAAAGACCCCTGTCTGTGAATTCCTAAGTTAATTAGGAATGAGCCAAAAAGGGTTTTCAGTCCCACTGACAGTTTTGAAAAACACTACAGGTGCCATAGGTGAATTTTCACCAACAAGAAAGAAAAAAAAAAACTTTCCGATTAGAGAATTATTTACTGTACTCTCTAAAGCAGGGGTGTCCAACCCGTGGCCTGCATGCGCCCCAAGGCAAGTATTAGTGCGGCCCAGTAAGAGAGCTCAAAGCGAAAAAAAATATCAATAGCCTGCCTCGGTGATGATGGCAGGTGGCCATTATAGATCCCGCTTTGTTCCTTCAACAAATCGACTATACATCATTTGAAATATCTTTAATTCTATATATAATTCGATATGCAATTTTTGTGTATTAATTTCATTACAAAAATGAAATGTGAAGTTTTTACACATTTATTATTTCATATTTGTAATGATATCAATTGCCAAAAAAGTGAAACCATGTTCTGATAGCGAGTTTATTAAGGAACGCATGGAAAGCGTGGCAGATACAATTTGCCCTGATAAGGAAAATGATATCTCAAATTAGTTTGTCTCATTAAACTATCTCCAGTAGATTTGACGAAATATATCGAAGAAAATATATCGAAAATATCTTGGGAAATATATCGAAAATGACTTAAAAAGTACAACTTCTAGTTTTATATTTTATTCTTTGTCTATGGATGAAAGAACTGTTGCTACTGACATGGCTCAGTTTGCCATTTTTTATTAGAGGTATAAATGACAAGTTTATTGTAACTGAAGAAATGGCTTCTTTCATACTTTTAAAAGACACGACAACCTAGAGAGATTTATATGAAGCAGTGAAGAAAACGTTACTGTGCTATTCTAATTAACTCTTTCCAACATATCTGGTATAGTTACAGATGATGCCCCAGCTATGATAGGTAAAAGAGAGGGACTTGTAAGATCAATAGAAGACAATAATGCCACTTCTGTTGAAAATTCTTGTCTGATGAAGTACCATTATATAATACACCAGGAAAATATATGCAGAAAAGCTTTAAAATAGAACCATGTTATGCAAATCGTCATCAAAACAGTTAATTTTATAAGGACTTGGGGATAGAATTATTGCCAGTTTTAGGAATTTCTTAAAAGCTTGAATGCAGAGTATGGCGATATCGTATACTTTACAGAAATAAGGGTGCAGTTGTGCGCTAATGTTAAAAACATTTTATAGCCTACTTGATGAAATCAAATTGCTTATGATATTGAAAAAAAAACTTGTTAACTTGATGATGATAACTGGCTTGCAGATTTAGCATTTTTGATAGATTTAACTGTCCATTTAAATGACTTAAACACCCGACTTCAGGGTAAAACTCACTTATCAGTACAATGTTTCAAACCATAAAAGCATTCCAAATGAAATTGAAATTATGGGAAGCCCAAATAAATGTTCACAAGTTTTTGCATTTCGAGATGCTGACCAAACATAGTTAAAAAAATAGTAACAAATACGGAGCCTTGCTTTCCGATTTAGTACAAAAATTTAAAAATAGATTTCAGGACTTTGGGAAAAATAAACAATTGTTTTGCATCTTTGCTACTCCATTTACAGTCGATATAGATATGCTGCCAGCAAATTTCCCAATGGAAGGCATAAAGTTACAATCTGATATAAAAATTAAAGTGAAATTCAATCAAGTCTATGTTGGGCTTTTATAAATCATACCTGCCCAGAGATAAATATCCCTTGTTGCATAGTCATGCGTTATTAATGTCATCATTGTTTGGAAGCACATACAGTGGCATAGCAAGCATAACTGGTGCCCGGAGCACGATACCTTTTTAGCGCTCCCCTCAAATGAAAATTGAAATTTTCCGGAATATCTTTTTTGTCTTGGGGACCATTTGGCACCCCTCTGCGAGTGGCGCCCTTGGTATGATAGACCCCCTTGCCCCCCTCTCGCTACGCCACTGAGCACGTACATCTGTGAACAGCTATTTCCAAGAGTGAAACACTCTAAAAGTCAAACTAGAACAGAAACATCAGATTTTTAGTTTCTCAAGTTCAATGCCAAACATGACATTAATTTTATGACTCCTTTAGTTATCTTTATAATTATAAATAAAATTTATAATGAAATAAATATGTTAACTATATAATATAATTTTTTACTCATCAAATATTTTTAATGTTAGGTATGTTTTTGTGTGGCCCAAAACAATTCGTCTTCTTTCAATGTGGCACAAGGAATCCAAAAGGTTGGACACCCCTGCTCTAAAGTCTGTGCAATACTTGTATAACTTTAATTTGTACAGGAAAAAAAGTTTATTTTTACCTTTCCCTAGCTCATCACAAAATTTTCTTTTATTATCGCATTTAGTTATTAGAATACTTGAATTTTCTGCACTCATTTTAACGACAGAAAGCTCACCGACTACTTAAAATACCATACCACTCACATGCATTGACGTTATGATGTTTTTGTTTTGAACAGGTATCGGAAAAAACTGCTTCCACTCCTATTACTAATAGTAAAAAATAATTATCAAAAATATTAGGAAAAATAACATTCATAAAATTTTAAAAAGTTCAAGCTGTTAAAAATTTTATTATTTAAATATTATTAGTCCCTAGATATTTTGGAATTTTTATTCATTTCGTATTTGCGCTACTCCCTTATCCTCTCTAAAGTACTCAAACTTTTAGCTTCAGAACTTTCAGAATCTGGTGGGACAAATCTGTAAATGAGGAATAATCAACTGAGATTTTTGAATTTGTAATATCATGTAAGAATATATAAATATCTAATTAAATTATCACAAACAAAATTTAATCCCGGTGTAATATTGAAATTAAGATCTTTATAATGTATGAATAATGGGATACCCAACGTGTTGTAAAAGGCCTGTTCACATAGGGGCCTGTTCACATAGGAGTCCGTTGCGTAGCGTTAAGGAAAAGATGACGTTGAGACAAAAAGATGACGTTGAGACAAAAATAAACCAATCATAGGCGTTAAAAATTTCATTGCTAATCGTTTGGAGGCCTATCATTGGTTTATTTTCGTCTCAACGTCATCTTTTCCTTAACGCAACGTAGCGGACTCCTATGTGAACAGGCCCTTAGAGTCCGTGGCGTTGCGTTAAGGATAAGATGACGTTGAGACGAAAATAAACCAATCATAGGCGTTAAAAATTTCATTGCTAATCGTTTGGAGGCATATGATTGGTTTATTTTCGTCCCAACGTCATCTTTTCCTTAACGCAACGCAGCGGACTCCTATGTGAACAGGCCCTTACTTTGCTATTACTTTTTTAAAAATTTCTGCACGAGAAGACGAAATGTATTTACTTATACAAATGATCTCCAATTGCCCGAGGTAGCCTAGTAGTAGTGTGTTTAGCTTCGGAGTGGGGGTGCCCGGTTCGAATTCCGACGATGCCATTAAATACTTTTATTCTTAGGTCGGATAAGGGCACGTTAAATCTGCTGACAGGGAAAGTCCTTTTATGAAGTCAGAGAGGGTGGACCAGATGACTCCCCCGGGGCTGCTCGGTCTAAATTATGGTGGCAGCTTATTCACCAGCTGGGATTCAATCCCGGAAGGCCTTATTTACTACGTTTGACCCTTTCTGGTGCATTGGAAATGATTTCCTGCATCTGACCCATAAGTTTTAGGTCCTAAAGCTTATGGGTCAGATGTAGTAGATTTCTTCTCTCGTTTCGTCAGAAATGACCAATTGTAGGTTATCAAGCTATGACGCAATCAGCATCCTTTCAAAAAATGTTCCCCCGATTCTGCGGGAAGGATATTGACTTCTGGGAGGGGTTGATAAAAGTTTATACTTGAGTTAGCTTTTGTTGAAAATACCGATTTTAGAGTTTCTTGGAGGTGGACATAGATCACAAAAATCTCCTCTTTGTTACCTCCAGTGTTTTCTTCGTTAGAAAACACCAAATCAAGATAAGAAGATCTAGTTTTTCCATTCGCAAACTGTGGGTTCCATTCGCAAACTAGGTCGACAAGACCATTGATGCTGGTTGCATCTGATACATTAAGGTCTTTTGAGCTAGCCATTCACTTAATATACACTCATGGACAAAAAAATTAGCGCACCAAGAAGGAGTCGTCAAAATGAAACGAAATTTTACATACGTAATGACTACTTTGATATAAGTAAATGATAAGAAAATCAAAGAAAAAGGATCATTTATTTCAGAGAAAAAGGCAAAAGAACGGAGGAGTTAATACTCCGTTGGACCCCCTCTAGCGCGAATGCACGATGCGATACGATCGGGCATTGAGTCATACAAGTTCTGTATGATGTCTTAAGACATTTCGTTCCATATTTGCTGTAACCTTGCCTCTAGTTCGCTCAAACTCGTGGGATGCCCAAATCGTTGTCCCAAATGATCCCAGATATGCTCGATTGGAGACAAATCTGGGGTTCGGGCAGGCCAAGGAAGGGTAGTAACAGTGCGGAGACAGTCTTGTGACACCCTTGCCGTATGAGGCCGAGCATTGTCTTGTTGAAAAATGGCTCCTGGGAGCCGTTGCATGAGTGGCAACACATGTGGTTGCAGGATTTCATGAACATACCGCTGGGCTGTCATGGTGCCACGGAACAATACTAGGGGTGACCGTGTATTGTAGGCAATGGCACCCCATACCATCACACCAGCTGTGGGAGCGATGTGTCGCTGTACAGCAAAGGCAGGATTGAAGCGTTCACCACGGGCTCTCCACACACGAACACGATTGTCATCACTGTCGAGATTGAATCTGGATTCGTCGCTAAAGACGACCTGGTTCCATTCCGCTGCAGTCCAGTTTCCTCGTGCGCGGCAAAACTCCAAACGGAGGCGTCGATGGGTGGGCGTCAAGGGCAGCACACGTAATGGGCGCCGACATACCAACTGTCCTTCAGCCAGGCGCCTTCGTATGGTTCGAGAAGACACAGAGGCCCCTAGTGAAGGTGCTACCTGTGCCTGGATGGCGACCGATGAAGCAGTTGGCTGTACGCGTGCATTTCTTACGATGTGGCGATCTTCTCGACGACTGGTCTGTCGAGGGCGTCCTGAGCCTGGTCTTCGTGTACATGACATCTCTCGGGTCCACTGGTCCCAACACCTCCTCACAACACAATCGGAGCGGCCTAATTGACGAGCCACTCGCCTAGCTGACCACCCAGCTTCCATCATCCCGACGATTTTCCCCCTCTCAAACTGCGACAACTGCTTATATTGTCTTCGAACACGGCGTAATGGCATGTCTATCTCAGCTCTTCCTTTGTAAATGATTCAGCACACTCAAACAAGCTTTGGTTACCTGTTTTATACTCCACAGAGTACGATGTCCAACGCCCTCTACCGTCTATACGTAATGCGCAATCACGCTGCATTTCTAATCATTTGCATATTTCCCCGACATGTACCTTCATTGCAAGTTTCATTACGATCCCGCAATTATTTCTTGGTGCGCTAATTTTTTTGTCCATGAGTGTATATCCTACTTCTTTTCCAATGAGGCAGGCACATTATCTTTCGACATTCCCCTACTACACACACCAAGATTAGTGATTTCTGGAAATGGGGGCATCGTAGAGGTGAACCAAAATTGCCCTCAGGTGCTACCTCAATTTAGTCCAAGTACCCCCTGAAAAGATATTTGGTGGACTCGTACTCTTCTCCTACCCACTTATCGCACGGTAAGACTTTCCGGCGTGCAGATTTAATGTACCAAACCTGGCGTAGACACGAAAGCATTCAGTGAAGCTAGTCGTGATTCGAACCGAGCACCCTCAGTGCCTAGTTCGACATGGTAACAACTAGGATGCCATGGATCCGCATAAATCCTACTATAATATATTACATCATTTTACGTTACTTTACATATTATATAGTATATGAATCTATTGTAATATTTATTTTATTTTAATAAGATTATGAATCAAACGGGAATTCATACATTTAGCAAACATACATTACTTTTACAATGATACTGAGGAAATTTTTTAAAATTTTCTTTTTGAGAAAGTTCTTGCATGATTATTAAATTTCTCAAAGAAGATTTTTCAACGATAAATTTACTTGATTTCTGAAGAAAGTATTTTCAGTATTTGGTCTGATTCACTAAAAGCATGGATGAGCTTGTTAGAAGATAGAAATAATCTTAGTAGCGCTATCTATGAGCATTTTAAGGAAATATCTTTTATGGATAATGAGCGCTTTCTCTAAACTCAAACACTCATACAAACAAAATCTCTGTTCCAGACACGTGGTTTGTTCTCCCTTGTTTACCGGCGGTGCCGACGTGAATGATTTTTTAAAGTGTTACGCGATTCTATATCTTGTTGCTTTTATTGTTTTTTTGTATCTCCTCAGTCGTTTACTTTGTTTCCCTATATGATATTCTTCTTCTAAGATTCCATCACTCGGTATTGTTTTTGATCATTTGATTCTCAGTACGTTAAATAATTTTCAAGGGTCTGAAGATTATTTTGTTTATATCGAATTTTTGATTTCTTAATTTCATCATGGTAAGAAAGAAAATTGATAACAGAATTCGTGTTTTGATTGAAAACTGTGTTATTACCGGTCATCGGTCTCTTTTTGTTGTTGTTGGAGAGAAAGGACGTGATAATGTAAGTATCATTTTTTAGATCTGAAAAAAACCTTTACTCAATTTGAGTGTTTGAGTAATTTATCCAAGAGACAAAAAGGCTCATGATCCTAGTGACGCATCTTCCTCTTCCTAAAATTGAAACTTATATAATATTGAAAAAGGGGATTTTATATATTTAGTATACTGATAAAATTGTTGCCAAAACACTTATTTTACTGTTTTGGTTTTGCTAAAGAGCGAAGTTATATACAATTGTGCTAGTAGTACAACAGTTTGCTTCTATTTTATCATTTGTTTTTATCCTATTGGTCGTAAAGCTAATTTTTTTTAAAAATTTTTATACAGTGACATCCTAGCATACATTTTATAGATATTACAATTCATAGTTATAACAGGGATGCTACTATGTTTGGAAAAGGGCCAGGAGCTGCCTATTGTTTGCGTAACGGAATTTGTCACTGAGGGAGCTTCATTTAAATCCTTACAAGTATCACTTAAAGCACTTGTGTCTAAGCTGGCTATTGGCACATTAAATCTGCAAGCTGGAAAGTTTTACCACGGGGTTTGTTGGGATGTGAGGAGGGTATAAGCCTTTAGTTATCAACCCTAGGGAGGTTGGTCTAAATCAGTAGGTTCTTAACCGGGGGTGCGAGAGAAGGTTCTTTTTAATGAAAATTACCACCTAACTGCTTATGAGACACATGCCTTATTCTCTTCTCCCCCACTCCTATCGCAGAAACCAGACAACCTCTACCTCTACTTTCTCCTTACCTTGTTGTAAGACAGAAATATTTGTACTTTTAATCGCATGCATCAGTGTACTGGACTACAGCACATACATCAGTGTGTGCATAGTGTGCTATTAAGTGCATCATTTGATGGATACTATTCCACGGGAAATATAAGCAAAATTAATAGATGGAAACTCAGTCCATTTTTGTTTGACCTAATTTCAATGGATGACATTGGTTTATTAAAAGATGGTCCTATCACAATATGAGCTAATGCACGTATTTAAATGGAATTTGAAAAACTGGACTTAGAACAGTTAGGGCCTGTTCACATAGGAGTCCGTTGCGTTGCGTTAAGGAAAAGATGACGTTAAGACGAAAATAAACCAATCATATGCCTCCAAACGATTAGCAATGAAATTTTTAACGCCTATGATTGGTTTATTTTCGTCTCAACGTCTTTTCTTTAACGCAACACACCGGACTCCTATGGGAACAGGCCCTTATGGTGTACACAATTAGAATTTTATCCAGAATTGGCAAAAGTAGAATTAGAAACACTTTTGATTTGCCACCACTTACCTTTGTGAAATGAGTTTTACATCACTTTTGCATATTAAAGCAAAAGCCAGAAATCGCTTAAAGGTATCTGATGATTTATGAGTGGCTCTTTCAAATAAAAGAGCCTTGTTTTTAAAGGATAATTATGAACAAACAATAACAACGTAGCCATAAAAAATTTAGATATTGTTTTATATGTAATAATATAGTATGTATTGCAAATGTGTTAATTTTTTATGCAGTAAATGTCTTTTTCTAAATAATAATAATAAAAAAAAAATACACTTTTCAAGGGAGTGCGACAGCTCATTTTTAGATACAAGGGGGTGTTGACTATTAAAAAGTTAAATTGAGTAATTTTGAGTATTAAAAGTCTAAATTGAGATGGCACCAGGGGTTGATGTTGGTTAGCCTATATAATTGCTATAACTATTTTCTTTTTTATTCATAGGGCAATTTTACATTAATGGGAAAGATATATGTTTTGTTATTTATAGATATGTTTCATATCAAACTGTTAGGTTTACCTAAATTTTGGATTTCATTCTTGCTTTTACTGGTAATTTTTTATTAATTATAAAAATTATTTTATAGGTTGTTATATTACATGAGATGCTTTCCAAAGCAGAAGTTAAAGCTAGACCATCTGTTTTGTGGTGCTATAAAGATAATCTGGGATTTTCTACGTATGTATAATCAATAATTATATAGAATTCAAACCATTTACCTTTTTAAAATTAAATTTCCTTTGAAAACTTCTTTCTCATAGTTTATATTTTATGTAATTGTTTTTTGATTTGGTATACATTGTTATTCCTATCAAGACTTGTAGGATTACTGTTGCTGCTAATGTTCCATTTATTGAAAATTTCTTTTTTATTATTTTTATTTTGTGTGAGTGTGTATACTGGTTACTATTCTGTGTCAAAGCTTATTAAATTTGGCAATAAATTTTTTTTTTTCATAAAATTCCTCTCAGCTCATAGAACTCTAACCTGAGAAAGAAAAAAAGATGTCTTTTGACATGCAGTAATTATGAATAGTGACTTCTATTTAATGTAGATATGAAGTCAAAACTGTAAAAAATTATTTGCCAGTTCTAAATTGTGCTAGCATTTCCTATTGTATGTTAATATACTCTATAATTAAATAATAATAGTAGTTTCAATTTTGTATTTTAGAAGAAATTTTGTAATACATTTTGAAATTTATAGGGATTCTTCATTTTAAAAACCAAAGGAAGTAAATGATTGTTGTTGATGTTTTGTATATATAGGGAAATGTATTTATAATCTACTGCAAACAATTAAAACTTGTATTGATATTTTAATAATTATAATTAATAATATCTATTCTTCTCAAGAACTTTTCTGTAGTAGTTTAAATTCATTTAATGGTAATTATTAGATTTAATATTAAAGCAAATAATAATCAAGAATTATGTTTCGTTTATATGATAACTGATCTTATTAAAATTTAGAAATTGTTAATCAAGACTTTGTAACACCAAATATCACTAATCATTTAATGATACTGTTTGCACTGTTGAACATAAACTTTTCTGAGATTAGATTTCACTTCCAGCTTTTAAATATATATATTTGTCTACAGTTACTTTAAGGAGTATCTTGTGAATCTTCTAGGTCATCAGAAAAATTAACTTATATTATGTTCTGTATTGTAATTATTTCTTTTGATATCCAAACTATCTCCTTTGCACCTCTTAAATATAATTTAACTTCTAGCATATATTTATGTATGTCACATAAATGTAAGTAAAAGAAAAAAAAAAGTTTTTAAATCTTTGTAAAAGTTAAAATTTTTTTTTATGAAACATTAAAATGTGTAAATTATTTTTTTGTTTTATTATAACTTTGAAAGTTTTGGAATATAATTATCATATGTTTTAAATGCGTTGTGTCGTATTCTATTTTTTATAGATAAAAAAGGAAGTAAATACAGTTATTCTTTAATTAGTGTTATACATTAATATTTTTCATTTGCATCTATCTCTATTAAAAATCTTAAATTTGTATTTTAAGAAACAAGAAAAAAAGGCAAAAGTTAAAGAAAGCCCAAAGTGTTGAAGGAAAACAACAGTTTGATGCAGAAGATCCACTGGAGTATTTCATTGCTTCAACAAATATTAGATATTGTTACTATCGGTAAAATTTTTTTTTTCCTTTTTATTTTTCTGAACTAAACACAGAGTTTAAATTAAATAGTTGTGTGTTTTAGGAATTGTGTTTTATTCATATTATAGTATAATTTTAGTAAAAGTTTTGTAAAAAATTTTTCCTCATTAGAGCTCTGCATGGTTACGATTATTTTAAAAATTAGATGCATATTTGATATCAGGCACAGTGTACTTATTATACTTGACTCATAGAAAATAATTCAAGTATAATAACTGCATTTTGTTATTTATTATAAATTTTGTTATTTTTGTATTCTAGAAATTATGAGTAATATATATATATATATATATATATATATATATATATATATATATATATATTATTTTTGTTATTTCATGTAGAAATTGTTTTAAACATATTTATACTATGTGTGAATAAGTTTTTAAAATTTGTGGTTTTTACTGAGGCATGTAAAATGTAAACACAAAAATTTTATACAGTGTGAGATTTACAGTCATCCCTTGAATAACATGGTACTTGCATTACATGGAAACTTGAATACTGCAGTAGTAAATCACGACAGCCCTTGAATACCACACTATTCAAATTACATGGAATCTCAAATAAACTGTGACAATCTTGAAAAAACTCTGATGAACTTGGGAAACTCTCTATTAACACAGTCAACAAAGTTTTCATGGTTTACCTCTAAAACAAAAGTTGCAATATAATTTCAACAATTTTTCTTAAAATTATAAGATATATGCATTAACATAATTTTTCTTATTATATATGAGGTACAATTATAGTTATTCTCATCATTATTATTTTTTCTGTTATTAATAAAACTAAAAATATTTATTGAAAGCTAATCTGTTTTTTTTTTTAAATTTTATAATTGTTTTCTTTAAAAGTAAAGTTTTGACTGTCCATTTTTATAGGATGTTTTAAAGTCTCAAATTGCACAATTTTGAATAATTCAAAACCATGTTATTCAAGGGCTGACTGTATAAAAATTTTTATGCAGTGATGCTGAAATTAATTGGTGGGAAGCATGCTGAATTTCCTATATTATTAGCAGTTAAATGTTGCTTGTGTTATTTTGGAAGATGGTTTAATAATATAATTGAAGGACTCCTTTCTTACTAGCTGAGTGTTAGGTTTTAGTGCAGAGGTACTCAACCTGTGGCCTGCGGGACGCATGCAGCCCGTCAAGCAAATATGTGCAGCCCAGAACACTTTAATTTTTATTTATTCATTACCAGAAACGTAATAAATAAAAACTGGCATTCTAAGTTTATTTATATATATTTTTTATTTTTATAAGTTTTATAATAACGTGAACATTCATCGCTCGCTGAGATCTAACTGAAACTGACGCCTGCGGCACTTAACTATAAACTCCATGGTCTTGGCTCTTGACCAACAAAAAGATTTTTACATCTAAATTTGCGCTTCTATCGGAAACACCACCGCCCTATGATGACATGTTTGGCATGTCTAAAGTTAAGTAATAAGATATTTATCTGTGGTAATAACGTTTATGCATGACATTTTTATGATTTTATTTTAAGTGCCTATTACGCGAAACGGATCAGCCTACTTTGCTGTTTTGAACGTCTTGTTTCGTTATAATTTAATACCCATAATGGCAGGAGTTTCTTCAAACGGCAAACGAAAATTGTCTGATGAAAAGAGAGTTTTTCAAGACAGTTGGGAAAAAGAATATTTCGTTGTTGAAAATAAAAATCATTTGGTCACATGCATGATCTGTCATGAGAATGTTATATTAAAAAATAAAACATTGTTCGTCATTATACTACGAAACACAAAGCATTTAATGACACTTTTCCTTGCGGCTCTTGGATAAGAAGTGAAAAGTTAACTTATGTCAATAAATCATTGCAACAAGAACAAAATATTCTATCAGTGGCGATTTCACAAGATTCCTCGGTGACAAAGTGTCGTATGAAATTTGTTACATACTTGGAAAATATATGAAACCATTTACTGACGCAGAGGTTGTGAAGGAATGCTTTCTTAGTGCTTCCAACGTATTATTTGATAAATTTAGCAATAAAAACCAAATAATAACTCAAATAAAAAACATGCAGCTTTCTGATTCTACCTGCGCTAGACTCATTGAAGATATTGCAACACACGTTTTCAATTGCATCTTAGGAGACTTGAAAAGCTGTAAATATTTTAGTTTGGCTTTCGATTCTAGCACCAATATTTCAGTGACATCGCAATGTTCCATTTTGTTAGATTCTGTACTGAACGAAATATTATTCACGAAGATTTTTTGAAATTTCTTCCTATGAAAAATCAAACTAGAGGCACGGACTGTCTCGATAATATTAGTACATTCCTGGAAGACAAGAAATTATTTTGTTTTTAGAGCAAAACAACAAAATTTACAGCGAATTTAATAATGATGGATGGTGGTGTCTTTTAGCTTTTCTATGCGACATCACAGAAAAATTTAGTGAGCTTAAAAATGATACTAATGAGCTTAAGAATGATACTAATCTGAAAGCTATTTTTAAAGAAAAGAGAGAGGAAAACGATTACATAGATTTTTGAAAATTAGTCCCTGAAAAATATAAAACTGTTCAAAATTGTGCCTTTCTGTTGCTCACCTTATTCGCATCAACGTATCTTTGTGAATCATCCTATTCTAAAATGAAATATGCGAAAAACGCATACAGGAATTGACTTACTGATTCTCACCTTGATGACGTATTGAGGCTAGCATGTAGCAATTAGAAACCCGATTTGTCTGATATAGTAAGAAAATGTCTTCAGTATCAATAGTTACAAGATAAAAAGAACTTTTTATATACCATGTTTTTAAATTTTCTGTTGAATCATATAAACTTGACAATTCTATGTATTAATAAATACCTTAAAAAATTTTTTTTGATGAATTATCCCATCAACTTGAAAGACAATGAAGTTAATTGGAAGTTAACTTGCGCTTAACTTTTCGTTCCTGTCCCAGCGATAGATGACTGCACCAGTCTACCAAACAAAATCAACTGAAAATGAATTCAAACTGCTTAAAGATGGCTAAAAGTATCAAAAGAATGCAATGGCATTGTGTTCTGAGCTATTCTAAAAGTTTCAGATGTCTAGCTAGTCAGAAAGTTAGCTAAAAATTGATTGCAAGATTTGTACGGGAGAAACCCACAAACAAACAAGAAAACGAGTTAATAGAAACATGTAAAAAATCACACTAATTTTTAAATAAACAATTGGAAGAAAGTTTAATTTTGAGTTTTATTTTTTTTGGAATAATGTATTTTGAAGTACACAAATATGATGAAAAAACCATATTGGAAAATACGCTGTTGTTTATATTTGAGCTAGTATTGACTGGTATGATGATAAATAAAATAAGTACTGTTATTCTGTTTTAATTGTAGAAAATATTTGTTTTATCAGGTGGTATGCATCCTTATCTTTAATCAAACGGAGTTCAACCAATAATGTTTTTCCCTATAAGGATTTTTTTCGTCATAGCACTATAACGTTGCAGCCCTTTCAATTTGGAAATTATGTGAATGCTACCCGAGGCAAAAAATGGTTGAGTACGGCTGTTTTAGTGTGAGCAAAATGGTGTATTTATGAGATGGGAGAAAAGTGTATTTCAGAATTTTCTTTAGTTACACCTATGAAAAATTGTTTTAAACAGAGGTTGAAAGATTATTTTTAAGGGGGTTGGGGAAGAGGAAATAAGGTTAGACTTAAGGTAAGTATGACGGAAATTAGTTGTGCTTTTCAAGTATAGAGGGTGTTAGTCGTCCATGTTTTGATGTATTTTCAGTATTGTTTTGTCATGTAATTTTCTATCAGTGTTCAGTATTACCTTTGTTAGAACCATCGAGCGTGAACGTCTGTTTAATGGACGATTGGATAATGAATAAATATTAACCAAGATGTATGATGGCCTATTTTTTTTTTTTTTTTTGGCCAACCTTTTTGCTTTTGTAAGTGCATATCAGGTCAACAGGAAGTTTCTATTTTAGTTCTGATTCTGTATAGTTGTTTTATGAGTATAGAAAAGTACTTAAAATATGAAAGCTAAGTACGTTATGTCATAACATTCATGTGTTATCCTATAACATTTAGATTTTATTACTAATTGGAATTTTTATAAAACTGAGATAAATTTTAGATTAATAAATTTTATGTTTATTTTGAAGCCCTATTGTACTCTTAAAATATTTTTTAAGTGTGATTCATGAATATCTGGTCTGATTAGATAATATGAATAACATTTTGATTTGATATCACATAACTCTTTTGTGCTAACAGATGAAGCATAGAATGTGGTTTAAATTTAAATTGTTCTATAAAGTAATATAAATTCAAATCCTGTTTATTATTTTTTTTCTAGAGAAACACACTCAATTTTGGGTCAGACTTTTGGCATGGCAATTCTACAAGATTTTGAAGCTCTTACTCCTAACTTACTTGCCCGCACAGTTGAAACTGTTTCAGGAGGTGGTATGATAATAATCCTTCTGCAGACCCTCAAATCTTTAAAACAGCTGTATACTATGGCTATGGTATTATAACAATTTCTTTTTTACTCTAACCATATATCTGCTTTCAAATACAGTCGATTCCGGTCAATCGGACCACATCGGGATGTGATCATTTTGGTTCTAATATCTGGTTGGCCCAATTACATGAACATTCTTGTTATATTTAGGTGAATATTAAGCTTATGCAATAGGATTTGTTTTGGTTCTTTAGGATTTGGTCCGATTAACTGGTGCTCCAATTAACTGGATTCGACTGTAATATGCATGTGAGATGTGTATGTTTGCTTGTGATATTAGATTGCTTGATACCTCTTCTCTTACTGATGTTGATTGCAAATTTAAAATTTTTAATTTTCGTGATGTTCTTGTTTATTTATTAATGAAAAAAATATTTATTGAATCTAAAGTTCAAATATTTTTTCTATGGCCCTTTGTTTTTTGTTATTGGGTCAATGCAAATTATATTCAGCTAGTTTGTAAAATAATTTAGGATACTCTAATATATAGCCTTTGGTAAATTTTAATTGAAATAAGTTACTACTAAAGATAAGAAATTGAATACAAGAAAAAAAATGATGTGTTGTATAACGAATGAAACCGCAGGAACGGTGAAGGGGATTTGTTTTTAAGTATTTTTTGATAATTTGACATGTAATATAATTAAAGATATGTAAATTTTGCATAAAAAATATCGAAATTTCGCACAATATATATATATATATATATAAGAAATAGATGATAGAAAACCAGTAATAGCCCTAAAGCTACTTGCAGCCAGGAACAAATAACATGAAAAAAAAGTATGAAAGAGGTTTTAGACAGCATTATATATACATATAAAATTTTGTATTTATTTGCAAGAAATATATATATATATAAATTCAAAAATTTCGTGTTTATTAAAGAAAGTCACAATTTTACTTACTTTTATAGGTAAGTATCTAAATTTTTAGTTAAAAGCTAACACTGTAGTAGTCTCCACATTATGCTCCTTAAGTCTTTGCCTTCTGTCATTAATTACTATGTTGTACATACTAAAATATCTCAGCATCTACTCTGTTAATGGGACTATAGAAGCTTTGTATAGCTGCCTTTGCAAAGTTTAGATAACAGCATTTCATTACAATTAAACTCTGTATAACACCAACAGAAGTCTCTTGGTTGACTACTTAAGTAGCTGAAATACCCTTGACTTTTGCACTCAAGAGACGTTCTTAAATCTACTAAATTGCTCCACAATACTTGATGGTTGATTTTTACAGTTAGATTTTTATGTTTGTCTCTGGTACGGACAAACTGTCCAGGTGAAATTCGGAGCAAATCCGAAGGAGAGTGAGATTTCTCAGTTAAAGAGCTTGGATGGTCTTAGTTAAGCAATTATGTTAATAAATCATTACGATTATTACCTAATTTTGCTTATAAAGCCGTTTATCATCAAGTTTTCATCGAAAAGTAGTTAAAGAAATCATTTTTGCATTTTTTTTTGCTCATATTGTCACATTTCGCATTTATTCGCATCTATTTCATAAATACAAAAATTACGCATTCCAAAATGTAATATGTATTTTATTCATAATAGAGAGCAGGTCTGTAGGTATATTTTCTGTGTATAAGCAAATTCATATAAAATGAGATAGTAGAAGATAGTAGATGGTAAATTGCACAGTCATTTGAAAGTTCTTAGGGTCAGAGCTTACCATACCCCTGAGTAAATCCATTGAAAAATAGAGGTAATCTCAGAGCCTTTTTTTCATCAACTTCTTCTAACCCCTTCCAAAACAGGAATCCATATTGCTGTACATGTCTTTTACAAACCTCTTTCCCCACTCATGCATGGGTATTGTCTCATTTACTAATAGAAGTACCGATATTCCTCGACTTACGACCGAGATATTGATCGTAAGTTGAGTTTGAAACAAAATTTTTTTGTATATGTACATACATATATTTTTTACTTTCATACAGACATATGTAATTTAAATTACATTGTATTTAGAAGACATAAAGTATTCTTTGTCATCACTACTTATTATGTTAGTATAATCCATTGGTTCAGAATTTGCGACAGAAGATATGTTGAAAGTTCTTTCAACAAAGTTATCCAAGGTAGTCTGAACAGTTTGCATCTTCTTTTCTTTGTATATTGTCTGGTAGCAAGCCAGATTTTCCTGAATATGACGATTTACATTTGTGAATCTTTCTTCATTTGGATCCATTGCTTCTAATTGTTATAGTCCTTTATTAATATAATGAAAAGCTGAAGCCATTTCTGAAGCCAATGAAGGTTTGTTTGATTTATCGTGTGAAAAACTATTGCATCATATGTTTTTATACTTGCATCATAAATTTTTGCACTCTTGCAGAATATTGCATCATATTGTTTAATAATTATGTAATACATATAGGTATGTACTGTACATTTGAGGTATAGTATTTTTGAGATTTTTTTTTTTCTAAATTTAAAAATTTCGATCGCAAGTCCGAGTGGTCGTATGTTAAGGAATACCTGTAGTTCAGTTCTAATTTCAAAGTGTTGTTATTAAGTTGTCTTACATGAATATTCTTCATGTTATTTTTTTACATTCATGAAGGATAAATAGTTGGTTAATCTAATACATAAACAAGAACTTTTTTTTTCTCTCTAGGGTTAGCCAGTTTAAATCAGAGCAATTTAAACTGATTTTAATGAATTGTTTTATTGATCAGTTTTAACTGATTTTAATGAAATTTTTTTATTTAAATCACTTTTTAAAAAAAATAATCTCTTTTAAAAATTAATAATATTTTATTGAAAACATATAAGAATAATTTTAAATAATTACAAGTTTACCTCAACTTTCTTTTCTGGTAAATATCTAAGTAAGTCTTTTCTCTGTGTCTGAATCTAAATCTGAAACTCTACAAATTTGTGATTTTGCATGTTATAAGGAGAATTGTTTATAACATTTTCTTTTAACTACTGCTGCAATGGTACACTGAGTGCTTTGCTGTAAGAGTGCTGAGTGCATTGCAGTAAAAGCAGTTCTATAGATTGATAGCTAGAAATTTTTAGAATGATATTTGTACAGCAATGTTAGATACCTGTATAACAACTTTATTGACTCATTTGTTGAACATAGTAAGGTATTGCCAATTAAATTTTAATGAAGGATTATGTTCCTCCATAACAGTCCTTCGGAAAGCAAAATTTCAGATGCTAAAACTGTCTATCCATCCGTCCTTGCAAGTTATAATTTTGACAGTTTGCCGAACCCAGTCTGTATTGCTTCGGCAAGCAGTAAGCAATTAAACAGAAAAGTACCAAAATGCGTTAAAATTTTTACATATATATGTATATATATACATATGTACATATATATATACATATACAGTTGGCTCTCTGTTTAACGACAATCTCTATTTAAAGATGGTATTTCCCAGTCCCGGCCCCTCCGACGTTATGGGAAATGTTATTTTTTCACAAATTCTGTTTAAGGGCAATCTCTACTTAAGGACGATTTTTCACGGTCCCTTGAAAGTCGTTAAACAGAGAGCCAACTGTATATACATAACACATACATACATATACACATACAAAAGAGATAAGCAGCGATAAGTAATCCTACGTTAATAACCTTTGGTAGTTTCCTGAAATACCTGAAATTTTTTTTTTCTGTTATTGATGTAGTTTTCCTTCTCATTTAAAATAGTTTTTATATTTTTGAAAAATCTAATTGTGATAAAAGATTTCAATTTAAAAAAAAATCAATATTTCTGATTACAAAAAATTATTTTATTTCAACCTCATTTAACTAGTTAACAAAACAAAAATTTATAAGCAGCTTAAAATAAATGCTTAATAATGCTTTTTATTTACAGTCCATTTAGAGCAGTGGTTCTCACCTGGTGGTCTGCGGACCACAGGTAGTTCACGAGAGCCTCGGGAGTGGTCCAGCACCACATATAAAAAAGTTGCCAAATAAATGGGGATTTTGAAAGCAATGTTCCTTGAACTAGATAGCGGAATATATCCGATGACTATCAGGTGTTGAAATAAAACTTCTTAAAAGTTTAACATAATTATTTTATAATTAGAATATGATACTTTAGAATGTGAGTATGTTAATCCTGCATCCCTTTTGCTTGAGGGACATTCTATACCCTCCATACCTCCTGGAAGATTCACCCCCCCCCCCTCAAGTTGGTGTGTGTGTGTGTGGGGGGGGGATGTCCACACATGGTTCAATTTCTGGCTTAGTGGTTTGCAGAGTTATATGAGTTGGGAACCACTGATTTAGAGTTTTATATTTATAGAATTTGTGATTAGAAATGACCTGCACAAGTTTTTTTTTTAAAAACCTTTTTCTGAAATTTTTTAGTACTTAAATTTTATGTTACTAGTAATCAAATAATTTTGATAATTTTTGTTCTCATAGGATGTACATGCTCGCTACAGAACAGAGGCTTATCAAGACATAGTTTGTCGATTCAATGAACGTTTCATTTTGTCTCTTCCTACATGTAGTAATTGTCTGGTTGTGGATGACAAACTCACTATATTGCCAATTTCTTCCAATGCTTTAAACATCTATCCTCTGCCACCTAAAAGCATGGTCAGTATATACCTTTAGAGTATATTTATTTTGCTGAATTAATAAGTTTATCTTGTACTATTCAGCTCTGCACATTGTGTACTTGTCAGCTGGTTCTGGTATCTTTACTGAATATTTTCATGATCAGACCTGTCAACTTTCCGGATTTACCCCGGCAATGCCGGATTTTTAATGCATCTTCCGGGTTTCCGGAATGGACACTATTACTACCGGATTCCGAAACATAAAAAAAATAATGCTGGTTTTAACAATCCCTCACAGTAATGCAGTGTGTGAAATGATTTTTAGTTACATAACAAAAATATCTACTCAGTTCAGGTCATCTATGTCATGGGAAACCTTAGAAAATTCGCTAATATGCAAATCGAACCCATAAGGACACTGTTATGAAGAACAATTTGACAATGAATTTTTAAAAAGAGCAAAATCAGCTACAGTAAATGCTAAAAAAAATCCAGGATTTTCTGCAATTGATTAAAACAAACATTATAAAGAAATAGACATACTCAAAATATAGACTGCTGGGGTCCCTGCAAGTATAAATATGATGTACATTAAAATGTATGATTACAAATTTCAAATATATAACTTTTGTTTAATATTATAATTTCAAGATGAGCTGAACAGTATGAAAATATTTTTAACTACGCAATATTATTAAAGAGATCCTATAAACTATAAGTAAGTATACATTATAATTCTTTTATTATAACAGATTTTTACAACACTGTTTTATGTTATGTCGATTATTTTATGCACGGTAGAATATTGCAGAATTTTACTCTTACTGTTGGCATGTCTGCATGATGTAAATTGTAATAATGGTTTGTACAATTATATAAATGGAATGAAAATTTGTGACTATTTGTATATAAACGTTTTGAAAATGTGCTAGAGTTAGTGTGGTTGTACAGATGAAATTAAAACACATGTCAATGCATCATTATGTCTGTCTGTCATAAGAACAAGGTTTCTTTCATTAGTAACATTGTGAGATGATATGCAACTTGGATATTTTCTTAGCAGAGGTTACATAACTAAATGGAATGAAGGAGAAAAACAGCTTCTTCATTCCTTTCTGAACAGGATCATCTTTTAATGTTCATCTTGATGTACTCTGATATTTCTAATCTATATATATAAAACAGGTCCGTAACTGACTGACATACAACGCACAGACCAAACCACTGGACATAAAGTGCTGAAATTTTGCATGGCGATTCTTCTTATAGTGTAGGGGTGCACTAAGAAATATTTAAAAAAAATTCTTCTTAGATTTTTTAAAATTAAATTTTTAAGCTGTTTTAGTAACTTTTTTTAAGTTTGCATTTAAAATAATTATTTGAGGGTTATAAAATTTATATCACGAGAAAGATCATAAAAATTCCTTTAAAATGAAATATTATTCGAATATTTATCTACATTTTCTGATTTTTGGTGAATTTTTAAAGATTAATTTTTAGAATTTAATTTATTAATTGCTGATCACATGATTTCTTTTTCTGGTACTTTAAATAAATTTATCGTCACGTGCATAACAACTAAATAGACAAAAAATTTTTTTTCTTTTCTTGCTAATGCGGCAGACGATTAAACATTATAAAAAAAAATATTAAAATACAGTAAAAGATATGTTCCTCAAACTGCACTATATTAACTGTACTATATTCTTTAGTATGTCCTATTAGATTTAATTTCAATATTTTCTTCTACATTATTTTGTCTATAAAAATATCCGTTATGTTTTTTTTATAAATATATTTTTTCGTTTTTTTTACATCAATTGCATACATTGATCGTTGTATTTATTATAAATATATTTATACATATTTTTGGCATTAATTGCATACATTGACCGTTGTATTTAATTTGAATGTACTCCATAGCGAAGTGCGAGTTTTCAGCTAGTTATCTATATAAATAAAAGAAAAACTTTGTTAGTTGGGGAACAATTCCAGGTAGACCGTTTCCCGTATAGTATCCGTTATGAAATTCAGCCATGTTTGAAAATGTCGAAATGGATGTTTTTTTTCATGAAAGTACATAAATGTTACATACTTGGAAAGAGCTCTAAAAACTGATAATTTTTTCTGTGTACACTTATTCTGTTACTTTAATAGTTTTAGAGATATATCAATTCTAAATGCATACTCCACTGAACAAAATGTAACCGCTATGTTTTACGATGTAAACACAGCGGGATTCTCACTAAAAAAATGAATCACTGAAAAGAAATGTTTCATCGTATGTCTAATTTTTAATTATTTTTTTATTTTTCATACTTTTAATTTAAACCTTTTAATCATAAATAGATCATTTAAAGATGTAATGATATTTTGGCAATTAAAAGTGAAATTTTTTAAAAATTCAAGTGAACTGTGAGTCGAGTGTCAAGTGATTTGATAGCTGGGCGAAGCCCGGCTAGTTCATAATAAATAATGCACAGATGCTCACAAAAGCCAGAAAATCCTATGGTCCAAAAAGGATCCTGTTTATTCAAGAAAAATACTTCAAAAGTTTTAAACAGCATTTATTTTATTTTAAATACTAAAAACTTGGTAAATTTTGTTTTTTTTCCCTTTTAGTCAAATCCTGTTTTCCTTTATTTGCAACCTTTGCTGGCAATCTATTGGATTCCCCATTTTTAAAATTTTTTAACTTTTTTTTTTTTTCCCCCTGAGATGTTCAGATTATCCTCAAAAGAGGTAAATCAGCTCATGGATAGTTGGAAGTTTAGTTGCTTAACAGATAATTTGTGTTGCTCTGTTTTATTGAAATTCGGAAACCTCAAAATAGTAAGGTTTGTAGGCTACCATATTATTTTTTTATGCTAATTGCTTTATAGGAAATAAAGCTGCGAACCTTCAGTATAATTTTCTACCATATGTTTACACTGATAATCTCATTGTAACCATGTGCTTTGACATCAAACATATCAATTATGTATAATTTTTTTAAATTGTGAATGTATATAATTTTTCATTAGCATTTCTGTAAGCCAATGGTTCTTAACCAGGGGTGCGAGATAAGGTTCTAAATTTTTAATGAAAATTTCTGCCCTAGCCGCTCATGAGAAACATGCCTTGTTCTCTTCTCCCCCACACAACAATTATACCCAACGTTAACCCTTAGACCGTTACGAACGCGCTCAGCACGTTCATTAGAGTCTTTCCCCCAGTGTTACGAACGTGCTGGACGCGTCCATCTGGATATTCCAATGTTTTGCATGTTACAAACGCGTTTAACACATTCTAAATTGATTTTTCATTCATTAATAGGTGACAGCACTTTAAAGGCATTCGAATACCATTTCTCCTGATAAGATGTAGATTTTTAGGTGATTATTTTTAGAATACATGCAGTATAAAATGGCAGGAATTTTGGGTTTTCGAAAGGAACTGACATTTCAAGTGATTCCGAGAGTGGTATTCAGATTTATTCTATGACAAAAGTGATGAAAAGACAATAGTGGACTAAGTGATGAATAGACTATATGGTTTAAAGACAGTGAAGTGGATTTATGCATATCACCTTGCTTTAAAATATGCCATACTATAAGAAATTTACAACCCAAAAAATCTGTACATTATATTATTATATATATGTATTCTTAAAAAATTTATGTTTCACTTATTTTGAACTATTTATTTTGATTTAAATAACTTAAATGTATAGAACTTGTGTTTTTTAACGTCCCTTCAAAACATGGATCCCCCAAAATGTGCTGCAAAAAAATAACCCAACGCTGGGGGAAGAGCGAGAAGGTGAAAACTCAATGGTCTAAGGGTTAAATTACACATCCACCAATTGAGTGAATCATTTGATGGATACTTTTCCATGGGAAATATAAGCAAAATTAATAGGTGGGTACTCAGTGGGAACATTTTCAAGGTGGTGCAAGAGCTTATTTTCAGATTCAAGGGGGTGTTGACTATTAAAAACGTTAAGAACCGCTGCTGTAAGCAATAATATGTTTGCTTATTTATTTATTATTATTTTTTTTTTCAAAAGATTTTGTTTCTTACTTTGTAACAAAACACTTAAGTATATGATATAAATTCCCTTTTGACTTTTCAAAACAAAATATTTACTGTATTGTATTTATTTCTAAAATGCTTCATTTTCTTTAGGATAGTGAAAAAACACCAGAAGAAGAAAAACTCTTGGGGCTAAAAGCAAGCGTAGACCCTAAGGAACCTATTAATGGCTTGGTGAAACTGTGTAAAACTTTTGATCAAGGTAAAGCTGTGTTGCAGTTCATTAATGCCTTATCAGAAAGCACCCTTCGAGCTACAGTTACTCTCACATCTGCCAGAGGTAGAGGCAAATCTGCAGCCTTAGGACTTGCAGTTGCTGCAGCAATTGCATTCAGATATACTAATATCATTATAGCTGCTCCACATCCTGAAAATGTGCAAACTCTCTTTCAGTTTCTGTCAAAGGGGTTAAATGAGTTGGGGTATGAGGTTAGTGTACTTCTTTTTTTAAAAATTCTTTATTGTTATCTATATATATAAAACAGTTCCGTAACTGACTGACTGATAGATAACGCACCAGACCAAACTGCTGGACCTAAAGGGCTGAAATTTTGTATGGCGATTCTTCTTATAGTGTAGGGGTGCACTAAGAGAGATTTTTGAAAAATTCTTAGATTTTGTAAAATTAAATTTTTAAGCTGTTATAGTAACTTTTTTTAAGTTTGCATTTAAAATAATAATTTTAGGGCTACAAAATTTATATCATGAGAAAGATCATAAAATTTCCTTTAAAATGAAATCTTTTTCGAATCTTTACCTCCATTTTCTGATTTTTGATGAATTTTTAAAGATTAATTTTTAGAATTTAATTTATTAAATGCTGATCACGTGGTTTCTTTTCTTTTTGTGATACTTTAAACTAATTTTTCGTCACATGCATAACAATGAAATAGACAAAAAAAAATTTTCTTGTTAATGCGGCAGACGATTGGACATTATCCAAAAAAATATTAAAGATTTGTTCCTCAAACTGCACTATATTAACTATATTATATTCCTTAGTATGTTCTGTTAGATTTAATTTGAATATTTTCTTCTACATTATTTTGTCTATAAAAATATCCCTTACGATTTTTTTATAATTTTTTTTTTTTTTTAATATCCCTTACGATTTTTTTATAAATGTATTTTTTTATATATCAATTGCATACATTGATCGTTGTTTTTTTTTTTTTTAATATATATATATATATATATATCTATATATATATATATATATATATATATTTTGGCATTAATTGCATACATTGACAGTTGTATTTAATTTGAATGTACTCCGTAGCGAAGTATGGGTTTTCAGCTAGTTGGTAATAAAGTGAAACCTTACTTATATGTTCAGGCAAAAAGGATGACCAGACTCCAAATAATACAGCCATTACTGATCCTGGTTATTATTTATTCATTACCCTATTGCCCATTAAATGGACACCATTCTCGGTGGTTCTAACAAAGACAATACTGAACACTGCTAGAAAATTACATAAGACAAAGCAATGTTGAAAATACATCAAAACATGGACAACTAACACCCTCTACTCTAGCAAAACTCAACTAAATTCTGTTGCACACGTTTCAAAGAATGTCCTGAAGAGCATAACTAGCTGCCAAATGAAAATTTCGAGAACCTGAAATATCATCATTTTGGTTCATGCTGTTTATGCAGTGGTGTGGCACTTTTTTTTAATCAATAAAAAAGTCATCTTTTTTTCTTAATTCTTCTATGTTTTCCATTTCAGCTTATCATCTTAAATTTTAGTACTTATTTATCTAGTTTATAATCAATGATTGTTTTGATAGAAATCGACTGATTATGAAGAAATCAGGTCTACTGAACCAGAATTCAATAAGGCTATCATTCAAGTCACTGTGAAGAAACATCACCAACAGACAGTAAGGTATTATGATCCATCACGTGGAATGAAATTAGGTCTTGTTGAACTTGCTGTCATTGATGAAGCAGCTGCTATACCCCTTCCATTTGTTCAAAAACTGCTAGGACCGTATCTTGTGTTCATGGCTTCTACTATTAATGGGTATGTTTTATGTTAAAGTATTTTCATTATTTTTTGTTGTGTTTGTGTATGCGGGTATAGGAGGAGAAAACTGTGTGATTTTATGTTGTTTAACATGCTTTTTATTAATTTTGTAAATGAAGTGTTTGTATAGAAGATTTGGACTGTCCTAGCCATTAAAAATATATTTGAACAATTTGTGAAAGACTCTTAAATATAATACTATCATATTAGTAAGGATCATCATATTTAAATATCTCCTTGTGGTATGTTAAAAGCCCTTTATTTTTGTTAGATGCTCCTTAAAAACTTCTCTTTAAATAAAATTTTCAGACTAAGAATTAAATTAAAAATTGCATGCTTCCTTTTTTTTTTTTTAATAATTAACATGTATTCTGAAAAGTTTCGGAAGATTACATATAGTCCTCATCATACATATTTACTGCAGTGTGTAACCAATCTCATTACTTTTATTTTGAATGAAAGTAAAAAATTGTGACCCCCCCCCCCCCCCTCCTGTGAAGCAGCTTATTAAACAAAATTAAATATCTGTTTGTAATAAGTCTAAACAGATTGAGTATTGCATATGTTTCAGAACCGCTTAACAAAGGTTGCAAATAATTTTCCCCCGAAAAATTCTGTTAACCCATAGATGTTATTAATAGTAATAGTTAAGCTGTTAAAACAGTAGCCCTTCATCAAACATATATCTGTACTTTAGAGTACTTTTAATGATTGTCTTGTGTTCACTCTTGCATTCTGAACTTCTCTTTAATGTTTTGGTTTTTTAATGAAATTTTCTTATTGTTCAAAATTCTAGGACAAAATATAGCTGAAAATTAGATCTGCAATAAATGAAGAAATTAATGCATTTTCATGATTTTTATAGTAATATTAAACCTTGTTTACTATAATCTAATTTAACCCCTTCCTTCTCACTCCCATCAAAATTAGGGGGTGAGGTTTCACCTTCTGTTTCTCATGCCCATGATATTTCTGGGTTGTAATGTTTAAAAGTAATGCACCAAAAAGATTAAAATAATTCTTTCCATTTACCCTAAAAATTTTTTATTTTACATACCAGATGGCAGCACCAGACTATTTATTATGCAATTGGGGATTTTTTTTTTTTTAACTAGATGTAGCAGATTAAAAAATAAATGGAATCCTCCAGAAAAAATAGGCACTTTTCTTACTGTTTTCTTGAAAATTATGTGATCGTTAAGGGATTGATTACTTAATGTAATTTGATACTGTTTGTTTTTTAAGTATTTAAAATTACTTCATGTTATTGAAGAATTTGGAAATTTAATGTTTAACACATAACCTAAAATGTTTGAGAAAGTCTGAGTGATAGAAATTACTAAAACTTTACCTTGGGTCCTTGATATGTCGAAAGTTATTAAAAACTCCTTCATTTTACTTTTTAAAATGTGTATGAACCTTAAAGTCCCTCTCAGAGCACAAAAATCTGCATAACACAGCACATAGGGACTTACATTTCATCTGTAGAAAGAAGAGGGAGAGTTGATCAGAATGGAATAGTTATCACGCATGAAGGCTTGCTCCTTTTTAATTGGTCAAGGCAGATGTTTTCCCTTTTAGTGCAGTATAGTTTCTGAAGCAATACTGTTGTGTTGCATCGATTTTTGTGTATATATAAATTAATTTGCTTCATTATATTTTGCTAAACCATATGTTTTCTAATATTAACTAAATGTATTTAATTATAATCTAGATATGAAGGAACTGGGCGATCTCTCTCCTTGAAACTCATAAGTCAGTTGCGGAAAGAAACTGCTAATAGAGATTCCTTGGATCAGAACTCTCAGAGGAACTTTGCAGGTAGGAATCTTTTATTTTATAAATAACAATTAAAAGCTGCTCAAAAAGCATTGTTTAGTATTTACCATATAAATACGTCACATATGACTGGTTTACTGTCAGATAATTTGTTTTGATGTTATATGAGACTCAATGTGGTATCAAAAAATGCTTTTACATTAATATACGAGGGCAAATCAGAAAGTCTTTGCCCCTAATTTTTATTAGCCAAAATAAGGTACGTACAGGTAATTATGAATACACGTACTAGTCTGTGTACTTTTAACTATTTTTCCACATAGTCCCAACACCGGTTTAGACATTTGTCCCATCGCAGCACTAAATTTTAGATGCCCCTGTTGTAGAATTTGACCGGCTGACTGTGGAACCACCGTTGGACTACTGTCTTGGCTTCATCATTGCATGTAAATTGCTGTTCTGCCAGGAACTTCTTCAGCGGACTGAAAACATGGAAATCACTAGGGGTGAGGTCCGGACTGTATGGTGGATGATGCAGACTCTCCCAGTGAAATGACCGGAGATTTTTGGTGGTTCTGATTGCCGCATGTGGTCTGCCTGAACACTCATTGTCATGCGTCTTCACGGCCATTTGCGGACTTACAACACCATCATCTTGCACTTCTCAAAGTGAGACACTTTTCCCCATACGTGGGCTGCATTTCCCTGTGGATTTCGATGGGCGTTCGTCTCTTGCTCCATAGAAAACAAATCACACTTCATTGCTCGTACGCTGTGGATGTGTGGAGCACAACTGCCATCTTCAGCAATGATAGCAGCACCGTGCCACTGAACTACTGGCAGATAAGGCCAGGCCAGTCTAAGAAAGGTCCACTGCTGGAATGGATATGTTGACTTCACATTTACAGCCGTAATTTGGCTTAAAAAAAAAGGGGGGCTGATACGTCCTTGTTTAAAAACATAATAGATTTAAAGAAAGAATACTTTTTTTTTTTTTTTAAATGTATAGAAAAATGCTATGTATATATAAACTTCCAAAAGTACTATTGGCTTATTCTTATAATAGTTAGTTATCTTCAAACTATTCACTTTTTAAAATAAAGTTGTAAAAACTTTTAATGCACATAGAATGCAACATTTTAAATGGAGACTACAAATCCCATATTTATGCTAATGTTAGTATTTAACATTATTTAAATTGTTTTTACGATGCACACATTAAAATTGTTTCATGGTTTGCAGAGAAGGTATGTTGCGAAATACTGATCTATACTGCTCTGATACTGTGTTGTTGCTGTTTAACTGTAACATCTTTTGATGCAGTCATTTTCAATGATATTGAAACTAAAGTACAATTTAAAGTATTGACATTTGTTAGTTAATAAATTTTTTTTTTCAAACATAGAGAGACTCATGAGAAATTTATTTCTATTATTTGAGTGAAGTTTATGCTATTTAGAAATGCAATTCTTCATCATGAGTCAGTTCATTTAATCAGTTCACAAACTTAAGATGGATTTTCAAATTTTCTGCATTAAATTATAATTTGACTTTTTTTGTATTTATTTTCATTGACCATCTAGGTCGAACTCTGCATGAAATATCATTAAATGAATCCATTCGATATCGTAATGGTGATCAAGTTGAAGACTGGCTTAATAGGTTGCTGTGCCTTAATGTTGCAGTGCCTGCACCAAAATTGACTGAATCTCCTACAGCATCTGACTGTAAATTATATCCTTTTGGAATCTGAATAGCATTTTAAGTAGCTATTCTCAATTTCTGTTTGGTAGCAATGTATTATTTTACTTTTGTTTTTATGTTTATGTTGAAAATGATTCCATTTGTACATTCATAGAAAATTAGCTGAATACCTGTGCTTCGCTACGGAGTACATTCAAATTAAATACAACGGTCAATGTATGCATTTAATGCCCCCTAAAAAACAAAAAATATATTTATAAAAAATTCTAATCGTTATTTTTATAGACAAAATAATGTAGAAGAAAATATTTAAATTAAATACAACCGTCAATGTATGCAATTAATTTTTATGTTTAATATCCATAAAACATACTAATTTGAATTCAATTCTTAAAAAACTTCCATCTCAATGAGTCTAGTGGTTAAATTTAATCTTTTACTGTATTTTAATATTTTTTTGTCATATTTATTTTGTTGTTATGCACGTGATGCAAAATTAGTTTAAAGTATCGCAAAAAGAAAAAAAACCCACATGATCAGCATTTAATAAATTAAATTCTAAACATTAATCTTTAAAAATTCACCAAAAATCAAAAAATGGAGATAAAGATTAAAAAAGATTTCATTTTAAAGGAATTTTTATGATCTTTCTCGTGATATAAATTTTATAACCCTCAGATTATTATTCTAAATGCAAACTTTAAAGAATGTTACAAAAACAGCTTAAAAATTTAATTTAAAAAAATCTAAGAAGAATTTTTCAAAAATCTTTCTTAGTGCACCCCTACACTATAAGAAGAATTGCAATGCAAAATTTTAACCCTTTGGGTCCAGCAGTTTGATTTGTGCATTATCTGTGAGTCAGTCAATTAGTCAGTTATGGAACTGTTTTATATATATAGATAGGTAAAACCAAGAGTTATTAAGAAAAGTAGAGAAATTAAAAAAAAAAAAAAAGCTGCTTTAGGAGATGCCTCTTCTACAAAGGAAAATTGTGTTAATTTTTTCCTTTACAGGTGTTCGATATGACTTCCTTTAGTCACTCGTATACTATTATTGCAACATACCATTTCTTGCCAAAGATGTTATAATGTTTCACTATTAACCGTTTGTAAAGCATCACAAATGTGTTGTTTGAGTTCGGGCAAAATTGTAGGCAAAGGTGGTATGAACACAAGATCTTTGACATATCCCCAAAGGAAGAAGTCATATGGGGGTAAATCCGGTGACCTAGGAGGGTAGCTGTATAGCCGATTGTTCGCAGTTCAGCCAATGATTTGGTCCTACTGACTAAAGGAAGTTATATCAAATACCTGTGAAAAAAATTTAAAATTTTTCCTTTACCATGACATATTAATTATAATTTTCTGTTTGTAATTATGGAAAATATTAAATTTTGTAATTGGATGATTCTGTCCTGATAACCTTGTATTATCCCGGAAAGTATTTTTTATTGGTTTTGTTTATTCATTTTTCTTTTCAGTACATACCAGTAATTTTTACCTTAACTTTTGCTTACATATTATATCAACAGAGATACTCTTTTCAGCTTCAATAAATTTGCTGAAAAGTTCCTTCGTAAAGTGGTTGCTATATTAGTCGCCTCTCACTATAAAAATTCACCAAATGATTTACTAGTTATGTCTGATGCACCTGCTCACCATATATTTTGCTTGTGTGCACCATCTTCCAAAAAATTGCCTGAAGTTTTGTGTGTTTTACAGGTAAGGCTCAAAAGTACTATAATTACTATAATAGAATTAAATGTGCCCTTTTCATATTATGCCCCTTAACCTCAGTCTGTTGAGTTTTCGCCTTTCTGTTCTTACCCCAGCGTTGGTTTTTTTTTTGGAAGGAATGTTCTAAAATGTTAATTTAGTATTGTTAAGTTACTTAGATCATAATGCGTGAAACAAAATTTTTAAGAATACATACATATATTTACGTAATATACAGATTATTTTGTTCAGAAATTTCTTACTGTATGGTATATTTTAAAGCAAGGTGATATGCATAAAGCCACTTCAGTCTTTACACCATATTCTTGTTTCTTTACATACTTTTTTTCCACTCGCTGATTTTCTGCACATATATCTTTACCTTGCATATATCTTTACCTCACACAATCTTTACCTTGATCGATTTTGATTTGCAGTTGCGGGTATGTACTCTGCAAAATGTCTTTCTGTGAGTCTAATAGGATCACCTTGTTTTGAAGGGCATCTACCCTAATTTGAAAACTTGAAACTACCTTTGTTTTATACTATATGTATTCTCAAAACGATGACTTAAAAAATCTACTTCTTATCGAGAGAAATTGTAGTTGCATTTAGTGCTGCCATCTATTGATGAAAAAAACAATCACTTAAGAATGTTGGAAACCCGTTTGTAATGTTCAAAATATTGAAAAATCCAGATAGACATGTACACCACATCCGTAATGTTGGGGGAAATACTCAGATGGACATGCTGAGTGCATTCGTAACAGTCTAAGGGTTAATTTATAATTTCCATTAATATACTAATTGGATCTGATTAACATTTTCTCTTGGTTAGAAAAGAGGATAATAGCTAGTTTATTATATTTGTGAGAATCTTTCGACATAATAGATTATTTATTCTTAGTGTAAAAATATTGTCCTCATCATTCTAAAGCTTCATGTTGTATATGTATTATAGTTTTAACATAAATTATTGTGCTTTAAGATTTGACTTTGGGATTTTAAATTTTTTCCATAACAATATTATCTTGAAAAAAAAATAGTAATGTACTGTAGTTTTGCTTTATATCCTTCGCTATGTATTTGAGCATAAATCATGAATTATAGTTTTAAAAAAATATTTCAGGTAGTCTCTTCTAACGAAACAACTGCGGGTTATTAACGTAGGATTACTTATTGTTGCTTACCTCTTTTTTTTTCCTTTCTTTTTTTAAATGCATTTTGGTACTTTTCTGTTTAATTGTTTGCTGCTACTGGGTTTGGCACGCTGCCAAAATTATAACTCGTGACGCCGGACAATTTTTTTTCTCTCTGCAGGACCGTTATTGAGAAATGTAATCCTACGTTAAAACTGTTAAAACTGTCAAATCACAACATTACTTAATATACTGACTAATGGATTATCTTCAGTTTGGTATTTAGTATTAAATAATTCCTTAGATAGGGTAATCGCCCCGGTGGTTCTCTGCCCTTCTGGTGCAGCAGACATGAGCAAACTACAATAACCGGCTTTCGTAATGGCTACCTCAGAACATTGACTTATACTGACAAAGAAAAAGTGTTTCCAACTTGTACCAAATGTTCCAAAGGCCAAGCCACTCCAGATCATATCCTTGTGTGCTCGGGACTTGAAAAGGAAGATCTTCTGGAGCAGCCATTGTTGGTCATTGACTTCTTGAGAGTGTACGGTTTATACCGACAAAGAAAAAGTGTTTCCAACTTGTACCAAATGTTCCAAAGGCCAAGCCACTCCGGATCATATCCTTGTGTGCTTGGGACTTGAAAAGCAAGATCTTCTGGAGCAGCCATTATTGGTCATTGACTTCTTGAGAGTGTGGTATCATGGACCTAATCTAGCTCCGCCTGGTGACAGGGATCAACAACAAATAATATCTTGATATTTTTTATGTTGTTTCTGATGCCCCCTGGTCGGAAGTATTCCATACCAGGTCAATATAGGTTAGAGGTTTGAGGAGTGCAGCTCTAGTTTAAAATGGCACCACAAGGGTCAGACCCCGATTTATCCAGGTGTCACCTCTTTTTTGACCGAGCACCCCCAGGAGCGATATCTGGGGGGATTGTACCCTCTCTGACCTCTTAGAGGGGCTTTCCAGTCTACGGATTTAATGGTGCTTGTCGAGATTCGATCTGAGCACTCTCAGTGCCGCAAGCTGACACACTACCACTAGGCTACCTTGGGCCCTTTACATGATTTGATTGGTATGAAATACTGACAGTTTTATAATTCTGTTTCATGCTTTCAAAAATGCAAATTTACAAATTATAAACTGCTTTGAAATAAATATTAAAAAAAAAAAAAACATTTGGCAATGGTTTTAACCCTCAAACGGTATGGTGGTTTGAGACAAAATAGTATGGTCGGTTCCGATCTGACCCGATGTTTTTTTTTTTTATGAGGTTTTTTGTAGAAATAAGCACACAATAAGCATTTTTTTGTATAATAACATTTATTGATAATATTTTACATGAAATAAAACCCTTTTTGTAGAAAAAATGAACAACAAATTGTAATTTTGCTAAACAAAGAAATTGTCTTTGGCATTTACATAGAATGTTGTATATATTAGGTCTAATATGTAATTTTGTCTACCTAGTTTTATAAGTTAGTGAAACCAACTTTCCTAGCAGAAAAATGTTAAAAATAATACATACTGACATTTTTGGCTTTAAAAATCTAAATAAAAAATAAAGAAATCTAAAATAAAAAAATTTTAATAATGACTATTAATCATGAATAATGGTTTTCAACAAAGACCCTTGTATTTACTTATTCCTGTATCTATACTCGGGGCAAGCCTAAGCTGAATACAGGCAAGATGCTAGAGCAGTATGATTCCACCATAGTTCATACTTTTTCCTATTAACAGAGTTGATAAAAGGTACATTTCAGTCATAAATCATTAAAATAATGATTTAACTGATAAATCGTAGACATATGTGGGCAACATAAATGAGGTGTTTCGTGTATTTAGTAAATAATGTGCAAAACAGCATGCGAGAGAGAATGTAACGTCATAGAATAATCTGACTATTCACAAGGCTTCGTTTCCTTGGCTGGTGCATCTGGCGTTCAGTGTGGATGTGGAATTTCGGTAACACCAGGTTTCCTCCGAAGAGAAGTTCCCGCAGAAAGTGTTAACACGGGGGGTAGCTGTTTTTTTTTTCTTCATCGAAATATTCCCCTAGTTAAATTGTGGAAAATTTTATAAAGTGTTGAAAAAATTAAATGCATGTGATTTTTCATTAGAAGAGGTCATTAGTGTAGTCATCATAACACTTTAAAAGGCAGGATCGGCTTTAAGCCGTTTTCACCTATTAGATTAGGAAAATTTAGAAAATGTCTAAAAGAAAATTGCTTTAACAGATGTAAAAATTATTCAGAATAACGACCAAACAAAGTGTATAAAACATGCAGATGTAAATCTCGATATGCTGGTTGAAGAAATGGAAGCATTAAAACATTCTTCCATCTTAATATCTCTGAAACCCATAAAAATTCTAAAATTCCTCGCTACGAATGACAGAGCTGCTGGCTTTCCAAATAGGGACTGGGAGCAGAAACTTTTCTAGATTAAAACTAATTAAAACATACCTGAGACCAACAATATCGCAGTAGAGACTAAACATTCTTGTAATACTTTCTATAGAGCATGAGGCTATTAAAATTTGATCAAATCATAAATGATTTTGCTGATAAAAAAATCTAGAAATATTTATATCTAGACATTTTTGTTCTGTAGATTAAATCTGGCTTAAATACTTTTTCCATAACTTAAGGTCTTATATAATCATTTTATGTTTAATCCCTCATTTATAGAACCAATCACTTATATCCCCCCCCCCCAAAAAAAAAAAAAATAAATAAATAAATAAAATAAACATAAATAAATAAAAAAAAATTTAAAAAAAAAATTCTGTGAAAAATAGGATATGTAAGAAATGCCTAACATAAATCCAAAAACTGAATTTGCCGAGACTCTGATAATAATCAACTCTGTACAATACATGCAATGAAAAAAAAAATCTGTAATTAAAAACCACACTTCAGTAGTGTCATTTTTATCATTTATTCGTGCTGTTATCGGTTTCCGAGAGCCCATTTGTTTTAAATTTGCATCATATATTAATATATCTGACCATACTTATTATTTTAAATGAAAACAAAATTACCAACAGATCGCGTCTCCTACAGGGAAAGTAAAAACTAACAATTGCAAAAACCCAAATACCCAAAAATCTGTATCTGTAATAATAAATTTTTTTATGATCCTGTATTCTTAAAAGTAAACATGAGACTCAAAATTCTATTGAGGATTTCTGAAACTCCCTCACATTACTTCAGGAAATAAGTAGATAGTATGTAACCCCCCCTCTCTCTCTTACCTTTTCACATATTTCAGAGAGCAAAAAAAATTAATTGGCAAAGTAATTTATAAGAATACGTGGTTTCTATGAGAGTTACATACTATTTGAAATCATAAAATGAACCAGAAACAATTTTTATAGGAATTAACACAATTCAAAAATTTATATTGGTGTACTTTAACATGAGAAAATTAGTTCAAACTGTGATGTGAAAACAAAACTCTGTCTCCCCTTTTGCTGGAAAGCAACCGATGGAAAATCTATGTTCAATAGGCGATAAAAGGCCAAATATGGCAATCCACATTTTTTGTAGCGGCAGCGAGATACTTGCTTTGCGGGTGTAAATTGTTCGCTGTAGTATATCTAGTATTGTCAGCTTAGGCTTGCCCCGAATGTAGTAGGTCTATCTGGTAGGGTTCCTTGTCAACTTGATCTCTTGCAATGAGAGGGAAGAGTATAGGAGGGGGAAGACTTATCTTTGGGTCAGATCCGACCCGCACCATACCGTTAGAGGGTTAATATATAAAACAAAGTTATGCGCAAATTTCTGAACATTTTCTAGCATGTAAATTTCTATGTTATTTTTTTCTTTCATATAATGATATTTTTAATTGAACTTTAATTAGGTGTGTTTTGAAGGCAAACTTTCAGAAGGTACAGTTAGAGAGGAACTTAAGAGAGGAAAACGTGGACATGGTGATCTTGTTCCATGGGTTATAACTCAAGAGGTACTTAATAAAATATTTAAAAATCACCCTATATGGTTTTTTATATGAGCATATTGTGATTATTATTATTGTTTCAGTATTCCGAAGAAAATTTTTTCTCATTGTCTGGTGCTCGAATAGTCCGAATTGCTACCCATCCGAAATATCAGAAGGTAAGTCTTTTGATGGCTATGCAGTTTTCAGTTTTTACAAGTATAAATATTCTTACTATATATGATTATGTATCTAATAAAAGTATTAAACAATTCCCCATCACTTGATATGTTGCTATATTTAAATTTTTAATATGCTTAAATTAAAATTTGTGTTTTCACTTCATAAATTTGCACTTTTAATTCAGAATACCAATATGGTACAGAATTATATGTAGACTAGCTGAATACCCGTGCTTTGCTACAGAGTACATTCAAATTAAATACAACGGTCAATGTATGCAGTTAATGCCAAATAAAAATATAAATAAAATATATCTATAATAAATACAACGGTCAATGTATGTAATTAATGCAAAAAAAAATATTATAAAAAATCATAATGTATATTTTTATAGACAAAATAATGTAGAAGAAAATATTGAAATTAAATCTAATAGAGCATACTAAAAAATATAGTACAGTTTGAGAAACATTTCTTTTACTGTATTTTAATATTATTTTGGATAATGTACAGTCGTCTGCCGCATTAGAAAGGAAAAGAAATTTTTGTCAATTTATTTCATTGTTATGCCGTGACGCAAAATTAATTTAAAGTATCACAAAAAGAAAAGAAACCACATGATCAGCATTTAATAAATTAAATTCTAAACATTAATCTTTAAAAATTCACCAAAATTCAGAAAATGGAGGTAATGATTCGAAAAAGATTTCATTTTAAAGGAATTTTTATGATCTTTCTCGTGATATAAATTTTATAACCCTCAGATTATTATTTTAAATGCAAACTTTAAAGAATATTACAAAAACATCTTAAAAATTTAATTTTAAAAAAATCTAAGAATAATTTTTCAACAATCTTTCTTAGTGCACCTCTACACTATAAGAAGAATCACCATGCAAAATTTTAACCCTTTAGGTCCAGCGGTTTGGTCTGTGCGTTATCTGTCAATCAGTCAGTTAGTTACAGAACTGTTTTATATATATAGATGTGCACAAAATAAAATGTAAAATAACCTGTTTGGCCACTATGAAATTTTTTATTTTCTTCTTGGTTTTATCCGTTTACCTTTATACTAGTGGATATTTTATTAGTATGCTCAAGATGGTAGTAACTGAAAACAAGCATCTCATAAAAGTAATAGTTTGCATTAAAAAATTATATGACTGCTGTACTCTATACCGCTGTATTGTAGATAATCCCTGATTTTCCTTGTTTTTTGAAGACTTAAGAAAATTATCTTTTGCAGGTTAAATTAGTACTACAAACTCAATTGAATTGTTACTATGCATACATGTTGTTTATTGCATATTGTTATCAGAAAATTCTTAACCAAAGTTGGTAAATTATGTGTTTTATTTAAATTTTAATTGATGAAAATCATGAATGAACAGTCCATTTATTAATTTTAGAAAAACCAATTTAAAATACAGAATATTTAGAATACAGTCATTAGATATACATATATGTGATCAATTGAATTTCAGTTTGAGCAAAGCTGATGAAGGTTTAGTAAAATCCAGGGAAAATTAGATATTATAATTAAACTTTTTGAAAGTCTTTAAAAATATGAGGCAATAAATAATTTTTGTGTTTCCTTCATCCAATATTGAGTTATTATAATGGAGACACAAATAAATAAAGTTAACCTAACTGTGTACGGCAATATTTTAAATTATGTTGATGTTATATGCAGTGGAATCTCGATCTATCGTTTTTCAAGGGACCGGCTGAACTAAAAAAATATGTGGGAAAACAACAGATGCGGTAACATAACAAAGCAATATGATTGTCAGGACTGGATGAAATAAATGACGCATACGAGAAAAGATGATTCGGGAAACAATTGTTCGAGATTCCACTGTGTATAGTATCAAAGGAAAGTTATTTTTTGCTGTTTCATTGAAAAACATAAGAAAAATGATAATTCAGTAGGCATAGGAGAAACTAGAATAATTAATCATCTTTTGCAATAACATCACCTTAAAGCCATCAACTTGGGAGGCGAGGACTATTGCCAGGGTAGGCGCCAAAACTTTTTAATAAAAAATCAATGTTCATACCATAATATTTATAAATAAACACATTAACCATAATATCTATAAATAGACAAATTTGAGTTGACAACCACGAAAACGAAAATTTGAGAGAACTGTCGTGCGATAGCTCACTAAAACAACTGTTTCAAAATTAAATCATAATTCAATTTTGAATGAATCTTAGTGGAGAGTATGAATCTTTGTATTGCAAAGCAATGCAAGAGCTTCTACCATTTGTAACGTCTTATTTATGCGAAACGGGCTTTTCGGCAGTGGCTGCGATGAAAACCAAATATCGAACCAGGTTAATAGTCGAAAAAGAAGGAGCAGCACTCTTCACATTTACCCCAAGATTTGATAAATTTTGTGCCCATAAACAATATCAACCCTTGCATTAAATTTTGATGTGGTAGATGTAGTTTAATTAGTAATTTAATATAAAAATAAATATGCATGTTCGTATTGTTATAGCAAAATCTTATTATTATTCTGTTAATTATAGTTTTCATTTTTTGTAATAAAGTTATTATTATTTAAAGTGTCTATATTATTATATCTATTAAAAGATAGGGATGTGAGGGGAAAAAAATTTTGGGGGGAGGCGTAGTGACATAAAGGTTGGAAACCGCTGTCTTAAAGTTTTAAGGACATTAATTTATTTTAAGATATTTTTTAACTCCATATAGAGGAAAACGTATAAAATTTAGGGAAATAATATAGAAGAAACCCAGCAACTGTTACATAGAAATGTTGTGGTATGTTTATATATGCAGAATTCTTGTGGAAATTTGATTTAAAATTTTAAAAAATATGTGTGTATCAGTTACATAACCTTTTATATAAAATTTGATTTCTTGGTTTTATGTTTTTATAAGTTAGGTGTAATCTGCACAACCGAAGCTTTCAAAAATTGTTTCAAAGTTCTTTAACTATAAACATGTGAATCTAACTAATATTTTTTGTATGTGTGTGCTGTTACCATACTATAAAAATTATTTAACCTAGAAATTTTTAATTGTCTATTCCTATTATTTTTTTTAACAATTATTTTCTGTTTAAAGAAAGGGTATGGCTCACATGCAATTAAGTTACTGCAAGAGTTTTACGAGGGAAAATTCATTACTGACAGAACAGATGCTATAAATATGGTTCCAATGGTAGTAGAAGATGACGACTCTGAACCAATAACAAGTCTGTTAGAAGAAAGACTAGAACCAAGATCTGCTTTGCCACCTTTACTGTATGAACTTGACCAGGTTAAGCCTGAAATCTTAGATTACCTTTCAGTATCATACGGAGTAACACTAGATTTGTTGAGGTAAATATTATATGTCATATATAATTTATTATGTTTTTATTTCTACATATACAAATTAATAGTGCAGGTAAATTTCTTGAGTAGCATAATTAATTAATCATTAATTTTTTGAAAAAAAATAAGCATCTTTCAAGAAAACATAACTACTGATCTATTTGTTCTGATAACCTTGTGAATTTGTATTGAAATTGAAAATAGATAATATATATTAATTGTTTACTAAGTGTAAGTTTTAAGTTTATTAACTATCTTGATTTTACTGTGCCTCTTTACAAAAAGCTTTTAAATTTGTCATAATTAATGTACTAAAAACTTTTTATAGATTCTGGAAAAAAGCTGGTTTTTGTCCTGCATATTTGGCACATTCTCCTGTAAGTAATGAAAGTAATTTTTTTTTTTTTTATCTTTACCCTTTTTCCATTTATCATATATATATCCTAAAATATAAGCCCTTTAGATTATTTAGTGAAAATTTGCATATTTTTACTATATTTTTTATCCTTTTGAAGATTGGTCAGAAATGTTGTTTATGCAAAGTGTTCTGATATCACTCATACTTAATAATAAAATTTAAATTTTGAAAAAAGTTTTACTCTAGAGTTTGAAATTATATTCATCTCAGGGAAAGGGTAATGATTTATTTTGCTATCAACTGTAAAATTAGGGTCCCATGTATAAAATTCATTGTGTGCTTAATTTAATCTTAAGGCATCCACAAGTGTTGTCACACTTATAGCAACAACATAATACTGCTATATGAACTTGTTTGAATTTACAGCTTGGTTATCAAAACTTATTCAATACTTAATATCAGTTTATTGTTTTTAAAAAAATTCTTGTATGTTTTTTCAATTTAAATAACAAATGACTGTAAGATTAATTACTAATTTTCTGTAGAAGTGGCTGTATAAACATACTCATATATTTAAACTAAACTTTTCAAATCCTTTATGTGTTGAAATCTGTAATCTACTTTTAATAATTTTTTCTATGATGCTCATAAATAGCTAAAAGTGTACGAACAATTCCAGCTATCATTGCCTTATGATGTGATGAAAATATGATGCATTTTCCTGTGGACCGAAAGTTGTGCATAATAAATTTTAAAAAAATCTAATGCCATTATAGAAATATCACAGTGTATTTTTTTCAACCATTTTGATAGTAGGATTGATGTTTTGTAAGCTGTATAGTTGAATTGTTAACACTAATTTGTTTCTTAATATTTGAATTTTAGAGTCAGATAACTGGGGATCATACTTGCATAATGCTGAAGCAACTAAGTGGTCTCACCACATCGTCAACCTGGTTAGTTAGATTTTGGCAGGACTTTTGTCACAGCATGATTCATAGTCTTCCTATAAATCAGTTATCACCTGAAGTGTCCTTAGAGCTTGTCTCGCACTCATCTATGCCAACTTTGGATAGAGGTATGTTATCACTTTCATCCCACCCCCTTGTTTTAGTTAAATAATACACAAGTTCATATGCTTTATCATTTAAGAAAAAAATTTCAGGTAGTCTCTTCTAATGAAACTACTACAGGTTATTCACATAAGATTACTTATCATAAGATTGCTTACCTCTTTTGTATGTGTATATGCATGTATGTGTTATATATATATATATATATGGGCACGGTGACCCTGTTGACAAGAGCAGCGGGCCAGTGATCTGAATGTCCCTGGTTCAGTGCTTGTCGCTGCAAATCCACCGTCGTGTTCACTAATGGTGGCCGGGGCATGTAAAATAGGTCGTGGCTGCAATGTCCTCCAAGTTCTCATTTTTACCTCTGGAGGTGCAAGGTCAAGTGCTCCGGTCTTGTCACTTGACCCAGTTCAAAATTACGGGTCTAGTCATTTAGCCAAGTCGGACTCCGACCCTTGTGGTGCTAATTCAAAACAGGAGCCGTCCCTTTCTGCCCAATAGCCTATTAGGACCTGGTGAATGGAACCTCCAATCAGAGGTCATTAACAACAACATATATGTAGTCAAAATTTTGATGCATTTTGGTACTTTTCTGTTTAACTGTTTACTGCTTGCCCAAGCGATACAGACTGGGTTTGGCACGCTGCTAAAATTACAACTTGCAATGCAGGAAATCTGAAATTTTGCTTTCTAGAGGACCATTTTGGAGGAATGTAATCCTATGTTAAAAAGCTTGAAACCGCTGTAAATTTGAAAGGGCAATAACTGCAAATGGAACACTTCATGAGGCATTTTAAGCATTAGATGTAATTGTTTCTTGGGGTAAATATGAAATGTTAAGAATAATCTCTTATAAGGTGTAGGTCAAGAACGAACACCCCTAACCCCTTTCATGTTACAAGCATGAGTATGAGAGGGACACAAAATTTATGTATAAGTAAGCATCTTTTAAGGGGACAAGAACAAAACATAATTAACAAACACAGCTTGTTCATTCATAAATTTTGCCTACCATTCCCTGTTTAGTACAGTTGATTTCGGTCAATTGGACCAGCTGCTTATTTGGACCGAATCCCGTCTTATAACATACGGCATGTTCGTTTAATTGGACCAGCCGGTTATTAGGACCAAAATGATTGCGTCCCAATGTGGTCCGATTAACTGGAATCAACTGTAGTTAATATGACTATGTTGTACACACATGTTTGCAACATTGAGGAAGTGTCCCTTCTTGACCTTTCAGCATTGTCTTGCTTAAAAGAGATTATTCTACTACATTTAATTTTTTGTTAAACAGCCACTAACTATTCTCACAAAGATTGATGAAGGTTTACACCCGTTGGGTTTGAAATTAGTAGTAGGCTGATAAGCTTTATCTTCAACTTGTTTGTTCTCAACAAGCTCCTTGTGGGTTTTAATGCATCTGTAGTGTTTAAAATTCACCTTCACTTGTGCATAAATGTGTATTTGTTCCAAAGTAGTAATCATTGGTAAAAGCTTGATTTTCTTTCTCATATATTGGTAGCATAAATTTTGTAAAAGATATAAATACAATGATAAATTATTTTTAAAAAAATGTTATAATTCAGTTTGAGATATTTGGTAGGTTCCATGACCAATTATATGCAAAATGCCGCCCCCCCCCCCCCCAAAAAAAAAAGAAAAAAAATTAAATTTTTTAAAAAAATTTTAAAAATAATAATAAAAATAAAAATGGACATCTCTGGTGTGTTCTAACAGCACCATTGTTGGACCTAGGTTTTGCTCATAAGAGTTATTCAGCAAGCCTTGGCAACTGGGAAACTCTAGATTGAATGCATGTCCATATGTAGAGAAACTGTAATTTTGACTGACTGAATTTCCTATGTTTTCAAAACTAACCCACAATTGAAGTAGTTGAACAACTCCACAAACAGTGGGAAAGATTATAGATATCACCTTACTAAGAGATGCCTGAAAGAGAAGAAGCTACTAAATCTAAAAATGTGTATGTCCTGTTTTAGTACCTGTATTTGGGCCTAGATTTCATTCTTCAGAGTTTGCATATGTTAGGAAAGCTAAACATTGTAAGGGGAATCCAAATTAGACCTAAAGGTCATAGAAAAACATTATTGTCCTTGAAAACCCGGAATAGTTTTTACTATGGAGAAAATAAATATATATATATTTTTTTCTCCTATGTCAGGGGATAGCCCAATGACCATAATTCCTCACGGGCAGCCCAGTAGAAGTGAGCTCTATTGTAAAAATTTGCAACTGAAAAGTCCTTGTCTTGAAGAGAAAAACACATTAAAAGGTGGTTGAATATTATAAGTTCCTCATAAGAGCAAAGGGAGCATTCAGAAGATGCAACGGCGATGTGATGTAGGTGTTGGTCTTGTCTGGAAATATAGGTAGTGTAATACAAGTTTGAAAAATGTTATTAAGATTCAACTACAAAATAAGTTTGGAGACAACTGCCCTGGCGTAATAAGTAGGTGAGCTATGTAGCTCTAGGTGGTTTTTAGAACTTTTACTATACTTTTACAAAACTGAACAAAAAGCATATGTAAGGAAAAAGAAAAAACAACTTTGTCATCAATAATGCACAAGTCTTGAAGTTTACATAATCTTTAGCTTACGGGGCCCATTTTTCCGATTCCCTCTTTAGGACGGGAAATTTCATACCCCCTTTGTAAGAATGGCCATAAAGGGGGTTATATATAGGTAAGAAATTATTATTTTTAATAACTCTTCCTTCAGTTTGAGTATGACCCCCGACGAATCACAATTAGGAGTTTGTAGGGGAACCAGTTTCTCATGGAATGACCTGCTGGACATGTGTTTGCTGTCCCGGGTTGGCAAGAATACTAGGGAGATGAGCATTTTTCAGATTTGCTCTGTACTTTTCTGTGTGTGGTTGTGACACGTGTTGTTCACTAAGCTAGAATGTTTGTCTCGAAATTAATGGAATTAATAAACTTAATTTAAAAATGAGTTGATTTCTGTCTTGAATCCAAATCATGACATATATACAGACCTGCCAATTTTCCGGATTTACCTCGACAATGCCGGATTTTTAATGCATCTTCCAGGTTTCCGGAATGGACACTATTATTACTGGATTTTTAATTACATAACAGAAATATCTACTCAGTTCAGGTCATCTATGTCAAGGGAAACCTTAAAAAATTTGCTAATATGCAAATTGAACTCACAAGGACACTGTTATGAAGAATGAATTGACAATGAATTTTTAAAAAGAGCTACAGTAAATGCTAAAAAATTCAAAGATTTTCTGCAATTAATTAAAACAAACATTATAAAGAAATAGAAGTACTCAAAATATAGACTACTGGGGTCCCTGCTAGTATAAATATGATGTACATTAAAATGTATGATTACAAATTTCAAATATATAACTTTTGTTTAACATTATAATTTCAAGATGTGCTGAACAGTAAGGAAATATTTTGAACTATGTAATATTATTAAAGAGATCCTATAAACTATAAGTAAGTATACCTTACAATTCTTTTCTGATTTTTTACTAATCTGTTTTGTGTTATGTCTTTATGTCGATTATTTTATGCACGGTAGAATATTGCAGGATTTTGCTTTTACTGAGGTTGGCAGGTCTGTGTATATATATATATATATACACACACACACACACATATATATATATATATATATATACAGTGGAATCTTGATCGATCGTTTTTCTTTATGTGTCGTTCATTTTATCCAGTCCCAATGATCATATTGCTTTGTTATGTGTCCGCATCTATCATTTTTCCACATTTATCGTTCATTTCAATCGATCCCTTGAAAAACGATAGATCGAGATCCCACTGTGTATATATATATATATATATATTCTTGGGTCCATAATCTTGGGATACATACTGTCCCACCCGGCAAGGGAAAGGTTAACTAAACTGCATTATACTGATGACAAAGTATCAGCATGAAGGTGTTTTTAATGCATATTAATTTTTCTATAAGTGATTATATTTGCTTATATTGGATTATTTAGGTTTGTCCAAGATAGAGGCTTCATACACTGTGGATCCACTGAATATTGCTCTGCTGAAGAGGATCTGCAGTAAAGGCTCAGATCATCCACCTGTCTTTATTGTTTCAGATCTGGCCAGATTTTACTTCACTCATCGATTACATAATATCTCATTAGATGAGAATGAAAGGGTATGTAAAAATTTTACTTCCAATTATTATTTGAAATGAAAGTGTAATGTATTACTTCCTTTCTCATAAAAACAAGGGGGAAGGAAGGAGTATTTTTGCATGTTGAATCCAGTGTAATGACTTTTTCTAGACACTTAGATTATAACTAACCAAAGTTACATATAGAGAGACATCCCTACAACATTTGCACCATTCTAGAAATACTACTAGATATTGCTAGGAAAGCTTTAAAATACTCCAAGTTATGTTTTTGTTATGTCAAAATTAATCTTCACAAACCATGCTATCTGAAATGTTGAGAATATATTCTTTACTGCATTTTTATCTTTATTAGAAAAATTATACAATTTAATAAAGTAATGCAGTATGGACAATACACACACACACATTTGCATCATATATATTTCCAAGCATAAATTGTCATTTATTTTTCCATTTTACTATTACAAATTAGAATAGGAACACACAACTTCTTAAAATCTACAACATAAAAGGGATAGCTAACATGTTTCGAACTAATTTATAGTTCATCGTCAGACAATGCATTTGTGATTGTCACTAAGAACAATTCACAAATGCATTTTTGAATTGTTTATAAAATAATAATCGCACAGACTGCTCCTTGGCCTGACAATGTTAGCTTGAAATATGTTAGCTGTGCTTTTTATATTGTAGATTTTAAGAAGTTGCATTTTCTAGAAGTTTCCTGTAAGTCACTACAAATTTGATTTTCATTGTTTTATTATAATTACAGTCGATTCCGGTTAATTGGACCATATCGGGAAGTGATCATTTTGGTCCTAATAACCGGATGGTCCGATTAAACGAACATGCCTTATGTTACAAGACAGGATGCAGTCCGAATAAGTGGCTGGTCCAATTAACCGGAATAGACTGTATATTTATATTACAACGATAGGAAATTGAAAACTGTATGCATCAGTCGTTGATGAAAATAAAAGAGGCTGTGAATTTAGTATTATCTGATAGCTAAGACAGAACTCTTAATACTGATAAATTATTTTAATTAAATTACTTATCTATTTATCAGTCAAACAATTCTACCTTTGTAGAGTAAATTTATGCAACAATGATACTGCAATGTTAAACATTTACTATTTACTATACATTAATATAAAAAGCATTTTACCAGCTATGTATGATTATTAGTCATATTTTTAGTTAATTTAAATTTTTTTTTTTTAAATGCTAGGTTGCCCTTTTTGCTGTTGGAATTTTATATCAGTGTTATCCAGAAGTCTGCAAGCAGTTAAACATGAACATCGAGCAGGTAAAAGACACCTTACGAAAAGCATTTGTTAAAATGGCTCAAGTTATACTTCAAATTATTGAACAATAAAAAGAATGTATATTATTATTGTTTAACTATTTGTACATATGTATATAAAAGATCAAGCAAACACTTGATTTTGTAAAATAAAATTTTTACAAAAATGGGGTTATATATTGACTTCATAAACTTTTTAAAAAATTCCTTTAGAAGAAAAATGTTGAAACCGGCTCCTTTAAATGACAGATAAAATCTTTTATTGTCAATAACCTTGTATCTGGGATAAATAAATTAACCCAGCTTAGCAATATATGAGATGGCATTTTCAGAAAAATCATATACCATAAAATCTTGAGTACAATACACATTTTAGTCTGCAAAAATGAGGGTACGTAAGAAAACAATAAATGAGCTGTATTCTAGTGAAAGAGGTTAAGACTGATAATTTTACTGTATTGTTTATTTTGAATTTAAAATTTTAAGTTTTTTTTTCTACCGAATTTGACATTTACATTTATTTTTATAAATTTTATTTATGTTAATAAATATTTGTACAATTTTTAAATAAAATACTGAAAAGTTATAGGTGCATATTATAGTCAAGATTTTACGATACACTGAAGTGCCAGAATGATTGGGATAGACACTCCCATTCAGAATACATAGCTACACACTTTCTCATAAATGGTTTCATCCGCAAGCAGCATATATATAGTGACAGACAGTTGTAGAAACTTAAAAGAGCAGACTGCACACAGTGAACAATGCAGTGGATCATGATTCAAATGAATTTCAATGAGGTAGGATTGTTGGTGCTTATGAGATGGGTCATAGCATTTTGGAGTTACAGGCAGAGCTTTGATTTTCATGTTCAACCATTTCAAATGTGTACCTTTAATTTAAGTAAACCTTTAAACTATGGCAATAGTGTGGTCGTCAAAAGACTGGATGATACTGACTGGTGGCATCAGTTCAAGGGATAGTAGTGTAACATTGCATCAAATAGCATTGATGCAAGGATCATACAGCATTCTTTGCATGATATGGGCTTTAATATTCGATGCCTAACCCAAGTACATAGGCGTAGCGTGCTTCAAACTTTTTTTTGGGGGGGAGGGGGGGCACGAATTGAATTCAGTTAGGGCCCTCATCAGTGCATTGACTGCCGGACGGTCCTTAAAATATGAAATATTATGATTTTTTAAAAAATTTAATAACAACAGAATTGTTGTTTGAGTAATATTCAAAAGTTATACAGTGAGAAAAAATATAATATAAAAAAATGAGAAAAAAATATAGCATCGAAATTTTTGCTATGGATCATATCATTGTTAAAAACTATGTTAAGGCTAAAATGTATAATCTGAATCTTCAGTTTCACAGTTTGAAAAAGCGGGAGAAAAACCAACTTTCTACGATTTTCTGATTTTAATTGAACTTCTATTAACGTTTTACTTTATTTCAAGTTAAGTTGGGGGGGCATGTGCCCCCACCCCAATGCTATGCCTATGCCCAAGTACCATCGCTTTCTTTACAACACAGACTAGACTGGGCTAGGGAGCTCCTCCAATGGATACTGATCGATGGTAAACGAGAAGCCTGGTCTCACAAGTCTTGTTTTGAACTGATTCAGGCTGATAAAAAGGTCAGTGTATGAAGAACATAACACGAATTAATCCAGTTATGTCAACAAGGGTACAGGCGTGGTACCTCAGTAATGGTATGGAGTGTATTGAGATGGCATGAATTAGATAAGTTTGTAGATATATGAGGGTCCTGAGTGGTGAATGTTATGTTAATATTCTTACAAATGTGTTATACCTATTCATGTCATGCATTCAATCTGATGGGTTTGACCTCTTCAAACAAGCAATGTTTCATACACAAATCTACAGCTGCCAAATTATGGTTTGAGGAACACTAATCCATGTTTGAGAACATGAAAAGCCATGTACACCAGATATCAATATTATTGAACAAATCTGATATGCCATGCAATGTTCCATTCAAAGCAGAGATCCACCATCTAGGGATATTACAGAATAGTGGATCACTGTTCGGAAGGCTTTGTGTTCATTGTTTACAGACTTCTCAAAGTTTGTGGGTCTATGCCCCATCATGCATCTACAGTTCTATGATCCAGACATAGATGTACCAGATATTGGGCAAGTTGGCCAGTTTGTCTGGCACTTTAGTATATATATATATAAATATGCATGGGAGAGAAAATAAGAACTTGTTGACTCAACACATCTGATCCGATAAATTGGTTTAATTGCTCATGGAAAATACCTGCCCTTTCTTAATTTAATGCCGTAGCTGAACGTTACCTTCAAGCAAAAGACATATACAGTCGATTCTGGTTCATTGGACCAGTCGGTTATTAGGACCAAAATGATCGCATCCTGATGTGATCCAATTAACTGGAATCGACTGTACTTGTATTTCTATAAATAATTAAAAATTAATGATCCAGCAGAGACTAATCATCTGTCTGTCTACATTTTTATAATACATACGTTTAGTTGTCGCATTATTTTTACAAAATTTGTTTAAAAATCATAGAATTTTTTTTATTGAAGTTTTTTAATGTTCATAATATTCTATGTCTATTAATATAAAATACACCATATTTTTCTTTAAATTTAACTGCTTTTTAATAATATAAAATTTTTTTATTAACTTACCTATTTGTCTTTCCTCATACACACGAGCATCGCAGAAAAGTTTCAATTCAGATATTAAAAAATTTGTATCTAATTTTTGGATGAAAAAAATTATGTATCTAATTTTTGGATGAAAAAAATTATGTACGCTGTAAATAATTTATGCTATTATCTTCAAACAATGATGCTTTTATTAAACACAAATTCCAAAATTAGCTATAATAGTTTGAAAAATTTAATATTTTTTCTGTGTATGATAAATTTTGAAACATGGTATGCATAGTCCTACAGTACAATCGCTACAATAATACCTTGTTTATCGCCTAATTTTTTTTTCCGTTTTGATTCTTCTTAGGTGAACAAACTTTGCATTCTCTGGCAGGGTTCGTCTTTTTCTCTGTAGGTGGTATAATTTCCAAAAAATGGCGTTCATATAAACGACTTGATGATGCTTCATTCGATGGACGACCTCGTCTTAGGGAAGTTCTTATAGTATGATATTTATCAATTATTTCATCGATCAAATCAAATCTAAACTTTAGGTGCGATTTGTTTCCACCTTTTTTTATAAACTTGAAAAGCATTGAAAACAACTTGGTCTAAGAGGTGAAAATATATTTTTTATAGTATTTTTTACCGTTTCTTGCTACTTTATAACTAGAAAGGTATTGATCTACAAGATCCACTCCTCCCATTGTTTTATTGTAGTCAACTACGACTTTTGGTTTTGTTTGAACTTTTTTACTTTGTGTCGTTCAGAATCATGAAATGATGATAACATTGTTACTTCCTTTTTGTCCTTCCATTTCAACGCAAGAAGTTTTCCACGTCTAAATGATATGACTTCACCAGATTTTAACTTTTTATTTTTCAGTACTAATGGTAAATCCTTTTTGTTTTGTCTAGCAGTTCCAACCACATCTGTTTGATAGCTCAAAAGGATATCGCATAATTCAGGTGAAGTATAATAATTATCCATCGTGATGCAATAGCCTTGTTTCAATAATGGCATCAATAGTCATAACAACTTGTGAAGGTACTGATAGAGTTCGGAATTTAGGATGAAATAAAGTACCTTTCCCTGTGTATATAATAAATGACCATATATAACCAGTTCTAGATTCGCTTAGCATATATGATTTGATACCAAATTTTGCTTTTTTCAAGGGTATATATTGGCGCCAGGATAAACGTCCTTTGTACAACATCAATGTTTCATCTATGCTAATATCTCTTTCTGGGGTAATTGTTGTTTGATATAATTTATTCAAATGCTCATAGATAGGCCAAATCTTGTAGAGTTTGGGATTAGGATGATTTGCTGGATCATGAGAAATATTGTTCACAAAATGCAAGTATTTTTTTATTTCACAGTAGCGATTATATGACATAATCCTACAAAAATAAGGAGTTTCCACTGATGTTTTCTTAGTCCAATACACTCTTTCTTCAGGTTTTTTCATAATACCTTGTAAAATTGAAAGTGCAAGAAACAAATGTATTTCATTTGGAGATACAGGTTTTCATTCTACCCTACCTTTTAGTTTTCTTTTTCCAACAACATTTCCGGATTGCTCAGCATAGTGATTAGTCTCCTTTACAATTATATCCACTATTTCATCATTTATGAAGTGTTTGCAGTACTGTAAAACGCCTGAACTGGCTTGAAATAAAATATTAACTTTTGGTAATGATTTAAATTGAAATCGTGGAGGACAGATATCTGCTACATTCGGCAAAATTGCATTCCATTGGCGTCCTGGTAAAAGTTGGGCAGGATCATCGCTATCTTCCGATTCCGAAACATCAGAATCTAAAGCATCTGAAAATAAACTGCCTTCTGAATCACTTCCTGATTCTTCAAGACTTAAATCCTCTTCATCACTTGAGCTACTCATTTTATAAAAGTGAGCTTGAAAATGAAAACTGTTGACATTGAGTACTTCCGAAACCTGTTCTAACTGACAAAATGTTTAAAAATCTAAGTATTCTAAAGCTAACTGATTTGTGCTGTCATCTATGATGCAATTATATAAAAAAAAATTATACGGCACAACAAAATTTGAATTTCCATGACTTACTATTGGATGCGCGTAGCCCGTGTAAGATACGGGCGCAACAAAATTCATTTGACTTAGCTGCCCGTATGAGAAACGGGCATGATGATTAAGGGGTTAATAATTTAAACAATTTTGAAAATTATGGCCTTTTTACCTAAAAGGAATATTTAGAAAGTAATAAAAGCTTAAAACAGTTAGGAATGAAATAAATACTTGTTTAATTATTTAATTGATTGCTGTTTTTGATTGAGAGACAAAAGGGTATGTATTTGTACAATGTTTATTAAAGTATCAATTCATAAAGCAGCAAAAGATGTCTAATGAACAATGCTAGAAGATTATTTAGACATTTTGAAACTGAAGATGTAAATCTACTAAAAAATATAATAACGATCCTTGATTCCAATTTCCCCAGAGCGACATTGTCTTTCAAACTTGTCCTAAAAGAGAAAGAAATCCACATTAGTTTTGCTTCATACTCTTTGCTACATAGGGAAAAAAAATGTACAAAACTGAAATTATTAGAAAACAATCAGATAAGAGAAATTCCTAATTCAGAAGACTTTTAGCAGAAGAATTTGCATATGCCTAAACCAATATGATACAAGTATCAAAGTTTCAATACTTACTCTACCATGTTGTAGGTAAAATGCTAAAAGAACTATTGGTACAATAGTAGATAACATATATGCACACCAATTCTTGAATGTTGGTACAAATCTTTCAGTTCCTGTCATGTGCATAGAGTAGTATCTTTGCATCATTGGATCAAACTGAAAAGAGATCACAACAAAACAAGTTAAATCATTTGCATAAAATATACATTATTACTATAGTTTATCAAACTGAAAAGAGATCACAACAAAACAAGTTAAATCATTTACATAAAATATACATTATTACTATAGTTTATTACTACTGACTATTTTCAGAAAACTGGTAGAAATTTAGCATGGTTGGCAAAAATCTTTTTTTTTTTCCCCCATAGAGATTGATTTTTAAAAATTTTTAGTAAATGGGGGAGGTAACCCAAATCACAGATTAAATGTATAAATATAAAGATGTTTGCAGAGTATATTAAACATTGTTTATGGAGAATAAATACTATTTCAATTTTCTCTTTGAAGATTTGCGACTAAAACAAAATTCTGATCATTGTGTAGTATTTTTAGCAGTCTTCATACTTTATCAGGTTAGAAGGTTTAACAAGGTAAGAAAACACACTCTTGCTGATAGCTTAAAAATGCACATTCAGAATAAGCCAGTAAAGGCTTATTCTGAATGAAAATCTATACTTTTAATATATTAACTATTGTACAACCAATGGTGTCTAACAATATCAGAAAAATATTAGATTAAGAATTACAAGCTACTCTAATGGTGCATCAGTAGTCTTGAATTTATGCAAGATTGAGGGAGGAGGGCTCCCCATTCAAAAATTCATTCATTATTCATCTATATATATAAAACAGTTCCATAACTGGCTGACTGACTGACAGATAACACACAGACCAAACTGGCTGAAATTTTGCATGGCGATTCTTCTTATAGTGTAGGGGTGTACTAAGAAAGATTTTTTGAAAAATTCTTAGATTTTTTTAAAATTAAATTTTTAAGCTGTTCTTGTAACTTTTTTAAAGTTTGCATTTAAAAAAATAATCTGAGGGTTATAAAATTTGTATCACAAGAAAGATCATAAAAATTCCTTTAAAATTAAATCTTTTTCGTCTTTACCTCCATTTTCTGATGAATTTTTAAAGATTAATTTTTAGAATTTAATTTATTAAATGCTGATCACATGGTTTCCTTTTGTTTTGTGATACTTTAAGTTAATTTTGCGTCATGTGCATAACAATGAAATAGACAAATTTTTTTTTCTTTGCTAATGCGGCAGACGATTGGACATTACATAAAAAAAAAAAAAAAAAATTAAAAAAATTAAAATACAGTAAAAGAAATGTTCCTCAAACTGTACTATATTCTTGAGTATGTTCTATTAGATTTAATTTGAATATTTTCTTCTACATTATTTTGTTTATAAAAATATACATTATGATTTTATTATAAATATATTTTTTTTTGACATTAATTACATACATTAACTGTTGTATTTAATTTGAATGTACTCCGTAGCAAAGCACGGGTATTCAGATAGTTGTTAAATATGCTAACTAACAGCAACTGCTTAAAGATGACTTTAACCAAGACCGTAGGTTCCCTAAAAGGCATTTTTTGATTCAGTGCTTGCCAAAAACTCTTGATGAAATGCAAAGTGCTTACAGTACCACGGCTGATACTACAGATCTGGGATACTCAAACTGTGGGCCACCAAGCTTTTATGTGCAGCCTGAGACATTCACGCTCATTATCAGTTTGGTGCTTTTATAAACATAATTTTTTAAATGAGAGGCTGAAAATACAAAACTGTACAAAGATGTGCCACCTGCAGCTCAAGTTGTTTGCACCAACTTACTTTTATGAATCATCCAATTTCAAAATGAACTATGTGATGAACATATATAGAAATTGGCTTACTGATTACGACTATGATGAAAATAGCATGCAGGAAGTATAAACCTAATATGTCTAAAATTGTCAAAAGTTTGTCTGAACATCAAAAATCACAGTCATTTTAAATAAATATTTGAATACTTTAGGTTATTTTTTATATTATTATATTATGAGGTATAGTGTACTATGTTGTGGCCTGCATAACATGGCAGACATATACATGTGGCCAGAGATTAAAAAAGGTTGAGTATAGCTGCTATACATACATAAAAAGAACTAAAAGCAATTGTGCGAGAATTCTAATTTTCAGAATAAAAAATTTTGAGTACCAATAGTGATCACCCCTTACAATGACAAAGCTTCCACAAAGATCTTAAATATTTAAGGCATTTTCAGGACTTTTTAAAGCTTTACAATTGATGGTGATACCCCCAAAATTTACTTTTATGTTTTAAAACACAGATATGTTATAAAATTTTCATGTACTTAAGAGAAAACGTAACAACATAGAAAGAATTTTTGAATTAAATTAAATATCAGCAAAACAGAAAATATTAAAAGTATGAACATTGCAATAGTGAATCATTAGTTCTCATACCAAATCATCTAATAGTATATTATAATAGCTTATAAATGATGAAATAAATATGAGATTTAAGTAATCTTAGAATGCTTAATTTATGGTAATTTCACAAAAATTCTCTTAGTTTAATTGTTTGTTCAACTAGATTAAAAAGAAATAAAGTAAAAGGTTTTCAAAACACATTTTTCACATGAATTTTACATTTGAGTTTTTTAGTGCTTTGATTCATTGAATAGAAATTTAAACCTCTGTACATAAAATTATAGATATATAATATGAGCAATATCAAGTATTTAAAAAAATGTGTAATATTCAATCAATAAAAATGTTAAAAATGAATACATTTGATTATATATATATATATATATGTATGTAGGGATCTTGAGACAAATACTTATGGACAAACCAACGGAGACACAACACATTTATTGAAACATAAAGAAAATGTACATTCCAGCAGCATGTACACAACTCGTCTGCCAAGTAATCCTGTGTCACACGGGATAGCACTGCAGGCACATAACAGGACAAATTTACAGTATTTCAGTATTAAGAGCTTGGGATATTTCCCATATATATATATATATATATATATATATATATATATATATATATATATATATATCAGTTTTATAAACTTTCTGCTAAATTTAAACAAAAAGATAAGATAAAATGAAAAATTAGAAAAATAAACCACTTGAAACTTTTAAATTTTTAAAGTAAAAATTTAAACATTAATTTTGTTATGGGATGCAGTAAACTTTAGATTTTGCCTGATACAAGAATAAACTATCAGAAAATCAACAACATTTAGAGTTATTCCAAAATTTTTCAGGCATGAAATAAACAATAAGTATTTATATGAGAACTATCATCTGAATTCTTAAAACAATCACTCTTATTGATGATTCTACAGCCTTAAAATCATTTGTGTTTTAATACTTCAACATACAAAAAGGAATGTCCTGTTTCTCTGCAATGATTATATTTTACCAACATGTGTAAAAACATTATCTTAATCCCATGATAAAAAGAAAGGCACCTCAACTTAGATTTAATAATTCTGAAAATACTGCTTAATTGTTTAAGAAAAAGTTTATGGGCTTTCAGTACCCTTGTGATAGCGTACTGGCTTTCAGAGCTGAGGGTGCTCAGATTGAATCCTGATGCACATCATTAAAAACCTCCATGTCTAGACTGGATATGGACATGTTAAATCCGTAGACTGGAAAGTCCTATGAGATCAGAGAGGGTGGGAGAGAGTCCGACCCCCCCCCCTCAGATGTCACCCCTGGAGGTACTCGGTCAAAATTGAGGTGGCAACTAGCTAAGATGGACTCTGACCCTTGTGGTGCTATATAAACTGGAGTTGCACACTTCAGCCCTAAACCTATGTGGACCTGGTCTCGAACTTCCAGCCAAGGAGTTCGCATTAATCAGGGGGCATTAGAAACAACAGAAAAAGCTTACAAAACACACAGAACTATACTCAGTATAAATTATATACCTATAGTGATACAATTAGGGCAATATACTGTTTGAAAAGTTCTGCCTCTTTTCATTCTCAAAGAGAAGTTTAGAATTTCCATAAAGCCTTTTCCCTATAGACTTTCTACTGAAGGGTTAATGCTCTATACAATGTGGAGGAAATATTAAAATCTGGACAACTTTAAGGATTTAGCAAATATTGAGAATTTTGTTAGATATAATTGCTTCTCTTATTGGTTAATGTTTAACTCTATCGCATTCCTGATTGGTCAGTGCTTTAATCCTTGCCTATGTATATATACCACTGTTTTTGTGTCTATGTAAGTCTTGTCCTTGAGTTGTCAATTAAACCCACGTTATCTTGTTCCTCTGATGTCATTCTTGAATTCCTTACAAATTTAAAAAAAAAAAAATTATTTAATCAAAAAGTAAATACATTTGTATTCATTTAAAGATTAAATGGAAAAATCAGAGATCACTCTTCATAAGATCAAGCACCCGGCCTTTTGTGTTAGCAATCATACATTTGGAATCAGAAAAAGAGTTACATATCTTCTCTTTTCCAAAACAGAAATAATTTGCATTGATAACATATCTTTGCTTAATTTGAAAATATATTTCATCAAGATATCATGTGCTATCACTTTCTAAAATTACTTATTTTGCTTGAAATGATGAGTTATGCTAATGTTATTGTAATATTGTCTGCACAATAATTAAGAGCAATTAAATAAATATTAACATACTAGAATTGGATCAGTTGAATGAGGGTCAGTTAGTTTTCTTAAATATTCCTGCCTCAAGGCTTTCTTCATTTTTAATCTTTTACTCATTAAGTGTAATTCTTCAGGTGAAGCATCAGGTTGATGAAATTGATCTGCCATTTTCCCATAGTTCTGAAATATAAATATAAATAAAAAAAAATTAAAAATTAATAGAATTACTGAATAAGCATAGAATTTCAAACTATCACTTTGGATTAGAAGCACATGGTCAGTTAAATACAAATTAATGAATAATTATAGTTTCTCACAGAGATGAACTAATATAGAAAAGATATTGGTAAGTAGTATGCATCAGGCAAGAAGAATATACAAATTCCTACATTTAAACTTAGAAGCGTATGGTAGAGTTGAAATACATATGAACTTTATAGAGGAAATCTGTTAAATGCTTACTTGATTTAAAAAATATTCTTGCCACTGTAATTAACACTTAAGTTTTTATTAAAGTAACAACACACACCGTCCAAAATAATTCACATCATTACTTAGATGTTAGCGGTGTTGGGTAACAGGAACAAATTGCAGAACTTAAAATTAATACGCACCCACATATATGAAGGAACGTGTTTGACATATACCTGTTATTACGTACTTATCATTCATTGTGCTTCTAATTTCACACGTTTAGAATTACTAACTCAAGTAAATAATGCATGTGAAACATGTACACGAGGTAAAATTATGATCGATTATCTGAAAGAATTGTTAACATACAAGTATATTATTTAACATTAAACAATTTAATTCGAGTGAAGGATTATTATCTCTCGTCATTTTTTAAATCGAGATGTACTTCTAATTAATTTCACACGATTAGAATCACTAATTCAAATAAATAATGCACGTGAAGCATGTACACGCCGTTAAATTAAGATTGATTATCTGAAAAAATTGTTAGCATATATGTGTATTATTTAACATAAAGAAATTTAGTTAGTGAAGGATTATTATCTTTTTATACTTAAATATCTAAGATCATTAGATCAAAATTAATAAATTCAAACATACAGAATTAACAACTAATGCACGTGAGATAAACATGCAACTGGAATTAAGAATAAAACAATATTTGAACTATCATCTTTACCCTTGATTTACTTAACCGGGGAAACAATTGGCAGGATTTTAAAATTCGTCCTTTAAACCCCGACATCTTCGAAAGTTTACTACAATACAGACATACAGACAATGCACATCCGATGCCAATTCTCGATTTGGAAATAAGTGAATATATGAGGAAGTAATGCTGCTTTAAAATGCCATGATTTGGCTCTTAATTAATAGGAAAATGTATAATGGGTTACACATTTACAGGTATTACACATTTTTAGGTGATATGAATTTTAATTCAATTCCAAAAACTTGCTGAAACTTGGAGTGGGAGCTAATTTTCTAGATAACTGTGACTGCCTAAGAAATAATAATAGTATTAAAAAGAAATAACATGTGTTTGTCATCAGTCATCACAAATATGAAATCCTTGGAGCTCGCTGTGGTGTCAGAGCACAAATTGCGATAATCGTTTTAATCGAGTTCACCCACTTCTCTTTCATGCATATAAAAAGTTATATTTAAAAAGCTTACATCATGTGGTCATTTTTTAGTCGAGATGCAGCTAAAGATTTTGCTTATGAGTTGGGTACCGAAGTAGAGGGTTTGAAAGATTTTTCAATTTGGAGATTGCATCAAGGAAAGAAAAAAGTAAATAAAGTTTGTTATTCATATAAATTTCAAAAAATGCATAATCTTGGTTTAAACTTTATTTTTTACAATTGAAAATATAAAATTAGTATTATTTAAATAGGATTGTCATAGTTCAATTCGTGCATTTGTCAATACATGTTATGTATGTAAATTACTTTTCTATGATTTCTTTCTCCTGTAACCAATATTCATTGAATGACTTTATTTCAGTCAACTGGAGAAGCCGTCAGTGTATTTGTGTTTGAGGTTTCAAACTCAGAATCCCAGACTTTGGTAATTAATATTTTATGTTTATTTTTAATTATATGGTTTATTTTACATAAATATAAATTTTTATCATAATGCTGGGTGATCAAATAATATATATTACTGCAGAGAGTAACTCAATATAAAATAGGGATTGCAGGCTAGACTGTGTAAGTAGTAATATCTCTTAATAGTATACTCCTTAGAATTCTCTTGATTAATTTATAAACTAACTAGAAATATAATTTTTCTAGGTGTTCTGTACAAACTGGACTTTATATAAAATCAGTTTTAACTGATGTATCAAGAAGTCATGATCGTATCATCATGGCTTCATTCAGCCACCTGATATGCCACCTGTATTGCCACCTGATGACTGTAGCTTGATTTAAATAATGATTTGTAGACCAGTTTCTTAATATTTTTAAAATTCTTATGATAATGAATGTTAGATATATTGGCAGAAGAATGTATATAAGTAATTATAGATATTATTAAAAAGACTATTTTTTGAAAATTCTTTATGACTTACATTTCAATAGTGGTTCTGAACCTTTTTATATCCCTTGCCATTTTGGATGAATTTCATACCCTACTTACCCCTAGGCCCCAAAGAAAGATCCCTAGGACATCTTGCTGCCCCCTCCCCTCCCCCCCAAAAAAATCAAAAGGAGGAAATGAGAAAGTTTTACAGCAAATTTTATAGGCAATATTTTGAATGATTGTAGCCTGTTGTTTCTGAAAGCAAAGAAACTAGTAATTTTTTAAAAATTTTGTTGAGAAATTTAAAGTCATCTCATCTAGAATCTCACATTAAAAAATAAGTGAAAATTTTCCTAAAACCTTGAAAAGAAATATTTCTTTTAAAATTGTATAAGAACCATGTCATTATATGGTACTTTTGGATTCTATTATCATATTAGAAATTAATCTAGTATTCATTTTGATAAGATGTATAGTAGTTTAATATGAAAACTGACATTTTATATTCTTGTCATCCTTTATTTTAAGATAGTGTTTAATTTTTACATATTCCATTAAAAGTATATTTTATCACTTTTCAGCTTGATATTGCAAAATCTGCTTTGAAACGGGCCAAGACGTTACGACATCCGAGTATTCTCACATATGTTGATAGTTTGGAAGTAAGTAATAGAAATCAGTTATGATGTAAGATTTTTTTTTTTATGAATAATATTAAACAAAAGTTACTTTTTTTCACCATGATTCTGACTGCTCTTTCATTGTTCTTTGTACATCATGGCTTTGCATTTAATTAGCTGGCTTAAATCTAGTTTTGTATGCTTTGTAAATTTTGATAAATTTGGCTGAAAATACTGAAGTATACTAAGTTTAATAAAGTAGCATGTTAGTTTTATTGTAAGGAAAATATAAGCATTTTAGGAACATTTATAAATTATATTTAGAACTTAAATTCATCTTTATAAATAATCCAAAGTGAACTCTTTTTATGTAGGTAATGAATAAACTGTACACATTAAAAATAAAAATAAAAATTATATATATATATATATATATATATATATATATATATATATATATATATATATATATAATCAGAATTATTATGCTTTAAAAGGTAAAGTTACATATTTACAGACATTCCAGAACTGAAAAATTTTGTAAATGAGGGCAGAACCTAATAATATTTTGTATTAATTTTTCAATAGATATATAATCTGATACATTTTACTCTTTTAAAATGCACTCTTCAATGAATATTTACCATGTTAACAATGTTTTCCAATTCAGCATTTTGATGCAAGTCCTGAAAAGTATTATTGTACAATTTAAACAAGTAAAACATGTCTTAAATTCCTTAAAATATAGTTATTTAAAAAATTTCTGAAAACAAAATATATATCCCTTAATTAGGCTGTATCAATATCTTTCTTTTAGACTGATAAACTTATATACCTTGTTGTGGAACCAGTTGAGCCTCTTGAGCTGCATCTCTCAAAAGGTGTAAAAAATGAGGAACAGAGACAATTTGCTTTATCCTGGGGACTATATCAGATTGCTGTAAGTAGTTTAATTTGATCTGGTTTAATATTGTGTTTTATATAACATAAATTAGATATTATTTTGAAGTTTGTTTTCCCAGTTTGGTTCATATGAAGTTTTATTTTTTAAGATAAACAGAATTTCTGCATCATTTATAATTATATGAGGTCCAAAGATCTTTTCATGGTTAATGCATTTGCCTAGTTTTCCTTCATTCAATATGTATAGCAAAAAGTTTAACATAGTGCTCCGAACCAAACCAATTCTTTGTTCAATTCATTCATAAAATAAAATTCGTCCGAATCATTGTGGTGTATTATGCAGCTGCTCATGGTATTTGTATAAGAAGCATGATCCATTTTCATATGCCCCTGATTATTTTTAGATCAAAATTAAAGTAGCTCATAGAAAATGTTATCAAGTCTTGGTAAAATTGTGGGAAGGAAATATTACCTATCATAGCTCTGCAATACAGTTCTTGATATCACACTATTGTTGTTGAAGAAATTTTATATGAGTGCCAGTTACAGATATTTGAACTTCTCTCTTATGTCCAGATATGAGCATCTTTGAATTCTTTACAAACATGAAAGGACCTCCAAGAGAAAAGCATTTTCACTCGAGAAATGGCTTTGTGTGCTGACAACAATGATTATATTATTTATTACCTTACATATTATTACAAATCTTACCGTAACTACGATTTTAAGATATCGTCTTTCAGAACTTCGGCAATAAGCTTCAGCGTTTACGTAATGCTCATTTCCGAAACATCGGAACTTCGTACATGTGCGTATCGTTCACTTTAACTTCCCTCTTGTTCTTTATACTGTTCCTTAATCTTTGTTATTTTAAATTAACCGGTCATTGTATTGTATGACGTCATTCATGATCGGATTAATCGGGATTGTTTCCCGTGTTTATGCCACTCTTTTACATTTGCATTTTTTCATTAAAGTGTTTTCAGGAAGAAGACACCCTGCCTTATGTAAAACATTCTTGTTATTTATACTGCGTGGCAGAAGCAGTTGTATGTGCTTGGGAATGCAGTGTTTGCTGTTGCTAGTGCAGCCATAGGCACGGTTGCTGTTGTAAGATGTTCAGTTGTTTTTATTTTATAATAATGTTTTATCTTATTATTCTTTTGCAATAAACTGTTGAATACTTTTGAAAATTTAGTCTGCTTATTTATGGATTCTTTCAACGGTGAAAACATACTGCACTCTGCATTCGGAAGTTATTTCTGAGATAATTCATATACATATCTAAAATAAATTTATTCTGTCATTAATCCATTCCTTACCACTGTTCAACTGTTGTATGAGTAAATTTTATGAGAATATTTCAGTAAAAAAAGTTTACTTTTGGCAATGAATGTTTTTTATTTTGAAAAAAAAAAAGTGTTGGCTGCTAGGCCATAGGCTCTCCAATGCTTTTAAAATTTACAAGTAAAAACAACTAGGGCTGATGCATGTCTAAGTGAGCAGTTGTCGTAGGTTTCTAGAAGAACACAAAATTCAAATAGGGGAGTCAGCCAATCTAAAATGATAGAGATGAGCCTAAAGACAACTATAGCCAGTTAAGTCTAAAACTTGCAATAGCAACTCTGCAAGGAGAGTTTGGGATGATACATGAATTTGAACTGAGGATATTCTAAGGCTTTCCACTAGAAGTGTTCTAGACCTTAAAAGCTTTCTTGTCAATCAATTTTATGAGTTTCTATGAGTGAAAAGTCAAAGCTCTTGGAGTTTGCTGAGAAATCATAGCTTCCTTTTTGTCTAGAAACCTTTTCATTGCCAAATATTCCACAGTATGAAGGCACCTACTAAAAAGATACTCTATGTATTGGGTCCTTAACCCTTAGACTGTTGAGTTTTCGCCTTCCGGTTCTTCCCCCAGCATTGGGTTATTTTTTGGAAACGTGTTTCAGAAGATGAGCGTTTTGAAGGAACATTCAAAAATACGAGTTCAATACAGTTAAGTTATTTAAATCAAAATAAATAGTACAAAATAAATGAAACCTAAAATTCTTAATACATTTGTATATTTATATAATGTACAGATTTTTTTGTTCATAAATTTCTTATAGTATGATATATTTTAAAGCAAGGTAATATGCATAAACCCACTTCACAATCTTTACACTATATAGTTTATTCATCACTTAGTCCACTATGGAATTTTCATCACTTTTGTCATGAACCATAATAAATCTGAAAAATCACTCTCGGAATCACTTGAAATGTGAGTTCGAATAGCCTTTAGCTTTCGAAAACCTAAAACTCCTTCAATTTTATAGTGTATGTATTTTCAAAATATCACCTAAAAATCTACTTCTTTCAGTAGAAATTGTATTTGAATGCCATTAAGTTCTGCCATTTATTTATGAATGAAAAAATCAATTTAGAATGCGTTAAACATGCTTGTAATGTGCAAAACATTCGAAAATCCAGTTAGACGCATCCAGCATGTCCATAATGCTTGGGGAAAGATTTTGATGAGCATGCTGAGCGCATTCATAATGGTCTAAGGTTTAAGAAAGATATAGAATGTGTATTCCCCATTTGTAAAGTAGCCATGATCTCTGTTAATATTGTTTCTATATTGGCTTTATTGCATAGCTTCATATGTCATGTTTTAAAAATGATTTTAAAATGTGTAAGTTATCTTCTAAAATATTATTTTAATGTACTTTAACCTTTTAGTCTGGACTCACCTTTCTTAACAAAGATTGTCAGTTATCACACTATAATGTATGCATGTCTTCCATTTTTGTGGATCGGGCTGGAGAATGGAAACTATTTGGACTGGAGTACATGACACCCTCTAAAGACCCTCCTCCAATTAAAGTTCTTCCTTCTCTTAGAATCTATAATCCACCAGAAATTGAATCATCAAAACATGAAGATAATCCTCCTTGGTAATAAACTATTCAGACTTGTTATATTTATTAAAAAAAAAGTATAAGTTTTTTTTTTTTTTTTTTTCAAGAAACTGATTTGATACTAATGTGATCTAATTTTTTGCTTGTGTGTCATATTAATGTAAGGCAGTTTTTAGAGTGCCTTCCATGGATCTTACTAAGCATAAATCCTTGTGTAGCTTTGCTATAATTAGAAGCAGTAAAACTGGGTATTAGTTTGATTGATATTTGCATTTTAATTATAGCATTCTAGATACAGTCGAACCCCATTATAACGAACTTCAAGAGACCAAAGGTTTTGTTCGCAATATCTGGTGGTTTTCTATATCTGAACCGTTAAGTAAAATGTTAGAGTTCACAAAATGCGTAACTCATTAGTTGCTGTGTGTATTCAATAATGATGTATTAAAAATGATAAAATTTATTAAAAATGAACATTAATGAATTAAATTGACTAAAATCCATTACATTAAATTGACACAATACTAATTAAACTAACTGAAAACGAAGACAAATGGAAATTAATTCATTTTACCTTTAATTTTTGCTCACTGCTTTGATACAGAAATAATCGGTAATCTTCTGCTGACGTGATGCCGATTTCAAAAACATTTTATGAATTTCTGTGTCCAATTCATCAAATGACTCTAACACTCTTTCTTCCACTGTTTATGCAAACAAAAACTTATTAATTACATGCATCACTTATGTAGCATCTGAGATGGTGGGGATTTCATTATTTATGTGTTCCTCTTCATCAGCATCAGATGCAGAATCTTCGATTTCAGAAAATTTTAATTTCTTCCACAATATCTTCATCAGTCAGATTTTCACATTTAATGACGTCATTCTCACATGTTTTGAGAAATTGCATGTCACAATCTCAGAATGATGAAATTTTGTGCTTTTCTATTCACATCACAATAGGTAGATCTTCATCATCATCATCCTCTTCAACATTCTTAAAAAGTTTAAAAATTAAAAAAATAAAATCAAGAGTCGACTGAAAAAAAGGTGCGTTATAGCCGATTCTTAAGATTTTGGAGGTATGCTATAAAAAGATAAATTAGCATTAAATACAATAGGAAAACGACGGGACCAAAGTTTTTGTTCATTATATCTGTGAGTTCGTTATATACCGAGTTCACTATAACGGAGTTCGACTGTGCTGTATATTTTGAACTTGTATATTAATTTATAAAGTAATTTACTTTAAATATGAAAGGGACATTTTTCCTTTTAACACTGAAAACTTTCAACATATTTTGAAGGACATTAATTGCATAAGCTCCCAATCTGCTTATAATTCTTAATTAAAAATATTTCTTTAAGGGGAAATTATTACAATTTATATTAATGCAAATATTTTTTAGAAATTTCTAAACCTATATTTATTTGTTTATATCATGTTTTTTTCTTCCTTTTCATAAACATAGGGCTTCTGATAGCTGGGGTCTTGGATGCTTGATTTGGGAAACATTTAATGGAAGACTTGTTAAGGTTTCTGCATTAAAGACCACAGGAAAAGTAAGATTTTAAGCCTTGGAATTCATTGCAGTTTTGATTTGTGCAAATTTTCTTGTTTTTTTTCTATATACATATATATATATATATATATATACACAGTGGAATCTCGATCGATCATTCTCCGAATCATCGTTTTCCCGTATGTGTCATTATTTTCACCCAGTCCCTATGATCATATTGCTTTGTTAAGTTCCCACATCTATCGTTTTCCCACATTTATCGTTCAGTTCAGTAGGTCCCTTGAAAAACGATAGATCGAGATTCTACTGTATATGTATATTATATTTATATAAATATATATATATTATATTTACATATATATATGTATATATTTTTTTTTTCAGATTCCATCAAATTTAGCAAGTTTCTACTGTGAGCTTGTTTGTGCCAATCCAAAATCTCGGCCTAGTTCATTAACTTTTTTGAAAAAAGCTTCTAAAGGAACAGGTTTCTTTAAAAACAAATTTGTGGATACTATGTTGTTTTTGAGAGAAATACATGTGAGTATAATTTGTTATTAATTTTCAGAAACTGATTGAATTTTATTGTGAAGACATTGCTTACAAGTTGAATTTAAATGGGAAATATGATTGGTTTTGTGAATTTCTTCCAATGATGATAAGTTACATTCCAAACCATTTTTAAATGTGTGGTTACCTTGAAAGAAAGATACACATATACTTTATAGTAAAATTTAATTAAATTGTAATTTTGCGCTAGCTTTGGATGAGTTATTTTCAAAAATATTTTAATATTGAATTTAAAGTATTGAAATTATTTCACTGATAAAGTTTCAAAAAAGGGGTATTTTTAGCTTATTAAAATTTGATCCAATTTAATGTTCAGCATTGTTTAAATTTATTACCATTTACTAGAAAGCTGCCAAATTATGATAACTTTTAATGCATTCAGTTGTAACTAGTTACTCCAGCCCTTTCTTTTACTTTTTTAAACTTGTTGCATTGATAACCAGTACATGTAAAATGTGTTTGCACAATCCAGACAAACCTTCATAAACGTCAAAATCTTAAGAAAGAAAGAAAAAGAAAGCTGTTGCATAAAAAAAAAGCCTTGCAACTCACTCACCCTTTCTAAGTAACAAATTATAATTGATTAAATTACATTTGTCCAAAATGAATTAAATGAAGGATTTCAATACTGGATCAAATTTTGGTATTTGAATTTGATCTTATAAACATATCAAAACCTCCCTCTAGTTACCTAAATTTAACAGCAACAAAAGATATCTTGAATTGGTCAAGTGTGACAGTTAAATTTAGTCAGTTCATAAAATTACAAATAATCAATTTATTTCCATAAAATAAATTGGTACTTTTTATACAACTTTTTTTACAATTTAAATTGTGATTTTTCTTACACCACTTTGTTATTAAAATAAATTATAAAGTATTAAAAATTATGAGGGAAAAAGCAGTAGCAACAGAAAATTTGAGATTTTACCCTCCACTACCCCTCTCCAAAAAGGTTTGTATATAACTACAATTCAGCATTAAAAGTTTTGTTATTTGCAATAGTTTGTTTAACACTCCCTCCCTCCTACCATTCTCTGAACAAAAATTCTGTCTGCACCACATTTTGGTAGAGATATTAGATTTGGTAATGATGCAAGGATGAAAGTTATTTTATGTGATCAGGGGTTAAATTTAGCAAATACTGAGTGGAACATTTTATTGTGTAGTTTTTTTATTGTGTAGTTTTTGTAAGAATTTCTTAAAGCATTAGTGGATATCTAAGAATTCACATATACATCTCAGTGCTTCATGATTAACATGTTTGTTAAAGAATAGCTTGTATTTTCTCAGTCTATACTTTTTTTTTTTTAAATTAAGTCATATGCCAGCCATATTCTTTTGTTTATACAGAAATTAATATTATAATGATATAGAGCAATTGTGTTGGTGTTTATGATTTTTTTTTTTCTAATAGCACATAGCTTGTTTGTTTAACTTTTGAATATGGCTGATTTCATTCATCTGATATTCTTAGTAATTTATTATTTAAATATGATCCAATATATATATAATTTTTTTAATGATTTTAAATTTCATCTAAAACATGTTAACATAAAAGAAACTTTTTAAAATGTATACTGATATTTTAATCACCAAACACCTATTTTAATGATTAATAGTGTGAGAAAGTAATTCATTCATAACCAATTGGGGTTTAAGATAATGAAGATTTATGATTTAAGTTTTCAATTTATGCTTTTATTACATAAAAAAAAATGAACCTGGTTTATTGGAAATCTGGACGAAAAAAGAAAAATATTGCATTTCATATTTTTATAATTTAAAAAGTTCATGTTTGGGAGCAAAAGTATGAACAATTCAGATCTGTTCATGGTTTTTCTAAAATTCTTTTTAAAAATGAACTCCAGTTTTAGAAATATATTATATGACTGATTTTTATTGTATAGTTATGAACAAGTGAGATCTGTAATTGTAGCCTGTAAAGTTGTTTTTCCCAGCTAAATATGACAATTCCTTCTTTTTTTAAAAATATTGTTTTTCACTTACTGTTTTACTATTGTTCTTTAGTCAGTCATTAAGGTAGCCTACCCGTCTAGGTAGCCTGCTTCATAAGTGTTAATTTTTTTGCTTTAAGTGTTATCATTATAATATTGATTTACTTAAATCATTGATTAACAGAGTATATTTATACTATATAAATCATCAGATTATGTTTTAAAATGTTTTCCGAGTTTATCATTACTGCTACAAGAGTGATTGTGTAAAACAGATAATTTGAGTGGATTTTCAGCTGTTGTTTTAAGAATCTTGGAAAAAAATAAAAAAATTATTGCAGTGAAGAATTTATGAAAAATTAACCCCAAATTTTACTATGTTTTATTATGAAAACTGAAATATATATTCATTCCATTTTTATTGCCAATGTATATTGTAAATCAATAAATTGTGTTTTATGCTTTCATTTAACAAATCTCTCAATCAATAATGAAAAAACCATTTTAAACATGAAACATTTGATAGGCATATATAAAGCATTTAATTGATTAGGCATCAGAATTTATTATGTTTTATTGATTGGGTGTTTGTAGTTATAACTTATACAGGGTGTCTCAAAATCCTTGACACATTTTAAAAATTTATTAAAAAAAAAAGTACACAAGGTAGGAACTGGAAATTCACAGGTGTGTTACCGCATATATTAGTTTTTTTCTGTGTCAAAAAGTTCAACAGATGGCGCTAGTTGTTCTGGGAAAGTGAAAAGTTGTAAAATGGCTAAAGCTGTAAACGGCTATTTTGCTGTCCTACAAATTTCTTACTTACATCCCAAAATCATTAGGCAACTAGACGGTGCACCGCCTCATTGGGGTATGACTGTACAAGACTTTTTAAATGAGGAATTTCCAAACAGGTGGATTGGACGAGATGGTCCCATTCAATGGCCACTTTGATCTGTAGACATTACACCTCTTGACTTTTTCTTTGGGGATGTGTCAAAGACAAAGTTTATTCAATAAAAGTGGACAGTCTTAAAGAACTCAAAAAATGCATAATTGTTGCAATTTTATGCGTTACGGAATCCATTTTGGAACGCACATGGACTGAAATGGATTACCGACTGGATATTCTCCGTGCTTCAAAAGGAGCCCTTATTGAAATTTATTGACTATACTAAAAAAGACTCTAATATATAAGGTAACATGTATGTGAATTTCTAGATCCTACCGTGAGTATTTTTTTATATAAATTCTTAAAATGTGTCAAGGTTTTTTGAGACATATTGTGTATTAAATGAAAATCTAAAATTCTTTTATGCATACACATATGTTAAAATAAACTGTACATGAATTGCAAATATGTACACCTACAGTGTACCAGGTAGCTATGGACTTAGGTTTCACCCTTGTTATGCATTGCATCAAGGGTCCTCAGCAAGATATAACTGATGACAGTGTTGCCAACCTCTACAAAGCACCTCCCCCTAGCTCCATCTCGAAATCCCCCTGTTTTCCCCTAACACCAACTTGAGATCACCCTAGATCCTCCTAAAAGAAATTCTGGTTCCAAATAGGCATCCTGTTTGAGAGATAAATTGAAATAAATAGAAAATACACACTTACATAATGAAATGGAGGTTTATTTACATTTGACATATGTATGGAACTTATCTAATAAAAAAACGCGTCTCGATTATACAAAATATTAAAAAATGTTCCCTCCACAAAATGCCCCTAAAAAAAAATATGGCCCCTTTAAACACCCCTTTTTGTCCAACTTACCCCCAAATTTAGGGGGAAAACCCCCAAGTTGGCAACACTGACTGATGAGTACACTGGAGGGAGAAGAATTCCAGAGGTGAAATTTCTCTAAATTTTTACTGGTGACTGACAAAGTATAGTCATTCAATTAACATTGGAAATAATCATCGTTTATGATGTTGGTTCTTTCATTGTCTCTACTATTGGCGCCGGGTGATGGCCAACTGGCTAGGGTGCTGGCATTCAGTACCAGAGTCTGTGGGTTCGAATCCCACTCTTGGCATGGAAATTTGTAGCCGTTTGGAATCAGCTTTAAGCAGTAGGTCCCAGTCTAATTAGCCCTCGTGTAGCAAAAAATGACCATAGCACTCTAAACCAAACCAAACCTCTACTATTGGCTCTGCTCATAACGCTGTACTCCCTGCATTTTGTCATACATGATAACATCCATTTCCCTGTTTTGGTCTTTTTTTCATGTCAAGACAAGGGGAGTCAATGTTGCTATGTATTGTTTTAGTATTTATTTAAATACTGAAATAAAGCATGGTAACTTACTAAGAGATATTACAAATATTTGTATTTTCATTTGGTATCCAAAATATTTTGTTGTGAAGTAAATTAGTCATTTTTTTATATTAATATTATTAAGATTTAATTCTGTTTTTGCTTATTCAGATTAAAGAAAATGAAGAAAAATTGAAGTTTTTTAATAGCTTATCTTCCTGCTTGGATACATTCCCTGAAGAAATTTGTTTGTATAGAGTATTACCAGAGCTGATAAATGCCTTTGAATTTGGAAATGCTGGTTCATCTGTTCTTTCTCCAATGTTTAAAGTGAGTGTTATATTTTTTTTTGTTTTGTTTTTGTGTGTATTTATATATACAGATGAATCCGGTTAATCGGATCAGCCGCTTATTCGGACCAAATCCTAAAGAACCAAAACAAATCCTGTCGCATAAGCCTAATATTATTTGCCAACTGGTTATTAGGACCAAAATGATCGCGTCGTAATGTGGTCCGATTAACCGGAATTGACTGTATGTACTAGCTACTGAGTCATGTGAATAAATTATTTTTCTTGTAATGGAGTATTTTTGCATATGGATTTGCATTATTTCCAGTGTATTCCACATCATGCTGATTAACTCATGATAAGACTGAAAGCAAGATCAAAGACTTTGGTTGAATATAAACTTCTTTTTTTTTCTTTATACAGACCTGCAAGTTTAATATGCATAGGAAACTAACATAATTTGGATGTAAGAAAAAGTTTTTTCTCCATACCTCATTTGTTCATACAGGGACTAGAAGGATAATGACTGTATGGTCTTTGGTACCAGAGTCTGAAGACAAAAGTTCCAGGATTGGCTTGGGTATTTCTAGCCTTTTCAAACTGGCTTTAAACTGTAGATCCTGGGCTATCTAGCCTTTTTATTGAAAAAGATTATCATAGTTTATTTGAAAACTACCAAACATGTAAGAACTGTTCATAAATGCTTTATCCTTACCCCATTAAGGACAAATGAAAAGTGTGTTTCTGGAAAATTTCATGGTTGTAATGTTATGAAAGCATCTGAAATGATATAATGACATGAATGGTAGCTATACAGCATCATTTATGATTATCATATCTAAAACTTTCTCGCTTTTGTTTCTTTTGTCCTTGTAGGTACTATTGATGAAGTTGCATTGGTAAATATAGCCCTTTTGACCTTGTTTAGTATTAATTAATCTATCTTTTATGGCAGAAGGAAATAAAATATTTCTTGATGAAATCTAAAAAATCAAAGGGAGAATTTCGTTCTAGACATGTCCTTTAGTGGTACACTAAGTTTGCCTTCTTCATAAATTATTATATTTCTTAGCTTATGGATATTTTTTATCAAGTAAATTAGACCCACTCAAATTTTGAAGGATTCTGTTAGAGCAGTGGTTCTTAACCGGGGGTATGAGAGAAGGTTCTAAATTTTTGATGAAAATTACTAATTGAGTGAATCATTAGATGGATACTTTTCCATGGGAAATAGAAGCAAAATTAATAGATGGATACTCAGTCTATTTTTGTTTGACCTAAATTCAATGGACGACAATGTTTTATTAAAAGACGATTTATCACAATATGAGCGAATTCACGTATTTAAATGAATTTGAAAAACTGGATGTAAAACAGTTCTGGTGTACATAGTTAGAACTTATCCAGAATTGGCAAAAGCAGCATTAGAGACACTTTTACCATTTGCCACCACTTACCTTTGTGAAATGAGTTTTTTATCACTTTTGCACATCAAAACAAAAGCCAGAAATCGCTTAAAGGCATCTGATGACTTCATGGCTCTTTTTTTTTTAAAAAAAAGAGCATCGTTTTAAAAGGATTATTATGAACAAATAATAACAATGTAGGCATTAAAATATAGATATTGTTTTATATGTAATAATATAGTATGTATTGTAAATGTATTATTTTTTTATGGAATAAATTATCTTGCAATAAATGTTCTTTTCCTAAATAAAAATTAGAAACATATTTTTCAAGAGGGTGCAAGAGCTTATTTTCAGATTCAAGGGGTTGTTGACTATTGAAAAGGTTATGAACCACTGTGTTAGAGGAAAGTTCTCTGTACTTGTGGACGTCTGATTACATGAACAAAAGGTTCATAAACTGCAGTTATCATAACACCAGCATAATGAATCTTGAAGCAATTGAATATTTTCATATAATAAAATTATATCTTATCAAATACAGTGGAACCCCGATTTTATGTTTTTCATGGGACCAACGGTAAAAAACGTACGAAATGGAAAAACGTAAAATCTGGGTTAAAACATAATCTAAGCATAGTATAGGCAATTTTCATAGACTAGCAGAAAATGACGTATGAAGTGGGATAACGTACGAAACGGACAACGTAAAATCGGGGTTCTACTGTATTACATAAAAAGTTAAGGATTGATTCCATATCTTTTATAATTTTTTTGCTTGATCTTGTAGAAAAGGGGAATTTGAATTAATTGTTTGTAAGAAAATACCAAGCAAATTATTAAAGAATTTTTTTTTCTCTATTAACACTGGAAAGATGGCTGCCATCATTTTGACGATTTCGGACATACTATTGAGCGCTATGTCTGTATTTATGTCCTCAGGCTTCTGAAATTTTGACTTTTTCTAATTTTACGTGAAATATGCACACATATTCACAAAATTATATTCGATGGTTAAGAGGGGGAGAAAATGTGTTGTATATCTGCTAAGACAGAAAGCTGTCAATTTGATGGCAATATAGAAAACAGGCAGAAATCTTTAAAATAATACCGGGAAAATGTTAGTTACTTTTCGTCTCTTCCCCCTTTTGTAAATAACAGAAATATTGGCTCTTCAGAAATATTGGTGTTGAAAAATAAGAACTGCACAAACCATACATATATTTTTATGGCTAAACCATACCAGGTTGTCAGCTTGGCATACATGCATAAACATATATCTAAATATATACTAATTTATTATATATTGGTATGAAATAGTTCAAAAATTAAAGTATTTAACCATTTAAAAAAATTAAATATTTTAAATTCTTGATTTTATATTTAACTGTCAAAATGACAGCATTCAGTCAAGTAAGAAAAAAATTCCTGTTTTTCTAGTGTTAAAGTAGATTTACATTGTCAAAGTCTGTAGTAAAATGATATGGTTAGAAACATGTCATATTATATGATTACTTTATGCATAGTTTTAATAGGTGGATTATATTAGTTTAAAATTTTTTTAATTTATGTATTGTAATAATTTAGCTATGCAGTGTTCTTTTCTAATTGCTTGTTCTAAGAGAAATTATGGGGAGCTCATAGCTTTCTCCTACTTTGTTGAATTATTTTTCTCGTATATTAATATTTGAAAATTATGCATTCATTTTGAATGATGAACTTAATGTAGATATTTTTTTATTAGTTAGGCAAATTACTCAGTGAAGATGAGTATCAAAAAAAGATAGTTCCATGCATAGTTAAAATGTTCTCCTCTAAAGACAGAGCTACAAGAGTGAAACTTTTGCAGCAAGTAGGTCAGATCTTTTTAAATTTTTATACAACTATAAATGTATAAGTAATATTTTGAAACATTTAAAAATATTTATTTTTAATTGAAGTGTATATTTTTAAACAAATTCATTTCTATCATTTGTTATTGCATTATGATTTAGGTTTTAATTTTTAAAATGTTATTTATGTCTTCTCAAGATCAGTAGTTTGTGCTGCAACAATGTAGGTTTCAGTATTAATATCAAATTGAGTTAATACTGTGTTTTTAACTTTAAAAGGAAGTAATAAGTATCAGTTTGCTGATGTAAAACTGTATGCATGACTGCCATGTTAATTTCTGTTCACACAATTGTACTCAAATTTCATTGATGCTTAGCAGTAATAGCTTCAGTGTTAGCAGTTACTGCCAAGTTTCAATAATGTTATATTAAATATCATTAAATATGTATTTTGTTGGAGATTTCACCTCTATCATAAATGCATCTTTTTACCATGTTTTTATTAACTCGCTTTCTTGTTTGTTTGTGTGTTTGTTCAGTACAAATCTTGCAATAAATTTTTAACTAACTTCCCGACTAGCTAGACATTTGAAACTTTTAGAATAGCTCAAAACACGATGACAATGCATTCTTTTAATAGTCTTAGCCATCTTTAAGCAGATTGAATTCATTTTCAGTTAATTTTGTTTTGTAGAATGGTGCAGCCATCTATCGGCCGTGACAGGAACGAAAAGTTAAATGCAAGTTAACTTCCAATTCTCGAGCTAAACGATTGATTACGCATTTGATACCTCTTTATTATGCATTTGATCATTTTCTTTCAAGTTGATGACATAATTCATCAAAAAAATTTTAAAAAAGTATTTATTAATACGTAGAATTTTCAAATTTATATGATTCAACAGAAAATTTAAAAACATGGTATATAAAAAGTTCTTTTTATCTTGTGATTATTAATAGTTTAAAACATTGAAGTATATTGTCAAAACAATATTTAATAGATGCAAAAAAGTAAAATGTATTGATATACATATAAAAAGGCTACAATTTTATTCATGACTAGCTGAATACCTGTGCTTTGCTACAGAGTGCATTCAAATTAAATAACGGTCAACGTATGCAATTAATGAAAAAAAAAATTATAAAAGAAAATAACGGATATTTTTATAGACAAAATAATATAGAAGAAAATATTCAAATTAAATACAATGATCAATGTATGCAATTAATTTGTATATTTAATATCCATAAAACATACTAATTTGAATCAAATTCTTTAATTTATTGTTAAATATATATGGTAATTTTATTCATGATTAATAAAATTAAAAAGGTGTTGGTTTTTAGAGTCAGGCCTTTGTCATTAAATTTTATATTAAACTTCATAAATTTGTAGTTTTATTTGTAGTAATAAATTTTGTAGTTTTGAATTGATAGTATAATTTATGTTGATGTATATTTTAATTATAGTTTATTATATTTAAGTTGATATTAAGAATAAAATTTGGTTGATTTTTGTTTAATTGTTTTCTAGTTATAAAAAATATTTAAATTATGCCTATTTGAACTTAATACCTTTATAAACAAGGAAGTAAGTTCAGACATTGAAATATCTCTTAAATGTGTAGAAAACAAAAAAATCTTTGTATGTACCCTATTTTTGAACATGTCATCCATAAGGTTTCACATAAATTTCTTACATTAAAAACCTGTATTTTAAAATTTTTGCTGTTTGGAAGAATGCGTCATATGTGGTTGATGAGTCTAAAAATAATTTCTGATCCCAGATTTTTGGGAACAAGTCATGTGATATTATCAGAACTAAGACGAGGATAGGAAAAGCTTTGTTGTGAATATTTAACAGGTTTATTCAATGTGTTACAATGATTCTATAATGCTAAATCAATAAATTTAAAAAAAAAAATTAACC
>OU015503.1:100742111-100869611 GCA_907164885.2 Dolomedes plantarius | reverse complement strand
GGCATGTGACAAAATAGATAGCATGGATTTATTTTTATGTTTAGTTTCTTATTGTAAAGGAATAAAATGTAAGTATTCTCCTATGAATTAATTTTTGCTTAACTTGTAAGGGTAACATAAATATATACAGGGTGTTTGGGCTAAAGGTATCCAAAAGTTATGACTTATTTTTACAGAACTATCCACTAGAATTTAAAAATATTTAAATAGAAAGAACACATTACCAAGTTTTAATATCAATCATAGGTTTTGATCATAGTATCGTAGATTTTGATGTATGCACCTTTTGTAGCACGACTAACATTTAATTTGTAATCCAGTTCTCTCCAAGTGTTTCATAGCATATCAGGAGTTATTAGACTTTTTTGCTCGGGGGTTCATTAAATCCGTTGTGTATAAACAGAAAATTGAAACTGTGGAGGAGTTGAAAATGTGTATCATTCAAGCAGTTCGTCTAATAATTCCCGATATGATACGAAACACTTGGAGAGAACTGGATTACAATTTAGACGTTTGTCGTACTACAAAAAGTACACACATTGAAATCTATGATTGATATAAAAACTCCGTGAGATGTTCTGTCTGTTTAAATAATTTTTTTTAAAATTTAAATGGGTAGTTCCGTAAAAATAAGCCATAACTTTTGGATATCTTTAGCCCGGACACCCTTAAATTACATTTTAGTGTGAAAATGTAATTTAAGGATGGACACCCTTAAATTACATTAAAGTGTAAAAATAAGTCATTTATAAAGTTACATTTAAAAAGATTTATTTAAAGATTACCACACAATGAAAGTTCTTATGAATTTAAAACTGTAATTTAATATTTTGCTAGCATTTTGTATTTATATATATAATATTTTGATAATTTTTTTTCTTCTTTGCTAGGCATTTAAAGCTATTGGAGGATTCTTGTCAAAACTGGAAAAAGTTTCTGAAGATCCCAGTTTGCTAGAGAAAATGGGTAATGATTTATTCTCATTTTATCGACTGTCTGAGGCTTCTAGGTTATTTGTATAATTTTATAGGGACTATTTTAGAGGTTTAAATTGCATTTGAAATTTTAAGTACTCATATTTTTTAAGCAAGCTCTGGAATCATAAGGAACCAAGAAAATCTCTATCTATGGAACTTGACCTAGGAAACTGAAATTTGAATCGCGGTTCCTCTTTCGTTCCAGGTGCATACTAAGAAATTTTTTTTAAAAAGTTTGAATTTCAAGTGGGTTAAGCCCTTTCCTCAAAAAAAAAAAAAATCTTCATCTCTTTAACCATAATGCCGAGGCAGCTTAAATTTTGTATGGTAGTTCCTCTTAGACCTAAGGAGCTTTTATGAGAAATCTTTTTAAAAAAATGCGAACTTTAAGGGGTTTAGCTCCCCCCCCCCCCCAAAAAAAAAAAAAACTGTATATCCAGAACCATTAGGCCAAGGAAGATGACATTTTGAATTCTGGTTACTAATCCGTGGGTGCACATCAAGGCGTCTTTTTTAAAATTTTGAATTGTAAGAGGTTAAGTCCCCCCCTCCCCCCCAATGAAAAATAATAATAATTTTAAAAAAACTCTGGAATCATAAGGCCTGCAAAGCTGAAATTTAGAATAGTGGTTCCTCTTAAGCCCTCGGTGCTCACTAAGAATTTATTTAGAAAAATAGAATACAACTTGTAAGAGGTTTAAAAGGGGCTCAACCCACCCCCTCCCCTTAAAAAAAAAAGCGGGGAGGGTACTGACTGATCACAGTATCTCTGGAACAGTAAGGTCTAGAAAGCTAAAATTTAGCGTAGTAGTTCCTCTTAAGCCCTAGGTGCTGATCAAGAAGGCTTCTGAAAAATGGCAACTTGAAGGTGGTTTAACATGTTCGCTGCCACTAAAATTGGCATATCCATCCTCAGATGCCGATGTTTCTATGGTGTCTACCACAACATCACTATCTCCTTCCGATTTGCTCGTAGAATCCCAACCGTAATCTTCATCATCTGTGCTGTCATAATCTTTTCTAATAATTCTAATGTTCAGTCAATTTTTTTATTTACTTTCTTGGGCTCTGAAGGTCCTGCCATACTTGTACTATTTTTAAAAACGCACATAAAAAAATTGAAGCACAAAATTTTAAAACCACGCGCGTAAAATATAAAAATGATGCTTCACTAACATGCCTCAACAAGATCTTCGTTCAAACTCCAAGGCCGCACTAAATATAGAGCAAATAGCTTATCCTAGTCGACCGACGCACCAGAGTGTAACTGGCATGGGAGGTGGCACCATGCTGACACACTAGAGTGTCAGTGGCAGCGAACGTGTTAAAGGGCTGAAACCCTCAAAATAAAACACTGACTGACTGATCCTTTATCTGTGTAACTACAAGGCTAAGGAAACTGAAATTTTTGCCTTGTGATTCCTCTAATGCCCCAAAATGTTCTCCAAGAAAGATTAAAAAATAAATAAATAAAATAATTAAACCTTTAAGGGTGTTAAAATAGGAACAACCCCCCTCCTAATAAAAAAACGTAAAACCTATTTTTTATGTTGGATCATTTTTGTTAAATTTTTAAGGTGAACCCCTCTGAGGAATGGCATCTCTTTACTGCTAAAGTTAATTTAAATTAAATTAACCAAATTATATAATTGATGGTAGTAATATATTCCATCATCAAGCATGAATATTCAACTAGTATATTTATACATTAGGGAAAAGTTATCACTTTAACAGAATCAACATATATTTGTGTTTATGGCAGTTAATATTTTGATTATTAAAGTATTCCAATATTTTAGTCCTTAAAATTAGTTGGATGATAAAATTTAACCAATTAGTTTAGATCATTAGAGTAATAATGCAATATTGTTAGGAATTTTGTAAATATTGCATTTTGTTTTGTTAAAATAGCTTCTATGGAAGAGCTTCTACAGCTATGTATTTAACATGAGAGTCTATGGGAATCTCACCAAATATGAGAGTTATCACGAAATTGGTGATGGATTTTGTGACTTATTTTGGTTACCAAATTTGGTGATATTTTGCCAACTTGCCAACTAAACCTTTCTGGAAGCTTCTAGAAATATCTAGCTGTGACAGACCTAGAGAGGGTGCTTCGGAATATAAATATACCTGACACTGGCATTGGAACTGAGTTCAATTTCCTGGTGAGAATTGAATGTGTTGTAACTGCGTTAATTGGCGTGTATTGGATTGAAAATTCTGGTATCATGACTTGTTCTTTTAGAATTTTCTGCTGTATAGAAGACAGTTGTTATGTCTTTTATGTTTGAATTTGTGTATATACCTGAAGAATTTATAAAATAATAAATTTATTTTGTGTGAACTTTCTGAAGAGATTCTTATTCAATCCTAACGATCCCTGGAAAACAGAAAAATATATTACAAACAGATTTGTGTTTTATTCATTTTATTTTTGTTGAGATGTTGGTGTGAATAACGTAAGCAAAACTTTGATTACAGAGGCTGAATTGCAATCTACCACTCCATCATCGATCGCTGCTAGTTGGACATCGTGGGCAGTGACATCCATTGCTGATAAGTTGTATAAATCAAAGACACAAAACCAAAGTTCCAGTGAAAGAGCTTCAAAATCTCCTTCTCCTGAAAGTGAAGGTATTTAATATCCCTCACTCCCTTTATTATTTGTTCATACTATTTTAAGTTTCTCATTTTGTAACAGAATTGAGACAGCTAAAATATTCAGTACTTTAGACTGGGTTGTAATATGCATCTGAATACAAAGTAATATTGGGCTTGTGGTAGCATTGGGCTTCAGACTGGGAGTGTTGAGTTTCAATCCTGATGATGCCATTAACCCTTTTGTGATGGCTGTTGCGATCACGTGCATTCAGCTGAGGCTGGAGTAGTTTCCCGTGAACGTTACCTCAAGGCTGGCTGTCTTTTAAGCACTAAGCCTAATTTTACAAAAAATCCAAAAAAAGTAAAATTTTCGAAGAAATCTATATATTTAAGCTATATATGGGTTGCATACACATTCATTTATAATTTCTCTATTAACAAACTTTTGTTTTACAGATTAAAATATTTTTTACTGTATTTACTTAACTATTGGTGTAAATCAGAAATCTCACAGTATCAGGGTCTATTGCACCTCAAAACTAAATGGCGAACCCATATGTCCAATGCTATAATCCCACACCAAATGAAAAACAAAATTACTCATAAATAAAGAACATATGCAAAGTTTAAATGCCTTAATCACTGACAGCCAGCCACATTAAAATAGCTCTCTCCATTTGTTTACAAAACACTACCGCCAGCATTTGAGTCATATCTCTCTTTATTTCAAAAACAAGGTCACAACTATGTGTATTCTAAATTTCTTGGACATAGGATGCCATCTAGTGCCCCAAAAATTATCTAATAAAATGTTCTGATCTACTGTCATGTATACATGACAGTCAGTAAACAGACAGTCGGTCTGCAAAGTCTTTTCTCGCTGTCACGCCGGTGTGACAGCAGGGAGAAAATGGGGATAGCAGCTGTCATGTATATGTGACATACAGCATGAAAGGGTTAAATATCTTCGTGTCAAAGCCAGACATGGGCAGGTTATATCTGGACTGGAAAGTCCTTCTATGAGGTCAGAGAGAGTGGGAGAGGATACGAGCTCACCAGATGTCACCCTTTGGGATGCTTGATCAAAATTAGGGAGATACCAAGCTAAGACGGAGTCTAACCCTTGTAGTACTACTGTAAACCGGATCTGCACTCCTCAACCTGCAAAGCCTATAGGGATCTGGTCTAGAACACTTCTGGCCAGGGGACATTAGGTTTGGTTTGGTTTGGTTTGGTTTGGTTTGGTTTACAGCGCTACGGTCATTTTAATGTAGGATTATGTTCCTCAATAACAGTCCTTCGGAAAGAAAAAATTTAGAGTCTGTTGTGAGTTATAATTTTGGCAGTGAGTCAAACCCAGTAGCAATAAACAGTTAAACAGAAAAGCATCAAAATGCATCAAAAAAAAAGGGGAGGGGGTAAGTAATGATAAGTAATCCTACGTTAATAATTTGTAGTAGTTTTGTTAGAAGAGACTACCTGAAATATATTGTTTTGCTACATGAGGTCTAATTAGACCGGGACCTAATGCTTAAAGCCGATTCTGAATGGCTACAAACATCCATGACAAGAGTGGGATTCAAAACCACAGACTCAATCTGAAAGTCAGCACCCTAGCCATTCGGCCATTTAGGAACAACAACAACCTTTTTCTCTTACAAAATCAGTTTGGGATAATTGAGTTCTGGATAAATAAATGAGAAAGTAAGTCTTATTTCATTATGATATCAGTTGTTTATATTGTTATGTATTTTTAAATTTTAAGTAATTTTTTCAACCTCAGTAATTTTATGATTTTCAATATTTTTTTTGTGATGTATAAAGGTAAGAAATTTTGAAATGAAATGATAATAATTTGATAATGAAAATCTAAATTCAAAATATTTTGTCAAAGTAGTTTCCTGCACTTGCTATGTTTGGTTCATCTAATCAGTATAAAGAATAATCTAGTGACCTTTGGAATATTTGGAATGATTACCAACACCCGTCATGACAATAAATTCTTAGGAGTGTTTATAGACAAAGAAGCTAAATTTAAGACTTATGAATAACTGGGGGAAATGTATTCTCATTTTCGCATTGTAATTGAAATTCCTGAAAGAGTTTTCTTTCTTATTAGTCTTTTATGTTTTCTGAAACATATTTGTCACAGTACCTGTGTATTATTAAAGGTGTAAAAATATAGTTATTGAGAGTTACAGGAGTATTTAATAAAGTTTAATAATTTCACTTTAACAATAAGCCGTTAAATCAAAATACTTCATATCTACTTATTTTTGTTTAAAACCTCAAATAATCAGACCTAACGAAGTTAAACTTGTAAAAGTTATGATATGGCTGGTTTAATTTTGAATATATACAGTGAAATCTCGATCGATTGTTCCTCAAATCATTGTGTTCTCGTATGTGTTGTTTATTTCACCTGGTCCCGACTATCATATTGCTTTGTTATGTTCCCGCATCTACTGTTTTCCCGCATTTATCGTTCAGTTCAGTTGGTCCCTTGAAAAATGATTGATCGAGATTCCACTATATATATGCTATTTGTATTTTTTTATTACAATCTTTTATTTTATATACAATTCAAATAGTTGATATTCATTTTTATTTATGTATCATGTCCTGTATTACTTATCTCTTATATATATATGCAGTTTAACATTGCACTTTTAAAATGTTTGCAGTGAAAATACCCAGCAAGACACTAGAAGAAATGCCTAATGATAGTACTCAGATGAATTCATGGGACCTGTCCGATTGGGAAAATGCTGATGAGGAAGTATGTTTTATTCTAGTTTTTAGCAATGTTTTCAGGTTTAATCCCACTATTTGAGGTTTTATAACACTTTATCGTATTAATAGTTAAATTAAAACTCTCACAAGCCTGTCAAAAAGATAACTTTGAATAACTACCTGAAAATATCCTATAAAGTTCGTAATGTTTGTGAAAAATTTTACATATTTTCTCCTGTGACTTCATTTTTAATTTTTGATTGATGGCACTTTACTATATTTCTTTTAATGTCACTGCCTCATCATCATGTCATTTTTAACCCTTTACCATAAGTAGTTTTATTTTATATTTATGTTTTTCAGAGTTTTGTATTGAAACATAAAGTTCTGTTTTACTCCTAGTCTAACACATGGTGTTAGTACTAACAAGTTACAATGACTCTAAATTAACTTGAAACTATAGGACTTTTACTCCTAGTCTAACACATGGTGTTAATACTAACGGGTTACAATGACTCTAAATTAACTTGAATCTACAGGACTTTTACTCCTAGTCTAACACATGGTGTGAGTACTAACAAGTTATAATGACTCTAAATTAACTTGAAACTATAGGACTTTTACTCCTAGTCTAACACATGGTGTTAATACTAACGGATTACAATGACTCTAAATTAACGTGAAACTATAGGACTTTTACTCCTAGTCTAACACACGGTGTTAATACTAACGGGTTCTAATGACTCTAAATTAACTTGAATCTACAGGACTTTTACTCCTAGTCTAACACATGGTGTGAGTACTAACAAGTTATAATGACTCTAAATTAACTTGAATCTACAGGACTTTTACTCCTAGTCTAACACATGGTGTGAGTACTAACAAGTTATAATGACTCTAAATTAACTTGAATCTACAGGACTTTTACTCCTAGTCTAACACATGGTGTGAGTACTAACAAGTTATAATGACTCTAAATTAACTTGAATCTACAGGACTTTTATTCCTAGTCTAACACATGGTGTGAGTACTAACAAGTTATAATGACTCTAAATTAACTTGAATCTACAGGATTTTTGTGTCACTGGAACAGAACACAGGAACTTGCATTTTCAGCTTATTCTTGCTGTATGTCTTTAGATGGGTCGGCATAATTTTTGGACTTATTAATATATCAGAGTAAGAAACACCTATGGATTATTATCATATTCAAAATAATTATATTTCCAGTTTAAAAATAATGATAAGCATTTTTTGTCTAATTTCTATCATCATGGTTCAAATAGATCAATAAGGGAAGGCCAGTAGTTCAACCATAGGAGAAGTGTTGGTGGATTGCACCGAAAATATAATCATTTTGTATGCAACAAGAATCATCATAATTTTTCATTTTGTTCAAATATTTTTGGAGCTTATTCGTCTGCTCTCAAGCAATTACACATTATAAATATCAAAATCAAAGTTATGCAGTTAAGTAAAATTGTTAGATATAGGATTGTAAAACAGCTGAAAAAATTGTTGAACAGGAACACACAGCTTCTTAATATCCACAATAAAAGCAAAGAGTGGCGACTACAGATATTGCTCGACTGAGATAGGGACCGAGACATTAGTATGACCAATGTCTCGGTCCCTATCTCAGTCGTAATACAGAATATCTAAGCCGGTATGTATTACCAACTTCGATATTCGGTATAATGAAACTCGACTTAGATATCGTAATAACGACTATCTCAGTATTACGGTAAAGTCGAGTTTCAAACTTTTTTTTTGTATATGTACATACATATATTTTTTACTTTCATAATACTTATGTAATTTAAAATACATGTGGGAGTGAGTTATTTTCAGCCACTAGAGAGACCTCCCACCACTCTGTTTGAAGACGAAATACGGCAGTTGGAAGTATGCTCTCGCGGAGGAGAGATCGCTTTGCTCGAGTAGGAGCTAAGAAACCTCATTTCATTATATTATATGTTTAAGTGTCTTGTGTCGTGATAAAATAAACCCTGTGAGTGTGTATGAAGGCGTCGTTCCTCAGTTCCAGCACACCCCACATATATTGTATTTAGAAGACATAAATTGTTGTTCGTCATCACTACTTATTATGTTACTGCAATCCATTGGTTCAGAATTTGCGACAGAAGAGACGTTGCAAGTTTTTTTTAAAAATGTTATCCAAGGTAGTTTGAACAGATTGCGTCTTCTTTTCCTTGTATATTGTCTGGTAGCAAGTCAGTTTTTCTTGAATACAATGATTTACTCTTGTGAATCTTTCTTCATTTCAATCAATCGCTTCCAATTGTTGTAGTCCTTTATTTATATAATGAAAAGCTGAAGCGATTTCTGAAGCCGACGAAGGTTTATTTAATTTATTATATGGATATCGAAACTATTGCATCATAAATTTTTGTAGTATTGCAGAATATTGCATAGTATTTTTTAATAATAATGTAATACATATAGGTATGTACTGTACATTCAAGGAACAGTATTTTTGAGGAATTTTTTTTTTTAATTTAAAAATTTCAGTCATAAGTGCAAGCGGTCATAAGTCGAGGAATACCTGTAGTTTGTAATAGAATACTAACTGAAAAAGACTTGTGGTGGAATTTTCTAGAGAACTGTTTATTTTTCTTTCATAAATTTGTAGAATAATCTTATTCTATGTCTCATTGAAAGTTACTTTTTATGTTTTTAAAATTTAATCTGTTTTGTTAAAATTTTTATATTCAGGTGTCTGTTGAAAAAGATGAAATGACTAGTCCATCCCCAACAACAAATGAACAGAATGATGCTAATGATTGGGATGATGATTGGCAGAATTATGAACCAGACAGCAACCATGTTGAAGTAAGTATGTTTAGTAAATTTTTGGTGTGTAGTAGTTGCAACTTTTATTTTGGTAAGTACTGAGGTTTCCATTTAACCCTCAATCATTCCTTGAATTTTTACTGGCCCAAATACTATTTTTTCTTTAAAAATTTTTCTTTAAACTTCTCGATTTCTATTGTTTTATTAATGAGTAGCCCTGAATAAAATTGGATAATTAATTTTACTGTAATAAAGGCTCTCATTTATTTGCCTTTGGGCCATTTTTGATCCACATGCAAATATATATACAGTGGAATCTTGATCAATCATTTTCCGAATCATCGTTTTCCCATATGTATTGTTCATTTCACCCAGTCCCGATGATCATATTGCTTTGTTATGTTCCTGCATCTATCGTTTTCCCACATTTATCGTTCAGTTGGTTCCCTGAAAAACAACAGATTGATATTCCACTGTATATATATTTTGGTCTTTAAAAACTTTTTATCAAAATGTAAAAATACATGGCACAGGAAAAATAAATATAAATATTTCTTATGTCACACTATACTGGAGTGCATTTTCTCAACTTTTTTTTACCAAAAGTTGAGAATAATAATGAGTGAATAATAGTACTGTTAGCTTATCTGTATTGCTGCCATTCTCATGAAAACAATCCAAACTATGAGATGCAAGCCTTTTTTTTTTTAACATAGGATTACGTTCCTCCATAATGGTCCTTTAGAAAGCAAAATTTCAGACACTAAAACCGTCTGTCTGTCACTCGCGAGTTATAAATTTGGCAGCACGCCAAACCCAGTCTGTATCACTTGGACAAGCAGTAAACAGTTAAACAGTAAAGTACCAAAATGCGTCAAAATTTTAACATATATATATATGTATACATACGTACATATATATAGATACATATATACATAACACATACATACATATGTACATACAAAAGAGGTAAGCAATGATAAGTAATCCTATATTAATAACCCATGGTAGTTTCGTTAGAAGAGACTACCTAAATTTTTTTTTTGTCTTATAATAGCTGCCTTGTAAGAACACGGGGTAAAGTTACAAAATTAATATTTGTGAAAAAATAGTGCTAATTATTGCTAATATTTATACTTGTTAATTTGATTTGTTGGGTAATATGTTCGTACTGACAACTCACATATATTCTGCTTTACATCCAATATTTATTTCAATTTTTACAAACACCTTTTCAACATCTATCAATCCCATTACATTACTGCCTGGTCTAGTTGAAAACCAGCATAATCTATAGAACAGCAAATAATACAGTCAACTTTTTATTAAAAATCGTTGCCATTCAGCAAGCAAGCATGAATCAAAATTGATACTCATAATATTAAATAAAGTTAATTAACACAAATATAAATAATAAAAAATAGTTATTTAGTGTGCTAATTGCCAAGCTACTACAGATTCCTTTTTAATCTTTTAAAATTTTGCTCCCTCAAAATAAAAGTGCATAATGGTTTATTTTTAAATTTTTCATTCATAATGTAAGTATGTATTTGCATTGTAAAAGAATATATTTTTTAAGACTCTTTCAAAGAAATAACTTCATTTGAAGTATAACCCACTTATCTGGAATTAATGATGTATAATTTAGTGTATGGGGTGGTAGAGTAACAGGCCTCCATGCAGTGCACCCTGGGTTACGCTAAATCTACTACAGCCTTCATCCATCTCTAGTGGTCTATTTTCCAGCTTAGAGAATCTTTGAGCTTAGGCTCAGATAATTTTGACGAAGAAATGTACGCTATGTACTTGGCTCTCCAGGAGATCCTGAAGAGATCTGAAAAGAAATTTGTTCTCCTGATTGATTATCAGGCTGCAATTTACTCTGTCTCAAATTAGGTTCTACAACCTACAGCCATTGAATTCAATTTAAAAAATATTTTAAATACCCTTTTATCTTCTGACAAGGAAATGATCTTGCAATGGATCCCCAGCCATTTTGAGCTTTAGGGAAATGAAAAGGCAGATGTACTTGCAAAAGAGGCATCTCTTTTGCCTCCCCCCCCCCCCCCTTATCACCTGCTAAACTAAGAAATGTTAAAAGTCTCATCAAGCAGGGCATTCGGTGCCATTGTGAGACTTTGAACAAAGACTGAACATCTGGTAAGCCCTGTGTTGAATTAAAGAATGTAATTTGACTAAGAAATCGATTTTACTGGACTAAAAAAAGAATAATTGGTTTTTGTACTCACCTCCATATTTTTCCACTACAGACTAATTAGGCACTCTGACACGAATAAATATCCCAAAGTTGATGAATTCTGATTTAGTAAATTATTTAATTCACATATACACATCTTTCATGATGCACTTATATCCACTGAATATACGAATAATTAACAAAAGAATAGATTTGATTATAGGCACTTTTGCCGACAGAATGTTTTTCAAACTACTGTCTGTTTTCCCTCTACGAAAACAAAATCTGACTTAAAAAAAATTTCAAGTTTGGTTTGCTGATCATGTGACCTCAGCATTTTACACGAAGAGATGGTCATGCCAGACGAATCAGTGCCTGCATTTCCACAGCTGTCTGTTGTTGAGTCATCACCCTGGAAGGGCCTTTTAAAGTCTTGTATTACTAGAACTCACCTTAGGGCTATTGGAGTTCCTCTTTTAGATTGTTGACTAGACATGACTATCTTCAGGCACATTTTCACCGTTTCCGACTCAGTTGATTCCCCTAACTGTGTTTTGTGCGGGGAAAATATTGACATGATTGGTGAGCATCTCTGGAACTGTTCTGCTTTCCAGGACACCTGTGCCTCATTTTATTCCAAGATGCTCTCCTATCCTGGAGATACTTCTTATCTTTCTTGGACTGCTAGATTTTTCATTCGCGAGAGAGCCAATGAAGAGATGTAATTTAAAAAAATTTGTGGTATGATACCTAGAGGTTTTACTATATTATGATAAATTTCACCTATTTTTTCCTTTTCAGAACACTCAGAAACTCAAGAGCTTCTTCCCTGCTGTAAATGATGACCCTTTCAGTTCATTTCAAAACAAAGGTGAAGTTTTTAAAAGCAAGCCTTCGCCACAGATGAATGAATGGAATGTTAGTGATAACTGGGATACTTGGGAAACAACTGACTCTAAAAAAGGTAATGATTCCATGATTCAAGTATTTTTATTAACTGTGCTCATAGTTGGACAGTGTAAAGCAAATAGATTTGTTTATTTACTTAATTAATAACCTTAAAAATAAACTAAGTGAAAATTTCATTTATAATGAATCATAAGTAGGTATATGTAATTTTCGTATTTATGAAGTAGATGCGAAATTTGCCGATATGAGTGAATAAATGTGAAAATTATTTTTTTATTACTTTTTGGCAAAAACTCTGTGATAAATGGCTATCTAAATGAAATTAGGTAATAATAGTAATAATTTATTAACATAATTGCTTATCTAAGACAATCCATGGTCTTTAACTGAGAGATCTCACTTTCGAAATTTGCTTATTAACTTATTGAAGAGAATGTGGAGATAACTACAATGTGAGCTTTTAACTAAGAATTTTGATAATTACCTAACCAAGTAAATAAAATTGTGATTTTTTTTTTTTAATAAATGCAAAATTGTTTAATATTTATATATTTGCAAATAAATGCGAAATTTTATATATTGTAATTTTTTTTGGTTGCGAAATTTCGATATTTTTAATGCAAAATTTAAGTACCCTTAATCGTATGGTAATAGATAGGAATCTCCAACATACACATGAACTTAGCTTTTGCCCTTATTATGGGCTTTTCAGTATGACATAGGTGGTAAGTATGAGGCAATAAAATTCTAGGGGCAGTTTTTCTCTAAACTTGTGTGACTGGAAATTTTCAGCCAGTTTTGCCCCCCCCTCCCCCCCCCCCCAGTGGAAAGAACCAAGTGTCCTTAATTGTTTCTGGTAACAAAATATAGATGGCTGGAAAATGTATGTATGGAACTCATGTAGATTTAATGTATGGTCCTTAAAAATCCTGAAGTGTCAGACTCTGTTTTAAGGTTTTCAAAACTTTCTTTTATTTGAATTCAAGGTCCTTACTTACAAAATGTTAAAAAGTACTTAATTTTTCGAAGAAACACAGGAGGAATTGTAGTTTATTACTGTCAACAATTCGATTTGGGAAATAATGTGAATAGAACATTTTTGTGTGTGTGTGTCAGTCATCTATATATATAAAACAGTTCTGTAACTGACTGATTGACTGACAGATAATGCACAGACCAAACTACTAGACTAAAGGGCAGAAATTTTGCATGGTGATTCTTCTTATAGTGTAGGGGAGCACTAAGAAAGATTTTTGAAAAATTCTTAGATTTTATAAAATTGAATTTTTAAGTTGTTTTTATAACATTCTTTAAAGTTTGCATCTAAAATAATAATCTGAGGGTTATAAAATTTATATCAAGAGAAAGATCATAAAAATTCCTTTAAAATGAAATCTTTTTTTGAATCTTTTCCTCCATTTTCTGATTTTTGGAGAAATTTTAAAGATTAATTTTTAGAATTTAATTTATTAAATGCTGATCATGAGATTTCTTTTCTTTTTTGCTACTTTAAATTAATTTTGCACCATGTGCATAACAATGAAATAAATTGACAAAAAAAATTAAATATGGTAAAAGATAAAATTTAACCACTAATTGAGATGGAAGTTTTTTAAGAATTTAATTCAAATTAATATGTTTTATGGATATTAAACATACAAATTAATTGCATACATTGATTGTTATATTTAATTTTAATGTACTCTGTAGTGAAGCACAGGTATTTAGCTAGTTTTTTTTTTATATAACTGTCATTCAGGAGGAAGATGCTTATTTGATATCCTCTTAACAGCTCCAATTCAGTTAATAATAGTAGCCGAGTTGCTCTAATTGCTTGCTTTGATAATGTTTCTTAAGTTACATTCAGGAAAAGCCAAACACGGTGTAATCTGTTGAAGTAATTTTGAAATTTGATGGTCAAATAATATACTCGAATATTTTGAAAATTCTATACTTGGGAAATAACATATTTTAAATAATTTTCAAGGTCCTTAAAAAGTCCTTAAGAATACCTAATTTTAGATTCTTAAAATGTTAGAAAGGTCAGTTATATAGAAATCGGCATCTCCAGAGTACCTTACAGCCATGGACCTATGTAGAGCTGCAGTTTATTTTATGAGATTTTGATCTTTGCATAAGTGACCTAGGGTCACTTATGCAAATTATTATATTTTATCTATATTTTATTAATTATATTTTATTTAGGGTGTGTTCCACATAGTTTAATCACATTGTCTATCTAAATTTTGCATCCTAAATCATAGAAGGTTTTTGTTCCTTTCTAATGTAAGTTGGATTGATTGTAGTTTGTCTTTGTCTTTAATGCCCCCTGGCTGAAAGTATTTGAGACCAGGTCCATATAGGGTAGCAGGCAGATGTTAAGGTTTATACACAAGGGTCAGAGTTTGATTTAGCCAGGTGCCACCTCAATTTTGACTGAGCACCCCCCCCCCCCCCCTTCTGGGGGGATTGTACCATCTTTGACCTCATAGAACGAATTTCCAGTCCATGGATTTAACATGTTCATATCTGGCCTAGACACAGGGGTATTTAACCCCTTAACTGGTCAATTTTTTTACTAGAAATGTTGCCAAAAAAGGCATATTTTTTTTGTTACCTAAAATTAAACACCATACTTGATAGAATAAGAAAACGAAAGAATTTTTTATTAAATTTCACTTTTAATGCTTTTACACTATTTTTATTTTAAATTTTTGGAAAACAAAACCCCTTAAATGTTTGCTTTTTGCAAGAAAACTCTTGCATGCAATGAAGAATATTTGACAGATCTTATAAAAATTTCTTTGATACTTACTTTAAAATTTAATTTACCCTTTTGTAAATTGTTCAAAAGTCTTTTTTTGTGTGATACAAAGTCCTACGTCACAATCAGGGCAGAAATAATGATCTGAAGAATAATCCAGATTATTAGAAGACAGTTCCGAATCGGATTGAGAATTTAGTCAATCATCTAACAGGAAAGTATTTTCATCATTTATTTCATCCATAATTTAAAAAATTATAGTGGTTTGAATTACAAGCATTGCAAGAAGTGGAACAAAAATGCCACAAAGCAAAATTTTGGTCCCATTGTTTTTCTATTGTACGTAATTTAATTAGTATTATGTCAGTTTAATGTAATCAATTTTAGTCGATTTAATTCATTAATGATCATTTTTAATATATTTTATAATTTTTTAATACATCATTATTGAATACACATTGCAACTAATGAGTTGAACTCTAGCATTTTTCTTAACCATTTGGATGTAGCGAACCACCGGATAAAGCGAACAAAACCTTTGGTCCCTTCGAAGTTTGTTACAATGGGGTTCAACTGTAATATCATATTATTTCATTCTCATGTGATAGATAATATGGGGAAAAAGTTATTGTATTTAATTTATAGAAATGTTATAAATACTTGTGTGATTTGAATCATTCTTGTATGGTCAAATTGTTCAATTTTTAATAAAGTTTTTATATTCCATTAAAAAATTCAAATGTGATAAAGTGCAACTTATATTAAACTGTTCCTTTCAGTTATTTTTTTAAAGCAGAAAGGGGATCTATGATTAGGAGAATTTTGACATTGTGTCAATATTTCTTAATTAAAATACAGTCGAATCCGGTTAATTGGGTCACCGGTTAATCAGACCAGCTACTTATTCGAACTGAATCCTAAAGACCCGAAACAAATCCTATTGCATAAGCCTAATAGGGCATGTTCATCTAATTGGATATGGTTATTAGGACCAAAATGATCGTGTCCCACTGTGGTCCGATTAACCAGAATCGACTGTACCTTCCTCTGGGAACAATTCACATCATTCCATAAGGATTTTTTTTTCTCCTCAGATACTACATCAGAATCAGAATCTCAACTTCAAAAACAAGAAGCAAGTAGATTACGAGAGGAGAAACGTCGCCAGCGGTTAAAGGAGAGGCATCAAGCAAAACGAACTGGGTTAGGAGCCCAGAAATTATCATAATTCCTTAAACGAAATCCTGTAATTTTTTTTATGATTTTAATCAGTATGATCACACTATTTAAGGTATTTAAATATGTATTTTATCTAAGTCATTATATCTGTGTGAAATGTTATATAATGTAAAAAGATTTGAAATAAAAAGTAATTTTTCATAGTTTTTATAAATTTTTTTTGTTACTGCTCCATTACTTAATATAGGGTGCGGCAGAAAGAACGTTCTGATTTGGAACGTCAGTATCAAAAATACAAAGCAAGATAAAGAAATCTTTTTATACCTGAGAAAAATAAAAAAATTAATTTATTATTATTTTATTGTTTATTTTATTTATTTATACCCTTGAAATGTTCATTCTGCCACCCCCTGTATTTAGTTATGTCCCTAACAAACATTTTGAAAATGAGTATCATATGAAAGTTATCACGAAAAGGACAGTAAAATTACTTAAAATTGATATTTAAGTAGTTCTACTATATCAGCTAATGAAGTACTATCTTGTTAAATAATTATTAAGCAATACTTAAGTATCTCTGACGAATAAATAAGTGCTATTACTATAAGTAACTACTTACACGCTGAGTGGCCAATTTATTAAGACTGCCTGATGATTTTATGCAAAGTGAAGTGTTCAAGAGCAGCTGTTCATGTTTTCAATCATGTTTACAATCAGCTACCAAAAAAAAAACCAGCTCTGAATATAAGGCATGTGATTCTCACTGGCTACTGAATGCTTGAACTGAAAGGAGAGTTTCCAAGCTGGTCCAGGTGCAAAAGTATTCATATTACAGCCAGTCTTAGTCAGGGACCATCTCCAATAGTCTCTAAATGTACTATTTGCTGCAAATTACACTGTATTGAGTATGGTTGAAGGCCTGTTCAAAATGTGCAATGCCACAACACTTCAAGCTGGTGGAGACAAAATTATGGTTTGAGGGATGTTTTCCTGTCGTCGTTTGGACAGATCCTTTAAGAATATTTGAATGCCAAAAGGTTCTTAAATATTGTCACTGGCTAAGTTATGTTAATGGTTTACCCCACAGGAAATGGATACTTCCAGTAGGACAATGCTCTGTGCCATAAAATTCTCATTGTCCACAGATGATTTGAAGAGTATGACAGAGACTTCACCTTGTTAATTTGGCCTCTACAATCGCCAGATTGCAATCCAGTTTAGCATTTGTGGGATGAGGTCAAAAGGGGTATCAGGCAACTGGATTCAAAACCATCAAATTTAGAGAACTGGAGAGTTCAATTCATTGAATATGGTCTCCCATTTCTCAACCTACCTTACATCATCTCAAGAGTCCATGCCAAAGATAATTGCAGCAATATTGAGAGCAAAAGGTAACCTAATGATGTACCAAGTAGGTGGTCATAATAAACTGGCCACCCAGTCTTCACAGCAAAATTAAAGATTCTACACTCAGTGTCTACCATGATCAGGAAGCATGTTAGTGAAGAAGTGACATTTGCTCTGGATTATAAATTTTCCATACTGTCACATACTGTTATAAGTGCTTCTTTTTTTCTTGTATTCCATACTCAGTTTAAATCTTCAGAAAAATTCAATACTTAGCATTCAATTCATTGGAAAACTTAAGATCTAAGGACGTAAGTTGGTTTTCCTTGCATGCATTATAAAATTGAATTTTCCTTTGCCTAGGTGTATTGCCATGTTAATATTTCCATAATTAAACTTTGATAAATTGATGCAGATATCCATTATTTTATATTTTTTCTTTAATATGTCAAGACAACCTGAGAGACATCTGCAAAAGTACAGAATAGAATGACGTCATTTCTTTTTGAATGAAAGTATAAAAAATTTAAAATATATCTATGTCCATAAAACCTGCATTAAACCATTTTTAAAAAAAAGAATCATAATAAGCTATCAGTAGAGATTTTAACACAAATAATTCCATAGTAAGGTTTAAATTATATATATTATATCATAATTTTTTTGTAAAAATGTAAATAAGTTAAACAATAGGTTGTCCGCTTAGTACCTGCAGCTGAGACTATGATACCTTACTTTCCTAATGGTTAAATTTATTCAAGGCTTGTTTCTTGCACAGCATACTTAAAATACAGTAAAAATAAACGTCAGGTGATGTATATAAGGTTTATATGAAAAATAAACAAGACCATTTTCAATTCTGTATGAACATAGCAGCCAATTTAAATACTGCTTTTCCAGAATGAACTTCTTTCGGCGAAGCTGGATACAAAAGGATCTACTAGCAATGTGGATATGTGTCAGCCAAATTAGTTTCAAGTTTATAGGGAACTACCTGCCTCTCCTCAAACAGTTATTTTAGAACAAACAGCTGTACATCAACCATCTACTTAGTAATTCCTGATTGTTGTAAGTTTTACACCCATTGTTCATGTTACAGTCAGTATATGACTTACAGGAAATTTTGTCGAAAACTCGCATGCAATCAATACTTCTTCTATTCCACAATTTTTAATTTATTGTGTAATTGATGAAGTGTTTATTACTTACAATCAGTATGCTTGTCAAAGTAAAAAGGGCATCCCAAATGAAAAAAAAAATAGTCATTACAATAAATGCAACTCATCATATCAGCTATTAGTCAACACATCTCCATTCCTCATCAATCTTCAGCTGACTTTTATGGATGAGGAGGTTAAATGCATCAATATATAAAGCCAAATTAAATGCTGAGAAGCTCTTTCCATACACAATTGCCTATGAGAAGTAATATTTTCACAGTTTCAGTTCAACTCTAGCTGTACACAACAGAAACCAGTTCTACACAATAGCCCTTAGTTATACTGCATGGATAAACTTCTATTTGTTGCTTTGTTTTTGTTATTCCTGACATTACTGCTAATAAATGTCTAAGATTTTTAAATCACAGTTTTTATCTCTATTCATTTACTTTTGTATTTACACACAGCAGTATTCTCTGAGCATGATCCAAACTTACCATCATACAATTTAAAAGTTACTTGGAGCACAGAATACAACCAATGGCATAGCAAAATGCTTTTTTGATTATAAACACTAAAAAAAAATTTAAATTACTTTAGAGGCTGTTTTTGTGTTCTGCTGTAGTAATATTTTACTGATGTCTTGCATAATATGAAAAAGTTTTACTTACAAGGCAAATTATATATTGCATGGAAGTTACCCAACAGTCGGTAACTTCCAGTTCCCATTGGAAGTTACCAAACAGCCTTTGATGGAGAGGTTTCGGCTATCCGAATAGCTTTGAAACAACTGGTTGTCAGCCGTGATAAATTTCGGAGGGCCGTCATCCTCTCCGACTCCAGAGCTGCTTTCCAGTGCATTAGCTTAATTCATGACCAATCCCTCCTGGGACATTTTAGATTGTCAACTATCCATACAAAAACTGGAATTGATGGAAAAGACCATGGTTCTTTAGTGGATCCCATGACACTGTGGACTAAGTGGCAATGAACAGGCAGATATGCTGGCAAAGAAGGATGCTAGTGTATTACAACTCGCACGTAATAATGTCTCATTTTGCACGATAAGACGTCTTATCAAGAATTCTATATCTTCCTGACATCACGAAGGTTTGAGGGCTCGAACTGCTTCCAAAAGTTAGAGGTTTTTAGAGCAAATTACCATATCTGACTGGCCCTGCCATGAGGCAGTTGCAATGTTTAGACTGTATACACAGCATTACTGTCTGGCTGGACACCTTTTTAAAATTGGTGTCTTTCTGGACCCCTACTGTACCCTTTGTGGGAACCACGTCATTATAGATGGCCACCATATTCTTTACTGCAGAGCGCTCCGTGGGGCTTCCTTGGTTGAGCTGTACTGGGAGGCAAGAGGTCGAATGAGACAATGACTTTTTTTTGTTTTTGTATTTCATTCTTTGTTAGTGTTGTTCATTATGTAAAGTTCTCTGCCATTGGAAATAAATATATTCTTTTTCTCCAATGCGGCAGATGGTTACTTGGATAATTTCCTTACCGTCATATGACATTTTAGTTTTGGTGGCCACTTTTCTGGGAGCACTGTATAGGTGGACCAGCATTACCTCCCCCCTCCCTATGGGTCGGTCCCGTAATTTTGAACAGAGTCAAGTGACGAGACTGGAACACTTGACCCCGCACCTCCAGAGGTAAATTTGAGAACTTGGAGGATATTGCAGCCATGCCCATTTTATGTGACCCTGGCAACAATTAAAGAACATGGCGGTGGATTTTGTCAGCGACCGGCCTCAAACCCACAACCCTCAGGTCACTGACTCGATGCCTTTGCCAACCGGGCCATCATGCCTGTAAATAAATATATTATATGCAGGCTATTGAGCATTTGCTGTTTACTAATTTTATCGATTATATTTGTTAGGTTATATTGTAATGAATGTTGTTATATTGTCATTCTTGATGTATTATGGTAAAAGCTGATAGTATATGTAGTTTAGTAAATCCACTATTTTTTGTACAATTGTAAATTAAGTATCCTGTATTATATTTAAGTTGAAAAAAAGGGGGGGGGAAGTAACAAGGGAATGAATGGGAAATTGTTCACATGCTGGCTGGTTGGATCTGTGGTTAGTGAATACCTTTGGCGAATTGAATTGTTTCTTGGGGTGGTACTAAATTATGTATTCCGGTATAATGTTCCATACTGTATCATTACTATTGCTTGGTATGAGCTCAACTTGGCAGATGGTAGTCAGCAAGGGGACACTGTCGAGCAGCTGGTCATCAGTTTTACGCATGCCTTCAGGTGGGGAGGTAATTATGTTGCATTACCACGCAATTATAATTTCAATGGATATAAATAAATAATTACCATTTCTACTAGATTTTCAGGGAAGCCATGAAAAAATAAATATGGTCAACATCCTTATAATCCCTAATAGAGTAAAGTAATCAAGGTTGCTACTGAGTGTAAACTGAAGAAAAGAAACACAGCTAGTCAGTTTGAAAATGAAATTCACATTTTATGAAGCTAACAAAGTTTACCATCACCGATATGAAGGAAAATATACAGTAAAAATGCTACCATGAACATATAATTCTGTATTTACATAAGTACAAAGTAAAATTTATAAATAATGCAATAAAAAGTGTAAATCTAAAATGTACAAAAATTTAACATATCAAATAAATAAATACAAAAACTAATAACAACTAAATGCAATTGTTAACAGATAGACATCTGTGTTTAGATACAAAGACTTACATTAAAATTAAGTTTATCTTTGGCATCATAAATTATTAAAAATGTAACCATTTATAAAATTTAACAAATATGGATATAATAACATTAGACACAACATCTCTAGAATATATATGTCTGTCACCTGTACAATCTAAACCCTTTAATTCTTGAATGATAACAATTGATGAATGTTAAACAACTGTACAGTAAAACAATGCTCCATCTAATACAACAAGTGCTACGCTAAACATCAGAATCTAGATCAGTTATAACATAAGTTATTTTTTCCCATGGAATTTTTTCTTAACACTAAAACAATATCAGTAGTGCCTAGTCTTATTTCTCAGGAAATTAACATACCACTGATTCAAACATATTTTTATAATACCTTTTCTCCTTCTCAGAGTAGATATATATATTTTGTTTAAATAATATCACAAATTGCTTTATACATTGCCCACTAGGTGAAGTATGTATAAAATTTTCTTTCAAAGATTTAAAACATACATTTGTTCATTTTACCAGAAAATAAGTCAGCAAAGATATGTAATTTTTCATAAAAATTTGTATAGGGCAGAAATAAAGCCTAATGAATGACATTATAGTTAACCTTTTCCTTATGGGTGGGATAGCATGTATCCCAAGAATACAGTTCCAAGAATATATGAATATATATGTGTGTGTGTGTGTATGTATGTATGTATACATATACATACAAACACATATATATATATATATAACCCCCTTAAAGACCGTTCTTACAAAGGAGGTTTGAAATTTCCCGTTCTAGAAAGGGAATTGGTAAAATGGCCCCGTAAGCGAAAGGTTAATAATGAGCAGATACCTTTTCAAGACTTCGAAATCCCAGTTTACTTCTCAACTCTCAAGCACACATAATGACCTACGTAACTAAAAAAAATTAGATTTTTTTTAGTTTGAAAAGCTGTAAGATAATATTAAAAGAAACATATTCCTATACATTAAAATGCACTAGTTTCCTTTTATTCCCATGTACAATATATACGCCTTATAAGATGTGAAAAGTTTTACTAGTAATATGATAGGATGCATAAAAGTATGATATTAGAATAGAATTACCACTTACCAAAACGAGAAATAGCAGAAAAGTATTTCTCTAGAGAGTAACAATTTTTTACTTTTTGTTTAGAAGTTTCCAGACCCTGTAATCCATATTTCTAGTTTTGTTACTCACATTCATAACTATGCTACCTTATATAAAAGTCAGAATTTTTTTTTCTTTTCAAAATTATAATGAATTAACCCTTTCAGGGTCGCTGTTCACACAGTGCGAATGCCTAAATCTAGTCTTCTTTTCAATTGCATTCAATGTATTCCAGTTAAATGAGCAGAAAAATGGCTAGTGCGGCTATCTGTTATCAGTTTAAAGAAGTAAAAATATTTTGCAACCTTTAATTGGAATTTTGTTCAAAATTTTGTAGGTTAAAAAAAATCCGGGGGATAATCTGCACCGTGCAAACTGTGGAGGTTGTTGCCCCTGAAAGGGTTAAAGTAGGTTCAATTTTAATAGCCCATATTTTTTACTTCCTCATATTTCATCATGTGAAAGGGAATAAAATTACTTCATGCTTACAAGCAGGCATGCAGTAAACAAACTGTTTTTGAGTAGCCTACAATGTTTAGCTAATACATGACTTTATACTGCTCTAATATCATGTACAATATGAAATATATAAAAAGCTTTACATTCAAAAATTTTCATTCATCGAATTATTATGATGATTAAAAATCTCCCTAATTAATCAAATTTTAACACTAAATAAAAAAAAATTATTTCATATTTTCAAAATAATCTCATGAGAACAAGATGACCACCTCTTGAATTAGTGTTAAGACATAATCCAATCCAATTCCACCTCATATTGCATAATATTATAGTTTAACCACAAGCAAACATACATAAATCATGGCATGAATCAAATTTCCACTGCCAAAAATTCATAGTCTTCAGTTCCACTAATACAGAACATATGCAAAATTATTTCGTTGCAAAGGTTATTTCCCTCATATTTTATATATAAAGATATATTTCTCAGTAAACTATCAATTTAAATAACTATGATATCTAGTTAATGAGTAAAAGACTACTCCTGTAAGCATGGTATAGTTATGATACATTGATATTTCTTAATTCAATGATTGCTTGCACAGATACAACTTGATGATTTCCAGACGCCAAGTGGAAAGGTATTTTTGTATTCGAACCTCCATATTCCATATTTAAAATAATGCAATGAATCCAAATTTTGTTTCAACAAAATTTTTTTTTATATGTTATTAGTTTAAAGGCCATATGATCCATGAATAAAAAATTTAGTTAAAAATTTGATAGCAAGCTATTTATATTCATCATTCATGTACGCACATTATAAATACAGCAAACAATGAAACATAATTACAGTTGATTCTGGTTAATCAGACCACATCGGGATGCATTCATTTTTGTCCTAATAACTGGCTGGTCTGATTCCACGAACATGCCCAATTAGGCTTATGCAACAGGTTGTTTCGGTTCTTTAGGATTCAGTCCGAATAAGCAGCTGGTCCGATTAACCAGATTTGACTGTACGCTCTTTACCAAAATACAGATTGAGAAAATAACGAACATAATATAGAGCAACCATTATCAACAACTTTGATCAATTAAGAGGTAACATGAAGTGCATCATAGAATTAATATACTTCAATATTACAACAACAAGAATAATTTTGGTTTATTTTGTAGTATTTTTCAATTACCTTGTTAAGCATTTTTAAGCTCTTAATATATGCAAATGAAAAAAAAAAAATTGATGCCACATTTTCAATGAAAAAATGCATTCTATTATAATAAGTAACAACAGAAAAACAATGAAAACAAACCTGACAGGAATTGCACATCTACTCTCATTCCTAATTCACATTTGTTCATTGATTTTCAAAAAACAGCTGCCAGAAAAAGTGATGTTAAAACAATACTTTTTCGCAGGCCCTGGATAATATAACACATTTATATACAGTCGATTCCGGTTAATCGGACCACATCTGGACGCGATCATTTTGGTCCTAATAACCGGCTAGTCCGATTAACCAGAATTGACTGTAATTCTATTTCATTATTATGTAACATTTACAAACACCCGAATGTAAAACATGTTGAAAGCAAAAAATTTTGCAGACAGTTCAAGCCATAAAAAGTTATAAATATAAAGGGCATTAAATAAATCAATGAGCATAATTTTTCTGCTAGTTTGAAAATTTTACCAAATACCTATATATTTGTTTATGTGAATAACAGATCAAACTAATTTATTATATAAACAAACAGTTCTGGTTATTACAGTCTAGACTTCTTTATCACATTCCTAAGTATTACAGAAATAAAAAATAAATAGCAACTCTGAATTACAACCATGAAATGTGGATTAAATTATTTGCATTTTAACTTGTGACTATATAACATACACCTGTACTTACAGTCATTTGCACCTGTACTTCACAGCTTCGTAATACTTTTAAATACAGTACAAGCTTAATTACAGCATCAGATTTTAATTTAAGGAACATCACCACAAGTAACTTTAAATTAAAATATTACATTCATTATGTAAAATCATAAATAGTTTTTATCTAAAAATTAAGTAGCATAAGAAAAACTTAAATTAATAATAACATCTTATAACACAGGAAAAAATAAATATAAATGAAAAAAAAGGGTCAATTTTAAACACACACATATATATATATAAACATTATATTTAAACAAGATTAAATAATGCACTATCATTTTCATTAAATTTTATACTGTGCCATTAACAAGTATATAGAAATATTTTTTACAGTAATAGGATGATATAATATTAAGTTATACCTAATTTATTAACATATTTTGTACATGTCCTAACATTAATTTTAACAAAGCATAAATATTTTTAAAAACATTCTGAATATATGAATTTATTAATATAATTAGAATTCATAATAATATGAACAATTTATGATATGTTCATTTAAGAATGGTCTACCTACATATTAACAGAACAAAACATGAGAGTAAAATTTTATTTTACAGTGAAGGAAAGAGATTTAACTTTAGCATTAAAAATTTACATTATAAAGATTTTTAATCACAATTTTTTTTTACAAAAGATTAATGTACAGTCAAATATTTTGTTGCTTAAATTATAAATTGAGGACGTCTTTAAAAACACTGTGCATGTGATTTCTAGATATATTTATCTTCAAAAGTAATATATGCTGGAAGAAACTGAAACTTACTTTTAACTATTACTAACATGAACTAGATGAAATGAATATATATACAAGTGTACATTTATAAGAACAAAAAATAAAAAAAATAAAATTTTTTTTTTTCAATTAAAAAATGGTAGAGTTGGCACATACAATGCATATAGCTGCAGTAAATTTCTAAAACATTTATAACAGGTTTGAGAAATATTACAAAGAGATTTAAAAAGTCAGCTGGGAGTTAATATTTTGGTAATAAAAAGGTGAATAAATCTTGAAATACATATAGAATTTTTTAAAGTAAACTCAAAGTGCATATAATTAAAAAGTTGGATTAAAACACTAATAATATATAACCATCATTTACTTTCTTTAAAGGAAAATTTGTAGAATTAAAATTCTAAATATCAATTAAGATATATGCCTTGATATTATTTGAAATAATATTTCAGAGAGAATTATCCGTAATGTTAAAAAAATAGTTGTAATAATATTTATTAAAGCTCTAAAACTTCAAAAATGCAGAGTAGCAACACCAACAGAGATGAAACTTTGTTTTAGACTCTGTTATTTGATAAATTAATCTAACAAATTCAAAGATTAAAAAGAACTTGAATTTTTAGTTTTCAAGACTTAAATACAAATATATAAGCAATAATTAAACAGGCTATATTCCAAACATTTTACTGAATAAATAGAGAATCTGTTTATGCAATCCACACTTAAAATGACACTGTTCAAAAATAACTATAGGCTAAGTGAATTTACTTATATCAGAGAAAATATTCCTAGTGTGAAAACTAAGACATACATGACTTAAGATTTCAAATATTATACAACAGGATCTCAAAAGGGTCATTGAAGGAACAAAAAGGTAGTACAGAAAAATACATATCATGATTTAGGTAAATATTTGGCTTTGGGCAGAAATGAAGGATTCTATTTGAAGACTTACATTGTGTATGATCAAACAAAGTATGTGAAGCCCAGTCAAAATTCTCATGACCTTCGCATTACCTACATTTATGAACATCTCTTTTCAAAGAGGAAGGTCTCCTAAGGAAAATTTGAAAAAAAAATATAAATAAATAAAAAATAAAAAAAATAAATAAATAAATAAATAAATAAAAAAAGAAAAAATTGGTGAGTACCTTAAGGACTCATTAAAGATTGCAATTTAATCCATTGAACTAGATATTCACAGATTAGTTTCACAACAGGATCAAGTATTGCACTAGTTTCACATTTAAGCTGCCACCGTTTTTTTAAATTTATTTATTTATTACAAATGCCCAGAAGATTGGCTATGACACCATTAGTTCTCAGATAAAGGGTGAGACTGCAGGTCATTCATTCATTTGAGGAGGCACCATATATGGCCAACATTACCCCCTACAAGCCGGTCCCGTAATTTAGAGCCAAGTGACGAGACTGGAACACTTGACCCTGCACCTCCAGGGGTAAATTTGAGAACTTAGAGGACATTAGAGTCCCAACAGATTTTACATGCACCGGCCACCAACCCTTTTTTATATAAAAACAATAATGTAAGTTTTGTTACTTATATACATTAATTATATTATATTTATATGCAGCCCATAACAATTCCTCATAATTAAGTATGGCCCAGGCAAGTCAAACATTGGACACCTATGATTTAAATGAGTAACTACTTTTAACAATTTGACAACAAAAGAATTTCAGTTCATTAAATGGTAGGGAAACAGCCCTGCAGTTGATAACAAGCCACTGCAGCATTCAGGGTAACAAGCTGGCTGACATCCTGGCTAAAAAGTGTGTACCTGTCCTTTAAACATCCAATAATGAGATAACTGACAACTCGCTAAAGTTGCTTGTAAGGGGGACTTTCAGGAACTCCCTCTCACAAGAACTGGTGTTGAGAAGTTCACAAAAGATATGGTGGAACAAAACTGCTTAAGTTCCAGAATGGCTGAGGCAGAAATCAGTCGCCTTATTTTGCCTAATGACAAGCCATCATAGCCTAATTAAACATCTCTGCCATATAAATATCATTTCAGTATCCTTTTTCAAACTCTGTAATCGTTGGGAGGTCATGGACTTTACCCATTGGCTCGCTGAGTTGCCCGCTTTAGCTCCAGTGTGGGAGAGATATTGGATAGCTAGGAAACTTTTGGGTTCATGGATGTTTTAGTTATCTCTTGTTTGTTTGTTTTTGTTTTAATTTATATATAGTCTTGCAACCCACCATTACAAAAAAAAGTTCATTAAACTTAATTTTGGTAAGACAGTTATCATGAAAGTTTATAAATAGGTGTACGTAAATTTTGTATAAAAAATATTGAAATTTTGCAAAAAATAATTACAATATATAAAATTTTGCATTTATTAACAAAATCACAATTTTACTTACTTGGTTAGGTAAGTATCAAAATTCTTAGTTAAAAGCTAACATTGTAGTAGTTCACACTATCTTCCTAAAGTAATAAGTAATAATAAAAATTTTGAGAAAGACATCTCATTTTAAAGACCATGGATGGTCTTAGTTAAGCAATTATGTTAATAAATTATTACCTAATTTTGCTTAAAAAGTTGTTTATCACCATGTTTTTGCAGAAAAGTAGTAAAAAAAAAAACTTTTGCATTTATTCGCTCATATCGGCAAGTTACGCATCTATTTCATAAATACGAAAATTGCATATCGCTATTTAAAAACTAAGCCAAAAGCGAAGTTCAGTAAATAAAATACTATAAATGATGGTTATATAAGTGATACCCTTAACAGATAAATTAGTACAAGGAAAATATTTAAACAATGATATTTTGCTTAGTTAATACATAAAAAGAATAACATTATTAGATTAAATTTACTGTCTTAAAATTAATTTGATCAATAAGGCTGCAAATCTGAAATATCAGAGTTATCAAAATAATTGGAAATTGCTTTTTAGCATAAAATATTCTAAATTACTTAAATATAGACTTAAAACATACTTTAGGATACATAATTCTTAAGGCACATTTTTAAAAATAGGAATAATAAGCATTGTCTTAAAATTGAATATGAAGCAAAACTAACAATTATCAGGGCTTCTCAAAAATGTATCAAAGGAATAACAAAACATTCTAAACATTTAAAATTTTAAAAAGATCTGCACAGCAGTTATGTCCTTGTAAATTTTACATTTGCATGTAAATCAATGCAATAAGTGCAATGTCTTAATTTTAATAAGTATTAATAATTGTATTTTTAAAATTTTGATAAGTTGTTAAGCTATAATTTAGAAAAATTTCCGTATTGAATTGCTTCAGATATTAGTAGGCCATGTCAAGCTAAAGGGGCCCACAACAAGACCGGAACTTAAGCCTTAGATTTACTGGTTATACTGAAAATGATACACCTTTTCCTATTATTCAAAGACTACCAAAAAGTGTAGTTTATACATTTTTTGACATCTTTTAGTGATTGAAATTTTCCTTCAAGTCTTTCTATATTGGCCATGATTAATAGAAATAAATTAATAACAACTAGAAAAATTTAGAGTAAATCTATGAATGTTACTGTACCATCTTTAGTAATCTGAACCTACAGTGGATGCAAAATTTAAGACTGTAATTGCTAGATATAGAGAGATACTCTTTTAATTATTACTATAAAAAAATTTGTAAATATAAAACTTCAATGAAATTTACATAGCTAATACCTCTCAAAACTTTATGATTAAAGTTTTCCAAAATATCAAACCTATATGAAAAAAAATCACATTAAATTTTAAAAAAAATATAAAATAATAGATAGCTGAAATATTCATACACAAAATTATATTAAATATATACAAAGTGGTCCCATTTACATAAAGTAAAATGGAACACAATTTTTATTCTTTAGGATCAAAATAACGGTAGTACTTAAGCATTCCAATGACATACAAATATCTGGGAATGTGATTTTGTTTATAAAGTTATAATAAACACTGACATATTTAATTATTATAAAAATTTGCTTTTAGTGTAAATTTTATTTAGCAATGTAAACTTGCTGTTTTTAGTAAAGATTATAACGTTGAGATAAATCTAATGATATATTTTGAATGCTTTGAGCTTCATTTTATTTGTATATAAAAGGATTGTCGCCATAAAATAAGTAAAAAAAAATTTCAGATAGTCTCTACTGCAGGTTATTAACGCAGGATTACTTATTGTTGCTTACCCCCCCTCTCTCTGTTTAAAAAAAAAAAAACGCATTTTGGTGCTTTTCTGTTTAACTGTTTACTGCTTGCCAAAGCAATACAGACTGGGTTTGGCACGCTGCCAAAATTATAACTCATGATGACAGATGTCTGAAATTTTGCTTTACCGTGGGCCATTATGAAGGAACATAATCCTACATTATAATAACTTATATATAAACACTATGCATTCAAACAAAAAGGTACAGAGTAAACTAATTTGAAAACTTTAAAAAAATTCTTTATCTTTTAGGCATCCCCCCCCCCCCCAAAAAAAAAAACTTTTTTTTTTCCCTCCGTCATAAAAAAAAAGAGTTCAACTATATTAAATAAAATCTATATAATTTAAAAAAATCTATACATGCTTATCAAGTAAAAAATAAATAAATAAAAATAAACCTTATGACATAACCTATTGGTTTAATAGTTACTCTGATTAATTTTTAAGATAGTGATCACAATATCAATAAAATATTTACTAACTCTTATCTTGTTACCATTAAAATGTTATATTCTCATACACAAAAGTTAAGTACAAAAAAATTCTACATTATCTTAGTTATTCTACTTATCATTATTCTGTAGATGGACAGAAGTAATAAATGATAACAAAAAACTACACACAGAGATGTAAAAGGAGAGAACAAGCGCCTAAGCTTCTTTATTTAATACAAATAAATTCTAATATGTAAAATAAACACTAAAAAAGGCCCTTTGTTCCAGAAAAGTTTTAGGAATATTCAAAGATTATTAAGGAAAAGTTTGAGAAACCCTGATAAACATATTTAAAGCTTCCATTTAAAATATATTTGATCAAACTCGAAAAAGTTATCAGTATACAGGATATCAAATTTTTTAAAACTGAGAAGAGTTTTGGCAGTATCTTTTGAAACACAGTAAATTATGTATTTCTAATTAAAATTAGTAATGAGCAAATACATGTAGTGTACTTTCATTTAAAATTAATCCACTTTAATGTTTCTATGTAAATAAATTTTTGCTCTGATTACTAAAATCTAAATATATATTTACAAAGAAAATTTAAATACTTAAACCATATTTTAAACAAGTGGTGTGCAAACTTTCTTCAATCGCAATCCACTTTTTGTTAATAAAAAATCTCTCAATCTCCATAAAAATTTTTGGTAGTAGCAATTAAAAAAAATAAATAAAATGTTAACATAAAAAATATAAAAAAGAAATTTGCAAATTATGACAATCTATTTTAAAATCAATGACCTGTTGATTTCAGGTTTATATTTACTTAGCATAATAACAAAAAATAAATTTAAAAAACCATGATTTCAAAATTACAAGATTCATATTAGACACTAAAAATTATATAAGCTTTATTTTTCTATATAAAATTAAAATACTTTGGTTTTACAAATAATTGTTTGTTAAAGTTCAGGTTCAGATTCAGATTGAATTATTAGACCTGAAAGAGTTATATATTTAGAAAATAAATTAATTCAAAACCTATTTATACCTTTCTATTTTAGCCCCAATACAGAAAATAAATTTTTTTCTGATGGAGTTTTTACAGTAAGACTGTTTGACATTTTATTTAACAATACCATATCACATAATTTTTTACACATAAAAAAATTTAAATATTAACCCCTTAATTGTCGCGCCCTATACCTTCACGGACAGTCATTTGTAAACAAATTTTGTCCTGCCCGTGACCCCCAGGGGCTGAACTCTGCATAACTTTTGCTAATATATTATGGTTTCTTTGATTTTGCCATGCAGGAGATTATTTTAAATGCTTAAGTGCTCAATAGATAGCAGTTCTGAACTGACAAACTTTAAGATTGGAATGCTTCATTATAAGAATTTGTAAGAGTTGAAGCCGTACAATTTGTTGCATTGAAGCTTTACTACATGTCATATGTGTTAAAAAAAAAGCCAAATATAAGGTAAATAAAATTGTGATTTTAAAAAATTTTACCGATCCTTAACATTTAAAATTTGAAAAAAAATACACCGTTTCTTTTACTAATTAACTCAAAATTTTATGAATAATAAAATGGGGTAATAATAAAAAATATACAATTTTTGAACGAATTTTCTGAAAATTACATGACGATACATCGTGTGTGTACAAAAAGAGCCAAATAAAAGGTAAATAAAATTGCGATTTAAAAATTTTATCCATCCTGAATACTTTAAATTAAAAAAAAAATACACTGTTTCTTTTACTAAATAACTCAGAATTTTATGAATAATAAAATAGGGCAATAAAAAAAAATCGATAATTTTTGAACGAATTTTCTGAAAATTACATGATAATTAAGGGGTTAAAACATAAGTTATTATTAAAAAAATTTAGTATATTTTTTAATTAAATAATTCAATACGATATAATTTAACTTTCAAATATTTACAACTCCTCCAATTTTTTTCACGAACCTTTTGGGGGTTGCAACCTACAGTTTGCACACCACTCTTCTAAACTATGAAATATTTATAATTAAATGAAAAACTGAATCTATTAAGACACAAATTCAGATAACAATAATGAAGATTTTGATATATTAAAGACAATTCTGATATATGTCAGCACTGATTAAAGACACACATTTTTAAAAATGTCTTCAACCTACACATAATTAAATACAAAGCAAATATCTCTCGATTTGAAATTAGACAAATACTCTCACATTAAACTTCAAGATATGAATGTTTATGCGTGCAATTAACACAACATATAATCAACAAAAAATATTACAGTGAGCTTTAAAATACCATGATACTCAGTTTATTGCCTCGTTGCATACAGAACCAGAGCAAAAAACATCAAAGAAACAATTGAAAAAGTTCCTTTTCACAGGTTATCAAACAATGGTTAATTGCATGAGGGTTTCAAATTAATGCCCAGTGTCTTTAAATTCATCAGCTTCAGGCCAAATTCATCTGCAACATTTATAACTCCTGCAGGAGAGAAAAAAATTGCAGACTGAAGTAAAAGGGGAGGGGGAGTTAAAATTTTGAATGCAAATATACCTTGATTGCAATTTAAAAAAAAATGCAAGTTATAACATTATTTAAAATTATGTTATTGTTGCTAAGCCTCCAGGACTAGAAAATGCTAGACCAGGACCTTGAGGCTCTGTCGTGTGAGGAAATGGGAGGCAGTAGTATCTTCATCTTATGCAAGCAAGTTAACAGGGATACCCTAACAGTTCACAATGTGGGAAGGATTTGCATGAGCAGCAGAACAGGCTGAATGAGGAAAGACCTTTGCAAATTCTCAAAGCGCATACTTTTTGTATCGCCACTGTGAAGACGAGCCAGGGCAGACTGTATTGGTCTAAAAATTTTCATAATATTTTATTCTCCATTGCGATGAATATCGTTCCTATTAGTTGGGTATTTATACCATATTTTGCTACATCCAATGGAGCATAATATTAAAAAAAAAAAAAAAAAGAAGAGGCTAGAAGCAAAAATTCAGTCAGTAATTTTTAATAAACTAGAGTTTAAATTACAATTTTTAATGCCACTTATCAAATTTTTTCAAGATAGTTTTCTAGTACACCTATACCTCGCTATACGGCCGCTCTTTATATGGCATTTCACTATAACGGCCTTTTTTAATTATGGCACTTTTTTGATTTACAGCCCACAATATTTCGTTATATGGCCTCAACAGCAGAAAGTGATGATGGTAGCATATTATAGCTTAGTGATTCTTCATGTTAATGTTCATCATCAGATTAAAACAGTTTTTAAACATTTTATTCTATGTTTTTTATTATATGTATACATATGTGCATATGATTTCTTTTGTTTCTTATTTATAATTTTACTTTTTGAATTTCTGTTTATTATTACATTGTTTTGCACTTTTATTTTTATGTCAGCATTTTTATAAGAAATAAAAAAATAAAATGCTTTATGAACTAAAAACTATATTATTTATAAAAAATTAAAACAGATCCAACTAAATTTGTATGGGTTTGTATTAAAATAATTGATTCCTTATATGGCTTTTCGCTGTGAGGCCAACTTTTCCGGAACGTATCTAGGCCGTAAAGCGAGATATGGATGTATTTAGAAAAATGATAAACTAATTTTTTTCAGAGGTTAGTTTGTCCTTGAAATAATGTTTAACGCTAGAAATATGAAAATTTTTTTCTTACTAAAAAGACATTACTAAGAACACCATCATTTTGACGATTAAAAATAAAATCAAGAATTCAAAAGATTTTTTTTTTTAATGGCTAAATACTTTAAATTTTTAACTATTTCACACAAATATATAATAAATTAGTATTGTTGCACTGATATTATTGTAAAAATAATTATTAATTTTAGTAATGGTTACAACCGCGATTTTTAATATTGTAACGCTGAAAAAAGATTTAATTAAAGAATGTTTTAAGCCTCTACTAAATTTAAAGTGATTTAATGTTTTAAATATGTTTGCAAAGTGGCTTGGTTGAAATTGTTCTTTGTTGGCTAGTGAATTGTACTTAAAAGTTTTTCTCTTGTAAGCGTCTATCCTATCTCTTATGGGTTTCGGCCTGGTAATACGAAACCACGGATTTTGCCATTTTTTTCCTTGGAAATCTCTCGGAAACCCAGACTTGGAGAGCGATTTTGCAGGCTTTGGAATTTGAGAGAGGTCAACAGACATCAACATGGCCTTGACTCAGAGTGGTGGAGAGCAATGCGCAAGGTTACATTTTCACGTAGATGGCGGCGTCCGGTGATGAATTTTTATGGTAAAAGAGATGGAGGGGAAAACCGAAAACAAAATGGTACTAAAGATCCAAAAGATGAAATTTGCGACCTTCATCCTTTTTTCTGGAGGTTCATGCCCAAAATCGATAGTGCACCATAGAACTAGTTTCTCCCTCGCGGAGCACCACGCATGAACACAAGGGTACAGCGGCGGACCTGTGAGAGCGGGAATTCTGAAGTGAAGATTCTGATCGAGTACGCTGGGGGCCAAAGACTTTGGTTTTGATGCTCCCAGGAAAGAAGATGAAGCCTGATCCAGGAGAACCACCTTTTCGTAATGGGTGAAACCCTTTTCCTTTCCTTTCTGTTCTTTTATTTCTATCCTTAATTTCTCTTTATTTTGAAAGCTGCAGTGGGTCCTTAAGACTTTTTATTTTATTTTATTTTTACTTTACTAGTAATGCTAGCAATTACGATTAGAGTTGCAAAGGTTTTTTTTCATTCACCAGCCACTTAACTTATCTTTTATGTCATTGATTTTTGTGTAATTAATTGTGTAGAATTGATATTAGAATTGAGTTAAACTGAATAGTGTTATATTGATCAAAATTTTGATTGTCGGATTAATTTTGAAAAGACTTTGAATGTATAGGGATGATTACTAAAATTTTACAAGTATTATATGTGTGAATCAACTGTCAAATATATGTGTTGCTTTAAACTTTATCAGTCGTCTGTCGTTTTTTCCAGTGTTGAGTTTAAATTATTTTTATTTCAGTGGCTTTGAATATTTTTCTTTCAGCAGAATTGAGTTAAGTTTTTCTTTTAGGAGAAGTAATTTTTGTTTTAGGTGTGCTTCTATAATAGGAAAGGAGTTTTCTTTAATTTTTCTATGATTTTGATTTAATTTAATTTTTATCTTTGCTCATATCCACCACTGTGGAGTAAACAGTAAAAGAACCTGGTGTAAAGCCAATTATATGTGATGAGTTATTGCGGTTTAATAAAAGAGTTTAATACTCCTTACTAATTGAGGTTTTCACAACGCTCCTCAATCTTAATTTCCTTAAAATGTACTAACCACTAAATATGTGTACTATTGTTATTATTGTATTTAAATTTAATAAAAAATTTAATATATTCCTACATAAATGAGGTAAATCACAACGCGTATTTTCAGTCATCATCGCAACAGTATATATTTAGATACATTTTTATGCAGGTATGCCGAGCTGACAACCTGGTATGATTTATCTGTAAAAATATATGCATGGTTTGTGCAATCCTTATTTTTCAACACCAATATTTCTGCTATTTGCAAAAGGGGGAAGAGACAAAAAGAAAATTGCATTTTCCCGGTATTATTTTAAAGATTTTTGCCTGTTTTCTATTTTGCCATCAAATTGATGGCTTTCAGTCTTAATAGATGTACAACACATTTTCTCCCCCTCTTTATTATCGAATATAATTTTGTAAATATGTGTGCATATTTTGCATAAAATTAGAAAAAGTCACAAAATTTCAGAAGCTTGAGGACATAAATACAGACATAGCGCTCAATAGTATGTCCCAAACCGTCAAAATGACGGCAGCCATCTTTTTAGTGTTAATAGACTATCAATCCATTTATATACTAAAAAAACTTCTTTATGTTAATTTTGATCATCAGTAAGCCAATAAACATCAATCCACCTCATAGCAGTAAAAGTATCTTAAATAACATTAAACAATATACCAGTGCAGTGGAACCCTTTAATTAAGTAGTATATTCCTTCAGTATCAGTTCTTAGCAATAGAGACTGTACCATGTGCAATGAAACTGTAACATTTATTACTGCATTTGAGTTATCCATCATAATGAAAAGAGAGAATAATGACAGGAATCATTCAATGTACACCAAGATTATAAAATTATAATTAGAATATATACAAAATTTACAAAGTTAACAAAGGACAGAAAGTAAGTCCTTCCATACCCAAAGGAGGAAGTTTTCTGATGCACTCTCACAATTGAGTGGTTCACGGGGGTGAGCAAGTGAGTAATAGTTCTTTTTCATCAAACATACTGTATTTTCCGGCATATAATGCACACTTTTAATACAAAAAATAAGATTGAAATTTATGGGTGCGTGTTATATGCTGGATATAAAAATGATAGATTTAAAAATAAGGAAAAGATAAACATAAAAAAATTAGATTTCTACATGTACCTAAATGCTGTTTATTTAAAAGAAATGACATACCTTATGAGCTTAAAAATTTTAATTAAATAGTTTGTAATATTCGTCTCCCATTATATCTTCAGGCACATCATCGAATTCTGTTTCTGAAAGAGAGTTTTGAATGAAAAAACATCTGACTCCTAATTCTGTGAATTCCTTCGGGTCAGAAGTGTGTTCTTACCCCCTGTTTGCAGAATTATTTACTCCCTTAAGCATTTCACCCCACACATATTGTTCCCTTTATCACTTGTCATTATACCATTGTTCGAAAGCCTGGGAAAATTCTTCAAATGAATGACTTCAAAAGATAAGAGCACTGCACATGCATATTTAAGGTTTCTTCGTCAAGAAAAGGGTGCGCGTTATACGAAGAATAAACCTAAAATTTTTTAAAATGTAGTTTAAAATTATAGCTGTGTGTTATACCCCAGAAAATACGGTAGTAAGAAAGGAAGATTTTTAATTTTAAATTAAAATTTTTAAAACTGACAGACGTATTAAAAGAAAACGGCTTGGGAGAGAAATTAGTTGCAGATGAAAATTGGCATTCACCCCAAAGTCAAATTTATATATATATATATTTAAAAAAAAAAAAAAATCCATAGCACATTCAATTAAGAAAAGCACATTTACTAATAAAATTTTCAGCACTCATTTTACTTTAGCTGACAAACATGAACATTTAGCTTTCTAAGTTTACCAATGATATGATTTCAGTCAACACTGAGTGGAAAAGCCACATCAGAATACAGAAGGAAACGGTGAAGAGAGGAAGATAGCCTTCCCCAACCAAAAGCATCATTAACAACCACCACTTTCACAAAGAGATTGTTTTCACATGTAAGTAAACACTTTGCCACATATTTCTTGAGCAACAATACCAGCCTAGGTAGAGTAGACACTATATGCATCTTCCTCTAAAAAATGTGTTTACTGCTTATACTAATGTCATAGGTCTTTTAACAATCAAAACTACAAATCTTTCCTTACAAATATATATATATATTATATGTATAAATAAATATTTACAGCTCAAAAACACATTCTATTGAATTAGCACCAGACAGACTTGCACATCAATGTGGAAATTTTATGAGTTAACACTTATCCATGCATCATCTTTATTTTTATTTTTCAGATTGAAAACCATAATGTTTTGAATGAAAGACTGTATTTGTTAAAAATTCAAAAATGACTAAACACAGAGACATGATAATAAGATGACTACGCTACTATTCACACTATAAGATTAATCATATTTACACAAGAGCTTTTATAAAACATACCACAATGAATTATCTACAAATGACAAATGATATTTATGACATAAAACATGTTATTTTTTATCAACAACTTATAATAATAACATCATAATTTTGGTAGTTAAAATAAAATTAACTTTTACTTAAATATGCCTGTGCTACACATACATGTAATGTTTCTTTAAGATGAATAATATAAAGACAGTTTTAAATTGTACAATGATTCACAAATAAAAAAAAACTTTTGATTTCAAAGCAAGTATAAAATAAATATTTACTTAATCACAAAATGAATATTTTTGAAGGATTTAATGTAATCTATATGTTTAACAGTATTGATTAATAATTTATTCGCGCTCATTCACAAACATGGAGCAAAGTATAAATGTACCATAATTGCATATTCATAGCACACAAGTGAATGTAAGTTACTCTTGACTTTAGTCTTCCTAACAAACTTTTTAATGCCAGTGATAACAGCAGAAAGAAAAATAACGAGAAAAAAAAAAAAGAAAAAAAAAGAAATGGCATTAAATACACCTCATTTTCACCCCACTCATGAAAATATAATTTACACTATAGAATACATTTATTATATTACATTACTATGAATATTGTTAATTGTCTGAACCATTCTTTAGGAATTACCTCTGCTAGATTTCTTACTTTTTAAAATTCTCTTCGTAGATTGACGTTTTCAAGAATTAAAATTTTACACTTGCAGAGCACCGGGTAGCATAATGTGCATTTAAGTGCAAAATTTCACAAAGGCACATTAGAATTAGCCAAAAATTGTGGATTACAAATGTAGCATAGGATTAAGTAATTTTTTCATTCTCGAGAGATCATTAATGACACTGTTGATCCACTTTCTTGTAAGACAGCAATAGCTTTGTTGTGGTCAAGTTGGGTAAAATCAGTTCCATCGACCTATTAAAAAAATTATTATTCAGCAATCTGAAGTATATAACAATGGAAGATTTTGCATGATGCTACTGTTGCAAAATCGAAAGTGGTTCAGTGATAAATCAAAGAATAATCAAACAAATCAGATGCACAGATAAGTACAACAAACAATTTTAATAGCGCAAAAACTATGTAAATACTAGCTGAATACCCGTGCTTCACTATGGAATACATTCAAATTAAATACAATGGTAAATGTATGCAATTAATGCAAAAAAAAATTAAATAAATAAATAAATAAAAATAATATATATATATATATATATATATATATATATATATATATATATATATATATATATATGTATATTTATAAAAAAAATCGTAACGGATATTTTTATAGACAAACTAATGTAGAAGTAAAATATTCAAATTAAATACATGGGTCACGGTATGCAATAAATTTGTATGTTTAATATCCATAAAACATACTAATTTGAATTAAATTCTTAAAAAACTTATATCTAAATTAGTATAGTGGTTAAATTTTATCTTTTACCACATTTTAATATATATTTTTTTGTCAATTTATTTTGTTGTTATGCACGTGACGCAAAATTAATTTAAAGTATCACAAAAAGAAAAGAAACCACGTGATTAGCATTTAATAAATTCTAAAAATTAATCTTTCCAAATTCACCAAAAATCCAAAAATAGAGTTAAAGATTCGAAAAAGATTTCATTTTAAAGGAATTTTTATGATCTTTCTCGTGATATAAATTTTATAACCCTCGGATTATTATTTTGAATGCAAACTTTAAAGAATGTTACAAAAACAGCGTAAAAATTTAATTTAAAAAATCTAAGAAGACTTTTTCAAAAATCTCTCTAGTGCACCCCTACACTATAAGAAGAATCACCATGAAAAATTTCAGCCCTTTAGGTCTAGCGGTTTGATCTGTGCATTATATGTCAGTCAATCAGTTATGGAACTGTTTTATATATATAGACAGGTTAAAAAGAATACAACCTCAGAGCTCATTCGAAACAGGAACTATCATTCCATATCAAATTCTGATTCTACATAGTTTGAATGAAAATCTAAACTAACATGGTATTGAGGTAAAGAGGGTGTGAGATTATCTCAGCCAAGCAGTGCCACTAAACGTAATTTACAATCATTTAACCCCTTAATTGTCGTGCCCGATACCTTTGTTGATTTTTCTCACCTTACATCCATGACCATATTGAAATTAGCTGGCATTTGATGTCATCACTTTCAGTGTGTGTGTCTTTGGTATATACGTTGAAAACAGATTTTGCCCAACTGATGTGGCACCAATGTTTTTTTATCGTGTGGGTTTTTAAAGAGTAGAAATTATATGTTCCGTCTCACTAAAGTGTTGTGAGTTTTCTGTTCTTTTGTAATCTAGAGGTTGCCATGTTCTGCAGTGGTTTAGTGCTTTAAGTTTTTCTTTGGATATTAATTAAATTTCTTTTTTTTTTTTGCTACATTGTGTATTCGGTGTTTACTTCCTAAACCATGCACTACCACTAATAACCTTCATGGGCAGTCATTTGTAAACAAATTTTGTCGCACCTGTGAGCCTCATGGGCTGAATTCTGCATAACTTTTGCTAATATAATAAGGCTTCTTTGATTTTTTCATGCCAGGGATTATTTTAAATGCTTAAGTGCTCAATAGATGGCTGTATTGAACTGAGAAACTTGATTTTAAGATCAGAATGCTTCATTATAAGAATTTGTATGAGTTAGAGCTGTACAATTTGTTGCATTGAAGCTTCCCTGCATGTCATGTGTGTAAAAAAAGCCAAATATAGGGTAAATAAAATTGTGATTTTAAAAAAATTTATCCATCCTGAACACTTTAAATAAAAAAATTTTTTTTTAAATGCACTTGTTTCTTTTACTAATTAACTCAGAATTTTATGAATAATAAAATGGGGCATTTAAAAAAAATCTACGTTTTTTGAATGAATTTTCCAAAAAATAACGCGATGATACTTCGTGTGTGTACAAAAAAACCCAAATATAAGGTAAACAAAATTGTGATTTAAAAATTTTATCCATTCTGAACACTTCAAATTTGAAAAAAATACACTGTTTCTTTTACTAATTAACTCAGAATTTTATGAATAATAAAATAGGGCAATAAAAAAAAATCGACGATTTTTGAATGAATTTTCCGAAAACTATGCAACAATTAAGGGGTCAAGCACAGTAGCACTACTAACTGAAACTTTCTAAACACTACTTACAACGAAATTATGACAATACTTTTGCAAAGATAAGCATATTTATAAGAAACATAAATAAGAATTGGTGAGCATTATTGGATGGTGAGCATTATAAACAAAGGTAAAATAACCTTATATAAAATTTAACTAACCTAACCTTAATAAAAAAATATAATGTATAACTAGCTAAATGTAGTATAGTATAAAACTTGGTTAATTCAAAGATGTAGAGCTTGAAATTAGCTCTCATCTTTGAGAACTGAGATCACTGAAAAACTCTAGAGCAGGGATTCCCAACAGGGTCCAGGTGGACCTCTTGGAGGTTGATGGATGTTTTAATAGGGTCTAGAGAAGGGGTGTCAAACTCGCAGCCCGGCCAATATATTGGCACACAATAATATATAATAAAATAACCGACGCAGAATTATAATAAGATAGGAAGAATTTGCTAAATGTTTTTTTAATGATACTCTTTTTTGTTATTATTAAATAAAATGCATATATTTATGTTGAATATACTGTAATTAGGCAAACCTACGTTTCTATTAATATTGATTTTTTTTGGCCCACCTATAGTTGAACCTTGTTTGTTTGGCCCAAGGTAGCCTTTGAGTTCGACACCCCTGGTCTAGAGTATTCCAGGGGTCTATTTGGGGGGGGGGGGGGGGGTGTCGATGATAAATTTTTGTTTTAAGATTTAATTTAATTTTTTAGGAATGTAATTATTAGATAATAATATTCGTTTTAATTATGTATAAATACAGATTTGCATAGAGCAAAGTGCTCCACGCACCTAAAGTCGAATGTCATGACACTTTTGTATATGCCTCAAATGCTGCTGTTGGCTTTTATTTGTGTACCAACACTAGGCAGAACAAGGGAAATCCACTGGACCTTAAACAGCACATGGGTCCTCCCAATGCAACCAATCAGAAACAGTTTTGTTTTTCACTTGGCGATGTTTGTGCAATTACAATCTGTTTCTGAAATCTTGTTTATATTTGTGAAATTAAAAATGAAAATAGTACAAAAATAATAAAACATAAACCTAATGAACCACTTTTTCAAATTTTTTGTTCATATTCCTAGTTATTGTTATCTTTAAGTGTTTTATGTGCAATTATTAGTATTATAATTATGTTGTATGCTGTATATTATAGAGAAAAATGTGAGGGGGTCCATGAAGAAAATCATTCTTTTAAAAAGGGTCTATGTAGGAAAAATGTTGGGAACTCCTGCTCTAGAGTATATCATTATGGAGATAGTTTTAAGTACTTATATTTAGGGGAAATAATGATAATAAAAGTTATTAAAAATACATACTAATTATCTCTGTAAAAATACTAGAAAAAGAAATTATCAATGCCTTCATCAGCAAGGAAATTAATGTCAGTGAGTTTCTTAACTCTGCAACCTACACTGAGATTGAGTTTAGTTATTAATTTTTTTCATATCAGTTAATCATTATATTACAGAAAAGACTGCCTACTTTTCAGTACAAGGTACTTTTAAGAACAAGATTTGTTTTCAATGGAACATTTTTTCCCTTCTTTAGAATCCTTAAACCATACTATTAAAAAAATTGTGTTTGGACAATTTAAAAAAAAAAAATAAATAAATAAATAAATAAAATTTAAAAAAAATAATGGATACTGCAATTCAAATCTATCTTATTGCATTTCAGTATTACAGCTTTTGCAGAAAGATAATAATCAAGATAAAATAATCAGTTATTTAATTTTTCCTCTCTAGTAATAAAGCATTTTTTTAAAAAGAATAGTTAAGAAATTAAAAATAATTTTATTTCCGACATAGAAATATAGAAATTACCTGTAAAATTTTATCTCCTGGTCTGAGTGAGCTACTTGCTGGCCCATCCGCCAAAACATGAGCAACATAAATACCCTGATTAATGATAGAAAAGTAAACAAAAATTAAATGCATTAAAACACACACTTAGAAGAAGGCTGATAAATCCCCCCCCCCATAAATCTTAATTTCAATACAAGCCAAATGCTGAATATTAATGTTTAAATTAACATTTTCACTTTGTGGCTAATGAGCTGAGTGAGCTACTTGCTGGCCCATCCGCCAAAACATGAGCAACATAAATACCCTGATTAATGATAGAAAAGTAAACAAAAATTAAATGCATTAAAACACACACTTAGAAGAAGGCTGATAAATCCCCCCCCATAAATCTTAATTTCAATACAAGCCAAATGCTGAATATTAATGTTTAAATTAACATTTTCTTCAAACATCACAGGTTAAGTACAGATATTCCTCAATTTACAACCAAGATAGGGACCAAGACATTGGTCGTAAGTTAATTTGATCGTAAGACGAGTTGAAAACAAAATTTTTTTTTGTATATGTACATACATATATTTTTTTATTTTCATACATACATACGTAATTTAAAATACATTGTGCCTTATTTAAAAGACATAAATTATTCTTCACCATCACTACTTATTATGTTAGTGCAATTCATTGGTTCACAACTTGCGACAGAAGATATGTTGCAAGTTTTTTTAACAAAGTTATCCAAGTTAGTTTGAACATTTTGCATCTTCTTTTCCTTGTATGCAGTCTGATAGCAAGCTACATTTTCCCGAATATGACGATTTACACTTGTGAGTCTTTCTTCATTTGGATCCATTGCTTCTAATTGTTATAGTCCTTTATTAATATAATGAAAACCTGAAGCCATTTCTGAAGCCAATGAAAGTTTTTTTTGATTCATTTTTGTGGATATCAAAACATCATACATTTTTATTACTGCATCATAAATTTTTGTAGTATTGCAGAATATTGCATCATATTTTTTAATAACTATGTAATACATATAGGTATGTACTGTACAGTATTTTTGAGAATGAATCTATATCTATAAAGGAAGAAGTCCTGACTTATATATATATATACATACACGTATCAACGCCCAGCAAAAACTATTGGAGATACAGATATCAAATTTTAGGAGCTTATTACTTTTGTGCTGAAGGCGTCATTTAAGAAGCGATTTTTCAAAATTCGCCCCCCAAGGGGGGGAGGGGAGCAAAACGTGTTTTTTACATATTCCTTTATATCTCAAAGAAGAAAATCGATATCCATAAGATTCTTGCTTTAAAATGTAAGAAACATGAATACCTAAAAAACAATTTCAGGATTTTTCAAAATTCGTCTCCCAAGGGGGAGAGGGGGGGCTAAACGTGTTCTTACGTGTTTTATCTATATATATATAAAGGAATCAACACCCAGCAAAAACTATTGGAGATACAGATATCAAATTTTAAGAGCTTATTACTTTTGTGCTGAAGGCGTCATTTAAGAAGCGATTTTTCAAAAATCGCCCCCCAAGGGGGGCAAAACATGTTTTTTACATATTCTTTCGTATCTCAAAGAAGGAAATTGATGTCCATAAGATTCTTACTTTAAAATGTAAGGAACACGAATACCTTAAATCCAATTTCAGGATTTTTTAAAATTTGGCCCCAGGAACGGGGAGGGGGGCTTAACGTGTTTTTCACGTATTCCTTCATATCTCAAAGAAAGAAACAGATATCCATAAGATTCTTGCTTTAAAATGTAAGGAACACGAATACCTTAAATCCAATTTCAGGATTTTTAAAATTTGGCCCCAGGGGACGGGGAGGGGGGCTTAACGTGTTTTTCACATATTCCTTCATATCTCAAACAAAGAAACAGATATCCATAAGATTCTTGCTTTAAAATGTAAGGAACACGAATACATTAAAACCAATTTCAGGATTTTCAAAATTCGGCCCCATTGAAGGGGGGGGGGGGCAAAACGTATTTTTTACATATTACCTCATATCTCAAAGAAAGAAACAGATATCCATAAGATTCTTGCTTTAAAATGTAAGGAATATGAATACCTAAAAACCAATTTAAGAATTTTTCAAAATTCGGCCCACAAGGGGGTTAGGGGGGCTAAACGTGTTTTTATGTGTTTTTTACATATTCCGTCATATCTCAAAGAAGGAAACAGATATCCATAAGATTCTTGATTTAAAATGTAAGAAACATGATTAAATGTAACAAACACGATCAATGTCATGATTTTTCGACATTCGCTTTAGATTTTGAAAAAATTGTTAGAAACAATCCAATAATTTATATTTCCTATATATCACCATTTTGAACACCAAATTGGTGGTAGGAGAAAAGAGAGAGATCAACCTTAATTAAATGAAGTGTGGAAAGGTGTGTGTGTGTGTGTGTGTGAGAATTGTATATATTTCGGTTGTTAGTACGTATACATCTAGAGCTCAGGTTAACTCCATTCATTTTTATTATCCTGGGCAACGTCAGGTAATTCTTTGTTTATGAAACCGGCGTTTTTCACAAGGGTTTACGGGGAAGCCCTCAAACTCCTCGAAGGGCCGGGATCCAGTGGGTTATCAAAATTGAAAGAAACATTTTAATGCTGACATTAGCATGGGGGGGGGGGGGGGTATTATAATATGCTGATGGGATGATGACCAGTGGAGAGGGGTATAGATTGCCATAAAATACAAATATACATATCATACAAGTAAGCTTTATTAAGGGTTCACCCGTGCAACGCCAGGTATATAAAGCTTATATATATATATATATATATATATATATATATATATATATATATATATTTAAAAATTTCAGTCGTAAGTGCGAGCAGTCATAAGTGAAGGAATACCTGTATATGTTATTGCGATAGAGTATTTGGGCACAGCAATTTTCCAAACGTTAGCATTAGAGGCAATTAAAGTGGTTAACTGGCAATATCCCTCAGTAATATACTGATAGATATAAAATGCATTTCACGATCTTATAATCACATTTACATTTTTGTTTTCCTTAAGCATTTTCAAGTGGGTGCAATGCTCTGCATCATTAATTTAATGCATTAAAATCCCTTGGCCTCTTCCTAGGAGCAAAAAAAATTACACATTTAAAAAAAAAAATTGATTTGAAAGAAGAATTTTGCTGCTAAAACCAATTCAGTCTATACTAATTAAACTAAAACAGATTAAAAAATCAGTTATTATTTAAAACCAGTTTTACTTTATTAAATAAGGATTATATATAAAATTAATAATTAATACTTAAATTCATAAGTAAATTTAATAATCTAGAAAATAATTTTTATAATGACCTTTTTCTTTAAAATAGTCTTTAGCTACAACAGTGCTGTATTATGAATGAATGTCATACACTTGTGCAATCTGGGTTTGATTCATTGATTGGTTTTAAAAGTATGACAGTTATCTTTGCTGTATGAGAGCCAAGCCCTTTTGTTCTGTGGCAAACATCATTTTACCAGTATTCAATACGAGCAAAAGAATAAAAAAATTTGCTGACATTATGAATTCAAGAATTCCTTTGTCTAATGAAAAAATTTTCCTCATCAATATTTAAATAACATTTAAGTAATACAATCCTTATAACTCTTTATGAGAAGATATTTTTTTAATTAATTGTTCATTCAGCACTGAAACATTTCCTACCTTCCTTTAATTTATAAATAAATAAATATGGATGATGATATACAAATTTTTCAGTCACAAAATCAAGGCACCTTTGTTCAATTTCAGGGTTGAAATTTTTTTCCCAAAAAAAGCAGCAAAAATATTCTCTTGACATGCATTCAACAAAACATAAGGGAGAATCTACATCAGGCATTCAGTCTTTGGGCTAGAGCAAATGCAAAACAGATGGACTTTGCCACTAAAGTTATAACTTCAGCATATTCCAAATATGTTTGCTAGGGCCTAGATAAGAGATTCCTCTCAATATTTCCTGAGCTACTCTTATTCTAGAATCATGAGTTATAGTTGCATTATTGATAATGAAGGGTCCATCACCTGCTGGTTGAAGTGTTAAGATGAATGAGTAAACCTGACCAGGTACAATATCCAAATGATCTTGAAAAGACTCATTACCTTTTTAAGGTGCCAGCGTGAGCTATTTGATATAAACTGTAAAAGGTCGAAAATTATGTTGTGTTGTGTTGTGTTGTGTTGTGTTGTGAGACGGGCTGAAGCTTTATAATGCTCCCACCTTACTCTCTGAGTACAAATGAAAGTAGAATATAACATATCTGGCCACACAGTTGTTTTTCCACCATCTAATGCTAGTTGTAATGTTCTTGAAAACAATGTTTCTGATTTATTTTTAAATGAATAATGTAAAGCAGCTCAACTGTTTGTGTTTTCTTTTAAAATGATCAAAAATTTTTCATATAGTTGCTTTTAAGACACTAGTCAGTTCTAATACAGGGTGTCCAGACTAAAGGTATCCAAAAGTCATGACATTTTTACGGAACTACCCATTAGAATTTTTAAAAAATTATTTAAATAGAAAGAACTTCTCACATAGTTGTAATATCAATCATAGATTTTGATGTGTGCACCTTTTGTAGCACAACAAACGTCTAAATGGTAATCCAGTTCTAAGTGTTTTGTAGCATATCAGGCGTTATTAGACTTTTTTGCTTGGGGATTCATTAAATTTGTTGTGTATAGACAAAAAATTGAAACTGTGGATGAGTTGAAGCATACCATTTAAGCAATTCATGTAATAACTCCTGATATGCTACGAAACACTTAGAGAGAATTGGATTACTATTTATACGTTTGTTGTGCTACAAAAGGTGCACACATCAAAATCTATGATACTATGATCAAAATCTATGATACTATGATCAAAGTCTATGACTGATATTAAAACTTGGTGAGAAGTTCTTTCTATTCCAATAATTTTTTAAAAATTCTAATGGGTAGTTCCGTAAAAATAAGTCATGACTTTTGGATACCTTTAGCCTGGATACCCTGTATTTTAAAAATATAGCGTCAACTCACTGGGCATTCAAAACTAGCCCTTTCAAGAACTCTAATCTCATGCTTTTTTAATAACTAGTTAACAACTGACATTTCCTAGCCTAAATTATTTCACATTTAAACAACTATAGGAAATAAGTATTTAACTGTTTTACAAACTGTGGCAGAAATTACTTTTGAATAATCATCACAAAAGCATGTAGGAAATTACAATCTATTTACATTACATATAATTTTTTAAAGATACTTTTTAAAATTTATTGTGATATACCTTAACTTCCATAAAGTTAACATATTTTAAACAGGAACAACACAACACCCCCATATAAATAAATAACTCTCTCTCTCTATATATATATATATATTGATTACATTTGAGAATGTTTCAAATTTTATGCTTAAGTCAGATCAAGAACAGAGAATGGGAACTTAGGATTTCAAACTTACATTATCATTAGGTTTGGCAGGATTCCTAGGTGAACCAATACCTCCTTCAATTGAAAAGCCAAGCTCTGGATTTTTTAATATAATGACAGGAAACTGTAATATAAAATATAAAAATTTATATGGAAGTTCAAATAACCTTAGAGAGACTGATTATTTTGAAAATTATTAAAATTAGATATCATTATACATGGACAGAGACAGTAAAAGCCCACAAATGTTCTGAGGATAAAATTATGATACAAGAAACAAACAAAAATTACAAATTTCAAAGAAAAAGGATAACACACGCACACACACACATCTGCCAGCAATGGGCCTGGGGCACTTAGTGGTTAATTGTTAGGATTCAGTTGTTTGAATCCTAAATTGTGCCACTGAATGTCTTTGTGTCTATGCAAGGTATAGACATGTTTAATCTGTATGTCAAGAAGTCCATTCATGTGGTTTGTAATGGTAGGAGGAGGGTAAAAGCCCCTCCAGAAGTCACCCCAAGGGGTTATCAGTCTAAATTGCTGTGGCACCAAGGGAGGTTATGTTGGCTCATCTGAATGATGCTCCCAGATAAAAAGATGCCAATAAATCTTTGTGGTATATGCACAAATGTCTTTATTGATAAGTGCCCCACACTGGAAAAAACATCTGGAAGTGAGCAGTTTACTTATTTCCTTTCTTAAATTCACTCTCCAAAATACAGTTGAACCCCGTTATAGTGAACCCGGTATATAGCAAACTTACGGATATAACGAACAAAAATTTTGGTCCCATCATTTTCCTATTGTACGTAATTTAATTAGTATTGTGTCAGTTTAATGTAATCGAATTTAGTGGATTTAATTCATTAATTATCATTTTAAATAGATTTTATCTTTTTAATAATTATTATTGAATAGACATTGCAACTAATGAGTTATACCTTTTATGAACTCTAGCATTTTTCTTAATGATTCGGATATAGCGAACTACCGGATAAAGTGAACCAAACCTGTGGTCCCTTGAAGAATCTAAAGAATGGGAAATCTAAAGAATGATTTAAAGTGAAAATTTCAAAATTAGAATGTTGAGCTACAGTCACCTTACATTCAGTAACTTAGACCATTAATTTTATCATAATATCAAATCAAATTTTTAGGTTCTAACTATTTACTTATATATATATTTCTTGATGCAGATAAATTTTTTAACATTAAAATGAACACAAATTGCTTACCAGTTAAAAAGAGTACAAATTCTCCAATAAACAGCTTCCGAGTATAACAACAAGGTGTGTATTTATTTTTTAAAATTAAAATAAAACCCATTTTATAGCACAATGACAGACTTAAACCCCATGGAAAAATATAACTTTAGTATCTACTTGAATAATTTTCAACCCTTTTGTGTAAACATACATTCATGCAATACTAACAGAAGTAGAAAATAAATAATTTTAGAAGTTTCTCAAGCTAGTTTTAAAACAGGCTAGGCCTGTAGAGTTGTTACAGTGAGTAACCTATCATGTCACCATAGCCATCAGTCACCATAGCACAGTGGTTCACAACCAGTGGTCCATGTACCATAGGTGGTGTGCGAGAGCCTCGGGAGTGGTCCGGCACCACATATAAAAAAGTTGCCAAATAAATGGGGATTTTGAAAGCAATGTTCATTGAACTAGATGGGTCAAATATATCCGATGACTATCAGGTGTTGAATTAAAATTTCTTAAAAGTTTAACATAATTATTTTATTATTAGAATATGATACATAAGAATGTGAATACATTAATTCTGTATCCCTTTTGCCTGAGGGATATTCTATACCCTCCCCATACCCCTTACCCCAAGTAGGTGGGGGGTGGGGTGGTCCACACATGGTTCACATTCTGGCTTAGTGGACTGCAGACTTCTACGGGTTGGGAACCACTGCAATAGCAGAATAACACTTCAAGGCTAAGATCACCTGCTATCAATTATTCATTAACAACAATAATAATAATAGCAAGAGCAAAGTTTTTAAGGACATAAAAAGCCTCATGCAAATTTGGGGTATATGAATGTACAATATAAATTCGACATTATAAGACTAAATTAAAATATATAAGTACTAAACAGAACTTACTACTAAAGAATTTTTATGAGTGCCAAAGAACCATGACTGACGTTTAGGTGATTTTGGAGATTCTGGAACATCATTATCCTGCATTGATTTTTCTTTATTTGTGGAAAAGTTTTTATTATTACCCGAATCATCTTTTTCAGTTTTAACATTTTTCTCTATTTTTCCATCTTCTATAAGTATCAGATCATTCTTTTCATTTGGGATAATTTTACTAATCAGATCAGGCATATTTCCTTTTTGAAGCTGGACATTTTTTTCATTGTTAGCATCTTTTACCTCTACTATGCCTACATTTAGTTTAGAAACTGATTCTTCATTCTTTGAAGCCCTTTGCTCATTAACATGTACAGGCCTTCTCGGTGTCGGATTTTCAGGTGGAAATTTAGCAGCATTATCTTTATTAGACATATTCTCTTTCTCCATCTGAGAAAGGTGTAAATTTTTGGCAGCACCTGCAGACTTTTTTGGTGGAATCATAGGAGGGTCATTGCAATTTTTATCAACATAATGCATGTTTGTTTGATGTGCATTTACTTTAGGGGGTATAGAGGGAGGAATAGAATCCACAGTTTTGTCAGGTTTTTGATGGTCTGGATGTTTAGAAATTTCACCTGAATGTTCCAATATATCAGCCTGATTTACACTTTTTCTTGCACCACAAGGTTTAAGAGAGAATGTTTTATCAATTGGTGGTAACACTTTTTGAAATCTTTTGTCAGATGAACACTGTTTACTGCTTTCTGGTGTATCATTTTTCATTATTTCTGGCTTATGCTGTTTTGTATTCATATTCATTGAATACCCTTCAGAACGTTTACTACTGTCTGGTGTATCTTTTTTAATTATTTCAGGCTTATGCTGTTTTGTATTCATACTAACTGAACAATGTTTACTGCTCTCTGGTGTATCTTTTTTCATTATTTCAGACTTATGCTGTTTTGTATTCATATTCATTGAATACCCTTCAAAATTATCCATTTTGGTATTTTTAGAATTTTCTATGGCAATTTTGTTTTGAAGCATTCTTGAATGCTCTGACAAACCCGAAGAGCCATGCTTCAGGTGGTCTTTATTAGTAGTAGTTGGAACAGATTTAGATAACTTTTCATTGGGAAGTTTTTTAACATCTGGATTTGGATTTTGACTAGGATGCATAGTAGAAATAGTTCTGTTTGAGTCTGGGGGAAAAGCTGCATTTTGTAGAGCTTTTAAATTTTTCTCTTTCTTGGGTAAATCTGGCCGAAAATCTTTGGGTAACTGTGAAGAATCAGGACCTGGATTATTTATAATTTTAAGAGGATAACCAGGCTTTGCTGCAGGAGTGCCTGTATCAATTTTTTTAAATTCATTTTTTGAGCTCTGAGCTGCATTACTTTGTTGAACATTAGGAGCAACAGGCTGATGATCAAATTGAGCAATACTCTTGTCCACTTTTACTGAGCAGTTGATCTGATTAACAATATCTCCAACAAATCCATGTTGTTTATTTGATTCTGCTGAAGTATGGAAACCTTTCATTCCTACATTCGTTTCACTTTTCTGGTCATTTTGTACATTCTTAATGTTGCTACTATGGTTTTTACACTCATCAACATTAGTGTGTTGAATTTTTTGTTCGTTTTCAGCTAATTCTTTTTTACGCACCGATGTATGGACACTGGGTATAGTAACAGGTACAGCTTGGAAACAACCAGGTTTCCGGAATGCAGTTTGATTTTCACTTAAAACAGTATGCCCAGCTATGTCTTTATTGATTGGCGATGAGTTTGAAATCATATGAGGATTCATTATTTTGCTAGGTTTGGGTGATACAACAACAAATGAATCTTGAGCCGATATGTGAGAATGAGTATCAGTATTTTTCATACTTTGGGATGAATCTGGGAAATTTTTACTTTCTTCTACAGCATTATTATGATTCTCCTTTGAATGTCCTACATCTGGTCGGTTAGATGCCACATTATTAGTCCTCATGTTGTCCATCTGAGACAAATTTTGCGATGCAGAGGGTCCAGCTTTACGTTCAGGATTACAAACAGCTCCTTCTCCTTGCTTTGATTTATCTGAAAAGGTGTTAGGTAATTCAAATTGAAAAAAATTAACATACATACTAGAAAACTAGACTTGAAATAAGAGATCAATAAACTACAAAATTAATATTGTGTACAATATTTTTAAACAACAGATTCTTAACTGCAATCACTCACCGTGCACATACACATTAAAACTTTAATAAGTAATTAGCATTTTATTCAGTTCCAAATTTTGATTCCAAATTCATTTTCAATTCTACATTGATGAAAAATGTATATGCACTGGGGCATAAAAGAAAATGTGTAGCATAATTCACTGGCAGAGTGATATCAAAGTTTCACTCTTAAGCAAGGCATAATCAGTAAGCACATTAGAATCAACAACATTTCCATACATAAAATTGCTAATTTTACAGGCGATGGAATTTATTTCTGTCATTAAACATATGAGAAGTAATAATCCATAAATAATAAGTATTTATTATAAAGTAATTCTATAGTTGACATTTTACTGTCTGTGATGTGTTTAGCAGCTATGCCTTGCAATGGGGCATAAAATAGTAGAGAAACACAAGCATGTGATTGCTACTGAATACCTTGTAGATGCATATTACTTTGCATATGAGTAAAATCTATTAAATGTATGAAAATCATGGTTTCTTACCAACTAATATCTAATTTTGGATCCAATTTTGGTATCTTCAGACTCACAGGGCTAAACATTTAGTAAACTAAATTTTCAATATCAACTATCTTGTTGATAGGAAATAAACATTCAGTGAATACATTTAAAAAAAATTTAGTGTTTATTATTTTTTTTTAATCTATGTTGAGATAGAGTCATTTTCAAAAAATACAGAACATAACAATAGCTAAACTATCAGCTTTAGAAAAATTGGGATTTTGTCACATGATTCACAAGATTATCACTATATTGACACTATTCACAAGAATATCACTATATTCACACTATCTGAATACAGGAGAAAATAAATATCAAAGAACACAAGTATTCAACACATATGCCATTGGACTTCCAACTGCCTGAATTAGTAAACTTGTAAATGAGACAATCTCTACATACAGTCAAAGGTTCCATACTTCACAATCAGACAGCAAAATTTCACTCAGTTTAAGATACAAAAGAAAGAAAACAAATGACTGGAAAATAAAAAGGCAAAAAAAAAAAAAAAAAAAAAGTCTTGAAAGCTGCAGATTGGAAAATTAATTTGTACAATAACATTTCAGAATGTGATGGCTCCATAGATTTGGGGAGAAAATTCCACAGAATTCAATGACAGAGTTCACCAGGCATTACAATTCTAAAATAATCCCAAATCAAGAAAAGAAATTAATCAATGCATAGAAATTAATATAAAAACCATAAATGAATGTATATAAAATGTTTCATTAGATATGAATTTTTTTTAATTCATAGGCACATTTACATAGAGGAAAAGAATGATTATCCCAATTGACTAAAACAGTTTTTCTTACATTATAATGTGCTTATTTCTTTCTTAAGCAAGCATAGGAATAAAATGGAAAGAAGGAAAATGTTTGCCTCAATGTGTAAATTTAAATGTCACATGAAAACTGGGCTTTACTGAACACCAAAATGTAGCAATGCACATTTTACCTTATTACAATCATAACTAGTTTCACATTTCTAAAATTGTTGAATATTTTGACTTAAACCTTAACATATTTACCAATGTGGCATCATAGGCTTTTCTCTGAGGCTTTTTAAAATTAATAAAATCATGACCAAGAAAAACAGAGTCTGAGTTTTGAATGATAAGGCCAGGGGTTAAAAACTTAACAAAAATTTAATGAAACAAAACAAATTAACACTAAACTAGTACAACAGAATCAAATGAATTCTAACTTAAGTGCAGAGTGATTTAACAGTGCGCTCTAAGACCCAGTCAGCCTCCCACAGGAGCTTAAAAAAGCATGACTGCCTCTCCTGGCTGTTACATGGGGATCTCTCAAAAACACAAAATCTGTTGACTATCTTTCGCTGCGTTCTCGCATAGGCATAATTAACTTTAGAGGCTCCTGGGAGCTATCCATAGCTCCATATCCTCTGTATTCAATGTGGAATGTATCATGATTAACGTTCTCTAAAATTGATTATAATAGTACTGAGAGTGTGTGTGAAGAAAGCGAGGATAAAAAAAAGAAAAAGAGGTGACTTAAATTAAATTACAAAAAGTTTTAACAGTTTAGGCTGGTAGGTAATGAAGGAATAACAGGGGGTTGTAGAGAAAAGATTAATAAAAGAGAGACAGGATTTTGGAAAAAAATATTTAACCTGAGACAATCGAGGAAGATTCAAAGAGTAATGATGGCCAGACAGAGATCTAATGAGAGCGAAGCAGCGAATTCTATGAAGAGAGGTAATGGGAAAGGAGTCAGTGGGAGCAGCAACATGAATGGAGCTGTGGTTGATTGTTCGGAGTGACAGTTCAGAAGCCAGAAGTAGTCATGCGAGTGGGAGTTTGAAGCAAGAAGAGGGAAAAGGAAGATAGCTGTTGTGAATGGGAACAAGCCCAGAGTGTATTATCAGTGTGGCCTTAGGCCGCCTGGGAAATTCTCTAGGGTCATAATCTGGGAGGTTAATTAGGTCTTCATTATTTACTGCATATAAGTTATCATAAAAGTTTATTACGAGTTTTTTGGATATGGTGTCTAATGGGCTCTATTGTCAAATCTCTATAAATAACCTTGTTACAGAGGTACCAAGGGGCTTTCCTAATTCCACAGAGAGTTTTCTTTTGAATTGTCTACAGTCTTTGGATGTGAGTGTCCGCTGCTGAGCCCCAAACCAGAGTAGCATAAAGTAAGATGGGCCTAAGGACAGTCTTATAGAGAAGAAGTTTGTTTTCTATACTCATTTGGCTCTGGTACAGGAGGTGAGCTAAGTCCCTATGGGCTTTAAGGAACTTGCCAATGTTAAAACTAGTGTTTTTTTTTCCAGTAAGTCTACTGTCAAGATACATACCAGGATATTTGCCCACTCTCTCAAAGTGCACCGAGTGACCACATACTATGACCGGTGGAGGTAGAATTCTGTTAAAACTGAAGAAAATGGCCTTTGTTTTCACAGGGTTTAATTTCATTCTCTACCGTTTGAACCAACGTTCAATGATGTCCACGTGTCTTTGCAGGTATTTGTGCATGCATTTTGTATTTCCATTTTTCGCTAAGATTGCTGTGTCGTCCATGAACATGGCAAGAGTTGTGTTTGTGGAGTGAGGAATGACATTAATGAAGATGTTGACAAAAGCAGTGCGAGCTTAGATCCTTGGGGAACTCCCACATTAATGTTACGTGTGGAAGAAGTTAGTTGAGAGTAGTGGACTTTAAATGTTCTATTGAGCAGGTAAGAGTGAATTAATTTGATGATGTCAGAAGGTAGTTTAAGTTTAATGAGTTTGTAAATTAGAGCGCTGTGCCAAACCTGATCAAAGGCTTTTTCGATATCAAATAGTATAGCACCAGTCTGCATCCGATTTTTGTCTCCATCATGGATGAATTCTGTTACTCGGAGCAGCTGATGTGTTGTTGAGTGACGGGCTCTGAAGCCAAACTGAACATTAGTTATGACACTATGTTCATCCAGAACTTTGTTGATTCTTTTACACAGTATGTGTTCAACCAGCTTACTAAGAGAGGAGAGCAGGGTAATTGGGCGGTAGTTTATAGGGATCACCAGATTTTCTCATGGTTTTTTAACTGGGACGATGAGAGCAATTTTCCAAGCAGATGGAAAGTAATTATATTCGAAAATTTTATTAGTTAGTTCGGTGATATAGTTTACATAGTTGAGAGGGAGATTTTTAATAGCAGGATTTGTGATATTGTCTGGGCTGGGGACTTTTTTATTGGAGAACGAGTTGATAGCATTCAGAATTTCAACAGGGGTGGCAGGTTCTAACGGGTCATTGATGATGACTGACAGCGTATTGTTAAAGAATTTCCTAAGAACGTCATCTATTTATCTATTGTATCTGGGCAAAATTTGTTGTGTCCTCTTTGTCGGAGGCTTCTTCGAATTCTAAATATTTACACGGCTTTCAAGTGTGAGGGCCGTGGGAATAACCCGATAACAGTTCTTATCGCCAAATATTTAGTCAAACTTCACTATCTCTATAGTGTGAAACTCCTTAAAATACTGTTCCAAAAAGAGAGATTTACAAGTGGTATTGCATGATAACGAGGCTTTTGTCCGATTTTCAACCATATTCTTTCAGTAATCAATATACCGGTAGATTAACTTTCCGGCGAGGAATTTTCACACATGTTCCAAAATCGCTGGGAACTCAAAAAGGATATTTCAATAAATACGAGCTGCGTTCGTGCACCCTGTGGGGTCTTGAGACAATAGCCCCATACTTGCATGATACTACACCAATCTCCTTTTGGTAGACCATTTAAGCAAGATACAATTTTCCCCTTTTTGTAAATGAATGAATTTATAAGTTACCCTTAAACAGCTATATCCCAGTTCTTTTTTAAGTGACCTTCTAAAAAAATTTTGTGTTTTTAAAATCAGTTGTTATAATTACCTCTGTAAACATATTAATGACTCACTGTATCTTAAAGGCAATATTGTTCTTCACTGATGCATGCAAGGGTACAGAGCTATTAGAAAAGCTGAGAACTTTTGAAAAAATAATGAAACTCAATGTCTAAATAGTTACTGATAAACATCAAAGAAATTTTGAAACTGTCCCAAAATTTCTTTAAAAATTTCTGACAGTTTTATTGTGATTTTATTTTATGCTGATTCTTTTATAAAGCTAATTCATGGGTACCCAACACATTTGCTACAAGAAAGAAAAGAAATCTCAGTATCTCACAATCTAAAAGCTCTTGGTGAATGAGAATGGTACAGTAAAATTAAATGATCATACGACCTTACATACATAAGCCATGTCTCTGTTAGAGTATGATACAATTTATAGCAACCAATACATAAGCAAATTGTTTATGTCATGTTTAAACTTTGTCTTTGAAAGAGGAAAAAAAATTAACTTTAGACACAAGAAAGAAAAAGGCAGGGAAGAATACACAAAAAGAAAATTTACAGAAATTGCACAATGAAATAAACACAAAAACAAATGCACAAAACCACAGCAACACATTGATAATTTATTATTATTATTACTATTATTATAATTTTAGTATTTAACCTAAATCACCAATATTGTTCAAATTAAAAATTTATGAATATTAAGTGGAGTTATGATTTTAAAAATATGGGGTGTGCACATGAACAAAAAAATTTCAATAAATGACACAAATGATTTAGAATGCAAAATTTTTTTTTTAATTTTATAAAATTACTTTTCATATTTAAAATACTTTTAAGTCAAATGACTAAAGAAAGGAATTGTGATTAAATATAAATAATTCTTACATCTTTATACATTACTAAATCAAATGTCGCCGAAAAAAATAACAACATTGAAAAGAAAAACAAAAGTTTTGAAAAAAAGCTCAAAAAAGTGAAAAACTTTTTTGAGCATTCTTTCGAAGAAAATAATTTATAGTATTATTTGTTAATCCATGTTCCCCATTATAGTGTTCATAAATAACATTAATCATGTTATCCTCCTTTATTATGTCTTTTGTGTTTTACATAAACATTTTCAAAATTCCTCATATACATGCTCTGATTAGAGGTTGGTGGAACAGTCAGGATTATTTTTGTATTTATTTATTTATTAATTATTATTAATCTTTTGGAGTGGGGTCAGTCATTCTCCAAAAAAAATTAAAATTAAAATTTAAATGTTTAATGATTTACTATAGATATTTCCAAACAGTTTAGGGACTTTAGGGGGTGGATTATACACTAGTAGAGATAGAAGCAAGTGGAAAATTTAAAATATTAAACCATTTATATGTGTATTAGACTATTGCTTAAACCCATATAGTATTTTAATTATCATCCAAGTTAAAAAAGATGACAAAAGAATAGCTGAACCATGCATTTACAGTCGAATCCAGTTAATTGGACCACTGGTTAATCAGACCAGCTGCTTATTCGGACCAAATCCTGTCTGGTAACATAGGACATGTTCATGTAATCGGACCAGCTGGTTATTAGAACCAAAATTATCGCATCCTGATGTGGTGCGATTAACCAGAATCAACTGTATATGGAAATATAAAAAAGTATCATTTATAAAATACTTCACATCAGTAAAGATATGCCCAAGTTGGAAACATTTTGTGTTATCATGAGACTACTTATTCCAACACTCTCCTGAATGTCATAAAGATGTTAAATTATAAATAATGATTAAAAAAAGTTTCAGTGACCAATATACGTATTGTGGCAGTATAAACACTTTATAAAGGCCCATAACACACCCAATGAAATAATGAAAGGCAATTTGATTTTATGATTCTCATATATTTCACATTTAACAGCATAGACTTCTTAACTCTAATAAACAGCCATACAGATTATGAAACAAATGCTTCTGACATTATCAAACACTTCATTTCTTTTCTTCATTAATCAAGTAGCTTTTTTTAAATCACAAACAATTCTTTGTGTAATGAAATTTGTGTATTTGTGAGAGAACTACCTGCTTCAATCCACTGTCAGCTTCGATCCATCAAAGGCCTGGCAGCTTTAAATGAAATGAATAGCTATGTTGAAATAAAACTAAAATATCAATATCTGATAGTGGTATTTTAGAACTCAATGATAGACACTAAGAATCAAGGAGTATGACAGCAAAAGTGTTACAGATGAAATAATTTATATAAGACACAACTTGTTTTGCCCCCTCTCATGGTAAAAAAAAAGGAAAAATTTAAAAAGAAAAATATTTTTTTAAAAATTGCAAGATTAGTTACTGACAAACTTCGACAATGTATTAAGCATAAAAAGGGCTTTTAAACAATTTATTTACAAAATTGTGAAATGCAGAAAAATCTCCCAAATGAAAAACAGAACTGGAATGAACATGTAAGTATAACAAGTCAAATAAAATAGATTATACTTTCAAGATTGATTCCTGACCTAAATTTTTTTTTTTTTCAAAGAATGGATAAGCAAATCTTGAAACTCAAGTCAATATAATTTGACTTTTGATAACAAAGAATTAAAATCTGTGAATAGTCCCCCAACATACAAGTCTCAGCCTGAAACAAATACATATTTATTATACGTACCAATTATGAAAATAGATTACCAAATCACAATGAGTTAAGATTTGGACTTCTACAAATGTTATTTAAATTAAAAACCTTTCATAAAACTGCACTATAAAAATAAGTATCTTGTAGAATGCTTGGAACTGAGAAGTTTAAGGCTACTCTTTCATCTAGCCATGATTTAAACATTTTCTGCCCTCCCTCCCCCTTTACTAAAACCAGACAACCCAAACATAATTAAAGGGTCAGGGGTAAAACCACTTTACTCCAAAAACTTCGTTTTGAGAAAAACAAATTTGAAAGTTCGAGTAAAGTGGCTTTTCCCCGGCACACAGAAACTTATCGCTATTTTTAAACAGCTTTAAAGTAGTTCTGCCCAGATATGAATGCACATAGTATTAGCACTCCTTGAAAGCTAGAAGACGGCACTGTTAACTCATTTTCATAAAAATGGCTGTAAAGTGGTTTTACCCCTGGATCCTTCAATTTATACTCTATTAAACAACATTCGAAATTCTGATTGTGCAGTAGATCAGAAAGCAAATTATACCAAATGCTAAAATGAAAAAAATCTCTCCCTCATTTCTCCAATAATAATTTTAATAAATAAATAAATAAAATAAAAATGTTAGCATGAAAAATCCGTCTTATAACATATATAAAATGAAAATTGTCCTTGGAAAATGATACAAGTGCCCCAAACCAAAATTTTCCGAAAATGGAAAAAAAAACTGCAAAATTACATATTGTGAAAATTTGCTATATTAACTATTATAGTAACTAATAAAATGATGATTGAAACTTATACCTTTTATTAGTTTATTGGCATAAATACATATAACAATTTCTTTGAAAAATAAATAAATTTAGCACTTGATTGCCCATTTTCCATGGACAGTCCTCAATTGTATATTCCTACTAAAAAGTAAGACATTTGACCTCGCTGAAGACCACTGTTTCAGTTTGAATCCAGAAGAAAAAAATTTAAATTAACATAGTTGAAAGTATTTTCCCATTCAATCAAGGTGATTGGAATAAGATCTAGAAAGTCAGACCAGACAAAAAATATCTTGAATAACAAAACTCCCATCAAGTTAAGAATTTTCAAGTCTCTGAAAAACTAAAAACCTGTTTCTAGAACATTTTCAGAATGTGTGTCTGAAACCCATGGGGACTTTGGACCGCTGAACTTAGTGACTCATCTCTCACAGTGCACTATTAAAACATCTTAAATTAGAGAAAAGTCAGAGTCTTGAATTAGAAAAAAGAAAGTCAGTTTTTTTACAAAGTGCTACAAAAGTTTTAGAGATTTCTATTTTGAAATAATATCAAAAGAAATGAGTAGGAAACACACAGGAGGAATATTTTTGCAGCCATAGTTTAACATCCAAACAATTAGTGACAGATTGTTGCCATAATATTTTAAACTACATTTCAGTACGACTACATGTCATTTGTATATAAGGTGAAGAAGCATGGCAAACTTGATAAAAAAAAAGAAACAAAGGGAAATATTTAAACTACATCATCATCATATTTGGCCAGACAGCCCAGGGTGGGCCAGAGCCTTCAGTTGAAGATTCCTCCAGGACAGCCTATTTCTAGACCAAGTCTGCCAGTCTGATTCAACAGAGTCGAGCCATCTTAGTTTTGGCCTTCCTCTTTTCCGATTAGTAAAAGACCTTGCAACAAAAATCTTCATTACTGGATTTTTTTCATCCATTCTAGCGATATGAGAGGCCCAGTTCATTCTTTTAATTTTAAAAATTTAAATAATATCGGGCTCTTTAAAAACTCTAGAGATTTCTGAATTAACGCCTCCGCCATAGGCCATTTCCTTTGACACCACGAAGGATGCTTCTGAGAACCCTTCTCTCGAAGACTGCAATTCTGTATTCTCTTTTTTGTTAGAGACCAAGTTTCTGAACCTTACATTAGGACCGGCCTAATGACAGTTTTATAGATAAGAAGCTTTGTTTTTCTGGAGAGAAACTGAGACTTCAATAAAGAGCAAAGTCCATAGAAGTTTTTGTTGGCCAGTGAGTTATGATTTTGAATATCAAAAATGATATTGTTTTTTTGCATCAGCAAAAGATCCAAGGTAATTAAAACCAGGAAGTTATTTAAACTACAACAGAGGCATTTTAATTCTAATGAAAACACACAAATTATAAAAGAATAACTTCTTCAGCCTAATCAAAATATTTCCACGTAAATCTTCAATACAAAAAATAATTAACATGTTCTTTATCTAGCTATAAGAAGAATATGAATGTAACAATGAAATAAGGATTTAGAATACAAATACAACTAAATGCAATAAGCACACACACACAAATAATCTCATGTTCTCTCCCGAAAATGCAGAAGAAAGTTAACTTTTTTAGACAGTTTTATTTGAGAATTTGCTAATTTTCCAAATTGAAATATCTTTTTACCCTAAATAATCTTGAAAAGAATAATTATATTGATAAGTGATGAACAGAAACATGATATATAACAGATGGCCAACAGCACAAAAGTAATGGCAAACAATGCTTTGATTATAAACACTGCTTTTAAATAATATATGTAGAACTCAGTCTAAAAATACTTCTATACTAGTTTGTTTGCCATAACAAGCTGACTTTGATTGAAAGGACTAATCTAAATGTTCTACAATCAGTGATGATTCAGAATAACTCAGAATAAAAGTAGGCTTTGTGTTTTGCAAATATTTTCAGCATTAAAACCTATAACAGTGATTCATAGAAAATATTTTTTGATTTTATTCTCAACATATTTTTTTCTCCTACACTAAACAAATAGTTTTATCATAAGTATAGAAATATTATAGATGTATAGACACTAAAAATCAGTTTATATTGTTTTATATCATCTTATTCAGAAATACAAAAAGTGGATGCATACAATGAAATAGCCAAAGATAACAGCATCATGATAAGAATGCATATTCAGAGACTTTATACCTTACATAATGCTTTTAACCCTTTCTTTTTTTAAATGGTGGGGCAACAACCTTCACCGTTTGTACGGTGCAGATTTTTTTCTTCCCGATTTTTTTTTAACCTAAAAAATCTTGAAAATTTTTTCAATTAAAGATTATAAAATGTTTTTACTCCTTTAAACTGATAACAGATGGCAACACTAGCCATTTTCTGCTCATTTAACTGTAATACATTGAATGCAAGTGAAAAGAAGACTAGACTTAGGTGTTCTCACTGTGCGAACGGTGCCCCTGAAAGGGTTAATATGCATGAAATGTTTTTCATATCCATGTATACCTAGAATTATTAATCTCTCTGTCTTTATATAAATAGACACACATATTTAAGCACATACACAAAATGAACGTATAAAGATATGAATATGTTGGAAAAAACTAAATGTCATGTAGGCATAATCTTTTAATTTAATACAATAAATACAGTAAAAGTATTAAATCAAAAATTTAAACAATCCTCAAGGTTTAGCAGAAAATGGTTTTTCATTGATAGGCACATACGTTTTACAACAGATGAACTCAAACCAATCCATGCAATGCATGTTTTAAGGTAATACTCCCCCTTTAAGTCAAGATTCATCTTGAAAGCAACTTTTATTGAACATACAATATGTAAAACACCAACAGTTTATATCTAAATTTAGAATAACGTTTTAATGTAAAAAAGATTTAGAGGGAGAAGAAAAAAAAAGTGAAAAATTATACCCATTTTAAAAAAAAGTAAAAGAAAAAAAGAGTGATATAAAAACAAAATAGCTTTCTTAAAAACGTGTTTTCAAAAAGATAAAAATGAAAATCACAATGGCATATGCATTTCTTTCCTCTATGGTTACACCAAATAAATCCCAAGTGAACAAATATTACATTATGAGAATAAACACAAATTATTTTAAAAATCAGTGTTACATACCTCTCCAGCCTTCCGCAGCTGCAGCCATGTATGCAGTATGTGGGGGTGATGTACTTGGAATGATATTTATGCTTGGAACTGATCTATTGAGGTGTTGAATGTCATTCATATCACAATTTTCAAGGTTTTGTATATGTGCAGGAATAGAACCACTCCGATACTGAAGAGTTGCTGTCTGCATCATCCCATACTCAGCATCTTGAACTTTGGTAAAAGTATCTGGATTGACAGGATTTTGAAGGCTATGGGTATATGAATCTATATGTTGACCAGGTGGAATGTTTTCAGGATTATAGTAACCAGAGGTATGTACACCAGGCTGTGGAACAACATGCGAATATGGTCTTGTCAGCAATGCAGAGTCATCCACAGTCGACATAACGTATGGCTGAGATGCTTGTTTCATTCGAGGGGAAGGTGGCATTGTTGGGTATACAGGAGGTGGTTCCTGAAAGTTTCCATGATAAGTAGGATGAACATTTGGCATCGGTGGTGGAAAGTGAACAGTATTCATTGGCTGGGTTGTAATAGGATAACCCTGAGCAGTGTATTGTGGTTGATAATGAGGAGCAAATTTTGGATATGGTTGAGGAGAATACTGAACTCTACTATCTATGCCTGGAGATGGTGAACGTCCAGGTCGAGGAGAGCTGTTAGGAATAGGAGGACGTAAATTTGCAGCCTGATGTGGCATGAGGTGATATTCCTGAGGACTACCATGCAATGGAGCCTGAACACTAAGACACTGAGCCCTTTTCATTCGAGGAGAAGCAGCACTCAATCTGCGAGGTAAAGTTCCAGGATTATTAACCACCGAACCAGGATTTGGCATTCGTTGCATCCAAAAATTTGATGATGGATGTTTATAACCATCATCATCATAGTACGGTTGAGTTGCCATCGGAGGTGCTACATCCCCTCGCTGATTCCTTGCATATATATAAGCAGGATTGTCTGTACCAGGAGGATAAGAATGGCTCATGTCATATGCTCCGTAAAACTGGCCAGAATTCATATCCTGCTGGAAAAATACATTAGTATTAAAAAAATTTTGAAACATGTCTGGAAAATACTTTGTCAGAAAATAATACATTTATATTTGATTAGTCCTCACCCTCCTGCCAAAACTTAGGATGTTTAGAGAGAACACACTTTATATAAAGTAGAAAAATTATTATTACTTATCAAGGAAAAGAAGAAAAAAAATTCTTCTAATAACTCTGACTAGTGAAACTGTTGAAACACTATAGTTCTACAGCAATTTTTTTCCTTGTCAAAAACATGAATTCAGCGATAGAAAACATTCATTATTATTTATTATTATTGATATGAAAACAAACTGTACAACATGTAATATGACAAGAGAATTATATAATTTTTAAGTTGATGTCAGAAAGGGTGCTTTTGGTTTGGAATAGAGATTAGTGAAGTTAATGACACACTGACACATATTGATTCCATACATTTCCCCCGAAAAATGGCAATTTATACATATAACTATTCACAAATTATCCTCGACTTTAAATTTATATACATAAAACAATTCCGTAACTGGCTGACAGATAATGCACAGACCAAACCGCTTGACCTAAAGGGCTGAAATGTTGCATGGCGATTCTTCTTATAGTGTAGGGGTGCATTAAGAAAGATTTTTGAAAGATTCTTCTTAGATTATTTTATATTAAAGTTTGCATTTAAAATAATAATTTGAGGGTTATAAAATTTATATCACCAGAAAGATAAAAATTCCTTTAAAATGAAATCTTTTTCAAATCTTTACCTTCCTTTTCTGATTTTTGGTGAATTTTTAAAGATTAATTTTTAGAATTTAATTTATTAAATGCTGACCATGTGATTTCTTTCCTTTTTGTGATACTTAAATTAATTTTCCGTCATGTGCATAACAATAAAATAAATTAACAAAAAAAATTTTTTTTTTTCCTTTCTAATGTAGCAGACGATTGGACATTATCTAAAAAAAATTAAAATAAAGTAAAAGAAATGTTCCTCAAACTGTACTATATTTTTTAGTATGTTCTATTAGATTTAATTTGAAAATTTTCTTCTAGATTGTTTTGTCTATAAAAATATCCGTTACAATTTTTTTATAAATATTATTTTTGTCTTTTGGCATTAATTGCATACCCTGACCGTTGTATTTCATTTGAATGTACTCCTTAGCGAAGCATGGGAATTCAGCTAGTATAATTATAAATACACTGTCCTCTATCAAATTACTCAGAGAGAGTTTTCTCTTTAAGAGTTTTACAGTATTACCAATTTCTTCTAGTTACCCTGTCATTAACAGTAGAGTGAATGGAGAAATCAAAAATTTTTATTAAATTTATTAATCCATATATATAAAACAGTTCCGTGACTGACTGACATACAATGCACAGACCAAACCGCTGGACCTAAAGGGCTGAAATTTTGCATGGCGATTCTTCTTATAGTGTAGGGGTGCACTGAGAAAGATTTTTGAAAAATTTCTTTAAAATGAAATTTTTTGAACCTTTACCTCAATTTTCTGATTTTTGGTGAATTTTTAAAGATTAATTTTTAGAATTTAATTTATTAAATGCTGATCATGTGATTTTTTTCTGGTACTTTAAATAAATTTATCATCATGTGCATAACAACTAAATAGACAAAAAAAAATTTTTTTTCTTTCTAATGCAGCAGACGATTGGATATTATACAAAAAAAAAAAAAAAATATCCCTTATGATTTTTTTATAAATACATAATTACACCGCTGAATTCTAATTTTGTACCTTAAGTTTGTGTATTAGATACAAATGGATGACACAGACCCGACCAGCCCGACAGTATGCAGTATCCTGTGCTAAGTGCAATGGAAGTGGCAAAAAAATTTGAAAATAAACAAGGTATTATTGCCATGAATAAGATGTAGGACTGTGTGTAGAGCCATGTTTCAAAATATACCACATACAGTTAAAATATTAAAACTTTCATCAAAATCTGACTGGATGGAGGCCAGGTGATGGCCGAATGTCTAGGACACTAGCATTTGGTACTGATCCTGTAGGTTCGAGTCCCGCTGTTGGCATGAATGTTTGTAGCTGTTCGGAATCGGCTTTAAACTGTAGGTCCCGATCTAATTAGCCCTCGTGTAGTAAAAAGTTGACCGTAGCACTCTAAACTAAACTTGACTGGTTGGAAAATGATGAGATACGTAATAAAAGCTTTTCTTTCATCCTTGCATCTTTACAAAAAGCCAACTTAAGGCAAAAATAAATAAATTTATATTTGCATATACTTTCTTTATTTTTTAACAGACATTTTGTTTTAAAATGGTATGATAAAATGATTTTTTCAATAATAAAAAAATAATAGACATTTTTAAATCTCCCCCCCCCCCCCCCGGATACATTGAGCTGTTAATCAGTTAATGAGAAATGATGAAATGACAAACTGCAAACAGTCTAGCAATTTGGGTAGTGCTTCACATACCAGATTGACTGACTATTTACAGAAATTCTCTCATAAAATTACATTTTAAAATATTCATTATTCTTGTTAATTGTAAATGATAAGGTAGATGCTACTCCCCTTGATGGATATCATATATTCTCTATCAGCAATTCATAGTTTTCTTTGCAGAGAGGAATAAAGAAAGCCAATTTAAAGGCTAGTTAAGAACGAATTCAAGCACAATTTATTAAAACTTCCATCAGCTTACTAAAGTGACTTTAACAGTCAATAATTAACCACATTAATCTACAGTTACTCAATTCTAAAAAATATCTTAAATTAATAAACTTAAACAGTTTTAATTACAGAAATAAAATATACATTGTTTATGTTATATTTTATTTGAAACATCTGTAGATGTCCATGATGCTGAAATTACATGGATATACATAATTTAGTAATAAAGAAATATACTACCCAAAAAAAGAAGCACAGAAGAGAGCAACTTAAATATGTACTGACACAGTCAATGTTACAAATCAAACAAACCATTCACTCAGTTCAAAATGCCAAATTAAGGAATAAAATTTTTAGATCTGAAAGAAATTAACTTAATTTATTAGGATAATTTATGGTTAGAAAGGATAACTTTTTATTGGCTAACAATACTAAAGCAAGAAATGGCTGAAAAGTTTTAAAAATGGATCTAGAAGTAGTATAATATGTTCATACCTAAATTATAAAACTGATAAATGAATGAACTACCAATTTACTACTGTGATCAAAAAGTATCCGGAATGCTTCATTTAAAATACATCTATAGCAGATATAGTCTGCAAACTTTTATCAAACATTTTTACGACTTCTATAAACATCTGGTAATAGTCAGAAATTTATTTAATTCAATTGTCTAAAAATAAATTTGTTTTTAATGAGGTAAGAAATTTTACTCTGTCGATTTTCCAAAATGGCGAAATATTATTAAGCAACAAACATGCATTAATTTTTTTTTTTTTGCAATGAAATTTCCACTACAAAAGCATTTGAAATATTGCAAAAAGCTTTTAAAGATGACTGTTTATCAAAAACAACAGTATTTGATTGGTATAAAAAGTTTAAAGATGGTAGAGAATCCATCATAGATGACCTGCAATCTGGTAGACTATCCACTTTGATTAATGATCAAGATATCAATAAGGTCAGATAATTGGTGCTTGGCGATAGTCATTTGACAACAAGAGACATCATTGAGTAAGTTCCTATATCATTTGGTTTCTGAGAAATGCGTTCTCAAGGCAATTCCCTTCTAAAATACATTATTACCGGTTATGAAACTTGGAAATTCACTGTTGATACAGAAATAGCTCAGCGATCAAGTGAATGGTGCTTGAAAGGTGAAGTAAGACCATAAAGACCTCGTCAAAGTCATTTAAAAATCAAGGTAATTTTCACTTTTTCTTTGATTGTCATGGTGTTGTGCATTATGAATTCCTACCAACTAGCCAGATATTCAATAAATATAATTGTTTGAGTGTTTTGCACAGTTTGTGTGAAGCATTTCATCGAAAATGGCCTGAAATGTGGCGAAAAAACTCATGGGTATTGCACCCCAATAATGCGCCTTCTCACAGTGCAATTATTATTCGAGAGTTTTTAACCAAACGTTCAACAAATACGGCTCCACAAGCTCCGTATTTACCCGATATGGTCCGTGTTACTTTTTCTTATTTCCAAGGTTGAAATTGCCTCTTCTGTTGTCACCATTTTGAGTCCATTAAATCGATAAAAGAAAATTATCTACGAACTCTGAAGGGGTTTCACAAAAATGACTTTAAGGCATGTTTTGATGATTGTAAAAAATGTTGGCAGAAATGCAGTGCAGTCGGAGGAGATAACTTTAAAGGAGATGCAATAAATTTTGACCAATAAATTGATAACTTTTGTTTTATACCACCATTCTGGGTACCTTTTGATCACAGTAGTACATTACATTTCACCTCAATATGCGAGTCTGGCCTATAATCACCGATTTCATAGTGTCTTCTAAAAACATTATAAGCAAGAGACTACATCTAATTTAAATGTAACTATTTTCTCTCTGTGTGTGTATGAAACTAATACCTTAAAATTACCTCCTCACATATAAACTAAATTTAACCACATATAGTCTAAATTTGTACAAAATTAATGTAGCACTGGACACTGAGAATGAAGCTAGAAAATATACGGTTAACTTTATATCCAAGAAGTGTCAAATAGTCATAAAAGACACATGGAATAAAATGAGATATGACCTTGATTTGAGAGAAATTTCAGCTTTAGATGACTACTGATAAACTTAAAAGATGTATGGAAAGTTTAGAATTTAAAAAAGTTACTCCTCCATAATTATAATCTTTGTCATTAGAATTATACATGATATATATATTTATATTTATTTATTCTTTAAGTTCTGGTAAGGAAAAAAAAAATTAATTCCTACTGAAAGTATGATGAAGGCAAAGAGAAAGGCTGGCCTTGTACAATCACTAATATTTTTTTTTAAATAAATATGAACAACCTCTTATTCATTATTCAGGATTTTCTGAATATGAACAAATATAGTTATCAAGTAAATTTTTTTTAATTATCCCATACATCAAAACTTTTTTTTTTACTTACTATACATTTAAAAAAAAGCCTCTAAAGGTTTATACTCAATTTCATTTGCAGATTTGTAGCATGCTGCTAGTGCATGCATTACTAATACAGTTGATTCTGGTTAAGTGGACCACCGGTTAATCAGATCAGCCCCTTATTCAGACCAAATTCAGTCTTGTAACATAGGGCATGTTCGTTTAATCGGACTAGCCGGTTATTAGGACCAAAATGATCGCATCTCGATATGGTCTGATTAACTGGAATCAACTGTATTTGCAGATAGAAAAACTACAGAATTGGACTATAATCCTTTTAGCTCAAAATGCTCAAGTACCAGCTGCACTACATTTACTTTCACTTGACAGAAAATGATAAAACCTACCATTTGCCAGTAACCTTCATACGGAGGGGTCATCCTTGCATGGTATTCCTCATCAACAACAGCCCCATCAGTTGGATATTGAAATCTCGGATCCCACTGGTACGGATATGCATCTCTCTCCCCATCTTTGATTTCTTGACCTTCTGCATGACCTCGATATCCCATATCACCATGTGGCATAGTTCTCATATACTGAGGATTCTGTGCAGGATCAACATTTTGAGCAGCAGAGTAGTTTTGCTTTGCCAGGAATGCCTCCCAGTCGCTGGCATAACCATCATGATAACACTGGCCATATTGATCCTTTTCTGCAAGGTACACTTCGTGGTCACTGCGATAACCTCTGTCACTATCCCCACTACCTTGTCTTAGAAGTCGTTGCCTCATCCAGGTGTCCCGTTTGCCAGTAGTGCTTGGAATGTTTTTTCTGAAATGTCCATCTTTGTCTATTTTTTGTGGATGATTATAGCTATCTGCCAAAGCAACATCAGGAGTCGATTTTGGAGATCCAGTTGCAGAGGTTGAGGTGTTTTCACTAGATGAGCCATCTCCTCTTGAATCTATATAATAAAGATTTTTTGAAAATAAAAAATCATTAAAAAAATGAAACTTTAAAAGCAGTAGTGTTCTGATATACAACAAAATAAAAAGTACATACATAACTCTAAATATTTAAAGACATTTTAATTAAATGGCCAGAGTAGTGTTTTTGTTCACTTAAGGGGGTCCAATACACCAAATTTTTCAAATTTTTGAAAAAAAAAATTTAAGCAGCAAAAAATTTACTGTTTTTTTTCCACTTAAAATGACCTTTAAATCATGTTTCTATCTTAATTAGAACAAGAGATATTATGCAACATTCTAATAGCAGCCAATCTTTGTTTAAACCTTTAAATGTGTTTTTATGCATGATGGGTTTTTTCACCATTTCTCATATTTAAATTATAATAAGTGAACCATTTATCTTTAATGATTCTTGAAACATGAAACATGTCTTTTACAATTATTATATTTTCATTTTAATTCAGCAAATTTCAAAAAAATATTTGCTTTTGAAAATATCATTTTTTTAACATAAGTTACATATTTTTTTTTTTTAAATTGTTACTTTAAATAATTTTAATTTTTAAAAAAATGTTGAATCATAATTAAAACATATATTTCTGTTTCATTAAATGAAAAAATTTTGAAATTCAACAAATAATATTTTGAGTTATAACAATTTTAAATTACCCCTTTTTTAAAAATGTTAAATTTTAAAAACTTTAAAAACTTTGAGAATTTTAAGATGTTATTTTGTTTACAAATTATATGGTTAACCATCACAAAAAAATTCAAAATTTTTATTCAATAAATAAGAAAAATTTTAAAACATGTCCCAACAACAACAAAATGTTTATATGGAAATCTTCTAAAAAGTAATTTCATTATTTTTTTATTGTAATTATCCTAAAATGTACTCTGTAGCAAAGCACGGGTATTCAGCTAGTCTGTAGATAAGATAAAATTGTATGCAGCATATTACATACCTCTTCTTCCCAGTATTTTAGCAGAAATTTCTGGGCCTGGAATCTCAGTGCTAGCCTGGTGACTGAGCTGTAAGGTCAAAGTAAATGTTTAATATACTTCATGAGTAATATATATAAAGCAAATTACACAGAATACTTTTTGATAAACAATGTTAAGACATTCAAACAACAAATTCATTTTATGCATAATTACACATTAGATAGCAGAGATAGCTCACACACCTAATTCTGTTTTTACACGAAAGATGCGTTCCTGAAGAATACATGTAAAAAAAATTCGTGCAAAAAAAGACATACTATCTGTGGAAGAGAAGAAGATTGGTTCCAGGTCTAAAAAATCAGTAAAAATAATTTACAAAACCATATGAACATATGTTTTAAGCTTATTATTTTATTTTTTAAAAAATACATATTTAATAATATGTAATGAAAATGAAAAAAATTCGTCATAAACATAAAAAAAAATTTGTTTTAGACATAAAATTTTTTTATTCATTTTCACTTTGACAATAAATGGCACATTTGTTTGTGTAAAACTGGTATATCACTGCTATCACCAGAAATGTTGTGGGCATCATTTTCTTCCTCTATTAATGAAATTCTCTCTGTGATCTCTTGAGCAAAATCAGAACGAGTCTCCTCTGGTTTTATGAAAGAATTCAGTTATTAACCATTGTGTTCGTGTTTTGGTTAGGCCATTATACGATTCTCTGTAAGAGACTGTCGACAACTTCAGTCCACATTGAAACTTCCCAGCGTGTTCCTCATTAGGATCATGTTTGACAAAATGATTACCTAATTTTTTGGCTAGTTTCAGACCTTCTTTTATTAAATCTGCATTTAGAACAGGATCATTTTCTCCATTTTTGATAGAATAAAAAAAGATGTTGTTGCAGACTGAATTCTTGAATCAAAACAGAACTGGATACACTATCGCCAAAAATAATACGCCACAAATAAAATTTTGTTTTTTTAGAATTTAGGCAAAAAATAAATAAATAAAATAAAATATAAATTCAGAAATTGGATTGGATCACTTGTGTTAAATCAAAATGACTCATGTAAAAAGAGAATGAAATATTTTTTTGAATACGTGTGTTAAATCAAATTCATCTAAAAAAGGTTCCTGCAAAAACAGAATTAGGTGTAATTTTTTTTTTATTGCAAAGCAGTAAAGCAAAAATACAAAAGAAACATTAACAACATTTAACAACAAAAATAGAAATAACTCATACATGCAAAATACTTTAGGGCAATTAATTGAAAGATATTTATTAAGAGTCGAATAATAAACAAAATACCTGAAGTGGGTTTTGTTCTAAAAATGCATGCTGCTTCATTTCAACTATCTCATGTGAAACTGGGTCCTACAAGACAGCAGTAGTTTAATATTAGGTACTAATGGTAAAAATGATTGCCAAATGATTCTGTTTTGAAATGTTTAAAACTAATTATTTGGACAATAATTCACCTTACTATACATGACTTTTTCTTTTTTATTCATTAAATATTTTTAAAATAAAAAATGAACAAAAATTGAATTCAACTACTATCATATTCAAAAAACACATAAACAAAAGAGTTTCTTGTTTTCTTTACATATTCATATTTGATAGCATTTATAAACATTAGGAAGATTTTATCTGTAGTCAAATAACAATGTTATGTGTGTGTAGTGTCAGCTACCCACATAAAAATAATATAGTCAAACCTGTTTTTGACCGGTAGATAGGAATTGAACAAAAAAAATTAATTCATAAACTTCACAAATAGCTATAACAAATAATTCTTCACAACATATTAAAGAAAAAAAATTTTTTATGCGGTGGAGAGGGACCGCATAAAAAGATTTTTATTTAGAAAATATGTCAATGCTTTACAAAATAGCAAGAAAGGGCTTTCCAAGCAAAAAAAAAAATTAAATTACACATGGAAACATTAAAAAAAAATTAATTTCTCATTTTAAACATGGAGAAATTTTTTTAAATGTTCATAAATTTGATACTACTCGTCGTAGTCCAAAATGCGCATATTCTTGTGACGAACTGGTTCGTACACCCTTTCATAATTTGAAGATATTAGAGTTGATTTATTTTTTGTTCCCTTGTAGTCGGTAATAAGTTTTTGCGATGATGGTCATTTGATCACTACTTGTAAACATCGTGATAACCAGATATATAGGATCGAAGCTCTTTTTTGGAACTTCAAATAAATACACCCATACCTCGCTTTATGGCCTAGATATGTTCCGGAAAAGTTTGCTGTAAAGCAAAAAGCCGTATATCGAATCAATTATTTTGATACAAACCCATACAAATTTAATTGGATCTGTTCTAATTTTTTATAAATAATATAGTTTTTAGCTCATAAAGCATTTTATTCTTTTTATTTCCTATAAAAATGCTTACATAAAAATAAAAGTACAAAACAATGTAATTATAAACAGAAATTCAAAATATTAACATATAAACAAAAACAAAAGAAATCATATGCACATATGTATACATATAATAAAAGGATATAAAATAAAATGTTTAAAAACTGTTTTAATGTGATGACGAACATTAACATGAAAAATAACTATGCTATAATATGCTGCCATCATCACTTTCCACTGTTGTGGCCGTATAATGAAACATTGTGGGCCGTAAATCAAAAAAGTGCCATAATTAAAAAAGGCCACTATAGCGAAATGCCGTATAATGAGCATAGGTGTAATTTCAAATACAGTGGACGCTCGTTAATTCGAACTCTGTTGATTCGAACTTTCGGTTAATTCGAACTAATCCAAAGGCCCCAAAAAACTTGTATTGGAGTAAATGTTAAAAATATCTCATTAATTTGAACTAAATTTTTATCACTTCGGTTAATTCGAACTAAAAATTTGACAAAAAAAATTTCTTTTTCCTCGTTTAATGGAGAAAATGCACACTGTATTTATTATTTTGTGTCTCAAAATTTGTTTTCTGTGTAAAGAGGCACATGCCTGCATTCCTAGACTATTGCATGTCCGCTAAACGTTAGTAGCTATTGTCCTTCTTATTAGTGCTAAACGGAAAAAGCAGTTTTCCTTTATTTGGATCGATTTTCTTAGAATTTCAGAGAAACTAGTCTTTACTACAGATTCTAGGGAGCTGCGTCAGTTATAACTGCAGTGCAGACAAGTTAATGTGGTCTAGTTTTTCTTCCTCATTGTGTGGTGTGCACGTGTAAAAATTCAGGATGTCTAAACGTGGAAAGTACAAAATCCTAACTTTGGAGACAAAGGTAGAAATTTTAAAGAAAGTAGAGATTGGCAAATGTAAAACAAAGTTAGCAGCTGACTATAGAATTAAAAAAAATGCCTTGTCAACTAATTTGAAAAACAATGAATTTGAAAATGCGTCCCAAGAAGTTCTAGAAAAAGCTCTACTACTATGGTTTCAGGATGTTAGATCTCGAAATTTTCCGATAAAAGGACCCCTAGTGCTGACGTAGGCTGATGAATTGGCAATTCGAATGGGTATTGAAGATTTTAAATGCAGTGATGGATGGCTTTCTCGATTTAAGTCAAGGCACAATATTTCTTATCAAACTGTATGTGGCCAAAGCTCTGATGTAATCAAAGACGTATGCACTAATTTCGGTAGAAAACTGCCAGGGATTTTCTCTACTTACCTGCCGAAATATATTTTTAAATGCGGCCATAATGGACTCTATTAAAACTCTGAAAGCATTTATTCAGATGGAACCTTCCTCTGAAAATGAATTGAAATGTTTACTTCAAATCGAGAAGCAGGCTGAACAATGTAGACATCATAAACAGGACCAAACATCCATTTTACAGTTTTTCCCCAAAGTGTAATTCATATTTTTAATAAAAGTTTACTTTATACTGCATATCTTCTGCTTCATTTTATGATTAATGTAAGTCTGTATTGCTTTTTAATATGTTTAACTTTAGATAACATAGTATAATATATTTTCTGGGGTTATACATACTAGGAGAGTTTCTTCTTCAGTGATACACATTTAAAGTTATATATTTTCTCTTAACATCGGATAATTCGAACTTTTTTCTGAGAACCTTTGAGTTCGAATTAACGAGCGTCCACTGTATATAATTTCAATTTTTTTTTATAGATATTCATTACCACATAAAAAATTCTCACAAAAAACATAAAAAAAGTTTGACTGTAAATAAATAAGTTGAAAATTTTAGTGCTTGAGCAAGTTCACATTCTCTGTTGACTAAAAATCTAAAACATTTTAAAACACTTAAATTTTTTTATCAATTTTTGTCATCTTTATGATGGATATCATCCTTACTTCCTATATACAATGCACATTTTTTATGCTTTAATTAGCAAACTGCTCAGATCTCTCTAAATCACTGCTGGTACAGGCAATAAAAAGTCACATTTATATTAACATTTATATTATTTTGGGCAATTGTTTGTGTATTAAATATTAAAATTATATTTAAAAAGTTACAATAATCCCCCCCCCCCTCCAAGAAAAATAAAATAAAAACATTTCTACAGTCCTTCCTGTTAATCTTATTGCATCAGAAAGTACAGTTTTATGAGAATTCTTCAAAATACAGGACTAAGAGATATAGAAATGTTTGAATGTTCAAACATTTACATCAATGAAGAAATCTCATCTTAATAGACTTTCCACAAGAAAATTAATTCGATTAACAGAAAACTATAGCAAACAGAAAACATAAATAAAACTATTCTGTTAAACAGGAAAAAAAAGAAAAAGAATACAGAACAAAATCCTATGAGTATGAAAAGCTGGGAAACTATTAGATCATATTCAATAGTTGTATTTCTGTTTATTGCATTGAATACAAAATATCACAGAATAAAAGTTATATAATTCACCTTTACACTCTGAATATAATGTCTTTCATGTCGGGGAGGTGAGGCCAGTGGAGATTTTGGTTTTGTTACTACGGCTTCTTTAACTTTAGAATTTGATTCTGGTGGTGGTCCACTGGGTAAAATCATTATATCAGGAGTTGCCCCAGTAGCATGCAAACCCTCCACTTTATTGGGAATCTAAAAAACAAAGAATTCATTAGACTACACTCATACAAAAAGAAAATGACACCTGTATCATATATAACTTGGAATGCCTAAACCAGTGATTCTTAACCTTTTTATATTCAGGACCCCCTTTATGTGACCATCAGAATTATGATAATTATCATTTATCTAATCACTGAATTTAATTTTTGTTTTCAGAGGTCTTGTTAAAATATGTTCTACACACATTTTTTGCTAACCATCCATGATCCCCTTTCTGAATTTCATTCACGCCTCCTCAGGTGGTGGGGGTGGGGTGGGGGGCACCCCTCAGGTTGGGAACCACAGACCTGGGCGAAAATATCAAACTTCTTTTAGTATGAATGAAACATTATTAATTTAAAAGAGAATCATTGCAACAAAGCAGGGGTGGACAACAGATTGATTTCAATCAACCTGTCAACAACACAAAGATTTTTCAGTTTATTCTGACCTTATCTATATATAGTCTATTCCAGTTAATCGGACCACATCGGGACACAATCATTTTGGTCCTAATTGCCGGCTGGTCCAATTAAATGAACATGCCCTATGTTACAAGGCAGGATTCGGTCCAAATAAGCGGCTGGTCCAATTAACCGGAGGTCTAATTAACCGGAATCAACTGTATTTAAGTTGCTAAATCGATTATTTGGGTAGTACATGAGAGAAAACTACTGCATCAGTTTACTTCATTTTGGTCTTAAACGAAAGATTTTATTCTATAGATGTGTCAAATTTGGTTTATGTAATTGGAATTTCTATTCATTAGTGATAATTTCCAATTAAAAATTGCTTTCTGCACATGCTCAGTGACATGTTTAAATCTCACTATAGATACTTACTAAGCATGAGGCCACATAACACGTTAATTTGTTTACTCCGAGGAATCTCTCTAGTTCTCTCTCTGCCATTTTTATTTTTAACCATGTTCGTTAAATATAGATTTTTTTCTTTCTTCTTCTTTCTTAGAAAAGAAAGAAGAAAGAAAGTAAAAAGAAAAACTTCTTTTTTTTCGCCTTTAAAAATTTTATTTTTCATGGCGCGATGGCCCAGTTGGCAAGAGGAGCAGGCCAGTGATCTGAACATCCCTGGTTCAATGCTCGTCTCTGCAAATCCACCATTGTGTTCACTAATTGTGGCTGGGTCATGTAAAATAGGTTGTGGCTATAGTGTCCTCCAAGTTCTCAAATTTACCTCTGGAGGTGCGGGGTTAAGTGTTCCAGTCTCGTCACTTGACTTGGTTCAAAATTATGGGACCAATGTTCTTCGAGGTCAAGTCAGATTTCAGCCCTAGTGGTACCTCACCTTAAAGTGAAGTTGCTTACTACCCTTTGCCAACGACCTAGAATTTGAGGACCTAGGTCCTCTGGACTTGATGTAGGCTTTCCTATACCAAGAGAATTCGAAACAACAACAGATATAGATTTAAACCTGACGAAAATTGTTTATTTTGCACTGTTGAGTAACCCTATATATTTTTATAGAGTTCAATAGTATTTTTTAAAGTGTATTTCTCTATTCTTAAAATTATGATTTTCAACATTTGACAATGATGTGTTGAGTATAATTTGTGCATTAGTACATTTATTTACTATCCAGCCGTCATGTTTTGATGGGTACCAATTAGTTAGGATTTTATATAATTAATTCAATTTACATACTCTAGCTATTCCTTCACATTTCATTTTGATTGACAAACTTATTCATTTTGATAAGAATTGTTAGATTTATACTTAAAAAAAAAAGAATGTTTTATCCCAATTTGAATGTTTTATTGAAATTATACCTGTGAAACATCATTTGGCACTTCATTTGCATCCGATTCCTTTGACCCTTGCTTCTTAAGGGCATAATTCCTAGCATGACGAGCATGTGCCTTTAGTTCCTTAGGATAAGGAGTAGGAGCTCTAACGAGTTTACTCTGCAACAATATTTACAAGTGATAATTAGTCATGGATTTTTTTCACATATTAGAAACAAAATACAGTACAACTTCCCAAACCTAGAATCGTTCAGGACACAGCAATTCCAGATTTGGGAATTTTCTGGATTTGAGAAGTTTTTAAATAACACTACAAAATTTTAGGCTAAAAAAACACACTAAAAAAAACATGTAAAATGGTTTAATTATTAAATAAACCTGAATACAGAACATATAATTAAATTATAATTTAAACATTTTAGTCAATGTCTATTGCTTTAGTTTCGGCTTATTAGAAATTTATTTTTTCTCGAATCCTATATACTGTCATAATTTCATGTTCCGAGATAAAATTCAGCTGTTCTAAGCCTAATATTGTTTTATCTAATGATTTTATCAGGTCTTCCGTTGACATTCTTTCATTTTCGGGGCATTCTGAATCACTTTCACAATTGCTGTCATCATAACCTTTGTTATTTTCACACTATCAATAATATCAGAATCGTTCAGAGAATCGATGATTGGCACATTTTCATCGATGTCAGAGATTGGTCATGTTTCGTCGAAGAGCAGCAGGCCAGTGATCTGAATGTCCCTGGTTCGATACTCATTGCTGCAAATCCACCACCATATTCATTAATGGTGGCCAGGGCACGTAAAATAGGTTATGGCTGCAATGTCCTCCAAGTTCTCAAATTTACCTCTGGAGGTGCAGGGTCAAGTGTTCGGGTCTCGTCACTTGACTCGGTTCAAAATTACAGGACCGGTCATTTAGCCAAGTCAGACTCCGACCCTTGTTGTGCTAATTGAAAACAGGATCTGCCCCATTCAGCCCAATAGCCTATTAGGACCTGGTGAATGGAACCTCCAACCAGGGGGAATTAGCAACAACAACAAGAGAATTTAATATAAAAGTTCACCTAACTCAAGTACAGACCTGCCAACCTCAGTAAGAGCAAAATCCTGCAATACCGTGCATAAAATAATCGATATAACACAAAACAGTATAGTAAAAAATCATAAAAGAATTATGAAATGTACTTACTTATAGTTTATAGGGTCTCTTTAATAATATTATATAGTTCAAAATATTTCCTTACTGTTCAGCACTTCTTGAAATTATAATATTAAACAAAAGTTATATATTTGAAATTTGTAATCATACATTTTAATGTACATCATATTTACACTAGCAGGGACCCCAGCAGTCTATATTTTGACTACTTCTATATCTTTATAATGTTTGTTTTAATTAATTGCAGAAAATCTTGGAATTTTTCTAGCATTTACTGTAGCTGATTTTGCTCTTTATAAAAATACATTGTCAAATTGTTCTTAATAACAGTGCCCTTGTGGGTTCATTTTGCATATTAGCGAATTTTCTAAGGTTTCCTTTGACATAGATGACCTGAACTGAGTAGATATTTTTGTTATGTAACTTAAAAATCCGGTAATAATAGTGTCCATTCCGGAAACCCGGAAGATGGATCAAAAATCCGGCATTGCCGGGGTAAATCCGGAAAGTTGGCAGGTCTGCAAGTATCATCATCAGTACATCTACAATAAGTATCAAAAAATCATAATTTCAAGAGAGATATCACGTAAATGATACCTCTACAGAGTGTGAGAGAAAATTTAACAGAAATTGAACAATGAGGAATAAAACAGCATATGGTGTTACACACTATATAGAAATGCAACACTATGCACCAAACGAGAATCATGCATATTAAATGAGCTGTGGTCAATACCAGTTAATTGAATACTTTTTTTAAAGGTAGTGTCTGAGCGCATGCGCTGGGTGGTGTCTGATATGATGTAGACAACAATTCTTCAGTTGTATCCTAAACGTTGCTTTGTGTGGATGTGATTCCACGAGCAGGAATTTTCCACATTCACCTTGATATGAGCAATAAAAACGTGAACTGTTAACAACTGGTCCGTCGTCAATGTTTATGATCTACACACATCTAAATAGTCTACGTTAAAAGACAGGTAGCAAAGGGCTAAAAAAATCGAAATTTTTTTCTTTAACATAGGATTACATTCCTCCATAACGGTCCTGCAGAAAGGAAAATTTCAGATGCTAAAACCATCCGTCCATCCATCCTTGCGAGTTATAAGTTTGGCAGCATGCCAAACCCTGTCTATCACTTGGACAAGCAGTAAACAGTAAAACAGAAAATTACCAAGAATGGAAACGCGTCATCACGTTGCCGGGTCTCATGTTGTGTTACTGGGTTGTTCCCCTGATAGCATTGAAAATGGAGTGACCGTTTACTAACTAAATAAAGACAGTTCTAAGGTTCTGTGGAGATTTATTTCAACATGACTACAAACTAATGAAATATTGAGGGATTATGATTAAATGCCTACAAGTGTTGGGCCATCCATCCATCCATACATACATACATAAGAGGATTGAATCTTGAATTTGAAAATGAAACATGCAATGCAGTAAATAAAAGAGGATAATAAATAAGACACAACATTTAAATATTACTAGTTTATGAAGTAATTTATAACAGATACTATCAGATCATTTTGAGCAATATCAATACCAAAAAGCTAACATTTTCTCTATTTGTATTATATAATGATATGAACTGACAAGAATTAATTTAACCTATAGTTTTAGGATATGTTTGGTTTGGCTTTAATTTTGAGAGTGCAAGACAAGGGTTCCATAGCTAGTCCTTATAATTTTGACCAGGAGAGAGACAGTTTTCTCCATACTACTAAGAGTCATATCCTCACTTTAAATCAATAGGCTTCTTTCTGTCATTTTAATTAAATCAGATATGGCCAATTTTTTTTAAAAAAATGTAATAAAAATAAGTCCCATTCAATTTCAACTCCAAAGAATGATGAGAAATTTACTTACGGGTTGGTCTTTTTCAGCATCAAAAGCAAATTTTATGATTTGTCTGCCTTTCACAGAATCAGAAACTTCCACTTCTTCTACTTCAATGACTTCTACAAAGAAAACTAACATTAAAGAACAAATTAAGTTACATCACATAAGAATAATCACTAATAAAAAAACATTGCAAATTTTGTAAAGTACTTAAATGCGACAAATTCTCTACCTTTATTAATCACTAGAAGAAAATATACCATAAATTAAAATACCACAAAGCATCTTCTAAGACAGTGGTTTTTAACCCGGAGTGTGGGCACCCCTGGGGGGTGTGAGAGCATTTCTAGGGGTGCATGAGTTTCTAGGGGTCTAAATTTTTAATGAAAATTACCGCCTAACCAATTATGAGGGACATTCCATGAGTAACAGAATGACATTTGGACAAGCATACACAACATATATCACAGATTCTACTAACTTAAACATTAAAATAAAAAAAGAAAATAGGGCAAACTATAAACATCTTAATGACTTAAAAGGAAAAATACAGATAATTTAAAAGTATACATTATCAATATTTAAAAAATAGAACTTATTTTGTGGTAACGGAATGACATATTTAGGACATAACAAAAAAAAAAAACATTCAATAACAAATAAAAATTCAGCCAACTGTTGCAGTAACAAAACAAAAAAATGTCAGCAGCAAGATCTGATTCAGTACTAAAAGTTTCAGTCATTTTCCAACATGAAAACAATAATTAATATTATAAAATTATTATAAAATTAAACCATGTTGTAAGACAGAAATATTTGTACTTTTAAGCACATGCATCAGTATACTTGAGAGTAAATGAGATAATTATGAAGAAACAACAACAACATTTAGTTCTTTTACTGCTACAGAATCTTGCATTTATGGTGCATTTAGATCTAGGTGCAGGATTTCTGCTTATTTTATCTACATTCTTCCTGTTAGTAAATATCTTTCTCTGTTGAATTATTTACATTTTACTAGTTATAATCAAACAACAACATAGCCATAAAAATGTAGATATTGTTTTATATGTAATAATATAGTGGGTATTGTAAATGTATCAATTTGTTTATGCAATAAATAAATTATCTATATATATATAAAACAGTTCCATAGCTGACTGACTGACATATAACACACAGACCAAACTGCTGGACCTAAAGGGCTGAAATTTTACATGGCGATTTTTCTTTTAGTATAGGGGTGCACTAAGAGAGATTTTTGAAAAATTCTTCTTAGATATTTTTTAGTTAAATTTTTAAGCTGTTTTTGTAACATTCTTTAAAGTTTGCATTTAAAATAATAATCCGAGGGTTATAAAATTTATATCATGAGAAAGATCATAAAAATTCCTTTAAAATGAAATCTTTTTCGAATCTTTACCTCCATTGTCTAATTTTTAGTGAATTTTTAAAGATTAATTTTTAGAAATTAATTTATTAAATACTGATCATGTGGTTTCTTTTCTTTTGTGATACTTTAAACTAATTCTGTGTCATGTGCATAACAACAAAATAGACAAAATAATTTTTTTTTTCTTCTTCTTGCTAATGCGGCATACAATTCAACATTATTCAAAAAAATATTAAAATACAGTAAAATAAATGTTCCTCATACTGTACTACATTATTTAGTATGTTCTATTAGATTTAATTTCAATATTTTCTTTATTATTTTGTCTATAAAAAAATCCGTTACAATTTTTTATAAATATACCTTTTTATTTTTTATACATCAATTGCATACATTGATCGTTGTATTTATTATAAATGTGTGTATATATATATATATATATATATATATACACACACACAGTGGAATCTCGATCTATCGTGTTTCAAGGGACCGATTGAAATGAACGATAAATGCGGGAATATAACAAAGCAATATGATCGTTGGGACTGGATAAAAGGAACGACACATACGGAAAAACGATCGATCCAAAAATGATCGATCGAGATTCCACTGTATGTGTATATATATATATATATATATATATATATATATATATATTGATATATATATTGGCATTAATTACATACATTGACCATTCTATTTAATTTGAATGTACTTCGTAGCGGACGGGTCTAGCAATAAATGTGTTCAAGGGGGTGTTGACTATTAAAAATGTTAAGAAACACTGTTCTAAGAGAAAGAAAGAAGTGAGAGATTTATATTATTTGATATTTGCATATTAATGAAACAGTTTGTGATAAGAAATGTTCCTGCTTATCATTATAGCTAGTTTTACAACAGTTTCTTTGCACCCCTCATTTTTGCTCGATTTTTTAATAAGGTATCTGAAGAAAATAAATAAACTAGACACTTTGTCAAAAAAAGCATATGATAATTTTTTTTGGTTTGTTGGTTCAGGGTGCTACAGTCATTTTTTGCTACACGAGAGCTAATTAGACCGGGACCTACTACTCAAAGCCAATTCAGAATGGCTACAAACATCCATGCCAATAGTAGGACTCAAACCCACATACTCTGGTACTGAATGCCAGCATACTAGCCATTTCGCTGTCGCCCACAATATTTTGCTTTTAATAAAGAGGAATGAATATTATAGTCTCTCTACACACACACATTCTCATGCCTGTGCTTTTGCATGAAGAGGGAGATAGAGATGAAAGTATAATACAGGTTGTCTGGGCAAAAAGTATCCAAAGGTTAGGGCTTATTTTTATGGAATTACCCATTACAAATTTTTAAAAAAATATTTAAATAGCAAGAACATCTCACCAAGTTTTAACATCAGTGGATTTCATTGTGTGCACCTTTTGTAGCACAACGAACATCTAAACCAGAGATTCCCAACAAGGTCCAGGTGGACCCCTTGGGGTCAATGGAAGTTTAAAAAGGTCTATAGTATTCCAGAGGTCTATTGGGGATCGATGATAATTTTTTCTCTTTTAAAATTTAATCTTTTAGGAATGTAATTATTAGATAATATCTGTTTTAAAATGTATAAATACAGATTTGCATAGGGTAGAGTGATCCACCCATCTAAAGATGAATGTCATGACGCTTTTGTATAATTTCTAGCATTTTAATATTTGTCGCATTGTATATGTGTCGAATGAAATTATATTATAATTACATATAAGTCAGTAAAATTCTTTAGTAAAATATATATTTATAATCGTTATGTTAGTTATTGTGACTATACGATGCTCGATTAGTTTTTATGTTGGGAATAAGCAAGTTCAGGACAAACATAAAAAAAATTGTATCAATGCATCAAACACAACCACCACATTAATTGAAATCAAACTTTTGTGCAGTTTCAATCTGTATTTCTGAAATATTGTTCATATTTATGAAATTAAAAATTAAAATAGTACAAAAATAATAAAACATAAACCTAATAAACAACTTTTTCTAAATTTTCTGTTTGTATTCTTAGTCAAATTTTTATCTTTAAGTGTTTTGTGTGCAATTATTAGTATTATAATTATGTTGTATGCTGCATATTATACAGAAAAATGTCAGGGGGGGGGGGGGTAGTAGATGAAGAAAATCATTCTTTTAAAAGGAGTCGATGTAGGAAAAAGGTTGGGAACCCCTGGTCTAAATGGTAATCCAGTTCTCTCCAAGTGTTTCGTAGCATATCAGGAGTTATTAGTGTATAATCAAAAAAATTTGTGTTTTAAAAAAAAATTGAAACTGTGGATGAGTTGAAGAAGCGTATCATTCAAGTAATTCATCTAATAAGTTGGAGAATAATTCATCACTTGGAGAGAATTGGATTACCATTTAGACATTTGCTGTACTACAAAAGGTGCACACATTGAAATCTATCGATATTAAAACTTGATGAGATGTTCTTTCTATTTAAATATTTTTTTTCTAATTCTAATGGGTAGTTCCATAAAAATAAGCCATAACTTTTGGATTCTTTTAGCCTGGACTACCTGTATATAACATTTTGCACTTTAGATAATTTTAATTGGTTCAAAGATATTGTGGATTCATATCTGAACATTCCAAGAGGATTTTTAAACAAATAAAGAAAGAAAGGAATAAGCTAATGTTGCTAATGCAAATCTCTATTAATTATTTTTTTAAAGTAAAACATCATAAAAAAGGGGAACAAATAAAATTCCTATATGTATTGAAAAAAATATGAGTGAGAGACAACAGATGTAAGCCAATGGTACAGTAATTAAAAACAACATTATTACCTTCATCAAGAGGTACTTGAGGCAACATAAAGCATGTTAGAACTTTTTGTCCTGATGCTCTATCTGTATCTGACTGAAGGGGGATCAAAGGTTTATTCTAAAAGGAAAAAAAATCTTTATTAACTATTTTAATATAAGCAAACAATAAATACATTGAAAATAATTTGTAAATTTTAAATATACTCAGATTATGTACATTAGGAATTAAAACATATTAAAATGCTAGAAATTTTATCTTAGCTACAGGGTATTACTCAAACATAATATTAACCCTTAGACCATTGAGTTTATGCCTTCCGGTTCTTCCTCCAGCGTTGGATTTTTTTCTTTTTTGGAAGCATGTTTTGAAAGAACGTTCAAAAACGCAAGTTCAGTATAATTAAGTTATTTAAATCAAAATAAATAGTACAAAATAAGTGAAACAAAAGTTTTAAGAATACATATATATATTTATATAATGTACAGATTTTTTTTTGTTCATAAATTTCTTATAGTATGATATATTTTAAAGCAAGTTGATATGAATAAACCCACTTCACAGTCTTTACACCATATAGTCTATTCATCACTTAGTCCACTATAGTCTTTTCATTTCTTTTTTCATCGAATAAATCTGAATAATCACTCTCGGAATCACTTGAAATGTCAGTTCGTATAGCCTTTAGCTTTTGAAAACCAAAACTCCCACCATTTTATACTGCATGTATTCTCAAAATAACCACCTAAAAATCTACTTCTTATCGGGAGAAATTGAATATGAATGCCATTAAATGCTGCCATCTATTGATGAATGAAAAAATCAATTTAGAATGCATTAAATGCATTTGTAACGCGCAAAACATTTGAAAATCCAGATAGACACGTTCAGTGTGTCCAGAATGCAGGGGGAAAGACTTTGATGAACGCGCTGAACATGTTCATAACAGTCTAAGGGTTAACAAGTATTATATAGTAAAAAAATTTTTAAATTAATATTAAAATTTACAAATGTAATGATAATGTCTTTCAATCATGTATGACAACCAAATTATCAAGTATTTTAGCCTCACATTTTATGAGTCGGTAAAAAGCTCCTTAAATTAGCATGAAGCACATTAGATAAGTTAATTGTTTCAGTGTCCTAGCTCAAATCATAAATAAAGGTTACACACAAATCTCTGGACAAATTATCTAATAAAATAGGATAACACAGCTCGGAGTTACAACAAACAACAATATTTTTAAATTTTTATTCTATTGCAACTTTTGTTTCTGACTCTTCTTTTATGCATTCATGCAAAATATATATATTTAAAAACTGCTTAGAACAATGGAATGAAACTCATTGGTTTGTTTAGTAGTTAACATTACTAAACAAACTCCTAACATCAGAAGTCTATTCCATAGGTCAGTGATTCTCAACCTTTTCATACTTAAGGACCACTAGATGCCTTCCCAAATCAATGGCAGACCATATACACTAAAATAAATGAAAACCTGTATAGGCCTAGGTCTACTACATACATTTTTATTATTATTATTATGCTGAAAGGCCAATATTTTGCGGACCTCATAAAAATGTCTCACGGACCACAGGTTGAGAATTGCTGCCCTAGGTGATAAACCTCATGATCAGAAAAAGGTACGGTAAAAAATAAAATAGAAAATATACCTTTTACTAACTGTTAATATGTGAAGTTAATAGCAGATAATAATGTTGAGAATAGCTTGAAGTATCATCTTCAATAATTACTATTTAAATATTTTTAAAGCGTGTTTTTATGTTACCCTGAATATCTGAAACATTTTAAAATTTTCTTGAAAATATTAATACTTTGTAAAGAGCTAAAAAGTTGGGTTTTGAAATTTCTTTCTTCAGAAACTCAGGTGAAAATTTTAGAATTATTTATCAGTGCAATCCATAAGTGTTTCAATTCACAATGTTCACTTCTAACACATTTGACACATAATTAGGGATACGTAAATTTCACATAAAAAATATTGAAATTTCGCAAAAACAAATATATATATACAGTAACCACCGCTTATAGTGATCAGTGGTTATAAGAATCCACCGCTTATACGAATCAATATCGTGAAAACAAAAGTATTACTTCCATATTAAAATTTTCGCTTTAAAGAATCAATCCACCGGTTTTAAGAATCAGCTTACACTGTTCGCTTTTCCAAAAAAGCCACTTAAACCCTCAAAAGGCATGAAGTTCTTTCTTTTTTTTTTTAAAAGAAAGATTGATAAGATGGGAGGGAATATAGTCGTAAAATTCATCCCTTTTTTTGTTAGACATAACATAATAGTTTCCCCTTAAACGCTTTAGCACAACACTGTCATATTAGCTTGACCCGGGGGCATCTTCACCCGTCCGGGTTCGATTTCACTTTTCTCCACTGACAAACAAAAATAGGAACTCATTTTTTCCCACCTCCCACACGTAAGCTAGAAGGTGAATCTTCGTCTGAGACTATTAGTATTGAAAGACATATAAACAGCCTCCTGAAAACTTCATTACATCAAACTACCATAGAAAACTTTTTTCTTGCTCCATTCCTGTAGTTGAAATGTTAAAAATGTTAAGCAGGTATGTGGTAACAAATATTGGATTTTTTTCTTCTTTTACTACGATCATGTGTATCTACTTATAGGTCTAGAAATTAAGTTGTATTTTTAAAATTATAAAAAATAATTTTAATAAAAGATAATTAACGTAAATTAAAGAGTATTTTATGGTAAATTATCTAATATATGTATATATAGGTGTGTGTGTGCCTGTCCAAAAACCTAAATTTCGTCTATAAGAATCAACCGCTTATAAGAATCAAAAACAGTAATAACAAACGTGATTCTTATAAGTGGAAATCACTGTATATATAAAATTTCCAATTTATTTGCAAAAAATATATATATAAATTAAAAAATTTCACATTTACTAAAAAAAATTGCAATTTTACTTACTTGGATAGGTAAGTATCTAAATTCTTAGTTAAAAGCTAACATTGTATTAGTCTCCACATTATCTTCCTTCAGTCTTTGCCTTCTGTCATTAATTACTATGTTTTACGTACTAAAATATCTCAGCATCTACTCTGTTAACGGGATTATGGAGGCCTTTGCAAAGTTAAGGTAGCAACATTTCATTGCAATTAAAACCTGTATAACATCAACAGGAGTCTCTTGGTTGACTACTGTAAGTTGCTGAAATACCCTTGACTTTGGTGCTCAAGAGACATTCTTAAATCTACTAAATTGATCCACATAAATTGATGGTTGATTTTTACAGATAGATTTTTAGGTTCGACTCCGGTATGGACAAACTGTCCGGGTGAAATTCGGAGCAAATCTGAAGGAGAATGAGATTTCTCAATAAAAGACTGTGAATGGTCTTAGTTAAGCAATTATGTTAATATATTATTGCTATTATTACCTAATTTCACTTAAATAGCCGTTTATCCCCAAGTTTTCGCAGAAAAGTAGTAAAAAAAATTTCGCATTTAATCACATCTATTTCGTAAATACGAAAATTACGTATCCTTACACATAATACACAAGAAACAGTCATTAAAATCCATAAATAAATATCAAAACAATTACCTGATTTTCAGACAGCCACAGTGCTTGCAAGTTAGGAAGTTTGGCTATAGTGAATGGCAAATACTGTAAAAGATTACCACTCAGGTTGATAACTTTTAATGCAGTAATGTGCCCAAGCTCATCAGGAATCTGTACTAATTTGTTGTCCCGCAAAGACAATATTGTAAGCTTCAAACAACTACCCATCTAAAAACACACAGATAAATGTAGATACAGAACTATAAAATAGTTTTGATAACTTACATTTGTAAGGAAAGCTAATATAATATCTAACATTAAAATATATGATTACCATAAAACCTGAGTACAATATGCACTTTTCTTTCACAGTTTAGTCTGCAAAAATGAGAGTGTGTATTATACTCGTGAAAAAAAAAAAAATGTAGTTTCAAACACTGAATAAACAAACATGCAGGGTCTGTAACATATTGTCGCAACATGGGTGTGTGCTCATTTGCACTCCGTGATTCATCGACCCGTTTACTAAGCAGGTGTTCCTTTTAAACAAACGGAAATCACAATTCATACCACACATGCGTTCATTTAATAACAGGTCCTTTGAAATAGTGATAATTCTCGGTTGTTGCAAGTGCAAAAATTTATTATTTATTTTATTTATTTCCCTCAAAATTTCTTCAAGATGGTTCTATACAGCAGTAGAAAAATTATCAATTATTAAATGTGAAATGGCAGTGAGAATGACATATTATAGGAGGGTGGGCAGGTGTCATCAAATACAGATGATGATGAAGACGATATATATTACGACGGCACCAATAATTATGACATGTACGCAACAATAGATGAACTATATTCTAGTAAACGTGTTTAAGGCTGATAATTTGACAGAATTGTTTGTTTTGAATAAAAATTTAAGTTTTTTTTCCTACCAAATTTAACGTTTAAGCTGCTTTTTATTACAAATTTTATTTCTGTTAATGAATAACTGTGCAATTGTAAAAAAAATATTGAAAAGTTATGGGTGCATATTATAGTCAAATTTTAATTTTTCCAAAAATTTTGTGCAAAATTAATCATGCTTATTATACACGTGTGTGTATTATAGTCAAGATTTTATGGTACATACATTTCCTAAATATAAAATGAAAAATAATTTATCTTACCTCACATGGTAGTTCTTCCAATAAATTATCATCAGCAATTAATGTTCGTAGATTTCTAAGCAAACCAAGACTAGGAGGCAGGCTCTTTAAATTATTAGAGCTTAACACAAGTTCTTCCAAATTGCAGAGGCTATAAAGTAAAGCAATAAACTGTAAAAAATATACTCCATTTACATACGTGTGTCAAAAGATATACATTTTATAATGCAGGCAATCAATTTTTCATGGCTGTTTCATTCAAACATATTATATACTTAATTAGAAAAAAACTTAAGATGCCAAATTTTAAAAAATTCCAGTGTAATTTTATTGGTCTTGAGGCAACTGATTTTGTGATTACATTTTATTCAATCCTATCATTCAGACATTGAAATTTAAACTTAGTTACTGTAAGACGGGTTACTTTGTGACTGCAGGGGAAGCTTTGTGACACTCAGTAATTTTTTCGTATTTTGGATCTTGCATGACTCCTATAGTTATCATTTGAATGATAAATAAAATTTATAATCAAATAAATACGTATGTTAACTATACATTATACTTTTTTTACTCATCAACTATTTTTAATGTTAGGCATATTTTTGTGTGGCACAAGACAATTCGTATTCTTTCAATGTGGCCCAATGAAGCTAAAAGGCTAGACACCCCTGTTCTACATCCTAAAATTATGGCATTAACGTAAAAAAATATGGATTCTAGATAATAAAATTATGGTATTAACATAAAAAATATAGTACAAAATTTTATTATCTTTTTTGAATAAGAAATTTCTTTTCATGTGGACAGGTAAAAATCTCTGAGGACCGGTCAAATTTTTCCGTGGAGCAGTGCCGATCTGCCGGACAAGCGGTTCAGAATCATTGGTCTATACCATACCTTGGAAGGTGAATTTTTGCTTTAATCAGTAGATGGCAGTTTATGTAAGTTATTTTGTACTAAACATTTGATTTTTGCAATAAAAAAATTGACATTTTCTGTACCAAACTCATCAAATAACTTGACAATTAAAAGGTTAACTGTGAGTGAGGGCAGTTTTACAATCCATCACTTGAAACCCTAACTGTTCTCAAAAACCCTAAGTCTCAATTACAAACGAATATCATCCATACAATATTAGTTATGGTAGCACAGTCATGGTGTGGAGTATAATATTTTGATGCTGTTTAGAAAAGCATCATTATCTATATAGATATACTAGCTGAAAACCCGCACTTCGCTACGGGGTACATTCAAATTAAATACAACGGTCAATGTATGTAATTAATGCCAAAATATATATATATATATATTTATAATAAATACGACGATCAATATATACAATTGATGTAGAAAAAAATATATATATTTATAAAAAAATCGTGAGGGATATTTTTATAGACAAAATAATGTCCAATCGTCTGCCGCATTAGCAAGGAAAAAAATATTTTTTTGTCTATTTAGTTGTTATGCATGTGACGATAAATTTATTTAAAGTACCAGAAAAAGAAATCACGTGATCAGCATTTAATAAATTAAATTCTAAAAATTAATCTTTAAAAATTCACCAAAAATCCGAAAATGGAGGTAAAGATTATAAATATCCTTATTTCACTATATGTAAATGCCAGGTCATAAATAGAAGAAAAACAAATAATCTGATTTCATCAAGAGTACAGTAGTAAATTTTCAAAATAGCATCACTCACAAAACTATGGAATAAGATAATTTTATTATACGAAAATAAAAAAGCACAGACACAGTTTTTTTAGAGCTTCCTACAATCAAAAAAGCATAACGAATGAAGTTCAACTTACTTTCCAATATTTTCAGGCACTGAAGTAATACGATTTTCATCCACTCTTAAAACAGAAAGTTTTCTTAAATTGGCTGTGAGAAGAGAACAATTAAAAAAATAAATGAAAAATAAAATTTAATATTAAGAAGAAAAAAAGTTAACATGAAACCAAAGAAGCAAATAATGTTACCAGGTTTCATTCATATATATTTCACATACATACACTATCTGGCCAAAAGTATTCGGACACCCCCCTAAAGAAGTGGATCTGGCAGGTGACGTAATTTGATGCTTAACTGAAAGCTGGCAGTCTGATAGATGCATCTGGGTTTGGCGGATGCCCGGTGAGCGATTCTTACGAGACTGCATTGAGCGACTGTTAAGTTTGGTAGTAGCAGCATCATGGTGTGGGGGTGCTTGTCATGGTTTGGCCTGGGTTCCTTAGTTCCTGTGGTTGGAAACATGAACTCTGAGATGCATGTGGACATTCTGGATAATGCTGCTCTCCCAACTCTATGGCAATATTTCGAGGACGGCCAATTTCTCTTCCAGCAGGATAACTGCTCCCTTCATGCATCGAGATTTGCGCAGGCAGGGTTTGATGAAATGGGTGTTTAAAAACTGGACTGGTCTTCTCAGAGCACCGATCTAAATCCCACTGAACACCTTTGGGATGAATTAGAACGCATATAATGTAGCCAGCCAAATCGACCATCCTCACTGCCAGCACTCACTTCAGCTGTGATGGATGCCTCGAAGACAATTCATATGGACACATATCAAAAGCTGGTGGAAAGTCCCCCCAGACGTGTGCAAGCTGTCTTCGATGCAAAAGGAGGACCAACATCATATTAATATATGCCTCAGGACTCTCCGAGTCCGTACCACTGGGTACGGACTTTTGGCCAGATAGAGTATTACCACACTTATGACCCATTAGTAAAGAGAAATTTTCTAAAACACGTCTTTGACACATATTTCAACATTTACTTATCTCATTCAGAAATTCAAGAAAAGTTGCTAAAAACTTTAATGCGATAAATGCAATCCAATTTTCATAATATTTGAACAGCTACACATATAATATAAATGTGTAAAAATTAGGATCACTAGAAACATTGATCTACTTACCAATACCATCTGGAAGTACTTTGATGCGATTAGATGACAAGGTTAGATCACACAAGCTGATGCAACCTTCAATCTCATCTGCAACTTCATAAATTTCATTTTTACTTGCATCTAAATAAGCTAGTTTCTTTAAACCTCCCAGAAACTGCAAAGTAAACACAGGAAAAAAAAGTTACTGTTAGTGTAATCTGTCAACAGATTAGGCAGCTAATCAAAAAATAACATTTAATTTCACAAAATACTACATCACCAGTAACTTAAAGATCACCAAATATTCATCCATGATTATTCCAATATGACAATGAAATTCAAACTATTTGTGCTATAAATAATACAAGAGTTGAAACAAATTATCCCTCTATATTCAACAAGTAACCTTCACAAACTTATACAGAAATTTATATATATTCTAGTTGATTTGCAATTTTAAATAAATCTTGAATATTTTTCTTTTTTCCCTTGCTTAGAGCAGTGGTTCCCAACCTGTGGTCCACGGACCACAGGTGGTCCACAAGAGCCTTGTAAGTGGTCCGGCACCACATATAAAAAAGTTGCCAAATAAATGGGGATTTTGATAGGGATTTTGCTATGTTCATTGAACTAGATGGGCAGAATATATCAGATGACTAACAGGTGTTGAATTAACTTTTATGTATTAAAGTTAAAGAATTTGTAGTTAAGTCGTATTGTATACTGTACAATAGCAATAATAAATGTGTTCTAAAAAACTGTTTTACTTAATCACCCATGAATCAATGTGTTTCAATTTCAGGCTGAGATTTAGGCTATCTAATTCTAAAGACTGAAAACAATGTTGAAACAAAAAGTGAGTATGTTAATCCTTTATCCCTTTTTGCCTGAGGGATATTCTATACCCCCCCCCCTTAAGTCCGGGGAGGAAGGGTCCACACATGGTTCAATTCCTGGCTTAGTGGTCCGCAGACTTCTATGGGTTGGGAATCGCTTTAGAGCTTCTTTATTAAATAAGCATGCTTTTCCAAGGTTGAAATGAAATAGTTTTGTTTCAAATAATATCCCTCTTTCAGCCAACTAATTGCACCAGTAAGCCTTGAAATTAATTACCCAACTTTTGCTTTTATGAATACAATGAAATATGATTAAACTGTAGATCTCATAGGTTACCATTCATGTTTTTTTTCTCATCAAACGTGATAGACACTAAATTGTATTTTAGTTTATATATCATCATTAGATAGCTGCTTTCCTTGGGCATTTACCAAATATTAGTACAAACAAACATTTCTCAAATGGTGGTTAGTCAAACTTGCAGTTTTTTTAACACACTAGCTGAATACGTGTTTCGCTACGGAGTATATTCAAATTAAATAAAACGGTCAATGTATGCAATTAATACATATATATATATATATACATATATATATATATATATATATATATATATATATATATATATATATATATATATATATATATCCTAATGGATATTTTTATGGACAAAATAATGTAGAAAAAAATATTCAAATTAAATACATCGGTCAATGTGTGCAATTAATTTGTATGTTTAATATCCATAAAACATACTATTTTGAATTAAATTCTTAAAAATCTTCCATCTTAATTAGTCTAGTGGTTAAATTTTATCTTTTACCGTATTTCAATGTTTTTTTTTTGTCAATTTATTTCGTCGTTATGCACGTGAAGGAAAATTAGCTTAAAGTATCACAAAAAAAAAAAAAAACCACGTGATCAGCATTTAATACATTAAATCTAAATATTAATCTTTAAAAATTCACCAAAAATCAGAAAATGGAGGTAGAGATTTAAAAAAAAGATTTTATTTTAAAGGAATTTTTATAATCTTTCTTGTGATAATTTTATATGCCTCAGATTATTATTTTAAATGCAAACTTAAAAAAAGTTACAAAAACAACTTAAAAATTTAATTTTTAAAAAATCTAAGAATTTTTCAAATATTTTTCTTAGTGCACTCCTTCACTATAAGAAGAATCACCATGCAAAATTTCAGCTTTTTAGGTCCAGCGGTTTGGTCTTTGCGTTATCTGTCAATCAGTCAGTCAGTCACGGAACTGTTTTATATATATAGATTAAGAACCACAGACATTAATAGATGTCTCTGTACAGCCAGTATTTGTGGACCTAAGACATAAATTAATGTCCAATAATATTGTTAAAGCAGATGCTTTTGTTTAGTCAATTCATGTGAACTTTTCCTTGCAGTAAAAATTTTTTATAATAGTTTATTTGCACTTGATCTGAATAATAATTTAATCCAAATGATAATAATAATCCTAATGACAACAAACATCTGAATAATAATAAAGGATCCAGGGGTAGAACCACTTTACAGCCATTTTTACAAAAATGAGTTATCAGTGCCATCTTGTAGCTTTCAAGGAGTAGGAGCACTAACACCACATGCATTCATATATGGGGCAGAACCACATTAAAGTCATTAAAAATAGTGATGAAGTTTTGGTGTGCCACTTTACTGCAACATTCTAATTCATTCTTCTCAAAACAAAGTTTTTGGAGTAGAGTGGTTTTACCCCTGGACCCTTCAATTTTCAACAAGATTTTCATAACAAAACATGAACATTTTCTACAATATTTGGCAAAACATGTATTTTCAACAAGATTTTGCTTAAATAATAAATATAATTTTTTTTAAAAATATTTTAGCAAAGCATATATTTTCTTTAAAAGAGAAAGCGAGAGAATATTTTGTTACAGTATATGTCAGGCACAACAGTTAGATCTGCATAAAATGGCCAGTCCCTCAAGGTGTTAAAATATCCATAATTCAGCATCCCTGGCCCAATTTAAATTAAACTATTTTTATTCTATTTCAATTCAGCAATACAGCATTCTTACAAATATAGCTCTACTAGATAGTACCCATCAAAACTTGATGGTAAATAATTGAACAGTTCCAATAAAAAAAGGTTCATAACCTTGTTAAAATATTAGAAATTTTTACAGAATATTAGCTGTTTTTCAATCCGATGTTATAATTTAAAATGTTGTAATAATCCGAGTTTATAATTAAAAAAAAGTCTTTCTTCTTGGAAAAAAAAGCATGCTTACCGCTGATTTTTCAATGACTTGCACAATCTAACTAATATGCTATGTATACAATCTAACTAATCTTTATATATAAAAGGCAAAGTCTGTGTGTGTGTGACCGAGTTTTTGTCTGCTCGCTGCACGGCGCAAAGACGGCAGGTCGGACAGTCTTGAGATTCGACACGAAGATGCCCCCCGAGGTCTCATTATGCACCTCGAAGCCCTTTTTTCGATTTTTTAATTAGATTTTCCGTAATTAAATATTTAGTCGCGATTTGGAGCTCCCGGACGAGTAAAAGCTCCGTAAATCCTAACGTATCGGTCCAAGAATTTTTTTTTTCGGACGAGCCTATACGGGAAAGATGACACTATACGGAAATCACAATTAAAATTGTCTGTCTTAATTTATCGATTAATTGTGATTTTTTTTCGATCGCCTGTACGCACCCGTTTTTCGGAAAAAAACGCGATTTTGGCCGCGACCCTTTTTTCCAAATTGTCGAATCTATACGTAAATGTCGTTACATTTTTACGAAATTTTTATCTCAGAGTCCCTAGACATCACAGTTTCGAAATCCAGAACCAAAATTAATTTACAAATTGTAGTTATTTTTTAATAATTTATTTTATGATTCGGAAACTTTTGCGAGAAATCTCATTTTGGAGATTTCGTTCTTCATTTCCGGACGAAGGTACAGCGGGGGAAAACAGGTTTTCGACGTCAAGCCGTTTTCGTCGGTCATTTTCGACGTCAAGCACGTGATGTGTTGGGGCGTTTGTTTTCTATGAGGGATTGAGTGGTTAAAGGAAATCGATTACTATTGCAGTGATAATCGATTAAAAAATCGCATTTAGTAATGCCGTAATTATTTTGGCCAACACTTAGTTAATATCATATAATTTGTGGTGTGTTTGTGGGAAACGTTTTTCGTCTCGCTGACTGTTGTGGAAAGTTTTAAGTAATCCTATGTCAAAAATTTTGCCAAAATGTGCCAGAAAGGATTAAATTTATATGGATAAAATAATGTATCGTGGTGAGGAAAAGGATGACAGCGACGCCCATTAACAAAGGGTTAAGGCTACTAAAAAATTGGTAATTACATTAACCGGGCAACGCCGGGACGGGTACAGCTAGTATGCTATAAATATGCTATGTATAAATATATTAAGCAAAAATAAAATATATAGACTAAAAAAAATCAGATTAAAAAATCATACAAATTACTCACGTGCAAAAAATTTTTGCAGTCTATTTCAATAAATAAGAATAAATTCAAATTTAACAATCTAATTCAATCTATTCCAATTTAAAATAAATATATTATATATTCATGTATTATGCTATATACATGTATAAATATGCTATATATAAATATATTAAGCAAAAATAAAATATATAAACTAAAGAAAATCAGGTAAAAAATCATACAAATTACTCACATGCAAAAATACAATAATAAACAGAAATTAAAAACACTATCATCGTAATAGAATGCTTTACGAAAATTCAGTATGAACAAAAGAAAAATTTTAAACAAATAAATATTCAATTAAACACAATTGTGCACTGCTTTTGATACAAATTAACAGACAAAGAAACCTAAGAATTTTCCAATTAGAAAAGTAGTTGGGAAAAAAAAGTTACAACAGAATAAAGGAGTTAAATATTCTATCATTAACCTTTTTAACTGTCAAGTTATTTCGATGATTTTGGTACAGAAAATGTCAATTTTCTTTTATTGCAAAACTCAAATGTTTAGTACAAAATAACATACATAAACTGCGATTAAAAGAAAAATTCACCTCCCAAGCTATGGTATAGAATACTAGTGCTGCTATCTATTGAACAAAGCCCAAATGAACTTGTCCCAAGATGGATCCGGGTTTGATAATAAGATGCAAGAAAAAAAATCTGCCCCAAGTGGTACTCAGGCAGGACATTTTGGAACACAAGTGCCATGCCCCAGAGTATGTAGGGCAGGACAGTTAAAAGGTTAATATTTGATTTTACAATACTATATCCCACCTCCACCAAACTATCATAATTAGTTCTCTTCAGTAGTTTAGGTGTAGCAACTGACCACAAATAGCTTTATAGTAATATTTATATTACACACGAAGAAATAAAAATCAAAACATTATATTTCAAAATGTATGATTTTAATGGCATATTTAAACAATTCCAGCTAAATTTTCATGTGAATTACTCTTTCACAGAACTTAATGTTCAGTCCTAATTTAATTTACTATTAAAACAATAACAGCATTTTTTTTAATTTGAAAAATCATAAAAATGTACTTACTGGTGGAAGACAATTGAGATTATTATTATCACACCATAGTTCAACCAACCTCGGCAAGTTCCCAATGACTTCTGGCTAAAATGGAAAACAAGTAAATAACTCCTCTGACAACTTTTACTTTAAAGAATTACTAAAAAGGATATACAGGATATAATAAGATTATGCAGTAAATACATTTTCCTTATTTCTCTGCTAAGTGAAAGAGGGATAAATTAAAGATGGTAGGATTCTAAAAGTAAGAATTTTGACATATAACAGAAAGTTTCTAGTAAAAAATGATGAGCAGAAAGATTAGCTTTACTTTACATGCTACGAGAAAATAAAGTAAAACATACCCCACACTTCATTTAGACTAGGGGCCTTCAACCCGCGGCCCACTGATGGTATTTTAGTGGCCTGCCGAAACATTTTGATCATGCAAAACAAAAGTTTCATATAAATTTGAAAAAAAAAACTGAGAACAGCAAATTCTCTCACATAAAAAAAGATCAAGAATGTACAAGAAAAGTAGCGCATGGCTCATAGGCTTATCAAAATAATAAACTGGTAATTGTATTAAGAATCGTAAGATGAAATAAACACAAAAAGCCGCATTCCAAGGCTATTTCTTTCCAGAACATCACGTGCGTCTCATCTTCCTGCATTCATTCTGTTTGACGCAATATAAAGTACAAAATACATTGAATCAACTCCTATCTTTTGTTGTATGTAGAAAATAATAAATAAAAACATTTTCAAATTAAAAATTAAAAATATTCTTAACTTCCATGACTTACCATAATCTTGAGTGTAATACACACTTTTTTCACATTTTAGTTCGCAAAAATGAGGGTGCATATCATACTTGAGTACAAAAAAAGTAGTTTTAAACATTAAATAAATGACAAACAATAGATGAGCTGTATTCAACTGAAAGTGATTAAGACTGATAATATGACAGTATTGCTTGTTTTGAAATAAAAATGTAAGTTTTTTTTTTTTACCAAATTTGACATTTTCATTTATTATTATTACAAATTTTATTTATGTTAATAAGTATTTGTGCAATTTTTAAATAAAATATTTGAAAAGTTATTGGTGTGTATTACAGTCGAATTTTAATTTCTTTCCAAAAATTTTGCACAAAATCTAGCATGCGTATTATACACGTGTCCGTATTATAGTCAAGATTTAACGACAAGTTAAATTGTTTGTTAGAGAAACTAATATAGTTTCTTTAAATAAATTTCTTACCAAGTCAGAAAAATCATTTTGACCAATATCTAATCTACTGAGCTCAGTGAGTCTTGCCATAGATTTTGGAAGAAGCTTTAGATGGTTTTCCCTTAATTCCAGAATTTTTAGCCGGGACAACCTGAAAAAAATAAAAGAGATGATGTTTCGCATTATGTTAACAAATGAAATTACATGAAAAATTAAGTTACTCTTCATTATATGCCATATAATCATCATTCACTGTAGTGATAATTAAAATCAACTATACAACAATCATGCAAGAAACATTTTTTATAATACAGTTGAACCCCATTATAGCGAACCTCGTATATAACGAACTCATGGATATAACAAACGAAAATTTTGGTCCCGCCGTTTTCCTATTGTATTTAATGCTAATTTATCCTTTTATAGCAAACCTCCAAAATCTTAAGAATTGGCTATAACGAACTTTTTTTTCAGTCGACTACTGAATTTTTTTTTTTTAACTTTTTAAGAATGTTGAAGATACAATGAATGTTGAAGAAACAAAGATTGTTGAAGTAGAAGATGATGAAGATTTACCTATTGCGATGTGGATAGAAAAGCACAAAATTTCATCATTCTCAGATTGTGATATGCAATTGTTCAAAACAGGTGATAATGAAGTCATTACATATGAAAATCTGACTGACGAAGATATTGTGGAAGAAATTAAAATAAATCATTCTGAAAATGAAGATTTTGCGTCTGATGCTACAGCAGTGATGCGTGTAATTAATGAGTTTTTGTCTACACAAACAGTAGAAGAAAGAGTGTTGGAGTCACTTGATGTACTGAACAAAGAAATTAATAAAATGTTTTTGAAATCAGCATCACATCCGCAGAAGATTACCAATTATTTCTGTATCAAAACAGTGAGCAACAATTAAAGGTAAAATTAAATTATTTCCACTTGTCTTCATTTTTAGTTAATTCAATTAGTATTGTGTGAGTTTAATGTAATTGACTTTGGTCAATATAATTCATTAATGATCACTTTCAATAGATTTTATCATTTTTTAATACATCATTATTGAATACATATAGCAACTAATGAAATTATACAGTTTATGAACTGTTAAAATTTTTCTTAACAGTTCGGATATAGCATACCACTGAATATAGCGAACAAAACCTTTAGTCCCTTGAAGTTTGTTATAACGGGGTTCGACTGTACCACAAAAGATATGCACTAAAACAATACCACAGCAGCAAATAAAAATCAATTTTAAGAGGGTAGAACATCTTTGCTTGCGAAAAATGCTAGGGAGTTGACTAAGTTATAATTCTTAACACATAAACCAATAAAGCAAATTTAATGAAAATTTCTGGACTGTTTGATGTAATGTAACTAAATATCAGATTGATGTAAATTATTTAAGAAAATTTAATTAGCATATTGCTTTCTTATTTTCATAATTACTATTTCTCACTACTAAGAAGTTTGTAAACTTCTCTCATAAGGTATGAATAATAAAAAACTCTTTACAGGCACTCCACAAATATAAAATTTGCAAAGAAATTTAATATGGAACAATATCACACTTATAAATGCATCTCTGCAATGGCAAATATTCTCAATAATGTTATTACAATTGATTCAGATCTTATGAAATACTACCATTTTCAGTCTCTAAATTCTGAAAATTTCAAATACAAAAGATGTTAATTTAATCTAATACTTCAACATAAATTACGTTCCCAAAATAGGGTGGTTATAAACACATACCTTCCAAAATTTGCTGGGAGATATTCCAAAAAGGTATCATTCAGATAAAGTTCTTGAAGATTGATGAGATATGTGAATCCTTCAGGTAATCTGGAACAATTATATAATTTCATATGAGTTTAAATTACAAATTAGCATTCAACTTTTGTACTTATACATGTTTGCCTATCCCCATATAAAATATTTTTTATTTATGCATAACCAATACTTACATTTGTCCCTATACTAAGTTTAACACACATTAAAGAATTGTTTTTATGCATAATTTCAATAAAAATATACATAACAATATAAAGGGAATACCAAATATAATGAAATACATGTGAGTATTCAACTCACACTGATGTAAATGTATATATATTCAAATATTTCTGTAATGTTTTTTCAAGTTTGAGAAATACAGTGGAATTTCAATGTATCGTTTTTCAAGGGGCCAACTGAAGTGAACAATAAATGCAGGAAAACGACAGATGTAGGAACATAACAAAGCAATGATCAACAGGACTTGGAGAAATAAACAACACATATGGGAAAACGATGATTCAGGGAACGATCGATCAAGATTCCACTGTATATTAAAAAAATTTTCAAGCATTACTTATACAAAATTATAAGAACCAAATTAAAGAGAAAAAATATCTGGACATAAATATACTTACTTTCCTAAAGGATTCACACTAGCATCAATCACTGTAAGGCACTTACATCCTTTAATGTTGTCAGGAATTTCCAAAACACCTAAAAATAGTTTTAAAAAACATTTGATCAATTGACATTTGTGTCGACGTTTTAAAAGCAACCAGGAGTTTTTGACTCTCTACATTGGCGTTGAATTTTATTTAAATTTAAAATAAATAACATACCATGATGTATAATGATATATTTTCACTTCTATCGATATAATAGTATCTAGAATTTCAGTACTATTTCTCAAATGGTATGAAAATTCTCTTCTGAGGAAAATATTAATTTACCATCTTCCAAGCAGAAGAATTGCACCAAAATAAATAACAATGAAATGCTGAAGTGAACTTTACAATTAGCTTTGTTAGAGTGACTATTTAGCAACTGATGAATAAATTTTCTCTCCTTTTCATATTTTCATAATTATGAAAAATTTGAAATTTGAAAAAAAAAAAAATTTTTTTTCAAAAGGCAAAAAAATTAAATGACGGCATGGATAATTTCAGATGAAAATAACTCCTGGGAAGGCATAATTTACTTTAAGCCACGAGCAATTTTGATAAAATAGTAATGAACTTCTTGCCTTAGTAATGCAGCAATTTACATGATCTGTCGCTTTTTGCCCAGGAAGCTAATGGATGTATGAAGCACTGGATTCCTTGTGCTTCTGTACCAAACTTTTTTTTCTTAAGCTCCACATAAAGACACAGAGAAACATACAGCTATTACTGGTGTAATATCCTTATGATAAATAATATAGATAATATCTTTTCAGAAACAATTTTATTTGTTCATTCAGTGGCTACTCTAATGATGATACATGAGTAAATTATGTTCTTCATTAATCAACAAAAGCATCAGACAATATTCAGTATCTGAATTAACCAGTTTGGAAGCAGCTCTTGCAAATGGAGACTAACTGCACCGTTTCTACTGATTTGTTTGACATATGTTTATGATAAATTGAAAAATATTTTGGATAGAAATTATACTATTGTTTATTAACCTTTTAACTGTCAAGTTATTTTGATGATTTTGGTACAGAAAATGTCAATTTTTTTATTGCAAAAATGAAATGTTTAGTACAAAATAATGAAAATAAACTGTCATCTACTGATTAAAGCAAAAATTCACCTCCCGAGATATGGTATATAATACTAGTACTGCCATCTATTGAATAAAGCCCAAATCAACTTGTCCCGAGATAGATTCGAGTTTAACTATAAGATGGAAGAGAAAAAATCCACACCAAGTGCTACTCGGGCAGGACATTTTGGAACACAAGTGCCGTGCCCGAAACTATCTCGGGCACAACAGTTAAAAGGTTAAAACAAAAACAAATCTTACGAGGCATATTTTTAATATTAATTTTTTATTGAAAAATCTGATCTATAAGATAAACACTCTTTTTGTCTGGACAACGCTTCAAAAATGAAGAAGGATAATCAAATCCAAAAGAATAATGCATTGTGTTTGAAATCTGCCAATACACCCAGCATAAAGTCCTGCTGAAGTGATTCACAACAAATCAGTTTAAAACAAGCATAATTACTGGCATCTCAGACACAAAAAGAGCATACAAATATAAGTTTAACCCTCTAACAGTATGGTTGGGGTCGGATCTGACCCAGGTGTGTGTTTTCCCCCTCCCGTACTCTCCCCTCTCATTGCAAGAAATCAAGTTGACAAGGAACCCTACCAGGCAGTCTTGCAACAGGTGTTGGAGCATTTGCAGTTATAAGTTTGCAGTAAATATGAGTGTCTTTGTTGAAAAATGTTATTCATGATCACTAGCCTTTTTTTTTCAATTATGATTTTTAATTTTTTTTCCATTTTGATTCTGAAGGCCAAAAATGTCAGTATATATTATTTTTTACATTTTTGTGCTCAGACATTTGGTTCAGTAACTTCTAAAACTAAGTACAAGACTAAATTATATATTAGACCTAATATATATATACAACATTCTATGTAAATGTCATAGAGATTTTCTTTCTTTAGCAAAATTACCATTCATTGGTCTTTTTTCTACAAAAAGGTTTCTATTTCATGCAAAATATTATCAATAAATGCTATTATACAACAAAAATGCTTATTGTGTAGTTATTTCTACCAAAAACCTCATATAAAAAAATAAAAATAAAAAATAAATAAATAAATTAAAATTTGGGTCGGATCCAACCCGATTGTAACATCTATTTCATCACAAACCACTGAACCGTTAGAGGGTTAAAAATAACTCAGCAGGGTAAAATTAGCAGGGTATTAGTGGGCTTCACACATAATGTATTTTTCTTTTGGGATTGAGATTTTTTATTAATTATTTAAAGATATTTACCAATCCTCAAGGTACATTTATATGAAAGATCAAATCTACAAGAAACAACCTCTCGTTTCATATTAATGTGAGCACAGTAGACAGAGAGACATTATTACTTAGTTCTATTTTATTAAGTTTTTCAGAATTTGGTTTACTTTCATGCTGTGGATTTTCAGTTAAAATTATTTTTTATTTATATTTTTTACACAAAAGTTCTGCATTAGCACCTTATGTGGAAATATTAGTTATAGAATTGAAAATAAATAACTCTGTATTTTGTGAACTAATACACAAACAGTTTTTACCTACAGTTAAGTTCATTTCTAAGCATATGCGCGCACACACACACATTAACATTAATGTAGAGAAAGAACATTACTTATATTACATAAAAAATAACTATGCAAAATTTTCAAAAATACAGTAAATAATTAACCCAAACAAATACACAATAAATCTTGCCGAGAAAAATTTTAACAAAGGACTGACATACCATTTTTGCTAATATCCAGCTGCTCTAGATTGATGAGTGATGCTACAGCTGGAGGTAGAGTTTGTATCTCGTTGTCACTTAAATTCAGTTTCCTCAGACCATGGCAGTGGAATAAGGGCTGCATTATATTATAAAAGGAACCAAGTTATTGTCTTCATTAATAAAATTATTTAGGGTATCTGTACATCTTTAAAACAGCATTTTCAGTCAAGTTATTCATTTTTTTCTTTTGCAATAACATTAATGACATAATATTTTATCTTTTCAATTCTGTTTGAATTTATAAATCTGATGGATTTTAGTACGAAAATAGATATTTTTAAAGTAAGAAATGTGTTATAAAGTTATTTTTAGCATTTCCTCACAATTTTTTCATAGTTTCTCTTTTTGCAAATCTTCCTATCACAAAAAGTTACACTTAAATGCTTTAAATTTTTTAATACTTTATCTATAAATGTTTATAAAGGGAACAAAGTATGCTTATAATTGCAGATTAATTAGTGTTTTGCTTACATAGGTATGAATTGCAAGTGACGATGAATTTTAAGAGATTTTTCTGTAGATTAGAACTTTAACTGCTACAGAATCTGAGATAAACAGTGTATAATCCTGAGAATAGTCTATTCCCTAGAGAAAGTTATCTTCATTTTCCAATTTATAAAATGGTAATATATTCATATGTTTTTGAGTTATGTTTTGCAGAAATGTCAAATTTCCACTCATTTTTTCAAGTTTTGACTTTCATAATCTCTCTATTCTAAAAAAAAGTAACTGGCGCCGCCGACGCTGTCAAAAGCTTGTCACGCTATCTCCTCTGAAACCGCTGGGGGTATGGGGTCGAGACCGATACCAATAGATGCAGAAAAATGTGGGGAAGAAAGTAAGACATGTCTCATCTTCGTCGGACTTTAAGTTTTTTTAAAATTTTATTTTATGTTTTGTGGAAAAATATCAACTTTTTCATGTTCAGATTACGATAACTCGCCAAAAATTAATCGTAGAATTTTGATCTTTTTACAATCTAAGACTACAGACATTTCTCCTTCAAACAAGACCTCATTTGTTTAAAAATAATTTAAAACAGACTAATATTTTCATCAAAATATTAAACCCACTTTTTCGAGAAATATCATCCCCAAAGTGGATATAATATCGATGCTCCTCGAGTTTTTATCTTACAAAGAAAATATTTACATCATCTGGAAGCTGAAAGCTTTCTTATTCATATAAACCTCATTTCAAGTCTATATCTTAAATTTTCGATTTTTAATTGAATTTTAAAGCTGAAACAGTGATTCCTCTTTGCAGTGATTCCCCTTCAACAGTAAATGGATGAGAGCTGTTGCATTGCCCGAGAATCACCCCTATGTATCTTGCTATTAGCAACTTATTCCTTCAACATGCTGTGCCATGATTGGCGCTGTGCTTGAGTGCGCTGCTCGTATGCGATAGTCCCAGGTTCGATCCCGGTGGACACTCATTTTTCTAATTATTCTAAATATTTGAATTTTATTCTTTTAATTCTTATTATATTCTTTATTTTACTTATCTGAAGAGGGCTTAATTTTTATATTTTTATTTTACTGCTGAGCACATATTTTCTGATGTACATATCTTGCTACCGGAGGTGAAGTCACAAGACCATGGCACTCTTACAAACTCAATATACCTTGACCTTGACCCTAACAGAGGAGCGAGAGTAGCCAGCGTAGGGGTAAAGCCCCTAGTCATTATAAAAAGTAGATAAAAAAGACAAATTCATAAATTTTCAAAAAATCACCTCCAAAGATGTACAGATATCTTAAATTATTTTCAAAAGATCTAAAACTATATTAAAAGGCATAGACATGAATGGCTACAAACCATAATAGATATATGACCGCAAAATTAATAATTATTTAATATAGAAATTACTGATGAAATCATGATATAAATAACATCATTAATACTAATAATCTCAAAACTGAATATCCTGTGGATTATTTCATTTAATAGAGAATTACGTTACTTTTTAACAATAGAACTTAGCCCCAAGAGACTTAGCCAATAGAAGATAGCCCCAAGTTCCTTTGTTAAATTACCTTAACAAGAGAACATGGGTAGATTCAAATGTTTAAAATAAGAGAATGAAAGTTTTTTAAAGGGGTAGATTTTCTAGTCTAGTATAATATGGTTTGTTAAACAATAAAATTATACTAAAATTTCAGCTACAGTGAGTTTTGTTTTTATTAACAACTTTTTTATTGGGGGGGGGGGGGGAGGCAAGGAAGGAAACAGTGTCATCACATACAGATATTCATTAGAGTACAAAAAGAAAATATTCATGAACATATAGTTTGAAAACAGTTCCTGCAAACAAAGCACCAATTCAGACATTGTTAAAGAAAATGCTTAGAATTAATCATAAAATTATCTTTGAAGTATATATTTGTCATACATTATCAATTCAAATTGAAACTGCTTTGAAATTTAATGGCATTTTTAAAGAAAAACAGCCTTTAGCAGTTTATACTGAATCTATTTTTGCTTAACCAAGGTATGCATACTCATACTTAAAATTTTAAAAAATTGAATAATTAGTTTAATTATCTGTATATATGTATTACAATCATATTTATTAGCTGAAATTTTAGATGGATATATTCATTATGATAGTATAGAATGATTAAATATACACGCATAGGAGAAATTTCTGAAAGAATCTTATGCTATCCAACTGATTTTTATTATTTTATAAATCTAACAGAATTCAGTTAATGAAGGCAGTTTGGAGCTTTCAAGATCTGCCAAATTTTATGCCCACCTTTGCTTATGGCAATATCATTAAAATATCTCGATTATTTTAAACTACAGTGTGATGGAAGTTATAAAACAAATTTTCCTGTACAGTTATTAATATAAAACTCATTATACTTCATCTCATAAAATTAGAACCATACCATGACTATAAAAGCTAGAGTATTATCACAGCTATATATTCTATAAAAACTTTTAATTTTATAGTGGCATGAATTTTTTGGGATAAGACATATATCAAGAAACAGAAGTACTCTTAAACATAATTTACAATATTTAAAGTCAAATATAAAAGATGTAAACATGATTACCAATTAATAAGTTAATATAAAATAAATTTTAATTTATATTTATAACATAATATTAAACTATATTAAAAAAACTGCATAAATTTATATAGAAATATACTTATTTTTAATATTTATAAAATATACACTATATTACACATATATATATTTTTTATTCATCAACAGGTAAGACATTCTCACCCTTGGAAGATCTTTTATTTGATTGGCATCTAGAAAGAGCTCCTCAAGTGTCCTTTCGAAACCAAACACTTCATTTGGCACATCATCAAGATTGGAATGACTATAATCTAAGAGTCGAACATCATCATTCTCAGGACGGAGGCAAGGACAGTGACGAAGCACTGGGGCCATACCACCCTAATTAAATTGAAAAAAAAATCAATGAATGGTAATAAAAAAATGCAGAGAAGATTAATTCAAAGTAACCATGTCACAAATTTATACCTAAAAACTCTAGCTTAAACTAAACTAATAAATCTGAAATTCAGAAGTGATGATTGCTTTTGGTAGAATATCGAGATTCTAGAAATATACTTGCCTAAATTAAGAGGGCATTTATTTTATTTCAAGTCATCTCATTTAAATCATCATTGCAATTAACATTTTTACATTCATAAAAATCTTACAAGTTTGGCAAATGTCCTAACTTGAGTAAATAACCACATCCAGCTAGCTGGACATGAACTTTATTACACAGGACATCTTGGCACAAAACACATATTTACACATATTTTAAGAACAAACACATTCAGCACATAGTTACAGCAATGCACATACTGGACACACACTCGATGACAACGTTAACACAAACTACTTCGACTTGTACACCTACACTTAGACCTTCACTGATTGTCTTATCCCCTCCCCTTCTTTCTGGGTAGGGACCCTCCTTTCTCCCCTGATACTGATGAGTCTACTATAACCACTCGGGGGAGAGAGGTTAGGACTTTCATCTTAGTGGAGACGAAAATTATATTTGTTACTCAATTTTAAAAAGAAAGCTAAAGAAGTCTTGTGTTCTTTGCCACTAAATGTTTCAAATAAAAGGAGTCCTTCTCCCATAATTTGTGGAAAATTCAAAACATTCTTGAAATTGATGAATTATCCCCCCCCCTACCCCTCTTCAGAAAGCTTTCGTCTTTTTCAATTCCTACTATTAGTTCACTCTCTCTATATATATCTTGTTCAAATTTTCAAACATTAATAAAAGTACTGTTTATTCATCCACTCAAGTTCAAATACATTTTTTTAAACTTGTAGTGGATGACACTTGATGTTAATAGAGTTTTTTCAAATATTAATTCATTAATTAAATTTAATTAATCAATTTTAGTTTTAGACCTAGAGCGTCTCTTGCTCCTGAATAGTAATTTCCCTCTTATTACTGTGTAAACGGTAGCACTGTGGTATCGCGGGCTTCTCCCATCCTGTAGGTTGCGAGAACGAATCCCCAACCTGACAACCTTTTTCTCTCTCTTTCCCCCCCTCCTAATCTCGCACAGTAGGCAAGGTTCTGGCAGGCAATCCTTTTTTTCAATTCCTACTATTAGTTCACACTCAAATTTTTCTTTGTTGACCTAAGTAGGAATTGACTTTAAATTTTTTTTTTTTATATATTACTTGTGTGGATTTTTTTTTAACGAAATTATAAATTTTTGAAAAATAAGTTGAATAGACCAACACATCGAAAAATAAAAAACAAAGTAGGTTCATGTAAACAAGAGAAATAGATTATATCTCCCCGTATTCATCTATGTAGAGCAGTGGTTCTCAACCTTGGTGGCATGATATTCAGTTTGGGGGGGGGGGGGGACAGCAGGTACAGATAGTTAGCAAAAAATATATGTAGAATATACTTTACTAGTGTTATGTACATTTTTAGGCCATTGGGGGAGGGGGGGGGAATCTGAAGGTCATCCAAAGGGCAACCTAGATATAAAAAGGTTGGGAATCACTGATCTAGGGACTGCGCCTAAGCTTGACATAAAAATTCAGCCTCACCCGATGAAAGCTTGTCACATACTTTTTATTCTTAAAAGCTTTTGCACTTAGAAAATACCAAGTGAATGAAGTTAAATGCATAAATGTGCATAAATAAGCTTATTTAAAACAATGTCCACAATCATATACCTTAGAAATTCCAAAAGGCTACAAGCCTTTAAATATTTTTAAGGGGAAAAGAAAAGCTGTCAAGCCATCTATTAGAGATGCAGCTGGGAAAAAGAAAACAAACAAAAATCAAAGTAGAGGGAGGCTTAGGTAAGTTTTTGGTGAATACAAGAGCGAAAACATTATAGACCTGGATTTTGATTGGGGGAGGGGAGAGGGCAAGAAATACCTAAGGTATTGTGTATTAGGAAAAATAAACATTTGCTAGTAGTTTTACCAATACCTTTGGTACATTTAGATATACAGATTAATATTTCTTACAATCTTTAACTTTCAACTTTTTATAAATATATAAACAGTGAGTGGGAGGCTGAAAGACATGTTATATTTCAATACAAGTGATATATATAGTTATATTTCAGTAATTGTTATGTATATTTACAAAATTAAGCCCTTTTTTATAATATTAAGATGCACTGTATTTCAGTCGAAGCTGAAAAATTACATAAAAACATTAAAAAGTTCTCCCGCGAAAAAATTTACCCTTACCCATAAAAATTAATTTTTAATCAAAATGAAAAACTGAATCGATCTCTAGTTTTCAATTAATGTCGTTCCACGGGCACCAGTTTCCTCAGAATCGAGAACAGCATAGGAATGAAATGTCACACAAAGATTTAAAAATATTTTAGCGAGACAAATACCCCACCCCGCCCCTCAGCTATCAACTTTCATCAAAAATTTCAAATCCATCAAACTTCTGCTCATACGGCTTTTTTTTTTTCCATTTAATCAATTCCCTTCACAGTATATTTTTCAGTAGTTGTAATTTACAATTTTGCCGGCGCAGTTCCGTTTCAGTAAATACTCATCTAAAATATCTTCGTGAGCCTAAGTCCTTTTTCATTAAATGTTTATTTTGTTCGATAATCGCCAGCTTTCCCCATTTTCGACAGTGAAAAGGGACGGATAGTGTCCTGTTTGAGGAAGCTATGATTATGCGCATGTTCACATAGGAGTCTGTAGCGGAGGCGTTAGAGTATCGAAATATATTTAACCAATGACAAATCTCCAAACGATTAGCAACGAAATTTTTAACGCCTATGATTGGTTTATTTCCGTCTCAGCGCCATCTTTTCTTTTACGCTTTCGCTACTGGACTCCTATGTGAACAGGCCCTATGTGAAAGATCTTCGGCCTTGTTTACATTACGTCCACCAGCGTCAGCGTTACTCGCAACGAAGTATTTTAAGTTAATCGCAGACTGGAAGTTATTTTCGTGGCTAAACGTTTCGAGGTCTGTGATTGGTTAAAAAAATTTCGATGCCAGAAACTATGACGCTGATGGTCGAAGGTCTAAGGGCCTGTTCACATAGGAGTCCGTTGCGTAGCGTTAAGGGAAAGATGACGTTGAGACGAAAATAAACCAATCATAGGCGTTGAAAATTTCACTGCTAATCGTTTGGAGACCTATGATTTATTTATTTTCGTCTCAACGTCATTTTTTCCTTAACGCAACGCAACGCAACGGACTCCTATGTGAAAGGGCCTGTTCACATGGGAATTCGGTAGCGGAAACGTGAAAGGAAAGATGGCGCTGAGACGGAAATAAACCAATCATAGGCTTAAAAATTTCGTTGCTAATCGTTTGGAGTTTTGTCATTGGTTAAATATATTTCGATACTTTAACGCTTCCGCTACCGGACTCCCATGTGAACAGGCCCTTAGACATGTTCACATAGAATCTATGAGAACAGGCTCTTGTGGCTATGTCACATAGAATCCGTCAGCGTTACACGAATTGAAATATATTTAACCAATCACAGATCTCCAAACGAGCCACGAAATTGTTGAGGTCTGTGATTGGTTTAAAATATGTCAATACGAGTAATGCTGACACCGGCGGATTCTAAGCTAACAGGCTCTAAAATATGGCCCCATCAGGTGTTCTTTTATGTTCACATCCCTTGAAAATCGCCTTGATATTATAATGACAATGTGCAAAAAGAACACATCACTCTTCTGCGGATTTCAACGAATTTGAATCCACAGTATTCCCATTCGACGCTATTATAATGGAAATTAATAGAGGATCGATTCTTCCATTCCGAACAGGTTTATTACAATTTGTTAAAATAAACTATTTTCAAATTTATAAATATAATATTTAAATATTAAACAATACAGCCAGATTGGTAGTACTTTTAACATCCAAATCCTACTTAAAGACATAACTTACTTTTTACATTAAATGGGAAATACACTGGGGTAGAATTAAAAAAATTATAACGTCAGAATATGAGGGTGCATGTTACTGGACTCATTTTAAACAGAACATGGGTATAGGTCTCTCATTTACTAATTGAAATATATTTTAAAAACAACAAAACAAATTATATTCCTGAAATCTTTTAGCAAAAAATTTCAGGATTATAATTAATTTTGTTAAAGTAAAGTAAAACAAGGCAATTTCAGTTTTCGGAGTTCCTATATTCATAACACCTTACCTTTGATCGAGAAGGAAGTCTGCATCAAATATGGGTATTTCGAAGCAAATGTATACCAAAAGATAACGACAATGGCTAACAACTTCTGCTTCACTTTGAAAGCTTCGGCCGATCAAATAAATAGAATCCGTTAGGAACGGCGGGGATTTATTTCAAAATTACGAGTAAAATCTTAATCATATTGGAGGAATATTCGTATATCTCATTTTCGATGACAGGTTAAGACTTCGGTGAAGAAGTGCCGAAAAACTGTTGAATATGATTAACTACCATTATAGATTGTGCTTTGTACCATCTCAGCGTACTGAATAATGCGATCCAACCATGATCCACTTTAAGTCAGTTTAAAGAACGTCACATACAAGATACCAATTTCAATAACGGAACGCTTCCCTTATGATAAAAATGAAACACGTAGATTATATAAACCGTTAGCAGAATAGAAACCGTTAGGGGCAGCGGGGCTTTACATTAAAATTACGAATGAAATCTCAATCATATTGGAGAAATACTCGTATATCACATTTTCGACGACCAGTTAAGAGTTCGGTGAAGAAGTGCAGAAAAATTGCTGAATATGATTAACTACCATTAAAGCTGGAAAAAAAATAAAACTAAGGGCGGATTTCTTTTGTATTAATTAACAGTAGCTGCATCGATTCTTATCATGACTAGCCAATTGTAGATAATTGTAGATAGTGCTTTGTACCATCTCAAAGTGCTTAAGTGCAGCACGACCATAATCCAACTTAAGTCAGTCCACTTTAAGTCAGTCTAAAGAACGCCACATACATGATACGAATTTCAGTTACGGGACACTTCCCCTATGATGAAAATTAAACAGGTAGACCACATACATGAAAATGAAACACGTGGACCACATGCAGAAGTAAGCGGCAAACACGATCTTAGGGGGAAAAGATACAGATAAAACGATAAAAGCTAGATCTCGTCTCATCGTTCTCGTATGATTTTTAATCCGTCAGGACCAGGCACTCCAGAAGTTCAAAAATACCATGACTCGTTCTCGTATGATGATCTGGACAAGCAATTCTAACAAAACATCACAAGACCAGGAATCCAACTGGCACAGCCGAAAATACCTCTTTCTAGTAACCGCGACGAAATTCTACCATGCTAACTGCCATTGAGGCACGTTCATTAAGATCCCCGCTTCTCGAAAACGAACAGTGATACCATCTCCGTTTTTGAAGAGATTTTGATATATACTGTCTAAGTCGCAAGGGAAGATAAGTGGTCCGATCCTGACTAATTTTTTTTAATTAATCATATATATGTACAGTATATAAATACATTAAGTATTCTAGAGTAGGAACCTTCAACTTTTTAGGGCAGAGAGCTTCACCGGTAAAATCGTGAACTTCTGCTAGCCAAACGTCAATCGAATGAATTGAAAAAGCATGTTTAGAAGCAATCTCTTTTTTTACTTTATGAAACGAAATAATATAAAGAAACAGAACTTTTATATACAACTAATAGCTAGTACAATTTATTGTAAACGAGGAACTAACATTGCAGCAGGGATGCATGTCATTGCAGACTCAATGAGAAATTAGATATTCTTTTTTTATTTGATTAAAACTATGCAAACAGGTGTCAATCACGATTCGCATAGTGTTCATTCCCCTCCCCCATCCCATACACACACACACATTGAGGTTAGAAACTCTTTTTTTTTTATATTTGTGATTTAATGCTTATTGTGGAGAAAGCTATAATTTAGCATTAATTATAGTATAAAATACCTTACATGCAATCTCATCATCAAAAGTAAGAACTAGTACCTTAAACAATAAATAGTTAAGAGACATGTTACATTTAATCTTGTTACCAGGAGGGGCTGAAAACCTAGAAATAACACACGACGAACTTCTCACACACGAAAGTAACAATGCATTAAGCAACGAATAAAATCAGAACAAAATTTTCATTTTTACTCCTTTACAGCGCATCTAGAGGTCTTCCTTCCCCCTGCATAATTCGCCCTTTTTTTTAACTCAAACTGTAACTTCCATTTTAACAAGTTAACATTAACTGGTTCAGTGGGCCACGGAATTATAGTCAGCAGATCACGGGTTGAACAGCCGTATTGTAAAGAATGGCCAACTTTTTGCGTCGAACTTCTCGTCCAATCGCACAGTTCAGACCTTGAAGGAAACACTATCTCGAAGAAAAGGAGATGCGTTTTTTAAATCCGTCTTAAAGACCTATTTGCTTTTACCGACCGGAGAGATTTTGTATGCGGTTAGCAGCCATTTTGTTTCACTGCAGTATTTTGGATCAGCAGTACTTGAAAAGCTTCTTTCGGAATAGAATAACCATACCGAAGTAGAATTTATTACAACTCTCATCATACTAATCTTATTTTATTATTACAATTTTTTTTTTTTTAAATAAGAACGAGGTGTGGAGAACCAAAACGTGGAACTTGACTAAAAATGCACATGAAAGACCCCAGCAGGCCTCTTGCTTAAAATATTTTTAAATTCACACTATAAAATCAAACAGACACTGTCAAAATTGAAAGGGTCAAAATTATTGGTTCTCCAATTTTAAGGCACTCACAATCATTCGCATAGGTAACGAATTTATTTTATGATACAGAAGAAGGTCAAAGTCAAACGTTAAGAAAATCCGCACTTGATCTTTCATTTATTGGAGAGGTTCAAAATTTGGATTTCAAGCATGAATTTATAACATAAATACTGTATCATGTTTAGGACATAACAATTTCGCAATTTTAAGTCTCGAGCAAATCTACAAGTTTGAAAATGTCATGAAGCCTAAGTTTTTTTCGAACTTGATGGGGTAACTCCAGAACGCCTCTTCTCTCTCAATAACGTGCAAGTAAGGATAGATGTCAGCGTTCGACGGATTGTAGTTAGCCTCGTCATAAAAGCAAAACGTTGTTCTAGGAAATATAAAGCAACCCTACGAACAGCTGATTGCCCTGCGGAATGGCAGAACCTCGCGTTGCCCCGATTGCCCGTAATAGCAAAATCGCACTCACGGACTTATTCCCATAACTCGAGCATCAGTGAGTCAAGACTCGTGACTTACACGATCTTTTCGATAATGATGAGAATAAGTCTCGAACAAAATCCAGTCGTCTCTTGTCACACATTGGAGTACATAGAAGAATGACTGTAATACAAAGTTCGACCTATCGCTGCTAGCTCGTGATAAAATACAATTCGAACTATGTAGTTCCTGGAAAGGTAGAGCAACCCTACGATAAGCTAACTATAAAATTTAGGTGAGATGTTCGAGTATAACGGTAAATAGTCTGTAAGGCCTTGTACCCATTGCCAACTGCGCGAAGCGATTAAAATATTAACCAATCACAGAGCTGAACGAAATGACAACTCGATACGTCCAATAAAATGTCATACCAACGAAAGAGCGCTACACGCCTCGGAAGGAATGTAAAAAGGGCCTACAGGTGACTTTACCGAAAGTGTAATGCCATCAAAATATTCATCGGGAAAATCTGTATTAGGCTAGGCTACTTGGCTTTAAAACCAACGCAATAGACAAAATGTTCGTTCATCATGGATTCAAATGTAGTCTATAAGTGACTTTTGGGCCATGAAAAAAATCAAATGACTCATCGGACGGCAGCACTCCGAAAAGCAAGATTTAAGCTAACTGCACTTGTGTAAAATTGTAGAAAGCGCAATAAGTTTCAATCAAAACGGTTTATTAACGTGAAGTTGATAGAGCATACTACATCAAAAATTGATTTTCAGCGAATCGAAGGCAACTTCTGCGCTCTAGAAGTTCAAAAAAGTAGCTGATGGGAATAAAAGCACTAAAACTTCAGACGAATTAAAAGCCCTGTGAAATGATTACGCCATCATAACATAATTTACAGATCTGAAGAAAAAAAATTCACTGTAAACAAAAAAAGAATAATCCGGCGTGTGTGTGTGTGGGGGGGGGGGGGGGGAGGAGTGATCTTTATTTGAATTGTTATGCCAAATGCTTGATATCTTTTATTATAAATATATTAAAAATGATAGTGAGTTAATCTGTATATCTGAATTATGAAGGTAACCATAAAAGTTTTTATCGCCAATCGCCCTGGTCTGGCCTTGGTCACTGAAGGTTCGACACCAAATCAGACTGCCTGGCTCGTTTACGGAGTGGCCATACAAATAGTATGCGCTTCGAGAATTCATCAAAGGTCTTTTCCTCTTGTCCCTGTAATACCACTCCTACGAATCCTTCCTACATTGAGGACTGTTTGGAAAGACCCGTCAGCTTGCTTGCAGAGGATCAGGCTGCTGTTGCTTCTCTCTTGCTTATTATACTACAGAACCACACGGAGCTGGTCTAGCATTTTCTACATCAGGGGGCTTAGCAACAACAGAATATGATAAACATAAGATATTAATCTGTAGAGACATGAATTAAAATTTGTCTAAACATGTATGCTTTTATACCATGCTGTTTCACGCAACGTCACTAATGTAACCATGTAAAATACAAAGGGTAGAAAACGGATGCTATGCAGTTTTGTATGAGTTTTAGTAATCTATGCGTTCAACTGCAAACATTTTCCCCTTCGTTTGGGTACGACTTGAGATGTGACATGTTGCGTGCAACACCCTTATTGCCAAACCCAAATAAACTTATTTTGTCAGGTAAATTTCATAAGTTAAAATACTTTACATATAAGACAGATGCACGCAACATATCAGATTTCAGCTCTGGTAAATACGAAAGGTAAAACGATCTGTTTTAAAACGCATAGATTAGGACCTGTTCACATAGAATCCGTCAGCGTTAGCGTTACTCGTATGGACATATTTTAAACCAATCACAAACCTCCAAACGATTAGCAACGAAATTGTTAAGTCCTGTGATTGGTTTAAAATATGTCCATACAAGTAACGCTAACGCTGACGGATTCTATGTGAACACGCATTAACAATTTCGTTGCAAATCGTTTGGAGGTTTGTGATTGGTTTAAAATATGTCCTATGTCCATACGAGTAACGCTAACTCTGACGGATTCTATGTAAACAGGCCCTTACTCGAATTCATACGGTCAACATCACGTGGCAACATCAGTGACGTTGTATCGAACTTCCTTATGCATTATTAAAATTATGTAATTCAGACAGATGGCTGCGATCGTCTGTAATATGCTTCTTACAACATAGAAAAAGTAAAGCTCTCCCGAATATTTATTTACACAAATAAATAAATAAATGAAAATTACCGATTTTCTTACGGTTACGAATCAGCTGAAGTTTGACATTGAGTAATAATACATGGAAAACGTTTTCTTTGTGTGTCATCAAAATTATACAGGAAATTAATTAAGGCGATAACACACTCACGCTTAAAACCCACCACTCTCCTAAGATAGTTATGAAGACATCACCATAATATAACCATTAAAGTAAAAAATAAACACGCAATTTTTTGAAAAAGTTATCTCTCCGAACAAAAGATTAGACGAAAATAAGGTCATAAATAATACAACAGAGGTAATAAATTTAACTTCCAAAGTTAATTATTAAAAACGAGTTAATAAAACATCAAATTAACACTAAGCGAACATTCATTTATTTATCAATAACACATGATAAAGAGTTGTAGTTAAATTTTCATTTTCTGCAATCTACAGGTATTACATTATGAATACATTAAAAAAAACCTCACAAATTTTTAATAAAATGTCTATTTACCTTATAAATTTGAAAACGCATAATACATAAATTTATGTAAGCTTCGTTATTTTAAATACTCATATTCTCAATAAATTCATTTTTAAGCGCTGTAAAATTCAATTACATAAACAAGCAAACCGCCATGAGAGCTCCACAGCAACCATCATCATTATGCAGGATTTTTCAGTAACGGCTCTAATTTCATTATTACTAACAAATTTCAAGCATTTCATTCGAGTACACGTAAAATATTCCTTAAAAGTAATGAATGAATGAATACCGATGACGTCATGGAAAACCTAACCAGCCGTGAGTGACGTCATAGTGGCGTAATACGTCGCGAGGATCGCTCTACGAGCCATTTCATTTCGCGTGGGAGTTCTTCGTGGAAATGGTCGATAAATCGATCCTACTTCATCCTGGAAGTGTATATACTATTTTCTTATCCTTTATTCGTATCAAGACTTTCAGGCAATATACATATGGAAAACGGAGACAGAAGGAATAAAGAAAAATTCCTAGAATCCCAATTGAGTGAGCGGAATTCTTTTGGAAAGAGAAACCAAGGCGCTTTAATAGATGGAATAAAAGAGAAAAATGTTTGTAATACTTTCAAAAGAAGGCCGAAGGAAAAAAGGAAAAGGGACACAGTTTGAGCTTTTGCAAGGAAATAGCGGATCTAACAACTTAAGAATTATAGCTACAATAAGAAATATTGCAGATTAGGAGAGGAATATTTTCACAGGTTTTTAAATAAAATATATTTACAGATGAAAAAAAAATTCGAAATAGCAAATAATTGACACCGCAGTATGGAAATTTTCATCATTCCACTAAAACGTAAAGTAAAATATGGAAATATTCACTACAAGGATTCTTATATTCCAGAGTTTAACATCAAAGACCCATTTCAGATTTAATTCTGAATTGGAATCTATATATGAATAGTGGTGTTCTGTCTCGAAACACTTATTCCGTATCAGTAAATAACACACAATTACATCATGCGTAGTACTATCAAACTTAGGTAATGCACATTAATTTTGCTAGTGGCGACATCTCTCGGAAAAGGCAGCAGTTGCAGTCCGTTCGAGCTACATTAAAAAATAAATTTTCAGCCGGGAATTCGACAAGACAAGTTTACAATGTCTATTTAAGAAACAAATCAGAACAAAATATTCTGTCATGTACTTTTCACTGCCTTAGTCATCGTAAAACGTTTTTCCTCACATCTTCTTTAATTATGTCTTCAATTTGAATCTGTATCGTACAGAGACAAAATTCAATTAACCACCGAAATTTCAATGGAAAAGCCATAACTTTTTTAACAGGCGAGGACCAGACTATACCCATGAAAAATGCGAAATAAAACAGATTTTATAGCCGAAATACAAACTATGCACACTTAATCGAAAAAAAATTTATAATTTTTTAAATATTTTTATTCTCACGAACATAATTTATCACGATCATGAGCAGAGCCAGGTCGATCCGTTGTGACACCTGAGGCAAGTTTTAAAAACGACAACTTTTGAAATTTTTAGAGAGACTCTAAGTAACGAATGTATCTCAATTGGAAATAAACTACTTAATAGAATAACGGACATTTTGGGGGAAATAGTATTTATTTTAAGTTTTATTTATTTAAAAAATAAAAATAAATAAAAACTACAGAACTAAAAGACGCAGAAAAGTAAATAAAGTTTAATATAATTTGTCATGTTATAAAAATAATTTCTAAATCCTCCTTCGAGCCTTCATTTCGACAAATAATTTGATTTCATCTCTATAATTTATTGTTCGCCATTCCGCATTCTCTATAGAAATTTTTGCCAGATTATTCAATCTTTCTTGAGTTCTTATTCATAGATAATTCTTTAAATATTTTAGCTTCGAAAAACCGAGCTTTGCTACTCCTACAGTTACAAGAAGTGTTAGTAGAATGCTTAAAAACTACAAAAACGTTTGAAAATAAGCATTCAAAATTTCTCATAATCTAAAATTCAATAGTTTATAAAAAAATAGTTATACATATATATATATATATATATATATATATATATATATATATATATATATATATAGTTGGCAACACCAATGAACTATTACTTCAACTGCCACTCCTCACTACTCCGGCGCGAAGGACATCGCGCGCAAACATCATTATGAACTGAGAAAGAGCACTAAGCGGATGTGTTGTTCCGAAAGCTCCCGATGTTTAGCTCTGTTAATACTTTTTTTTTTTTTTTTTTGTGTGTTTTCTTTATTTCATCCTAAATGTTAGTCCTGTCATGTAAAGGTTTCATTAAATATTTAAAATGATTTAACGTTTAATGATTCCCTTCTAATGGATGGAGTTAGCACTCCCTCCCACATATATATATATATATATATATATATATATATATATATATATATATATATATATATATATATATATATATATATATATATATATATATATATATATATGTTTAAATTCCTATTTGAATTCTATTTTAAGATGAAAAAAAAACAAAATTCTAAAGAATGCAGAAATATTCTGTGCGGTTTAACCTCAAGCAATTTAATACATTATACCAACATTGACTAAGTTTAGGGGTAAAATTAAATTACCAAAAAATATTTTCTACCTCCGGGTAAAAAATGAAAAAGTTTTTTGAAGTACGTAGAAAGAGATAAACAAATTTATCACAATCTAAAAATATATTCTGATCTGTATGCAAATAAAATTGTTCAATTACTAACGCATAGAAGTTGACTGTAGAAGGGAAAAATGCCAGATAAGAAAGAACAAAATGTCTCACGTTCTTGTTACACTGCAATCCAATAGTTAATGTATTTTACATAAACTTTTAAAAAATATTTATTTACTATTAATTAATTTAGTGCCGCTTAAACATAACCAGTCAACTATATTCAAAAGCATTAGCACAGCCAAATGTTTTATTTATTTTAGCAAATATTTCATTTTAAACTTTTTTCCCTCAGTGGCAACAGGACGTTGAAATGGAAACCAAGTAGTTTTGAAATAGTGCGTGAGTGTAAAAATATTGCCAGTTTAATTCATACTGCGACGGCGGCATCCACCAACGTAAACTGGCCAATATTTTACGGAAAGCCAAACGCAGAAACCCAAACTCTCTGACTCTGATATCGAAGGCCAATGCCCATGCCTTTTATCCATTGTCTGGACTTTTATTTTTGATCATTTATTACACGGCAATGATATATTGTTCAAAGAACTTGTGATTTCGAGAAAAAAGCGACAAAAACGCTGGAACATCGTAAAGCGCGCACTGCATCCTGTGAAGACGTAAATCGGACACAGTGGCGCACCCAGGATTTAATCTTGGAGGGGGCCGAGTTGAACCGATAAAGATATTTATAATGCAAATTCAATATTCATAATGCAATTTCTATTTCTTTGGGGGGAGGGGGGAGGGTCCCTTGGCCCACCGCCTGGGTGCGCCACTGTGTATATATATAAATAAACACACACACGCATGTGTGCATGTACAGCACAGCCGTATGCCACTAAACTGACTTTCAATCAGTGAAAAGATAAAGACATAAGTTTCAAAATATACGTTTAAAAATAATAGTAAAAGAGCTGGAAGGAAAAATTCCCCTTTCCCAAACAGGTTGAATAAACTTAGCACAAAAGAAAGGAGAGAAAAAATTACATTCTTAGTTCCTCTCTCCCAGAACAAATAACCAAACAAACAAAAGAAATAACACACAACTAAACTTCTTAACTAAACAAAACGCTTAATGCAAACATCTTAAAGTGAATTACGTTATTTGCCTAAGCAGTGAAGCATAGAAGACGCATCTTCACCCATGAATATTGACATCCTGAGACTACAAGCGGGAATTTTGTTACTACGACATCTAACACGTACCAGCGTCGTATGAAGCAGATATACTGAAGTAAAAATTAGCCGAAAAAAAGCAATATGAGAACATTTCATTAAAAAAAAATATTTTAAGATGCCGTCGGAATGATGTAAATTTTTTTTTATGTCCTTCCCCATAGCAATCCCGTTCCGGTCAAGCAAATTCTAATATTAAACTAAAAGCTACGATGTAAAATCTCACAACCTTCAACTAAGAAATTAATTTACTCTCATAGAAAGTAAATTGCTGGAAACAGCAAATTAATCCCTGAATATAGTAAAAAAAATCACCGACAACTCCATGTATTAAACGAAATACAATGAACTCTCGATAATTCGCAAGAGGATTCTATCCGCGCATCATAACAGAAAAAGATTAGAAATAAAATACAAATGGTCCCAAAGAATGGCTACATGGCTCGTAAACAGACCAATTAGGCAGTTTCATCCGACGCTATTAATGCAATCATGTCTAAAATAAAGGGGATAAAATAGATGCCATGCATATCACACCATGGAGGGTTGGCATTCATTTCCATACAAATTTTAGCAATCTATGCGTTTAAAGAACAATCCTTTTGCCCTTTGTTTCTGCAGGGTTTGAGATGTGATTTGCTGCTTGCAACTGCCTTATTTACCAGCCTTTTTCGACAAGAAATATTGGGCATCCTTGTAAGTTCTAGTATTGTTTTAGTGCGCAATTGAAGAAACCTGAGGCCTTGTTCACATTACGTCCGTTAGCGTCGACGTTACTCGAATTGAAATATTTTCAGCCAATCTCCGACCTGGCTAATCGTTTAAGAGCCTGTGATTGGTTAAAAAATTTCGATGCGAGTAACGCTGATGGACGCAATGTGAACAAGGCTTAATAAATGAGGCGGTGAAAGGCAAAGTGGTGTAAGTCCAAAGCGTTTTACTGCAAAAATTACAAAAATTCCACTATAAACTGAACAAATTATAATTCATAATAATTATTATAATATTGCAATTAATAATTATTTGCAATTCCACTATAAATTGAACATGGAGATTACATTTTTGCCCTCAAATAAAAAAAGTTGAAAATGTGGCTTACACCACTTTGCCTTTCACCGCTTCAAATGCTTAAGCTTGTTTTCAATTTTTTTTTTTTTTTTTTTAAAAAAAAAGCTTATTTAGTTCAGTTGCAGGAATTCAAAAATTTCTTTCATAAAATATCAAAAGGAAAATAAATGGAAATAGAACGAAAAATCGGTAATCTAAACATGGATTCCATATTCAATAAAGAACCCTGTTATGTATTTATATATATATTTATGAAACACGAGTTTCGGAAAAAGAACTACAGAAACAAGCGATTACGGCAAATGGAAACAGGAATACAATTCCATCCTGCAGCTTTTCCCCGACAGATCATCAAATCACATGTAATCCTCCAGCATTATATTCCGTGTAATCCCGTCTAAATTATCTCAGAACCACAACGGAAAATAAATCCACAGCTAAGAAAACATTTCTCCACTGTTTTCTTTGGAATTCTCATCACTCTGGAGAGAAAAAAGTTTTTTTTTCAAGGAAAAAATACATCAACTTCCTTCTCTAAAACAAGAGAAAGATAACAGTTTTATGCATCGAATAAAAACGTGGAAGTCTGTATTACACATTTTTCTACATAAAACTTTCAGCATAAATTTTCCATTTTAATCTTGTTCCGTGGATATGTGTGTGTGTATGTGTGTGTGTGTGTGTGTGTGTGTGTGTGTATTCATATTCAGAGAGAAGTCCGTTTTCTTCCCATATAAAACGTACTGAGCAGCACACAAGTACTAATTTACGAAATTCGTCAGCCATATTTTATATAACGTCTTACGCTGAAGGAAAAAAAATTGCTGTAAACATCACATAGCATCGATATCTTGTCAGCGATATGACGTTGCATCGCATTGCATCGTACACTTATGCTAAAAGGTAAAAGTATATATATATATATATATATATATATATATATATATATATATATATATATATAAAATCCTCCAGTATTATATTCCGTGTAATCCCCTCTAAATTACAGTAACCACCGCTTATGGTGATCAGTAGTTATAAGAATCAACCGTTTATAAGAATCAATATCGCGAAAATAAAAACAAATGTATTATTTCCATGTTAAAATTTTCGCTTTAAAGAATCAATCCACCGGTTTTAAGAATCAGTTTACACTCTTCGCTTTCCTTTCATTTTTTAAAAAAAGCTACTTAAACCCTCAAAAGACATGAAGTTCTTTCTTTTCTTTTTTTTAAAAAGAAGGATTAATAAGATGGGATGGAATATAGTCGTAAAATTCATCCCTTTCTTTGTTAGACATAACATAGTTTCCCCTTAAACGCTTTAGCACAACACTGTCCTATTAGCTTGACCCAGGGGCATTTTTACTCGTCCGGGTTTGATTTCACTTTTCTCCACTGACAAACAAAATTAGGGACTCTTTTTTTTTCCCACCTCCCACATTCTGGTTGCGGCTTCCTGTACCCTGAAACACATAAATCTTCGGTGAAGTGTCCACTATCACTTAGGCAAACGTGACATTAGTAGATTCAGCACGTTATCAAACCATGAAACGTAAACTAGAAGGTGAATCTTCGTCTGAGACTATTAGTATTGAAAGAGGTATAAACAGCCTACTGAAAACTTCATTACGTCAAACTACCATAGAAAACTTTCTTGTTCCCTTCCTGTGGTTGAAATGTTAAAACTGTTAAGCAGGTATGTTGTAACAAATATTGGATTTTTTTCTTCTGTTACTATAATCATGTGTATCTACTTATAGATCTAGAAATTAAGTTGTATTTTTAAAATTATAAAAAATAATTTTAATAAAAGATAATTAACGTAAATTAGAGTATTTTAGGATAAATTATCTAATATATGTATATATAAGTGTGTGTGTGTGTGTGCCTGTCCAAAACCTAAATTTCGGCTATAAGAATCAACCGCTTATAAGAATCAAAAACAGTAATAACAAACGTGATTCTTATAAGCGGAAATCCCTTTATCTCAGAACCACAACGGAAAATAAATTGCTAAGAAAACATTTCTCCACTGTTTTAAAGTATATATATATATATATATACTAGCCGGTCTTCGCTCGTCTAGTCGGTCGGTTTAGGGACCCGCTCCATACAGCAATCATTGTCAGAGAATGGAAACACTAAAAAACAACGAATAAAGGTATTTAAATTTTGTGGTGCAACAATAAATATGTGTCACACTCAATACAGCGCATACTGTATCAGTCTCGTGGTGCCATCTAGCGGACCTGAGCGCAAATAGAATCAAATATTGCATAATCAATTAATTTGAAGTGTGCACAATGTTTTTAAACCATCTTAATATTATTAAGATGGTGGAACAAACTTCCTGGACAAAGTTTGTATATTATATATATATATATATATATATATAGGGAAATCATATGAAGTCAAAATGGCAATTTTATAATACTGACATATACAGATATTGGTATTGTTAATAATCTTAAAGACGAAAACATTGAGATTTATCAAACTAATTTAGAACTTATAACAAGTCGCAATAATCTAGATGAGGAGTCGGCGAACTGCTACTTGCGAGCCACACGCGGCTCTTTGGTTACGTACATATGTGACTCTGAAGTAAAATTGATTATGAAAATATAACTTAGAATGAAAGCCGAACGCGTGGAGAAGACATAGCAAATGCCGTCCTTGAATTCATGGAGAAAAAAATCATATCCCACTTAAAATAGTGTCAACGGCAACCGATAGTTCAAAAAGTATGACGGGAGCAGAAGAAAGGTTTTGTTTCAATTTTAAAAGGAAAAATTAGTCATGAAGTGATCACTTTAAATTGTATACTCCACCAGGAAGCACTTTCTGCACATACATTTCCAGAAGAAATCGGTAAAATTATGACATTGGTAACTATGATTGCAAACTTTATTACAACGAGTATTCAGATTTCCAGTACAACAGGGTTTGATGGCTTTCCAGGGGCGAGTATTAAAGAGTTTTGCATCTTGCATGCAAATAATGAAATCAAACAATTCCTCGACAACAAGGTAGTCCAGTATTCAGAATTAAGGCTGCTGTGTACTAGCCCTATCGGATTCGCTCACCTCAATGTTAACCTATGGGGAAAATTTGTCCAAGGATTGCCGACTTATAGTGAAAGATTTTTTTTTAAACTATTTTTTTTATACATAGGGGCGATTTTCGGGCAATGTAACAGCTTTCATCCATTTACTGTTGTCACCCTTAATGCGAAGGGCGTCTCATCACTGTTGAATTATCAATTTTAAAATTCAATTAAAAATCGAAAATTTAAGATATAGATTTGAAGTGAGGTTTATATGAATAAGAAAGTTTTCAGCTTCCAGATGATGTAAATATTTTCATTGTAAGATAAAAACTCGAGGAGCACCGATATTACATCCACATAGGGGACGATATTTCTTGAAAAACTGTGTTTCATTTTGTGATGAAAATATTAGTCTGTTTTAAAATATTTTTAAACAAATGAGGTCTAGTTTGAAAGAGAAATGTCTGTAGTCTTAGACTGTAAAAAGATCAAAATTCTACGATCATTTTTTGAAAAGTTATCGTAATCTGAATATGAAAAAGTCAATATTTTCCCACAAAACATAAAAAAGAAGTCCGACGAAGATGAGACATGTCTTACTTTGGTCCCCCCATTTTCCTGCATCCATTGGTATCGCTATCGACCCCATACACCCCAGCGGTTTCGGAGGAGATAGCGTGACAAGCTTTTGACAGCGGCAGCGGAAGTTACTTTTTTTTAGAATAGAGAGATAATGCTCCGCAATCGAGAGAGAAATTTTACACCTTGGAGCATTTTTTGTATTTAAAAAAAAAGCAAATAATATTTTAAAATTTAAATTATTCGGGGGGGGGGGGGAATATGGTATAGTATG
>OU015503.1:100732111-100737111 GCA_907164885.2 Dolomedes plantarius | reverse complement strand
GATACAATCATTAGAGGCGAAGGAAGATAAATATGTATTGCTGCAAATATTTCTAATATTTATTCCTCCTTAATTAATGTTTATTTTCTGTTAAACACCGTTTATTTCCTGTCATTGAGTGTTAAATTTCAATAAGTGATCCGTTGACTAAATTTTCGAGAATTTTGTCATGGTTTGAAACAAATTTGGCGACTTTTCGGGTGTCCGGAGAACAAATCGGATTTCGCCAATGTAGCGTGGTTATCGAGTTCTAGAATTTCAGCATATCTGGAACAATCAGGAATGTAGGCTAGGGTATAAAAGTATGTCGAACTCGGCTCCTAAAGTTTTTCATTTTTTCATTTCTTAGTTGAAGCTCAGCTGCTCTGTGTGAACAGTAGACCGGGGCATGTTGGCCACAGGTGCACATTGGCTCATCCACGATATTTTCCAAACTATCCAGTAGAGGGCGTTACTAGCTAAACAACGTGTGTCTTATCACATTTTCTTTCACCCATAACAGCATCAGCAGCGAAGAAGCTGTCAAATGAAAGCCACTTCAAATTTTAAAACTTTCACTGAGGGTTTTTTTTTCCCATTAATAAATAATCGTTTCCGATTTGTTTCTAAATTAAAGTTTCGCTTAGGTGAATAGCAATCTAAAAGACCATTGTTCAGAGCTTATTTTCTACCTACTGATTTAAAAAATATATAAACAGAATATTTGATACAACGATCAGAAACCAAAATGGAGATATGGGCCAAGTTGGCCCAGTGGGCCAAGATGCTCCACAGTCCAAGAGTTTGTTTTCTACATTCATAAGCTTAAAAGTCAATAAAATTGCATAAAATATTAAAATGTTTAAATGTGATTCCTGCTAACACTTGGAATATTGACGAGACCGGTATTACAACTGTTCAAAAGTCGAATAAAGTTGTAGCGCGAAGGGGCTTTCGTCAAATTGGAAGAATAGCATCAGCGGAGAGAGGATCACTTGTAACAATGGCATTAGAAGTTAATGCAACAGAAAATAGCGTAACCCCCCCCCCCTTTTTCATATTTCCAAGAGTGTACTACCGACCGCATTTTGTACCAGATGGCCCAATTGGACGTGACAGTGATGCTTACACATCTGGATGGATGACGGAATCTGGTTTTCTCAAATACATGAAACACTTTGTTTCGAACGTTCGATGCTCCAAAGAAAATCCTTGCTTAGCTCTTATTGATAACCATAGTTCCCACCTCTCTTCTGATGTTCTTGACTACTGCAAAAATCATGGGGCTACTCTTTTGTCATTGCCTGGCCACTGTAGTCATATGTTGCAAACTTTAGATAGAAGTGTTTGGGGGCCTTTCAAAAAATATCTTAATTCAACTTGCGATGATTGGATGACAATGAATAAATGCCCAATGACAATATACGACATTCCAGCAATTGTAAAATTCCATTGGCAACAACACTGATTAACATAATGTCTGGCTTCAGGAAGACAGACATCTTCCCTTTCCATAGAGATAATTTTACAGATAGTGATTTTATGTCATCGTATGTCACTGAACAACCCAATCCAATTACTTCCTGGGAACCAACTTCAGGTATTAACACTCCCAGCATATCACCAGCTCAAAGGAATCTTCCTGGACCCTCTGGGGTCAATCTTCTAATTGATAAATCCCCGCTATCAATAAGCGATTTCCCTACTCCAGGGGACGTGACGATTTTTATGAAGGCAGAACCAAGGAATAAAAATACGCAAAGAGGAAACGAACTTCCGCGATAATAACTGATACACCAATCAAACAAGCACTGCAGAAAGAGGGGAAAAACGCAAAGGAGAAGAAAATGAAGATTTGGAAAAATGCATCAAAAAAGCTTTTTTCTGAAGAACCCCCTAAATAGAAGAAACTAAAACGACAACATAGAAGCAAGCAGGATGTAGGTCCATCCAGTGATGAAGAACAAGAGGAGAAAGAGGATTTCCTATATCTTTACTGTTTTGAATCATTCAACAACCTTAAATCCGGAGAAGAGTGGATTCATTGTACCAGGTGCAAATGGATCATAAAGAGGATTCCCTATGTCTTCGCTGTTTTGAATCATTCAAAAATAGTAAATCAGGGGAAGAGTGGATTCAATGTACCACGTGCAAACGTTGGGCACATGAATCGTGTCACTGGGGACCCGATATTTTATGTTTGCATTCATTGTGATGATGAGAAAGATTTCGATGAAGGCAGTAGTTAAGTTGGACGAAATATATTTTCATATCCTTTGTGTCTTTATATAAACCAAATTGAAATTACATTTCATGTTTTATGTTTTTTCATTTCCGTTAGTAATCCGAAAATCAAATCAACTTTAGAGAGCCAACCTGCCCCGTTCGATGGGACAGGTTGGTCCAGTGACTTGATGTCCTGCTGAGCTTCATAGAGAATCTATTAATTGATATTTCAAATTTTCTCATACGCGGTTATGATTTAAGATGTTCTGATTGTACAAACTAAAAAAATTAAAAAATTAAATTTTTTTTTAAATATTGAAGAAAAAATGGGAACAAGCCCCGGTCTCTCCTAAGCCTGTTTATTGAGCCTGCATGTATGGTGTAAGATTTTTTGTTGAATTTCGCGGTAGTCCCAAGAGAATATTTGTAGCATTTGGGATCTGTTTAAGACCAAAAAGAAAACAAGATTGTGTCACTGTTACCTGGTGTAGACATTCACCAATATAGCCGAACAGAAGGCTGCGATAGTATTAGAGCCCGGATTATTCGAAAAAGCTTATTTTAGCTCTTCCTTACTGCAGAGATATTCATAAAAACACAAAATTTTACAATAAATGCATTTAACAATTAACAAATGCATTTGCGAATTGAGCACAGTGACGATCGCACTAAATGCTCCTGGCCTGACGATGAGCTAATTAGTTCGAAACATGTAATCATCTTTCACTATTCATTGTGGTTATTAAGAGATTATTTCTCCCCATTTGTATTTGCACAAATTTCCTGTCAGTTATAGTAGATTAAAAAGTCTCGAAAAATGAAGGAGTGAGGCATAAGAAATAACTGCATTCAGAGAAATTCGAACTTCCAAGACTGCGTTATAGCTAGCAGTCTCTTCTGACGAAACTACCGCGGGTTATTAACATAGGATTACTTATCGTTGCTTTTGTTTTTTTCCTACCTCATTTTGGTACTTTTTCTGTTCACTGCTACTGGGTTTGGCGCGCTGCCAAAATTATAACTCGCGACGGACTCTGAATTTTTTCTTTCCGGAGGACCGTTATTGAGGAACGTAATCCTACTTAAAAAAAAATAAATTAATTAATTAAAAAGAAAACTTAAAATGCCTATTATTGTTACGAAATAGATGATTGCATAAACAAAATTTTCTTCAAAATATAAAAACAATAGGTTAGAATTTTGAATTATACGCGTAAAATGTTGAATTTATTTCTGCTGATAATTTAAGAAACCGACATTTCATAAAATTCGGTATAAATATATTTAACATCAGCTAAAACGTCATTAATACAATTTAAAAACCCTATTTTTAAACGTCTTTCTAAAAAAAACCACAGAGTATTCCATGACAAAAGTTTATTGTGGATGTCACTTTCTGACTATAAAACAGGTTTAATATCTAAAGAGATGAAAAGTAAAAGGACGCAAGTTTACAAAAAAACATCGAGTATACATCTCTTTAGAAATATCCCCAATTCGAAAAGAAACTTCTCGTAAAATGGACTGTCGTTACGACAAAATTTTAAAAATTCAGAATGTGCAGCGTGTCTTCCCTCTCAATTTAAATATTCCACTCACTCTTTTGGATCAATATCTCATATTCATGCACTTGTAAGCGTCTATTTTTGGATGGTTTTCAACCAATGTTAAATATCCGGGTTTCGGGAGTTCAAAATGAATCTCGGCTAGAGAGAAAAATATTTTATCTGCAAATACTGGCTTCCGGAGCACGGGATAAAAGTCGCGAACTGATTGACAGTATTTATCTAGACTAATACAACAGTGGGTGGCCAAGATAAACAGCGTTAAGTGCCATCTGGAAAAGTCTACATGCTTAGAAAGAATAAAACGGAGAAATGTTGTAGTTGATAGAAATTTTTCCAGTTTTTTTTTCTTCTTCTGTTCCTGTTAATATATCATTCCTCGATTGTTAAAATAATCAATACTTTTTTTAAGACCTTAAAAACTTTTAATAGCTTTAAAAATTACTTTTAAATTGTTTCGATATATATATATTTATATTGGGTTTTCTTTTTATTCATGTGTATAACATTTCACATGCTTTTATTTCTAAGTTATTTATACTGTATTTAATTTTTAAATTGATTTTGGTTAACAAACATTCCACAATTTGACATTTTTTCTTTACAGCTTTTAGTGGTACAATGATGAAAGGATGCATCTACCTAAATTCTGAGATGTGTATAACATTTCAGATGCTTTTTTTTACTATGTAATTTATAATGTGTTTAGTTTTTACACTGATTTTGGTTAACAAACATTTTTAAAATCCCGGGCAACGCCAGGTACTTCAGCTAATTAATATATATATATAATATTGTTTATGCTTTTTTGAACTTTCAACTTTGTCATATATATATACTAGCTGTACCCGTCCCGGCATTGCTCGGGTAATGTAATTACCAATTTTTTAGTAGCCTTAACCCTTTGTTAATGGGCGTCGCTGTCATCCTTTTCCTCACCACGATACATTATTTTACCCATATAAATTTAATCCTTTCTGGCACATTTTGGCAAAATTTTTGACATAGGATTACTTAAAACTTTCCACAACAGTCAGCGAGACGAAAAACGTATTAAGATGTTTATTGTGCTGAAATTCTTTGAAATCTTCATAGATTTTTTCCACAAACACACCACAAATTATATGATATTAACTAAGCGTTGGCCAAAAAAATTACGGTATTACTAAATACGATTTTTTAATCGATTATCACTGCAATAGTAATCGATTTCCTTTAACCACCCAATCC
>OU015503.1:100714611-100729611 GCA_907164885.2 Dolomedes plantarius | reverse complement strand
TATATATATATATATATATATACGTATATATATATATATATATTCGTATATATATGTATATATGTATATATATGTATACGTATATATATATATATATATATATATATATATTCATATTCAAAACTTTCGCATTTATTAAAAATATCACAATAATTTTACTTATTTGGTTCGCTAAGTATGAAAATTCTTAGTTAAAAGCTAACATTGTAGTAGTCTCAACATTCCCTTCTTTAAGTCTTTAGCAATATGTAATAAGCAGATTTCGAGAGATCTCTCAGTTAAAGACCGTGGATAGTCTTAGAAAAGCAATTATGTTAATAAATTATTACTATTATTACCTAATTTCGCTTAAAAAAGCCGTTTATCACCAAGATTTCGCCCTAAAGTAGTAAAAAAATAATTTTCGCATTTATTCGCTCATATCGGCAAATTTCACATTTATTCGCAACTATTTCGTAAATACGAAAATTACGTATCCCTATGGATCGTACACGCGCCCAAATATTTAAGAAGAAAGTTGTTTTTTCATACTTAGTGTAAAGTACGTAAATCGTGAAAGTGAAATTTGAATAATTACAAGATAAAAAGAACTTTGTATATACCGTGTTTTAAAATTTTCTGTTGAATCACATAAACTTGACAACTCTATGTATTAATAAATACTTTTTAAAAAAATTTTTGATGAATTATCCCATCAACTTGGAAAAAAAATGAAGTTAATTGGAAGTTAACTTGCGTTTAACTTTTCGTTCCCGCCCCGGCCAATAGATGGCTGCACCATTCTACAAAACAAAATTAACTGAAAATGAATTCAAATCTCCTTAAAGATGGCTAAAAGTATCAAAAGAATGCATTGTCATCGTGTTCTGAGCTATTCTAATGGTGCATATACATTGGTGCAGAGTTCTCTGCATGCAGACCCCCGACTCCTGACATCACATTAGTCACGGTAAGCCCCCAAGGTCCCTCGTGTTTCTTGATCTAGTGTCACCATTTGACCCCCGGACCCCGGGTCTTTGATACTCTGCATCCGGACCGCGAGGGGAGGCGATCCACGCATATATAGAGTACGGAGTGAACATCAATCACTGGATTCCCCAAGGCACAGGCAGAGAACTCTGCACCAATGTATATGCACCATAAAAGTTTCAAATGTGTGGCTGGTCGGGAAGTTAGTTAAAAATCGATTGGAAGATTTGTACTGGACAAACACACAAACAAGAAAGCGAGTTAATATAAACATGGAAAAAAGTACCGGATTCATCCATACAACAGCGGGAGGTACTTACTACAAGGTACGCACTACAAGGAAAGGAAACCTACACGAGATCTCCCATACCACTCTTGGAGAAGCTTGCAGTAACATTGAGGTACATAAAAGACTTCAACTTCATATTTACATTATAGGTTGATTAAAATAATGTAATCTTATATGTAAGATGCCTACTGGCATGGTGCATAAATTATTTCAAATATATTACCTTTTCAAATAGATTCTTTGAGAAGGAGAGAAAATTATATTTATTTATTTATTTTTATTATTTTTTATTTACATTAAGTGCATCAGCATTTTGCAACTATCGCTATTTTCATTATTAAATAAACAATATTTTATTTAAATGTATGATGCACAGAATTACAATGAATAACAATAAAAAAGTATAAACAATATGAAGCAAAAAAAAAAAGTCATTAACACTACATCTAATCTACATTTTCATCAGACATCATGTAGAGACTTCACAAGCTCGATAGGAGATACGACGCTGCAGCAGATGTGCACTCTCCTATAGACAAATGAGTACTGAAAGCTATAGGGTTACAGGAATGTGACGCGCGTCCCACAGAAACCTGCGGCAACCTCGATAGCTATCAGGAGGGACGCTGGCGTAAGATAGGTATCGGCGGCACGTGTGAATCCCAACAGCAGTTGCTCTGCATTTCTTCTTATCGGATTTAAAATGACGCAGCGTCCCGATTACTTTTGCAGCAAGTGTGCACCGGCACTAAGTCAGCGTCCGCGTTACTCGCATTGAAATATATTTAACCAATCTCTGACCTAAACAATTTCGTGGCTAATCGTATGGAGCCTATGATTGGTTAAACAAATTTCCATGCGGGTAACGCTGACGAATGCGACGTAAAGGCCTGTTCACATAGAGTGTTTTAGCGTGAGCGTTACTTGTATTGACATATTTTAAACCAATCACAGACCTTAATAATTTCGTGGCAAATCGTTTGGAGGTTTGTAATTGGCAAAATATGTTTCAATACGAATAACGCTAACATTTCTATAAGGACCTGTTCACATAGAATCCGTCAGCGTCAGCGTAACTCGTATTGATATATTTTAAACCAATTACAGGCCTTAGCAATTTCGTTCCTAATCGTTTGGAGGTATGCAATTGGTTAATATATATTTCAATAAGAGTAAGGGCATGTTCACATAGGAGTCCGTTGCGTTGCGTTAAGGAAAAGATGACGTTAAGACGAAAATAAACCAATCATAGGTCTCCAATCGAGTAGCAATGGAATTTTTAACGCCTATGATTGGTTTATTTTCGTCTCAACGTCATCTTTTCCTTAATGCTACGCAACGGACTCCTATGTGAACAGGCCCTATCCCTAACGCTGACGTATTCTTTCTGAACAGGCCATAAACCATACAGTTCTCATGATATTTGCTTGACATTTGTCGAACGTACATAGATAATAAATGCAAACAGTGACAATGCATGTACGCAGGTTTAAACAAGCAATTACATTTTTAATCCCCAATGAATGTTGGATTAGCATTACAATTACAGAAGGCGATGATTGTTTGTTTCATTGTTCGATACGTGGAGATCGTCGTATAATATATATCTCCACTTAGCAAAGGCAGCAAAAATAATAATAATAATTTTAATAATATAATGACAATTTACTAGGTTATGCACAGCATAGCATAGCATATTGGGAAGAAGCTAAATAATAAAATTCCGTTGGGTTGGACTGTTTCAATTTCAATCTTCTCATTTTTAATTACGACCAATAAGCGTCGAGGCACATGATAGACTCTTCATTGCAACATTTGAATAATTCACGCGAAAGAAAATGTCTATTTTGCCAGGGCTATTTTGGAGGTGCGCTGCTTGCCCTTTGACGTAACATGTAGAGCGCCTGAGTTTCATTAACTCATGGAATTTCCCTTCTACAAACGATATAATTTATTAACACTGACAGCCCGAAAAAATTTCGTTTTTAATCATGTATTACTGTGATAGATTTCAGAGTTCGAGGATCGGAACACGACCGAAACGGAAGCGAAAATAGATCACTACCGCAAATTAAAAACACACAAAAAAACAAAGTTTCACTTTTCTCAACAAAACATTTCTCTCCCTACCTGTCTGTATTGGTTTCTCTGGAGTATCCGAGTTGTTCGAGATTTCACAACTATCGATCCCAAAGAACCAAGATAAGTACGACGCTGCTTGCGATTTATAAGTCACGTTCGAGTTTCATATATAATAAAGCATCCTACCTTGGGCCCTATGGGTTTCACTCGAACAAACCAAATTTCTCCTACACATATCCAAATATAAAACCGCACAAAAGGGGCAGAGAGAGAAAAAAGTCGGAGAGAAGGAAGATTTGTCAGCTTCGACAGATCAAATAAAAATTACAGAAAGCTCAAATAATAATAATAAAAAAATAATAAAAAATTGGACAAAAAACTAAATATATATGTATATATTGCACCTCTTCTTGATCCTTTCTATCTTAAGAATAATTTTTCACCGAGTGTATAATGGAAATCTAATATACTAAAATCAAACTTGGTATTTACGATGCTTATCCGAGTTAAAGCCAATTTTCTGTAGCCGCATTGGATTCGCTCAGCTCAATGTAAACCTGTGGAGAAAATTTTCAAATGACTGTCGACTTGGATTGAAAAATCATTTTAAAATTGCACTGCGTAACAGCGAAAGAATTTTTGTACTACTCTGCTATCTTATTCATTTTACAAATTTTGTCCACCAAAATAAATTATCTATATATACAGAGGCTGTTCGCACATTTTTTAGACGATTTTGGTAAGCGGTAATAAAAAATCGTTTGCTGCAAAAGAAATAATTGCAATTGTACTATGTTTTTAAAAGTCAAAATTATCGTCTGCGGCTTGAAAGTTTTGTTTTTATTCAAAATAACGTTTTTAACAAAGGAGTGGTTCGAAGGCTACATTTATGCTCTTTCCGAAGAGAAATATGCATACTCCGTTATCCAAAAACGATGTGAGAGTCATGGTTTTGTGATATCTAAAGCGTCGATAGGTAATATCGTCAACAAGAAAGGAAAAAAACGTCAAATTGGAGCCTCAAGTGGGACAAAAATTCCAAACAAGTATCCAAGGAAAAAACGGACATCTTCAACTATTGCAAAGGTACGTTGTTTAATGTTAAAAGAAAATCCCCATAGTCAAAGGACAGTTGCAAAATCATTAAAATGCTCGGTGTCCACTGTAAACAAAATGATAAACGTTGATTTAAATCTTAAGAAAGCGAAAAAACGCAATGTGCATCGTCTTCTTCCAAATCATATCGCTGAACGCAGGACACGCTGCACAATTCTATATGAGAAACACTTATCCTAAGAAAAATGGAAAACAATTGTCACAATAGATGAATCATGGGTGTATTTAAATGATTGCAACAAAAAAAGAGCCATTTATTATGATAAAAGGGGAGAAAAAAATTTAAGTACATGGTTCAAAGAAACGAAAGAAAGTTTTTCTAAGGGATTCATGGTTGTTGCTGGTTTTTATTATAATGGCAAGTTAAAAATAAAGAGAGTGGGGGAAAATGTCAAGATTAACTCCAAATACTATCAGGAACATATTTTATCGCCAATTTTTCTGAATGAAATACCATCGCTTTACCCACAGTACCATCAATCTGTGAGACTCCATCAGGACAAAGCTAGCAGTCACACATCAAAATCCACTGTAAATTTCCTAAAAGAAATGGGAAAAAAAAACTGGTATCAAGGCCATACCCTTCACTGATATCCCTACTAAATCTCCCGATGTATCACCTATGGATTTTTGTGCTTTCGGACTTTTAAAATCTGCATTATCCAAACGTCGTCCCTAAACCCTTACGGGACTCTGGAAAGCTGTTCAGGAGGAATGGGATAGAATACCTCTTCTGACACTTCAAAAGGCATTATTATCCTGGAAATTGCGGTGTCGAAAGATAGTTCAGAATAAGGGATGTCAAATAGAACATTTAAAACACAAGAATTTTATGTAATTTAGTTTTGTGAATACAATATACATCGTCTAAAAAATGTGTGAACAGCCTCTGTATAAAACAGTTCCGTATAACGCACAGACCAAACCGATGGACCTAAAGGGCTGAAATTTTGCATGGCGATTCTTCTTATAGTGTAGGGATGCACTAAGAAAGATTTTTGAAAAATTATTCTTAGACTTTTTAAAATTAAATTTTTAAGCTGTTTTAGTAACTTTTTTTAAGTTTGCATTTAAAATCATAATTTGAGGGTTATAAAATTTACATCACGAGTAAGATCATAAAAAATCCTTTAAATTAAAATCTTTTTCAAATCTTTACCTTTAGTTTCTGATTTTTGGTGAATTTTTAAAGATTAATTTTTAGAATTTAATTGATTAAATGCTGATCACGTGACTTCTTTTTCTGGTACTTTAAATAAATTTATCGTCACGTGCATAACAACTAAATAGACAAAAAATATTTTTTTTTCCCTTGCTAATGCGGCAGACGATTGGACATTATCGAAAAAAAAATATTAAAATACAGTGAAAGATATGTTCCTCAAACAGTACTATATTCTTTAGTATGTCTATTAGTAGATTAATTTCAATATTTTCTTCTACATTATTTTGTCTATAAAGATATCCCTTACGATGATTATATATATATATATATATATATGTGTGTGTGTGTGATTTGACATTAATTGCATACATTGACCGTTGTATTTAATTTGAATGTACTCCGTACCGAAGTGCGGGTTTTCAGCTAGTGTGCATATAAAACACAGTATGCCACATTTTTTTGAACCGAATAATCCACATTTAAAAAATATTATTCGCGTTTCTTTTAGAGAAAAAAAAAGATATATTTCTTTATTACAAATTACAATTAACAAAAAAAAAATTATCATACTATTCATACACATATTCAGTTAATTGAATTTAAAGTTAAAGTACTTTATGAATAAATTTTTAAACAAGAACGAAGGTTCCTATGATTAATCAAAAATCACCTTAAAACCCAAAATCTCAAAAATCCAGAGGAGTAATATAATTTAATAATATACATTCCACATTTTATTCAAAACGTTACGCTTATATCAAAGACCCTCCGTTACGAAATCCAATCTTGTTTACAAAGTTAATGTATTTATGATATTTTTTCGAGGCACCTAGCATATCGTTTTAGACAGGTTTTTACTGCGGCTGAATCCCCCAGTAAAACCTCAAAAATTTCCTTTCAGAATTCCTTTCGTACCAACTCAATTCGAACCGCAAATAAAAAAATAAATAAATTTTAAAAAAACATCATCGTGGCCTTGACATTCATCAAAGGTCCCAATACTCTTGGGGGTCGTCTGGCTGACTATTTCATCTCGAAGGTATTGGTCCTGTTACTGAAAAAAAAGGGAGCAATTTTCTTTGCTGATGAACAAATAACGATGAAAGCCAGTCTTTTTTACATTGTTTTGTTACCAGGGCCGATCCCATAGGTGAGGCGTCGAGACCACCACCTCAGGCGTCAAATTGAAGGAGGCGCCAAATTGAGAGCAACAATATAAAATTCTTCACGAATAATAAAAATATATTACTAGTTTAATCTGATGTATGATGATATTCGTAAGATTACATTAAATAAGCGAATATTTTGGCTTTTTTTTTTTATATATAAACGGCTGAATTTGAGATCATGGGAAATAAATTTTGAATGCTTTTTTCCAAACGTTGTTGTAGCAGTAAAAATTCTACTAACGCTACTTGAAACTGTAGCAGGAGCCGAACGCAATTTTTCGAACTGAAAATTTTAGCGAATTATCTATGGACAATAACCCAAGTTCGATTGAAAGATCTAGTAATAGTTTCTATAGAAAAGACAGTACCTAAAACAATTGATAGCTGCAATAGAGCCATTTGCTGCTATAAAGGCTCGAAGAATAATTTAGAATTTTTTTTTAATTACATGACAAATTATAGTAAAATTTATTGATTTTTATGCTTTTTTTAAATATATAAAACTTTTTCATTAATACATATTTTTTCCCCAATGATCATTATTTTAAAAGTAGACTTTTTTAATACAGATACGTTCATTACTAATGTAGATTACTCCTATAGAGTCTCTCCAAAAATCTGAAAAAGCGCCGTTTTTAAAACTTGACTCAGGCGCCACGATAGATAGGCCCGACACTGTTTGTTACCATCTGATGTTGGATTACTGGCCTTGTCTTCCTCTATGTATAGCAGTGGTTTTTGAACCCTTATTTTTTTCTTTTTAACGTAGGATACGTTCCTCAATAACGGACCTTCGGAAAGAAAAAAAATTGTCCTGCGTCGCGAATTATAATTTAGGCAGCACGCGCCAAACCGAGTAGCAGTAAATCGTTAAACAGAAAAGTACCAAAATGCGTCAAAAAGAAGGAGAGGTGAGCAAACGATAAGTAATCCTACGTTAATAACCCGCGGTAGTTTCGTTAGAGGACACTACCTGAAATATTCTGTTTTTAATCATCAGGAACCATTTGTCAAAAAAAGAATAAATAAATCATCTGGGATCCTTTCCCAACCAACCCTTATAGAGGCAATAATTACAAGATAAAAAGAACTTTTTATATACCATGTTTTTAAATTTTCTGTTGAATCATATAAACTTGACAATTCTATGTATTAAAAAATACTTTTTTAATATTTTTTTGATGAATTATCTCATCAACTTGAAAGAAAATGAAGTTAATTGGAAGTTTACTTGCATTTAACTTTTCGTTCCCGTTCCGGCCAATAGATGGCTGCACCAGTCTACAATACCAAATTAACTTAAAATAACTGAAAATTAATTTAATTCTGCTTAAAGATGGCTAAAAGTATTGAAAAAATGCATTGTCATCGTGTTCTGAGCTATTCTAAAAGTTTCAAATGTCTACCTATTCGGGAAGTTAGTTAAAAATCGATTGCAAGATTTGTACTGGACAAACACACACGCAAACAAACACACAAACAAGAAAGCAAGTTAATAAAAACATGGTAAAAATGGATTCCATTTTTTTCTTAATAAACAAACTATTTGTTATAAACAACTATAATGAAAAGTTACAAATCAACGAAGTCACAATAGCCAAGTTCACGTGGAATTAACCTTAATGGCAAACGTAAACGCCTATGAAAACTTAAAAATGAATGAGATTGTTGAGTTGTATTTGCTTGTACTAGCTGCAAAATGGCTACAATGCTACGACTCTGCATCACAGGAAATATATTGGGGATTTACAAACAAAACAGGGATTTTTTTTCGCATTCGCAACGTCAGAAGACGAATAAAATACAAGAATTTTTTTTAATTATAATTATTTAGAATTTTAACAAAAATTCAGAACGAAAAAAAAAACTGCGTTCCCAATTTTATAAAACTGTTATATTAGCGGTCATTTTGAAACTATAAAATCAATTTATTTTTCTTATCACTGCTGAATTCGCGCACCATTTCTTGCGTTCTCTCGGACTACCTGTGGTCCACGGACCACCGGTTAATATAATGTAACAGACGATATTTAAGACATCCTGTACGCACATATTTATTTGCGCACATACATGTAAATATGAAAATCGGATAAGAAACAATTAGGGCCTGTTAACATAGGAGTCCGTTGCGTAGCGTTAAGGAAAAGATGACGTTGAGACGAAAATAAACCAATCATAGGCGTTAAAAATTCCATTGCTAATCGTTTGGAGACCTATGATTGGTTTATTTTCGTCTCAACGTCATCTTTTCCTTAACGCAACGCAAAACAACGCAACGGACTCCTATGTGAACAGGCCCTTAGGCTCGGTGCACACGAGCGATCCGGTGTCGTTGCGGCACCGCAGTTGCGATCAAGCAGTACATAGAGTTGAACTAACCGACTCACACGGACGATGGCACCGTCCGTGTGAGTCATCTTATTAATAAAATCTATATATATAAAACAGTTCCGTAACTGACTCATTCATTCACTGACTGACTGACTGACTGACATACAATGCACAGACCAAACCGCTGGACCTAAAGGGCTGAAATTTTGCATGGCGATTCTGCTTATAGTGTAGGGGTGCACTAAGAAAGATTTTTCAAAAATTCTTCTTAGAATTTTTTAAAATTAAATTTTTAAGCTTTTTTTTAAACTTTTTTTACGTTTGCATTTAAAATAATACTTTGAGAGTTATAAAATTTATATCACGAGGAAGATCATAAAAATTCCTTTAAAATGAAATTTTTTTCGAATCTTTACCTCCATTTCCTAATTTTTGGTGAATTTTTAAAGATTAATTTTTAGAATTTAATTTATTAAATGCTGATCACGTGATTTCTTTTTCTGGTACTTGCTAATGCGGCAGACGATCGGACATTATCCAAAAAAATATTAAAATACAATAAAAGATATTATGTTCCTAAAACTGTACTATATTCTTTAGTATGTCCTATTACATTTAACTTGAATATTTTTTTCTACATTATTTTGTCTATAAAAATACCCTTACGATTTTTTTATAAATATATTTCTTTTGTTTTTTTTACATCAATTGTATACATTGATCGTCGTATTTATAATATATATATATATATATATATATATTTGCATTAATTGCATACATTGACCGTTGTATTTAATTTGAATGTGCTCCGTAGCGAAGTGCGGGTTTCAGATAGTATTTAATAAAATTCATTCAATTTCCGAAGGTCACGGAACGCATTTTAGACATGCCCGGCGAGAAGGAAGGTACAAAAAGTTAAGATTCCCCGGAGCCTGGGGCCATCCAACCGTGAGCTTTAGGGGTCCGACAGCCCCAGTGAAGGCAGTCCCTTGCGTTAGACCCAAGAGCACAGAAATAATTTTTTTATGGGAGCCTAGCGTCTGCTCTCGACGCTCTTGGTTTCAGATGGAAAGCTAACTATCCTATTAAGCTTTCTAAACGCATTGTTTGGCATCTAAACGCGTTGTCCTAAAAGACTTCTAAATGCAATGTTTACATGTATTACGGTTTAATTCACGCCTTCTTATACTTGCCTTAAAATTTCTATCTGTCTTAAATTTAAATAAAATTTTAAAAAAATTAAAAAAAAAAGAGCTTTTTTTTTTTTCTTTCTTTGTTAATAACTTTTATCCAATTTTTTTGTAATTTCTTTCAGTGCGATCTCGCATATAAAGCACTCAAATTTAAAAAGAAAAAAATATAATTTTTAAAATAACATTTTAACAGTGAGGATAGTGCGGAACGCGAGGAATGGGGAACGTATTAAATCAACGCAAAGACCTGTAAGGACGCCTTCCGTGAATGTCGTACTGCGGGAAATATAGCAGTACATACGTGATACGCAAAATAAAAAAGTGTTACACGCACCCTATCGAAAGTGCGTGTAACAACGGTGTGTCTAAAGTGTGTGAAAACGTTTTCCTCGACCAAGAGCAAGCTCTTCCTTCATGCGCGATAACTACTCCATTCTAATCAACCCTCCCTCATCAAATTTGCAATCCTTGATGTCGTGTGGCGCGGATTTTCATAGTCTGATACGGGTTTAAGTCTCCTAAATAGCCTAGTTGGCGCTTCAGTCATTTTGTTGCATTTTTCATCAATTTGTTTAGATGCGTGCTTTTCTCTTTGGCGCTAATCTTAAATGACCCGTTTTGGTAACCGAATGCATTCCATTGGGTTTCTGATGCTTATTGAAGAGGAAAAACTATATGTCTCCTCACATCTTGAAATTCGAACATTGCCTCCAGTTAAGTTTACTATGCATAAATTATTCGCTTGAAAGACCTTTTACTTTGAATTAAACTTTAGCATGTACAAGTGCTATGTACTAGCTGGTACAGAAAGATAACCATACTCGGAAAAATAGACGAATAGGGTAGTTTAATCCCCGATATTATGCTAACCGGCGTAGAATCAGCAACAAAGGTACTGCGAGGCGTGTATTTCGGCGAGACTGGCAAAGAGATCGAAGTTCCTCAGTCAACCTAGGTATTTAGCAGTTTTAGGTTGGTCTGAGAAAACACAATCTGGAATCAAGAGGAAATCGGAGTTTTTGAGTCTATACTCAATCATGTGTGAAACAAACAAAACAAAAAGCAGCATCCTAGCAGACGATTTTGGAGCTGCCGAAGAAAATATGCCTTAATTCATTCACGAATCCCTATACGTACATGAGGCTGAACGATTTCGACGTTATGAATAACAAGATGCAAGCATTGCCTCTACAACAATAGGTTCCTCGGAATGGAAATGCATGCAATTTTATTCTACTGCGTACTCTCTGATTTTCCAAATAACAAGGAATTTGGGAGAAAAAAAGTGCTTTCATCTCTATTGTTCAAACATCGAGATCTAAGCACCCATCACAAAGGATAAAGCTCTTGAGATATTCCGCAAAGCTCTTTCAAATCTACTGAGAACCACGATACGCATTTTGCCACTGAAACAAAGAGATGCACAATATTCAATTAGAATTCCCTAATCGATACGAATCAAAGAAAATGATTGCCGGTACATCCAAAAATCAGTGAACTGAAACATACTGGCACCCAATACAAATATTTAGGACACTTAAGTGAAACATGTGGAGGTCGACAAAACGGGAAAATCTACAATAGAAATACGAATTGACAACTAGTTTGGGACAAATTCAGTTCTTTAGGTCGGGGAGCATTAGGAGTTATTGTACGGTTCACAAATGTATTTTAAATATTTACTTCTCTTAGTATTCTGTTTGTTGAAGAATTACTGTTCTATCGCTTGCGATTATGCTCCACGTTCCATGATCTTTAAAGCTTATTGCTGTAACTGTAACCATCACTCTTATGCAAATTGTCGAGCTTCAAACGCGATTCAATTCCACTAGCTTCTTTTTTCTTTCTATATTTGATAGAAGATTCATCTATCATCAGAGAGTATCTATCTCAAAGATCCTATCTTAAAGATCAAACCTTTCATAAATAATTATTTGTATAATAATAACGATGACAGTGTTAGCAAAGAGCCTTATCGTTAATTTCGTTTAATTTTTAAGACTGGATAATTCGGAATTATGTTTTGGATTTCAGTCTCAACTTTTTTTATATTGATCGTCTTTCATAGGTTGTAGTGGATTAAGCATCGAAGAGGCTTGCAGCGCAATTAAATTTGGAGGTCCCCTTAATCATCTTTAGGTCCAAAATTTAAGAGTTCTCTGCTCGTAAACACAATAAAATTTTTTTGGCCGTTTTAGCACTTTTTTTTATATATGGTTTTATGCATGCAAGTAAGCGTTAAACACGGGAGAAAAAAAAAAAAAAAAACTTGTTTCGTGGTAGCAGTTTAATTTTCAACCTCTCGTCCAATAATTAAATGTTTTAAATATTCATCTTAAAGAATACACTCATTTAGATTTCAAATTATGCTAAATTATATTGAAAATGCTTTATCTGTTTTAAACCGTGAAATGGTATTATTGATTTATTCGTAGGGAAATGAAATGTACATAATGAATACAATAAATTCCACTTTAGAGAAATTATAATTCAAAATTTTTAACACGGGATACAGAGTTACTTTATTGTCGCTTTAAATTGGTGGAATTTATCGGTTTCTACTTTAAAGCTGCTCGGTAGTAGCCGCATTGGATTCACTCAGCTCACTGTTAAAACCTATGGAGAAATATTTCCCACTGATTGACGACGTGGATTGAAAGTTGTTGTTCTTTAATTTGTACTCCTTGATGGAGAAAGAGCTTTTAACGTAGGATTACGTTCCTCAATAACGGTCCTGCGGAGAGAAAAAAAAAATTGTCAAGCGTCGCGAGTTATAATTTTGGCAGCGCGCTAAACTCAGTAGCAGTAAACAGAAAAGTACCAAAATGCGAGAAGAAAAAAAAAAAAGAAAGAGATAAGCAAACGATAAGTAATCTTACGTTAATAACCCGCGGTAGTTTCGTTGGAAGAAACTACCTGAAATTTTTTATTTTTTTAACTAGGGTATCTTTTCATTGTCTTAAAGAAACTGAAATAATATTTTTAAATTTGAATGATTCGGGGGGGGGGGTGTACTGCGTTTTAAACGCAAATAATTATCTTTCGTGCCATCAAAATTTCTTATTTACCCCCCCCCCCTCAAAAATAAAAAAAAATCAAATGCGGCAGGCACTTCTCGACAAATTTCTGAAATAAGCAAGAGTAAAAATTTCTTTCTGCATTACGTGGTACAATTAAAAAAAAAAAAATTTCAGGTAGTCTCTTCTAACGAAACTACCGCGGGTTATTAACGCAGGATTACTTATCGTTGCTAACCTCGTTTCTTTTTTTTCTTTCTTTCTTTCTTTTGATGCATTTTGGTACTTCTCTGGTTAACTGTTTACTGCTATTGGGTTTGGCGAGCTGTCAAAATTATAACTCGCGACGCCGGACATTTTTTTCTCTCCGCAGGACCGTTATTGAGGAACATAATCCTACGTTAAAAAATCGCTCAATCCGAATCGTTAATCATCGTTTCTCCAAAGGTTAACAATGAGCTGAGCGAATCCAATACGGCCACCTAACCAGCAGTCTTAAGGAAAGTTGATTAAAATCCATGATTATGAATTAACCAACTGACTTCTCGACTCATCAGTGAAATCACGCGAGAGCGATTTATTATTTCTTATATAAGCTATTTAAAATGGCCCAATTTTTGATTCCCCCCTCATCCCTTCCTTTTTTTCAATTCCTACTATTAGTTCACACTCTCCCTATATTTATATATGTTGTTCAAATTTTCAATCGTTAATAAAATACTTTTTATTCATCCACTCAATTTCAAATACATTTTTTTTAAACTTGTAGTGGATGACACTTGATGTTAATAGTTTTTCAAATATTAATTCATTAATTAAATTTAATTAATTTTAGTTTTATATGGGAGAGAAAAATTTCTCGGCAATAATGGTGTTCACAGAATTGAGCTAATATCAGCACAATTCCCCGCCAAAAAGTAACTAAAATAAAAATTTTCTTTGTTGACCTAAGTAGGAATTGACTTTAAATTTTTTTTTTTTAATATTACTTGTTTTTCTTATATATATATATATATATATATATATATATATATATATATATATATATATATATATATAATAAAAAATAAAAAAATAAAAAATTAAGGAAAAAAAAAACTTTAAGAAGCCATCAGCATGCGTTTCGTGAGCCTTTCCATTGCACCGGATGGGGCGCGGCATAACGTCGAAGGCCTTCCAGGGTTTGACCTCCAACGGTGGAAGTAGACCACACCTGGCAGCTATTCCCCTGCACGATCCGTTCCAGAATCCAGGCGCCCCCTACTAATTTTTAATTCCATATCGAAGAGATTTTTGTATTTCGTAATTTGATAAACCTGAAGAGTTCTAATCTATACTTAAATCCATTTCTGTAAATGAGTATGTTTGTCAAAAATTCCCATTAAACTATCGGCTCCCAATGTAACAAATAAATAACAGTAAACATGTAAGCCCTCACGGCTCCAAGAAAGAAAGAAAAAAAAAAAAAAACTTCACGCTTTTTAACGGTCAGCTGCGTCTGAAAAATAATGAATAAAAAACGTGATAATATCGCTCGTAATATTTCCACTCTTCCCCGGCCAAATAAAAACAAAAACAAAACCTTCCCCAATTTTTCAAACACCCAAATAACCAAGCCGCGAAAACAACGAACCACCGAGGCGTTTACGCAGATAAAACTACAAAATAC
>OU015503.1:100534611-100709611 GCA_907164885.2 Dolomedes plantarius | reverse complement strand
TGGGATATCTAAAGCGTCGATAGGTAATATCGTCAACAAGAAAGGAAAAAAACGTCAAATTGGAGCCTCAAGTGGGACAAAAATTCCAAACAAGTATCCAAGGAAAAAACGGACATCTTCGACTATTGCAAAGGTACGTTGTTTAATGTTAAAAGAAAATCCCCCTAGTCAAAGGACAGTTCCAAAATCATTAAAATGCTCGGTGTCCACTGTAAACAAAATGATAAACGTTGATTTAAATCTTAAGAAAGCGAAAAAACGCAATGTGCATCGTCTTCTTCCAAATCATGTCGTTGAATGCAGGACACGCTGAAGAATTCTATATGAGAAACACTTATCCAAATAAAAATGGAAAACAATTGTCACAATAGATGAATCATGGGTGTATTTAAATGATTGCGACAAAAAAAGAGCCTTTTATTATCATAAAAAGGCGAGAAAAAAATTTAAGTACATGGTTCAAAGAATCGAAAGAAAGTTTTTCTAAGGGATTCATGACTGTTGCTGGTTTTTCTTATAATGGAAAGTTAAAAATAAAGAGAGTGAAAAAAAATGTCAAGATTAACTCCAAATACTATCAGGAACATATTGTATCGCCAATTTTTCTGAATGAAATACCATCGCTTTACTCAGTGCCATCAATCTGTGAGACTCCATCAGGACAAAGCTAGCAGTCACAAATCAAAATCCACTGTAAATTTCCTAAAAGAAATGGAACAAAAAACTGGTATCAAGGCCATACCCTTCACTGATATCCCTACTAAATCTCCCGATGTATCACCTATGGATTTTTGTGCTTTCGGACTTTTAAAATCTGCATTATCCAAACGTCGTCCCAAAACCCTTACAGGACTCTGGACAGCTGTTCAGGAAGAATGGGATAGAATACCTCTTCTGACACTTCAAAAGGCATTATTATCCTGGAAATTGCGGTGTCGAAAGATAGTTCAGAATGAGGGATGTCAAATAGAACATTTAAAACACAAGAATTTTATGTAATTTAGTTTTGTGAATACAATATACATCGTCTAGAAAATGTGTGAACAGCCTCTGTATATGTATATGTATATATATATATATATATATATATATATATATATATATATATATATATATATATATATATATGTATATGTATATGTATATATATATATATATATATATATATATATATATATATATATATATGTATATATATATATATATATATATATATGTATATGTATATGTATATATATATATATATGTATATGTATATATATGTATGTATATGTATATATATATGTATATGTATATATATATGTATATGTATATATATATGTATATATATATGTGTGTGTGTGTGTGTATACATATATATATATATATATATATATATATATATATATATATATATATATATATATATATATATGTGTGTGTGTGTGTGTGTGTGTGTGTGTGTATATATTTTTTTTCAGTGTTATAAACAATTTGGTTATCAAGTAGGTTTTTAAATCTTTTAAAAATTTGCTCTCAACTAAGTCACCTTATTTCTGTGAAGTATACGATATCACCTTATTCAGCATCCAAGCTTTTAAGAAATTCCTGAAATTGGTGATGATAGAATTCTCCGAGCCCTTAAAAATTCACCGTTTTGTCGGCGATTTGCTTTAGAATTGACCATTTTTAAAGTATTTCCGCATAAATTTTCCTGGTGTAGTTTTCATAAAAGACTTTGTGAGAAACGTGTTTGTAACTTTAACTGTTTTTAAACAAATGTTGTATGAAGAAAACTCAATCTTCTATTTAAATTATTTTTTCTCATTACTAAATTGTTAACGGAAAGCGTATTAATCGATCTACTTGATAAAAACACATCATTAAAAATTAAAATTAAGTTTAATATTAATAAAAAAAAATGATAAATAAGGAATTTCAAAACTGATAAATTTATTTTCTTTGAAATCAAAATTCTGGTCGCATAGCTAGAGCGGTAGATTTCCAAATCCCAACTAACTGTCTGTCTTATCACTAAAATGCAGGAAGTTAGTGTGTGTGTGGGGGGGGGGGAGAGAATTGAATGTGAAAGGCTGTAAATAGGGGAAGATACCTGACCCCATCCCCTTGTTCAGTCGAAGTGTAGGCAAGAACCATTGATAGCTTTGTTGACAGTTTCAAATTACGAGGGGGGTTTTCTACCCCTTCTCAACTTCGAAAACTATTGCCTCTCTGATTGGTTGCTTTTCTGTCAATCAAGTCGACATAGTCCCTGCCTTCCTTGTGGAGTTTTCTTGTGGGTTTTAGCGAACGCGGGAAAAAAAAATAACTCCAGCGGAGCCTTAAGTCAGTGTGATTTTGTTCTAGTGTACAATAGTCTGAAAAAACTGAAAATCCTACAGATAGTGTAATGAATCTAGTACAAATAAGTGCTGTACGAAATTTCATTGAAATAAATCTACCTTACTAAGAATTTTAAATTGTAAGCTTTTAGGCTCTGTTCACATTGCAGTCCGTTAACATAAGCGTTAAAACTATTGAAATATATTTAACCAATGACAAACCTCTAAACGATTAGCAACGAAATTGTTAAGGCCTACGATTGGTTTATTTCCGTATTAGCACCATTTTTCCTTTTTTTTTTTTACGCTAACGGACTGCAATGTGAACAGAGCCTAAAAGATGGCAAATCGTGAAAAATCCTTTTACGAGATAAGCAAAGTTCTGTAGCATACGCATGGGCAATACAGCATAAAAATGTGGTATCTGACAATGTAATCACAGTAGAAACATGCGATTTGAGAAATATAATTCTAACAGAAGCGTTTATCAACGGGGGGGGGGGGGGGCAGTGACATCTAAGGTCGGTATCAACTTAATAGTTTTAACTAGTCGCTTGTGCAGTTATTTATTATTAGTGTAATTGAGTTTTGGTCTGAGGTGGGAGGGGGGGGGGGTTCGCGAAGAGTTCATCTTTTTCTTTCATTTGGGGAAGTCATGGGGTTAAAAAAGTTGAGAATCGCTGCTCTCAGGGCCCGATTTAGAAAATTTTGGACTATAGGCACAACTCGGGGTGGGGGGCCCCCTAACACTGATGTGGGCGTAAAATTTCCAAAATTGACACACACAAAAAATAATGAATTATTGTGAAAGTACCATTTTACCAAGAATTGGCCATTTGAAGCGTAGAAGCCTAGAACATTATCAAATAACAAAAAGCAATACAACATATTAACTTTATCATTAAAACACCAATACAATGCAACCAGAAAAACTTATTAATCCCTTAGATACACTATAACATACATGTGATGAATTATACATATAACTATACATATGATAAACCAATCAATCAAATTTGAAAGGACATAAAAAATTGCTATTAAAAAAGTAAAATAAAAAAAATTGAATTGGGAATTTCTTTCTTTTCTTTTAAAATAATAATTTGGGGGGGCCCCTAGGCCCGGGCCTACCGGGCTTAATGGAAAATCAGTGCCTGGCTGCTCTACAATAATTTTTAAACCAACAAAATAATGTTCTTTTTATTGAGAATTTCAACCCTGAAAAATTGAGAATTTCAACCCTGAATCAAACCCTGAACGCCAGAACATCTGTCAACAGTTGGGCCTTCTACCGTTCGGTTGACTAACACCCATAAATAAGACAGTTATATTTCAGTACATTATATATTAAAAGCCACTCGCCCTGACAGTCTGTGACTGGTTACGACCCTATCTCCTCCTCAACATCTATTCCTAGGGTTTTATCGTGAATCGATATATTTGTTGGTATAATTTAGTAGTGTTCAGTTGTAGTTCAGCAACATCGGGAGTAATGAGAAGAGATAAAGACTTCTGGAGCTTGAGAAAGAGCTCTTAGGCCTTCTTGTTTTCAAACAGCTTTTGGCGAGGAGCGTAGACTCACGTGAAATATTTATAATCACTCTCGAACCTTAACAATTTCGTGGCTAATCGTTTGGAGGTTTGTAATTGGTTTAAAATATTTCGAAGAGAGTAAGGGCCTGTTCACATAGGAGTCCGTTGCGTTGCGTTAAGGAAAAGATGACGTTGAGACGAAAATAAACGAATCATATGCCTCCAAACGATTAGCAATGAAATTTTTAACGCCTATGATTGGTTTATTTTCGTCTCAACGTCATCTTTTCCTTACGCAACGCAACGGACTCCTATGCGAACAGGCCCTAAGGGCCTGTTCACATAGGAGTCCGGTAGCGGAGCGTTAAAGGAAAGATGACGTTGAGACGAAAATAAACCAATCATAGCGTTAAAAATTCCGTTGCTAATAGTTTGGAGGTTTGTCATTGGTTAAATATATTTCGATACTTTAACGCTCCGCTACCGGACTCCTATGTGAACAGGCCCTAACGCTGACGTACGCAATGTAAACGAGGCTTTACACTGGCTTCAAATATCAACTATCAGCATAATAAAAAAGAATAATAATTATAGTTCAGTCAATAGGAGTGGAAATATAGCATTTTGTTTTGTGATACGCATTAGCAACATCGTTATGAGTTGTACTGCGCTATCGCAGTAGATCTTTTGACAAAATAAATAATTGTTGCGCCTGCGAAACTGCCACCCAAATATGTTGATGACACAGTGCTTATAGTATGTAAGAAAACCAAAAAATGACGTCATTACGATCGCAAGATATTGTGATTTGTCTTTGTACGTCATCTCCAGATGACGTACATAACTACAGAGACCACCGCATTAAACTACAGGAACGTATTAAAATAATATATGGGCCGTTTACAGTCATACAAAAGTTTTGTATCATATGCATAATTTTATCATTAATCAAAATCGACAGGATACAAAATCTCATGTTCACGATCGGGTTTATCTTATTAAGATAAAAGGTCCTAGCGATTTTCTTCAAACGAAAATAGTTCATTTCATCAAAATGTGAAAAGTTATGGGAAATTAAATATTTTTTCTTCGTCGGGTGAATGAAGCGAATTCATTTCTTGCAGCTCTAACCGAGTAAGTTACCATTCATATTTCATGCCTTGTATGGTTTAAAGGTCGATTAAAAAAACAATGTAGATTTATAATAAACATCTTTGTTTAATGTGTTTTTCTTAATTACTCAAAATTTTGAATTTGCGTTTTGAGTTATTTTGCGAACGTTATTTATCACCATTTAGTATAATTTTACAATTAGAATGCAACACAACGCTTTGCTGTAACTAGTAATGCAAGTTACTAAACTGATAGTTTGGCGGTCTTTTCAAAACGCGTCAAACCGGATCATGTTCATTCACAGGATAAACTGACAGGAACTTAAATTTCACCGTATATGCGGATCATTCAACACGACGTCTTGTAGTTCACACCCGGGTGTCGAATCAAATCTTCAGTTACGGGAAACTCGGGAGTTCTCTAAAAATTTCGGGAGATTTGGCAACTATTACATTAGTATTTGATACTTAGCCAACTGATTCAAACAGGTTCCTTCTGCACACAGCCTACTCGACCAATAACGACTCGATCAAATAGTGATTGAGTCGGTGTTGACTCTACCCACGGTTTTAAGTCTGATCTTGAACTAAAAATTAGGGCCTTGGTAATGATTTTTCTGGGTTTATTCTAACTTTCTCAAGGCTATACAACAGATTAAGTTCTGAAGAATTTACTTAATTGTCCGTTAATACAAAAACGATCATCCCCAAGTATGTGGACTTTTGGCCCATGTTTTAACGATCAAACCATGCCGAAGATCATACGCCATCCTACAAATTTTTCGTGACTCTCCAATAGCGCCCTTTACACGTACTAAACGTGTAAAGGGCGAGAAAGAATGTACTAGTACGCTCTTTCCAGCGTAAAACTACAATCCCGCGCGATTGAGTGTACGTGTGAAGGTGTCGGAGAGGAAGGGAAAGCTGCTTTGGAGTGTACTGCAAGTTTTCTCAAGCGCAATCCCGTACGCACCAAGCACTCGCGAAAGAACGTACGTGTAAAGGCGCTATTGACTGATTTCGATAGTAGTCTGAATTCATACTTGATAAGTCGTCATTATATACCAACATTAATGTAAAAATGCTGCAAAGAACAATAGCCGAGACAGCCAAGATTTGCTGACAACATCTGGAGTGGTTATTATATTGAAGTTCGTTGTAAAAACTAGTTCCTTGGTGCGTTTTCCTAGTAAAATATTTTGGCAGAATTTTTTTTTTCTCGATTGTTACAAAACTGATAATTTGAAGAGCTGAGTAAATAACAATATCAAGCATAAAATTAATGGAAATGATTAAAGACTAATTTACAGATTTGAGAGTTTTTGTTTTTAAATTAGTGCCTTTATTAGAAAACAAAATCTCCGACTACCACTGCATTTTTGCATTTCTGTGAACAGCAAAAAACAAATTAATGACTAAGCCAAAAGAAGGAAAAATAAACAATTGAGCTAAACAAAAATTGGACCGTTTTAAGGCTGAAGGACAAAATTGGGAACTTTTTTAAGGGCCTCAAAAACAATTTCGAAAATTAAGGACTTCTTAGGATCATTTTGATGGTCAGCGAGAACCTGGATTCTATGAACTAATTTAACATAGCAAACCGGTTAAATAGATGAAATTTGTGTTTTCTATCAAAAAGGATTACGTATTTATTCGTAGCACTCTGTTTTCTCCTGAATATTTAAAAAGTATTTGAGGGAGTACATCATTATTTTCAAAAGAAATATTAACACTAATATATAAATGTAACGAAAACATAAAAGAAAATAGTGTGAAAATATACCTTGCTCTCCCCCTCCTTTTCATCTTAAACTCAGAACCAAGAAATATTACGGTCACCATTAAGGACATGTTCACATAGCAATCCGTTAGCTTAAGCGTAAAAGTATTGAAATATACTTAACCAATGACAAACCTCCAAACGATTAGCAACGAAATTTGTTTATTTCCGTCTCAGCGCCAATTTTCGTTTTACGCTTACGCTAACTGACTGCTATGTGAACAGGCCTTAAGGCTGCTGTATATTAACCCTATTGGATTCGCTCTCCTCAATGTTAACCTATAGAGAAAATGTGTCCAAGGATTGCCAACTTGGATTTATTCAATTTTTTTTTTTTTTTTATTATTGTACTTCGTAATAGAGAAATTTTACACTTTAGGACATTTTTCCCTATTTAAAAAAAAAAAAATGCAAATAATATCTTAAAATTTAAATTATTCAGGAAAATCTGGTAGAGTGTGTTTTAAACGCTCATCAATTCCTTTTGTGGACGCAATTTATAAAATGAATCCTGTTGCAAGGTGCAGAAAAGTTCAGGCTATCTGAAAATACCATTTTAATTTGATTATCAGTATTTACGTAGTTATAAATAGTAGATAAATTTTCTCCATAGGCACCCATAAAAATGACATTTCACCGAACACGAGAAATCAACCTTCGTCTGCGTATACAGGAATTGCTACGCAGCGCCTGTCTTCAATGGAAACAAGGCGTATAGGCGAGAGCCGTGGTCGCCGTTAATACTTACGAATTTCTCCATAGGTTAACATTGAGGTGAGCGAATGCAATAGGGTTAGTACACAGCAGCCTAAACAAACGTTGGCGTCGCAGGAGGTAGCCAACTTCTACGTATGTGAACGTAGCAAGCCCCTGCGTGGTGCACCCTGGATACTACATCTGTTACATCTTTGACGATCAAAATTTCCCAGCAGGTCTCTTGAGAAATTTTGAAGGACTTGTCGCACAGGATTTCTTATCAATGGGTGCCTTCATACTACTGAATTTTCAGTAACGAAAAGTCAAATTTTCTGGCTAGCTATGGTGCTGCAGAAACCGACAGGGACTATGAATTTCCACAAATCAAAATTGATTGCGAAAATGATCTACAAGCAGACGACTTCACGCGCATCTAGAGGAAAGCATTGGAGCGTTCGAATCCGTCTGCCACACCGGACGCTGGCCATCATTGTCTTCAGGCTCATCTCCGTTGTTTCAGAATGACCGATTCCCTTGCAAGTATTCTGTGGTTTACTTGCATTGATGCGCAAACTTTTGTCGACCGCGTAACCATTTCCTTTCAATGAAAAAGCACGCGACCCCGATGAAAATTTACTGGTAACAGCAATTTAAAAGTATTAATGTGAAAATTAGGAAAATGTTAACAAACGTATAGAAAAACGAAACAGGCAAATTTTGAGAAACTATTTCAAAAATCAATGAATTGTAAATTTTGGGTATGTATTTACTTCGCATAATAACAATTTTTAAAAAAATGTCTTCCTTACCATCTACACTCGTTTTTTGCCAAATTGCATGTCAGTCAAAAATTCATATTTAAATATTAATATGTATTTGTATTTTATTTAGGTAAAAATCAGCAAAAATTAAAATTAAAAAAAGAGAATTATTGTAAAACGATAAGCTTCATATTAAAACACTGAAAATTACAAACTTCATTTATCTATATAAAACTAAACTAGAAAAAAATCCATAAGAAGGATGAACCTGGCTCTCATATAGTATTTGGTGAAATATTTGAGAATGTCACTCTCATATCATCGAAGTTTCGTGTTTATAGCTACTCAATTTGAAAACCCAGTCTCGCACATATAGGTAAAAGCCAGTGGAAGCAATGTAGTCTTTAAGACTGTTTGACTACTTATTTAACGACTAGCTGAATACTCATGCTTTGCTACGGAGTACATTCACATTAAATACAACGGTCAATGTATGCAACTAATGCCAAATATATATATATATATATATATATATATATATATATATATATATATATATATATATATATATATATACACAAATCGCAACGGATATTTTTATAGACAAAATGTAGAAGAAAATATTGAAATTAAATACAACAGTCAATATATGCAATTAATTTGCTTGTTTAATATCCATAAAACATACTATTTTGAATTGCATTCTTAAAAAACTTCCATCTCAATTAGTCTAGTGGTTAAATTTTATCTTTTACCGTATTTTAATATTCTTTTGTCAATTTATTTAGTTGTTATGCACGTGAAGCAAAATTAATTTAAAGTATCACAAAAAGAAAAGAAATCACGTGATCACCATTTAATAAATTAAATTCTAAAAATTAATATTTAAAAATTCATCAAAAATCAGAAAATGGAGGTAAAGATTCGAAAAAGATTTAATTTTAAAGGAATTTTTAGGATCTTTCTCGTGGTATTAATTTTATAACCCTCAGATTATTGTTTTAAATACAAACTTTAAAAAAAAAGTTATAAAAACAGCTTAAAAATTTAATTTCAAAATATCTAAGAATTTTTCAAAAATTTTCTTATTGCACCCCTGCACTATATGAAGAATCGTCAAGCAAAATTTCAGCCCTTTAGGTCCAGCGGTTTGGTCTGTGCGTTATATGTCAGTCTGTCAGCTACGGATCTGTACGGATCAAACTCGTCCGACGAGTTTGTAACCAGTTGCGCCGTGTGCGTGGCTCCATTCAATTACATAGGTTACGACTCATCACGGACTGGTTTGTGACTGGAGTCAGTTATCAGTTTCTTTTGAGTTGATCCGTGTGCAAACGGCCTAAGGCTGGACGAGTTGCCCATAATTTAAAAGTACGATAAAAATTGCCGATAATTAAAAGTACAAATATAACGCTGAGTTTATTTTTCGGTGTCCCGGTAGTTCAAAAACTGCATTAAGAAAAAAAAAATTATTTTTTTTTTTAAATCTTAAAAATCTTGTATCATTGAGAGAAAAACAATTGAAATCGCTCCATTTCGAAGACTCAAGAACCCAAGCTCTGTTCAACTAAGCTAAATATGCAATTTCACTTGTCACTAAGAGGAGAATAACTTTTAATATACATTTGAAGACAACGAAAATAATGTACAAAAATGAACTTTAACAGCTTATGTTTAGTCACACAGTAAGGAAAAAAAATTACTTAATCTTTTACCGCTATTTGATTTATGGTTTGCTACAGAGTACACTAAATCCCTTATGAAACCACAAATATTCGCACAACATAACACGTAGGGAAGCAAATTACAGTCGAACCTCTATATATCGAACTTCCACATATGGAAATTTTCTATATATCGAACTCTTAGCAAATCTCCATGTTCATTACATAGAAAAATTGTTTCTATATATCGAAAAAATCTCTATATATCGAAATTTTTTTCAAGACAAATTGGGAGATTTTATTCCACTTTAGAATAAAATCTCCTAATTTTTGGCATTTGAAACAATACGTCGTGGACTTCCATTCGCGGAAAATGTCCCTGATTAAGTTTTTAGTGGACTGAATAAATACGAACATTTCTTTGAACTTTCCTCAAAACTGGCTGTTCAGCAAGATATTCGTAGTTTTTTTTTTTTTTTAAGAATGTAACTGTGATCATTGTAACCACTGTCTGGATTATTGTTTTTTTTTTTTTAAAGGTATGTAGTACTCAATAAATCTTTCATATTAAGTCATTTTTTAGTTATTAACTTTCATTTAATGGGATTCGCATATAAGTTAGAAATGGAGTTTCGTATACGAAAATTAGATTTAATTTTTTTTTTAGGAGAATTATGATAAGACTAAGCTCAATTCTATATGTCGAAATTTCTATATATCGAATTTTTTTCCGGCAATTTGCTACTTCGATATATGGAGGTTCGACTGTAGATTTATACAGGGTTGATTAGGATGGCGCATTTATCGCGCATGGAATGCTTGTTCCTTTCTTTCTGGTCGAGGAAAATGTTTCTGAAACAAAAATGTATTCCGCTGATTTTTGTGGTGTGATAGAGGCTTTAGACAGCAGCACAAGCAAAATTCGTTTCTGGTGGATTTTGGTTTTAGAGCAGCAGGGTCATCTTTTGCTTAAGGCTACTGTGTACTAACCCTATTGGAATCGCTCACCTCAATGTTAACCTATGAAGAAAATGTGTCCAAGGATTACAGACTTGGACTGAAAGATTTTTTCTATTTAATTGTACTCCGTAATAGAGAAAGAAATTTTACAACTTAGGAAATTTTTCTTTTTTTTTTTTTAATGTAAATAATATTTTAAAATTTAAATTATTCTGGGAAAAAATCTGGCATACGGTTTTTAAACGCTCCAAAATTCCTTTGGTGGACGAAATTTATCAAATAAATCCCGTTGCAAGGTACAGAAAAGTTCGGGCTATCTGCTAATACCATTTTTATTGGATTATCAGCATTTATGGAGCTGCCAATAGTAGGCACATTTTCTCCATAGGTTAACACTGAGGCGAGCAAAACCAATAGGGTTAGTATACAGCAGCTTTAACTGGCCCATTCTGAATAGCTACAAATACTGGAACTCGAACCTATTCTCATTTCTGGTAAGAAAAGTGGGGCTTTAGAAACACGGCTTTTATATAAAAAAGCTTTAGAAACACGGAGTTTATAACGTTAACCAAGTTTATAACGTCATATGAGGTAAAAAGATATCATTAGAGTAGGGCACAGGTACTAGAGCCTGACGAGCTGACTGAAGGCATTAGATTCAAATCCCGAGTTAGATGATATTTTTAAGAGTTGAAAGAAGGTGTGGCAGAAGAATGCTATGCCACTAAATTTACATTGTAATTAACACAATAAAACAACGACAAGTATTTGCCTTGAAATAAACAACATTTTTCACTTAATTTTATGGAATTTACGGAACATTGCAGAATTAAACCATATCCATCACAAAGCAAAAGAAAAAATAATACTTTGACATATTTTCAAGAGATTATGGATGTAAGCAACATGGAAGGCCATTTATGGGAAAATATTTAGAAAATATAAGTTAAATAATAAAAGCCTCCAAACACTCTAGGGTAGTGGTCACCAAATGGTGGACCGCAGGCAAGTTTTGTAAGGACCGTGACGAAATTCTGTATTTTCGGAAAATAGTGATTCAGCAGTGATCCAAAATGGAATGAAAATATTATATCCTAAGTGTGTTTTGCTGCGGTCTGAATCCCAGTCTTCAGAATAAAATGCAAACGGTGATACTAATAATTAACTTTATACGGGCAAAATCATTTCTTGAAGAGAATGATGCTCAGTTTGACGACTTGCTTCTCCACTACAATGTGAAAAGACTGAGTAAAGGCTTGGTGCTTGAAAGATTTTTTGCAGTTTTGGAGGACATCAAAGAGTTTCTTTCAACTATACTAGTGATCAAAGAGTAGCAAGTGAGCATTTAGGCTTCCTCCTTGATGTTGAAGAAAACGTGGTAACCATCGCATTTTTGACTGATCTTCTTAGGCATCTGAATCTTTTAAACCTCAAACTACAAGGCAAAGGTAAACTTGTGTGCGAACTTCTCTCAGCAGTAAAGAGTTTTTCGAAAAAGACTGACCTCTTTTCTGAAGATATAAGCGGAGAACTTTCCACACCTTAAGTCAGTTTTTGACAGTAATGACATCAGCCAATTTTTTGGAAACTCTTAAATATGAATTTTAAGAAAGATTTACTGACTTTGAAATAATTGAGAATGTTGTGCAGCTGGTTAACAACAGTTTTTCACATATGCCCAATGGTGTATGGACCAGTGAAGCGGCAGATGTTTTCCAGAGCAACAAAGCTGCCCTACAGTTTAAAATAATCGAGTTCCAAGAGAATGTTCTTTCAAAGGATATTTATGCTCAATTTCCAAAAACTCTTGGTAGTGACCAATTATGGATTAAAAATGTGAGTAAAAAAAGTATCCAGAACTCAAAGCTTTAGCCATAAAATTGTGTACCATGTTTGGCTCAACTTATGTATATGAAGCAGCATTCTCAAAAATGAACTTCATTAAGAACCGGTACAGATCTCAACTTACAGATGACTACCTTAACAGCTTGATAAGAAACAGCTACACGAACATGATCCCAAAATTTCAAGCAGGTTGTTCAAAATAAAACGTGTCATATTCCCCATTGAGCATTAACCCCGATGAACTTTGTGAGAAGTCTTTGAATTTATATGTACTTTAAATTGATTTTCTTATATTCTAAATATAATAAAAAACTTGATTTGATAATTTATGCACTTCATTTCACTGGTATCCATTGTGTTTTGCACGTAAGATAATAACTGATTCCAAAAAAAAGTTTTACTAAGCAAAGCAAGTAGCCTAGGTTAGTAGAGTAGTTGGTAACATGGTAGAAGGGGGGCGGTAGAAGGAGTTGGGGGGAGGCTTAAGTTTTCTGGACCGCAAAAGTTTGATAATGTTTTGAAACTGACCTACAGGAAAAATAATTGGTGACCACTGCTCTAGGGGTAGAAGTTTGTTCTTTGAACAGCTTTTCTGCGATCTGATGTTTCTATGCTCATTAAAAGCTGTGCAGAAAATTCTCAGTACGTAGTTAGTACTTGAAAGAGACAAGCCTTAAGAAAATAAAGAACACGAAAACAAATTCTCCATTTGTATTTTCTAGAAGTCATGTACATACACAGGATGAAGAATAATTAACGGAAAAATATTTGTACTAATCCTTTTTATGCACCTTTACAAAATAAGTTGTACCCAATAACGAGTAATCCTCCCTACCCCCAAAAAGGTACATTAAATTCATTACCTAATATCCCCTATTAACAATCTATTAACAATCTATTTACACAACCAGGGGAGGTGGCAATAAGGACATAATCTACCCTCTAGAATTTCTCAGGCATGTCCAACCCATGACCCCTGTACCACTTAAGGACCTTGAGAGCTAATAGTGCGGCCCCACAAGATCCCAAACTTTATTAGACATTTTACAATCACGCTTTATTCATGTCATCGAAGTTTTGCAGTATGTACATTTGCAAACAACTGATTTCAAAGATGAAGTATACGAAGAGTAACTCACTAACAACTGAAACCACTTCCTTCAAACCAGACATTGATGTATTAGTTTTACAAAAATAAGGTCAAATATACCATTAATTTTATGTTTATGTAGCAGTCTATTTTTTAATGTTACAATAAAAAAATTTAAAATTGAAGGAAATTTTGTTACTTATAAGCATGAAGTATATTTTTATGTTTTATATGCGGCCTAAGACAATTCCTATTCTCTCAATGCGGACCAGGCAAGCCAAAAGGTTGCTCTAATAGAAATAAAATAAATCTAGATTCCTCTTTCCCCCTTCAGATATCAAAATCACTAATCCTCAGTCATAGGCCATGACACAACAGCATTTTCCCCCTTAACTTGTTAATGGTTACAGAGATAGTTAATAATTTATCTATTTTAATTTAATAGCACTAAAGTCTACCGAAAAAAAGTGCCTTTTTTCTAATGATTCCAATAACTCCAACATGGATAAATTACCATTTCAACTGTTATATCAACAAATATTTATAAGTACAATCAAACATAATATATAATCCTTAACTTAAGAGAAAAAAACAGGGAAAATGTTTTAAAAGTTAACATGGGGGTATTTATGTTTCTTCCTGCACAAAGAAGGGAAAGAACTCATTCATAAAAGGCACTGTAACTGGACTTGTAATAAAATTTTGAATTGCTAAGAATATTTCTTAAAATTTGTCATTATTATTGTCTAATAGAAAGTTTTGTGTTATTTTAAACTATAAGATTTAAATTTTAAATATTTAATTTAGTTAGAGTAACTTTCCATAAATTCAATTTTAAAATCATTACTAATCTAGCTATAGCCTAAATATGTACGTAAAGTATAATATAAATAAAACTTTAACCTGCACAACAAGCTATGGCCAAAAAATGTTCTATTAGCAAAAATCTCAGAATAAATTTAAAATATAAGCTACATAATAATAGTTTATATATTAAAAAAATTAATTAAAACCAAATTCTAAAATATTTGTATTACTCTTCTCATCCAGAATGCCTTACATATAACTATTCCATAATTAAACTCATTTACCTATTAAACAAAAGATGAAAAGCCATAGAAGAAAGGCCATAATTTTTTTTTTTTTTTAATGATCAAGAATGATGCAAGTCCAACAAAACATAGTGAAATCAAACTTTATTTTCATCAAAAATGTTACCCTTGAACTTACATTAAAATTTTTCGGGTTTCCTATGATTATATAAAAGCTGTGTCATCTTCAACATTTCACGCAAGGTATAACTAGATTCGTATCTGGCTAAGGAGTCTCCTTAATTTGATTGCTCTGAGCCATAACCAAATGTACATGCTAGTTGTTATAGATACCTTTAGATGATTTTTTAAAAGAAACCCTCTAATTAAAAAAAAAAATACATGTCCATTTTTTTTTAAATTTACATTTGACCAATCAAATGTTTAAGCTCTGGTAAAAATTTGGAAAATAAAAGAGAAGTCTGGTGGATAGTGAGTCATGCTTTTCCATATTCATTATGGTTACTCAAGAAACCACATTATATCTAACCATAACTTGAAACAAAACAAAAATTAATAGCACATTTAAAATTTACTCATTTGATAAATCTGTAAGAAAAGCCTGTACTGAAAAAAGCTTTAAATATACACCACAGTAATAAATCAATTGTTGAATAAGAGATGGTTTAGTTTTGAGGCAAAATGATCGACCATAGCACATTTTCTCTACTTTTTCTAAGGAGGCAATAATTTAAAGCTCTTTAAAAAATTATTTTTGAAAAGCTAGCTCTCTCACCTATGTATTTAAAACATAACATAAAGAAAATTAACAAAAACTTGTTGACACCCATTTTTTTTAAGCTTATTTTGGATGTTTGTAAGTGATACTAAAAAGTATTTGAAGCTTTTAATCTAGAAAATATTATAGAAGATTAATTTTAATCAACAGATTTTACTGGTTATTTTATCCATTAAAAATATTTAATAAATACTAAAACTTACCCACAGGTTTCAGAATTTTTTTACTGTCAACTGCAGATTTTAGAAGCAATTTTAAACTTAGAAAATATTTAAAGACTATTTAATCATTTTTAAAAGCCTATAAAAGATGTTAGAAAATTTTTTTAATTAAATTTAATCAGTTTCCATAGGGCTTTGAAAATATTTGAAGAAAATTAATATCACTCATAAATGTAGAGGGCCTCTTCACAAATGAAAATTTTTTTTTTTAAATTAATTTTATCCATAGTTTTCTTCTTTAAATTTCTTTTCAGAAATGTGAGGGGGATTCTTTTTTTTTTTTCGCCAGTTAACTAAAATTTTTCTAAATCCATCATTTAAAAACCAAATTTTTTAACGAGCACTTAGTGTTAATAATCAAATTAGTAGAACAAACAGAGAAAATATACTTAATCAAAGTTAGCCATTTTGTCCCAAAACCTAGACCATCCCTGAATTCATAAAAAAATAATTTCATAAACAACTCATTACTTAAATGCTAGGCATTCCTTCATGGGGTTGGCCTAGGAGAGGAAGTACTCAAGCTCTTTTACTGAAATTTCCGTAAAATATAATTTCTTTTTTTGTAATAAACTGATATACATTACTAGAGCATAACTAAAACAGGGCATAAAATACTGAACTATAATAATCCTAAAATTAACTTATCAAATAGTTAGATATCTTAGTTTATATAAACATAATTCTTATTAGGTTTAATTCATCTCAAAGAATATTCTGTCATAAGCTAACTAAATATATAATATAACATATATAGTTCAGTTATACTCATATTTATTATTTGAAGTATTTATAAGCATGTAAATATAATTTTTTTACATAAAAATAGAATATAATGTCAAAACCTGTAAATATTTGTTAAAATATATAAAAGTTGAAAATGTGTAAGAATAATTACAGCAAAATTGGTACAAGTATTTAAAAAACAAACTTTAAACTTTAAAAGCAGTAAGCAATCAAAAAATAATGTAAACCTAAATATGGTTGCATTTAATTATAATCTACAACAAATAAATCATATATATTTTTTAAAAAATCCTCAAAATCAGCATTTAAATGATAACTTTTAGAGTCTAAATACTCAGTGAAAAAAATTAGACTTCTTTGGGCACAATGAAGAAGTTATTATAAATCATCAAGACAGCAAAAGTGTAAATTAAATAAAATTCTCTATTTTACTTTTAAGTGATACAAACTGAAAAATGAAATATTGCTAGACAAATGAGTGTCTCATTCCATTTACTTGCGCAACATTATTCAATAAATTATGAGCAAAATTAAATTCTTACACTAAAATCTGAGATTGTTGTAATTTGAAGGTGTATTGTATTATTGTAAAAATGACAGCTGATTGCTTGACTTGAATTAAAGTATATGTTTCATACAGTTAATAAAATGCAAAATAGGAAACTATTTTTAACAAATCAGTATGTAGTTAAAATCTTAATAATATCTAGATGTAACTTGTACAGGGCGATTTTACAATATATAGTAAAATAAAAAGTTTTGTCTGAAACAGATGAAAACAAAGATACCTGTTTCTGTATTAACTCTTCATCGTTAATCTCCCTCTGTACGGTAGAGTGTTTCCTTGATGATGAAAGACCAATGTTGATAGTTGGGAATTCTTTATTTATGATATAAACATAGTTTTCTGCAATTCACACACATAATTTTACAGGTGATTTTATAAGTGGTAAAAGTTTGCATAAAAACTTATCACTTAAGAGAGCTTTGTAATAATGGTTAAAAATGCCAATTAAGAAGCGAAATATTTCGCTAATAAATACAAACGCTAGAGATATATTTCAATTATTTATATACATCATTTAAAACCTTCACACAAGCGCTAATGTATCTGTCGACCCGAAAAATCGCTCACTTTTTACCCATAATGCAACATTTCTATAAATCATTGCCATAAAACAAAAAATTAACTTTCACTCTTTTAAATTGTTAAAATTTCAATGTTTTTACCTCAAGTTTTTATCGTGATAAAAACTATCGCATTATTTTGTACGTTTTAGAGCAATCCTTTTATAATCATTTATATTGTGCAAAGTAGATGAGCATATTTGCACTAAATTTTTTTTTAAAAAAGAAGGGATCATCCATAATATTACAAATTTAGGATAAATTAATTTTTATTACTATGAAATAAAATATTTTAAGAACATTTAATGCTTGAAATATAAATTATTGCTCCAATATTTTTCATTGCATTATTTGAAGCGGTAAGTGAAATGAAGTAAGTAGCTGGAGGCAAATTTTAGTTTTAGCGAGGATGGTCATGTAATTAAAAAATAATATTTTGTCATATTAATCTCTTTAAATTTGTGTAATTTTCATCATCTTCAGTCGCAATGTTTTCTCCATATAGTCAAAATGATCTTAGATATGCAGGTAAGGTTTTTTATTATATTTTAAAGGCAAGATTTTCCATACCGTTTTTGAATGCAATTTTTTTTTTCAAGTATTTTTCATTTAATTAGCTCAAAATTATTTTGTTGTAACTTGGCATATTGTAAACTTATTCATAACCAAACTCTGAAGGGATTATCTTTCTTCGTGTATTTTAATTTGGTTAAGAGTTTTCATCATGTTTGTATAAACAACACAGATACAAATTTCTAAATATTAGAAACAGTAATTTCTGTATGAAAATTTGTATGCATAGTTGTTCTTTTAGAATTTATTCTACGCCTTTCATAACAGTAATGCCGAATATTGTAATGTCAATCGTTTTTTCACCATTTCTAACCTAATTTAAAATTAAGTGCATGTAATGAAATTACATGAAGGTGATGAATTTAACATAATACGGAAATAAGTGACTCTGTCTATTAAGAAAACCTTTGCTTCGTAATTTTATTCCTTTCAATGCAATTGTGTAGTTACCAGTTCAGTTCTGTCAAATGTCATACAAAGACGTCCAATTATTTAGCTACAAAACCTGAATCATATTAGAACTGAAAAAGTAGGATAAGAAGCGTGAATAATGAAAAATAGTTATTAATTCCTCGTTTCATTTGAAGTTTCAATATTTTACCATTCCCAAGCCCACAATTGTAGCATTGTGTGTTTTTAGCTGTCAAAAGCATTTTGAAATATTTTGTCATATTTGCCTGTTGAAAAGGTATATCCTATGAATAAGTTTTACTGTAAAAGATTCAGATTTTGCTTTTAAATCATGAAATTTCACAGCTGTGAATATCTACAATGATGTATTTGTATTTGCATGTAATCTTATATATAGTTTATATTTCATTCAAATGGTCTTATTTATTTTACAGTCAGTTTTGATAGATTTATCTTTCATGGAGTTTGTCATTTTGAGAATTTAAAAAAAAAAAATGTATATTTAGAAATATTTGAATTAAGCTGCTAAAATTTTGAATGCAAATGGCCTTTCAAGGGTATATTAATTACATTTGAGGCTGTATTGTATATTATTAAATTTTATGGGTAATTTTAATTTTAGGTATAAGCATTTTCCTATCATAAGGGCCCATCAAAAGTTTCAATGAAACAATTAAGAAAATGTTTTTGTTTATACTGAAATTTATTACAATAGTATCTTAGTACAGATAATGTATCAGTGTCAAGTTATTTGAGCAATAGTCTCCATTTAATGTATCAAAAAGTAAATAATGATTCATTTTGGGTTATAAATTGAGCTCAAATATTCTTTTGTACTCCTGTGTCTAAGATTTCATTGCTCTTGCCAACTATTACAGTGACTTTTTCTAACAGCATAATATTCTAATAAATGAATTTGAATTGTTATTAATTAGTATAACCAAGTAGCCCCAGAAACTTTGAATGTAGATATTTAAATAAATTAAACGTGTAATTTTTGTCTACCTTGTTTATAATTCTGTTGATATTATATAATTTGTTGTTTTATGCTGTATGGCTGTAGTACAGTAAAAAAAAACTTCCGTTGGCTGTAGTGGTCAGTAAAACAAAGCTTATCGCACAAAAATTCAAAAAATATCATCCAATCTTAAAATCCTCCCTGCCAGAATATAAAAACCGCCAAACCACCATGAGATTTGACGAAAAATCACCCCTTGGCGTTTATTGCATATACTACATCTGTACCCAAACATGTAATTTAAAAACCTAATACAGAAAATAATATGAAAAGAGGAAAAAGAATATTTTTCTTATAAAACTGTGCACAATGAAGGAAATTCTGACTCCAAAAATATGAGGATTATAAAATATTCATAAAATCATGAGATGTATTTATGATAATGAAATGGGATTAAAAACAAAAATGTTCAACAAATAAAACATGGTTTCACCTAAATTTTATTTAATGCCTTAAGTTCATTACATTTAATTTGTAATCAATTATACTTTATTAACAGCTATTAACTAATTTACATTATACCTTTCTGGTTGTCTTACTGAGTGAGGGAAGTGCTGCCTTTATATAAGAAACATGGTTTGAAATGATAGAAATGAAAAACATGCAAAAAGTTTCTGATAGGTAATTTTGAAAAATGAATCATCAAAACATATTAAAATAACAAACTGTTAAAGTAAAAATTGTTACAAATAATAGAAGTGTTCCATTTTATGATGTAAAAAGAAAAGAAAAAAAATTTATGGTGTTTTATGTATATTAAAGAATGATAAGAGAAACTTGTTTGCGATAAAAATATAGAATAGTTGTGTAACAAAATTTGCTTTTCATTTATTTTTGTAATTTTTTTGATAAAAATTAATTTGAATACATATTACATGCAAGCAAATTATATTTTTTAATTTCATTGGTTTTAGGTATTATTTTGAAAATTTCTTTTTTAAGTTTGGGTTTGTTTTTTATCACTCTCATAATCATTTAATGGTTTTCTGCTCATCATATGTATTGTATAGGTATTCCTCGACTGCTCATACTTACGACCGATATATTTATTTTTACTTTTTTTCTCAAAAATATTGTTCCTTGAATGTACAGTACATTCCTATATATATATATTACATAATTATTACAAAAATATGATGCAAAATTCTGCAATTTTGCACTAATTTATGACATAATAATAAAAATGCATGATGCAATAGTTTTGAATATCCACACGATAAATCAAACAAACCTTCAATCAAGAGTTAAATAAACAAGTGCGTAGTCGTCGCTTCTGTTATTATTACATAAAAATATTACTATTTTGTATTGTTAAATATGTCGTGGTTTGATTTTTATCTGTGAAGTTAAGTCCATATATAATTTTATTCCCTGCATGGCTGGAAATAGTAAAAGTGCCACAAAAAAATAGAAGTGTAAGACTTAGAAATGAAACAAATGAACAAGCCGAAGTACAATAAAAAAATTGTTTTGAAAGAACTGGCTTCATCTTTTCACTATATTAATAAAGTACTTCAACTATTAGAAGCAATGGATCCAAATGAAGAAAGATTTACAAGTGTCAGTAAAGTCTGCCTTGTTACCAGATAATATACAAGGAAAAGATGATGCAAACTGTTCAAACTCCCTTGGATAACTTTGTTGTGGATTGCAATGTATCTTCTGCTGCAAATTCTGAACCAATGGATAGTACTAAATAAATAGTGATGACAAAGAATAATTTGTCTTCTAAATAAAAAAACAATGTATTTTAAATTACGTATGTATGTATGAAAATAAAAAATATATATATCTACATATATTAAAAAAAAGAGTTCGAAACTCGACTTACGACCAATATCTTGGTCCCTATCTCAGTTGTAAGTCGAGGAATACCTGTAATAGAAAATCTAGCAAATGAAATATCCTTAAGGGGATTCAGAGGCTAAGTATCAAGTAGTTTCATGAATCCATTAAAAAAAAAAATGGTTGGTTCTTTTCATGTTGTTTTTATATGCTTACCATGCTAATGGACAAAGCCATTAAAATGTTATATGCCGTATAATTATTCTGTAGAGTATTTTGAACTATTAATCTTGTTACAAAATTGTTATTCATTGCCTTCTGCATAATTAATATTTTACTTATAAATTACCTTTATCATTTTGTAATGGCTTACACATTTCTCTTTTTTTTCTAGAACCTAGCAGCAGCAGCTCTGAACCCATGACTATTGGTTCACCTGTATCTAGTCCAAAATCTAAAACAAATGCAAGTCAGAATTATTTGCCTCCATACCTCTTCGGAGAGACTGCATCTTCCCCTGTAAGTCATTGTTTGTTTAATTCATCAGTCATGAACATCATACTTGTGACATGAAAAAGCTACTGAGTATCAAAATTAATATTTTTCTTGGGAATAATGTTAGTTTTAATTCATTTTAGATAGGAAATACTTCCTGGAATTCTTCGAAGCAACATAGTTCTTTTATTTCTTCACCATTTTCTACTACACCAGTGTCCCAATTTAGAGAACAACATATATCTTATCAGTCTCCAGTTCCTAGGTATTTTCTTTTTTTTCTTCCTGTAAAAAATGTTAATTCTTAATAATTTACTACATTATAAATGTTCATAAGTTTGTTAAATATTCAATCAAACCAATAATTCCCATTTTTCTTATTTTGAAAACTAATGGCATTTTAAGATACTTCTGATATTTTTTCAATGATTGCATGCTGGTAATGTAGATATTAAATTAGAATTTTTTTAATGACAATTATGCAGTTTTACTGTTATGCTTTTAAATTATAGCACCTGATATATACCTGAGAAAGGCATATTTAGGAATTAAATATGTGTCATTAAAATCAGTTTTTATGAGATGTTTTAGGATGGATTAGAAATAGTGTGTCCTACCATCTTCTGAAAAAAATAAAAATGAAAATAGATGTATACATAGTTTGTGATAACCTTCTTAAAAACTGACCTTTCGTAGTATGGTTTCATTAAGTTGGTGTAGTAAATGTTATTAGTTTTGTAAATAAAATATTAATTTGGAAAGAAAATATAAAGTAGCTATATAATTACTGTGGAACCTCGGTCGATCGTTCCCAGAATAATCGTTTTCCCATGTATGTCATTTACTATATCCAATCTCTATAATATTTCTTTGTTATGTTCCTGCATTTTTTGTGCAGTGCAATGGATCCCTTTAAAAATGATAGATCCAGGTTCGACTGCATTACCTTCTGTAATGATACCTCTGATTTCAACTGTTACCTACAAAATTCTTGTATTGCAAGAACTTTCATGCTTGGAAAGTTTTAATATATCAGCAGTTTATCTTGCATTATCTTGTTTAACAAAAATAAAATACATTGATTATGTTTGTTTTTAAGTACTAACTAATGTTAAGTATTGTTTTTTAAATGTAGCTCAATTATAAGTACGCCAAATGCTGCTAAGAGTGGCGGCCCTCCTATTCAAGGACTTTTATATAGTTCAACTTCTCCTGTATCATCTTTTAACTTATCAAATGTAAGTATTAGTTTCATTCTCAGTTGTTTATATTTTAAATTTGTAATTATAAGACTGAAAATTAATGAAATTGTTTCTGTACATTGAAGGATATTTATGAAGTTTCATATACTTTTATATGATTAGTGTCTTTGTAACTGTATTGAAAATGTATGATAGCAAATTTTTGTAGAGTTAACATAGATCAATTAGCATTTTTTGTGCTAAATAATATATTCAGGACAAATATGTGCATTAGTAATATACTACAACACAAATGGAATAGCCTTTCTTACTTCCATTCTGTAAATTCTCTCTTGCTGAAATTTTATATTTTTGCAATATGTAGTAATGCTATTAATGAAATAGCAAACAGAGTTTTAGGGAGTAGTACAAAAGATCATCTTTAAAAGCTATAGTACTGTCTTATGATTCATCGATATCATTATGAAAATGTAATTTTTATTTATGTCTACTTTCATCTGTTTTTACAGCTTGATAACACTCCAAGAACACCAGGAATACAAGGTAAGCCCTTTTTTAATGTAATGCCTCTGTTCTTAATGTAAACATATGAAGGTTAAAATAGTTTGACACTTTGCTTTCCTATACTTATTGTCAGTATTCTACAATATATATGAAGCTGTTCTTACCCTACACAGGGGTGCAAGTGCTGTACCAGTTCCACCAGAATGCTCCCAAACAAATTACTTCCTCTAAGTTGCTGCAAACTGAGACTATCAATAGTGCAAAGTGACCTCTACTTTTCTATTTATATAGAGTTCAGTAGGGAAAGAGAATAACACTGGAGGAGTGTGAAAATATTCTGATTATGGTAAAAAATAAATAAAAAATTTAAGTAGTTTGATGTTGGATACTGTTATAAAGTAGGTTAATTTTTGCTCTAAAACAGGTTGAAATCACTTGCATCCCTGCCTGTAAGATTAATGTAATAGCTATCATGTTTATATTTTATAGGAAAATCCTTTTATCCTTTTTTTTCCCTGGGCTTATACGATAAAGATACATATAAATTATTAAGACTTGTATGCAAATAATGAAAGCCATTATCCTGTGATCTTATTTGTCTACTGATATCAGGCTGTTTAAATTGATTTTTTTTTATTATTATTATTATTCACTATTATTTCCTTGCAGTACCTCCCTCCTGTTTATGTACAGGAGGTTATCAATATAATGTAAACATTAACCATATCTGCAAAACTTTTTATTTATAAACTCTGGGCCCACCTTTGGCTTATAAAACAGTATGAATTCAACATGGATTAGAGTGATGTAAATGAATTTGAAAATTGGTACCATTGATCCTTCATCTGATGTCAGAATTGTTCTAATGATATTAGAGGTCGAATATGAAATCAAGCCTTTCTCTAAAAATATTCTTACAAATGTTCAATCACATGGCCAGGTTAGAGACTATACCTCAGCCTCATGCTCTTCATACTTGTTGACACATCTCAAATGATGCACACATGCATTATTTTCAAAATGGGGATGGTCATTAGGAAATAATGCCTGCACCATAGGATGCATGGGGTCCACCAGAATTTTTTAGTGGATTTCCCATGTCCACGGATGTTTAAGAAGAATTAAGGGGGCCGAGGGATCACCAAGAGGTATCACTCCCAGCATCGTAGAGCCACCACTGTGCTTCACAGTGGGTACCAAGTAGTTGGGACTGTATGCTTCAGAAGATGTTCACTAAATGTATACTCTGCAGTTGGAAAGCTAGATTCCTTTGACCAGATAGCATGTTGCCATACAGTTTAACTTTAGTTTTTATGTTCGTGGTGCCATCAAACATATTTTTTTTTCATTGGTGTCAGCAATGAGTGGTTTCTGGATTGCAGCACGACCATAAATACCAGCTTTATGCAGCTCCTGATGAACTGTTATTTCTGAAACAGGATTATTACAATTCATATTCATCTTTGCCATTAGGTGTTATACCAGTTATCTTAGGTTTTTGTCACATAGTCCATACTAAACTCCAACTTTCCCTCATTGATATAGTGACATGACATCTTCATGTGACTTCTACAGTTTCTGCATTTTGAGGCAACACCTTTCATTTCAGTACTGTGTTATAATCTTTGATACTGTGCCTCGTGTTACACCAACAATTTGTGTCATTTTAGTTGTAGAAGTACCTGCAAGCCCTGTACTAATTATCTCACCTTTCTGCAAGTCTCTTAGATCTGACATCTTGCATATTAATTCCACAACAGCTAATTCTATGTTGACTCCACTAATAAAATGTGATGGCTGATACTTGTAATATATACCACTACTCAGCGATGATATCATCATAATTTGTGTACTCCATGGTGAACATGTCATTTTTAAGTGGTGTTTCCATTATTTTGACAACCCACTATATGTGTAGAGCTGGTACCTTACAGAACACTGCATGAATAATGTAGCAGATAAAAGAAGTTTCAAAGTGTGGAGTAACAAAATAATTGGTATAGTGACTAATAAGTTCGTACCACCTTACATGCATGCTCCAACAACTTAGGCCACTTTCAGATGAGGCGGTTGGTTGATTCAACTAGTTGAACAGGTGGCTGTCAAGGTCACGTTAGCGAAACTTGTGAATGCTGGCAAACTGCCTCGACGGACGAGTTGACTGCATGTGAAGGGGTTTGGGCAATTCCCGACCTTTTGTTATGTGGCTATACTCCTTAACAGCTGCCCATTCAACTATTTGAATCAACTAACCGCGTAGTCTGAAAGAGACCTAACTTTCCCTGTGTCTTATCACTGTGTGTAAATATATTGTAGAATACATTGTTCTAGTCAGCTTGCAGAATGTATTCTTTTTATTTTTAAGTTTTAAATCTTTATATAAGATTTTAAACAGTTTTGTGCTCTTGTAATAACAAAATAAAGGCTTATAAGCCATTTTTTCATTTCAACTTTCTGCCAATTTAATTTAAACCTTTGTTGTTATTGTTAAGTTGGATTATTCTTAAAAACTCAATCCTCTATTTTTATCAATTTTTTGTCTCCATGATTTAAGGGATCTAAAGATGTGTCAGTGTACTAACCTGGTTTTGTTGCAGTTGTTTCCTTTAAGAATTGTTTATATCGATACCTAAACTCCAAAATCTCTCAACTACTGTATTTTGCTGTTTTCATTTTATGTGGGAATATGATAACCTACAGCTGCTCCCATCTATTGATTCATAAGAAAACTCAATAAATAGTGTTAAGTGTATTCTAAAGGTATTTTAATCAACAGCTGTGACTTATTTATCTACAGATGTGATTTCTTTGTCAGAATGTTTTTTGGCCCTCCTGTAAAATTTGTAATTTTTCAACTGAGAGGTTTTGGAGTTTAGGTATCAAATATAAATAATATGGGTAATTACACAAAATAGTATGCTTTGAGAATCACATTCAATTTCCCATTTATATTTTATCCACCAAAAAGAAGAAAATTCTGTAGTAATTACATTTCTGAAACGATGTGTATGAAAATTTTACTTCAGGGCACTTGCATTTTACGGTAGTTTAAATTTTCTTTAAACAAAATATCTGTGACTAATTTTTGCCATTTTTAAAATATCAATTTTTTGTAATTTTAGTTCCAGCAAATCATAATGCAAGTGGAGTTTTAACGCCAAGCAAGTCATTTTCTGTCAATAATTCAACATTTTTGTCGCCTGCACAGATTGATCCATTTTTTACTCAAGGGTATGTAGTAATAAAAAATAATAAACTTTTTTTTTGTTATTGTAAAGCACAATTAATTTATAAGGTATTATTCTGTTAGCAGGGCCCCAATTATTGCCAAAATGTTTATGCTGCACCGTTGGCGGACACCAGTTGTCACCAATCATAAATGCTGTCGCTAAATTGACCATTGAAAAAATAAGACTTTCATAAACAATTATTAAATAGTGAAGAAAATAATGAAATAAAAAAAGATACTAAAGAAATAAAAGATCAATTTAAAAAGCAGGCATTAAATTGTAAATATCTTTTAGTATTCCTGAAAGGATGTCCATTTTAGGATGTAAACGTCACCACATAAACTCTATCAGATATGAATCTTAATGTTGGCGAGCAGTTCCCTGTTAGCATTTATTGCACCATTTTGCTCTGCCCCACCACCACTCTATTCCTTGGAACACCATAACTAAGAAAAAAAAATTTTAGTTTCTATTTGAAAAATTATATTTTAATCAGAATCATATATTGTCTAAAACAGGTATGATTCTTAACCTGATTCAATATTTAAAAATTTTACTATGTGAAATGTAAAGACAAAAGCCTAAATTACTTGTCTCTCCAACACTCTAAATTTTAAAGCAATGTCCTATCCCCCTTGGGGGGGGGGGGGAGCAAAATATACCTAATTTTGAAAAAAATAATTGCTAACTACGATGTTGCATCACAATAAACTGTTGTATTTTCCATGAAAGAGATTTTGTACACTGCTTGGAAGTCCTTTATCCTGACTATGAATTCTTGTTTTTAAGAGACATAAATTTTTTTTATAAAAAAAAAGCTATTTTTACCCGCATTGTTATTAAAATCTAGTTATGCATGTTAAAAGCTTTAAAAAACTGATCATTGTTACTGATGCTTAATGTGGATAGATAATAAAAATAATTATTTTTCTATAATTTTTGCCTTATCTAATGATGTAACTAATTGTTTTAACTTTTTTTTTTTTATAATTGCATCTAATCACAGTGAAGCTCTTAAAGATGGTGAACAACTAGATGAATCTTGGGTTACAATTTTTGGGTAAGTAAGGCGAGAGTTTAATACTGGTAAAAAAAAATTTTGTCTTATGTATCAAAATGTCTTTTTTTAAATTAATTTATTATAAAAGAAAAAATTACAATGCTGGGGACTAGTGAACTACATGATTGCAGCTTTGTAATTTTACAGCTGACTACCTAGTTTGCACTTTCTTAATTTTTTATATTAATAATAGGTAATCAGTTTGGTCACCTACAATTCATAGGATATGGAGACATTAAGCTAATTTCAATAAGCACTGAAATAATAAAATTGAAGGATTATAAATGGGATTTTTTCTTTTCCAATAAAAAAAATTTGTTTATTTTAAATTTTAAAATATCTAGCGAACAGTAAGATTTTTTTTTCTGTGGTAGATAAAAGATTTCTCTTTAAACCTTTCAGGGGCAGCAACCTCCACCATTTGCACAGTGCAGATTTTTTCCTGATTTTTTTTAACCTAAAAAAATCTTGAAAATTTTTCCAATTAAAGGTTTCAAAATGTTTTTATTTCTTTAAACTGATAACAGATGGCAGCACTAGCCATTTTCTGCTCATTTAATTTTAAAACATTGAATGCAAGTGAAAAGACTAGATTTGGGCTTTCTCACTGTGCAAACAGTGCCCCTAAAAGGGTTAAGCCTAAGTATTGCAAATATGAAATTTGAGATGAACCTATCATTTATCACCATGGAATAAACTTAATGATAACTTCGAAACAAGAATTATGATGATTTTAAAAAATTGATTACTAAGTAACACATAGCCCAATTTTTAACAATGTTTTATTCTGTTTCTGCTTATTTAAGAGATAAATACATCTGTATGGATTCTTACAAATATGGCATTATGCTTTTATTCTGCTTTGTTAAATTGCAAACAATTAAAACTTTTAGTAACATACAGATATCTTTTGTATTTTTTGATAATTTGGAAGGATTGTCCTATTGTCTTTCGCAATGACCGCATATTCAAATACTGTTCAAAAGTAATTTATTTATTGGAAATTAGCTGTTAATTTGATGTAATACATAAAAAGACTATAATTTTAAGACAATTTTAAGTATTGAAAGTTTATTTCAACTTAATAGACGTCTTCAAAATTTTTATTTCAGTGGTGGTAAAATTCAGTAGTGATATGAATCCATGTTCACATAAATTTGAATTTTTCAGCCTAATTTCATTATGGAGATACAAAATTTATAGAAAACAAATTCTCTATCTCAGAATTTTTATTGTCTTCAGTTCTGTGTTGCACTGATAGACACGTTCGAAAAATCTTTTTCTTGTAATCTGAGTCATCTTAAATTCCTTAAAATATCAAACTACAAAGGACTGACTTTTGCTAATGTAGTTTGGTTACAGTAGCCAAGTAGTTTGTGTAGCCTGTTTTGGTACTTATTCATGAGTTTTGTATTCTCAACAATAAGGAAGATGTAACTGATTTTAATAAAATGGGTTATTGTAATAGAAATGTGTATAATTTTTTACTCAAAGCACAAAAGGTTTCTCTCTATCTTCAGTTTATGTACCAGTGAAATTTAATATATATTTCTTAGAATCCGAGATTAGAAATTAATTGTTACCAAATGGATATTAAAATTTGAAGATTTTTTATTATTATTATTAATGTGATAATAACAGAGAAAAAATATGCTGCTGCTTCAAATACTACTTGTTATCAAGGTGTGGTTAACTTAGTTGTGATGATAAATTTATATGTTTATGTATAAAACTGTAAAATTACATTTTAAAAAAATAAAATTACATTCTAAAAATAATTTTTAAAAAAATCAGTATTTATATTTTAATATTGTATGGGTTTAACAGTACATGACAGCTGTTAAATTAGTTTATTATTTGACAAAATTTTAAAATTTTAATTTTTTTTTTTTTATATTATTATATTTTATTTAGGTTTCCAGCAGCATCTGCACAATATATGCTTCAACAGTTTTCTCAGTATGGAAACATTATAGAACATAAGGTAATTAAATTTGTTTCAAAATGCTTTATTATATGTGTTATTTACAGTCAAACCTGTCTGGTCTTTTTTTATGCGGTTTATGATTATGTATCAAAAAAAAATTTAATTATATATTTGAAATTATTTATTTAAATTTCCAAAAAGGGCTTCAATCGTGTATATCTGGCTATCGCGATGTTTATAAGTAGCTGATCAAATGACTGTCGTGGCCAACACTTATCACCAACTACATGGTAACAAAAAATAGATCAACTCTAATATGTATCTTCAAGTGACAAAAGTGATTACAAACCAGTTCATTATTAGAATATGCACGTTTTAGACTACGACGAGTAGTAACAAATTGTGTACATTTTGAAAATTTCTCCATGTTTAAAATGAGAAATTAAAATTTTTTAAAATGTTTCCACGTGTAATTTATTTATTTTGCTTGGAAAGCACTTTCTCACTATTTCGTATAGCTTTGACTTATTTTCAATGTCAGGCTTTTTTTATGCAGTCCCTCTCTACTGCATAAAAAAAAATTCTTTACTATGTTGTGAAAAATTATTTGTTATGGCTATTTATGAAGTTTCTGAATTAATTTTTTTATGCAGTCCCTATCTACCGCACAAAAACAGGTTTGACTGTATATATCTGTGTGTGCAACATATAAAGTATATCTATTTAGTTTTATTTATTACTTTAAAGACTGATGAAGGATTATGAATTTAAATTAATTTCTTTTTCATTTTCTAATATTTTAGATGTCGTCAGCTGGAAATTGGATGCATGTTCGATACCAGTCAAAACTGCAAGCAAAAAAAGCGCTTAGTAAAAATGGAAAAATCTTCAGTGGGAACATTATGATAGGAGTTAAACCTTGTATTGAAATGGTAATTTTACTATTTATTTTTTTAGTATTTCATGTAAAACTTTCTTTTGAATATATTTATGCTTAGAATTTTGTAATGTATAATATATAACATGATCTTCAAAGCTGTATATTGATTGGACATCTCTAGATTTTTTTTTAAAAAATTTTCTGTTGTATCTGTGGTCCAAATGTATTCAAAACATAATTTTTTTTTTCAAGATGTATGAATGTCCAAAAGAGCATTACCATGCTTAAAACGAAGTTTGGTTTCATTTGGTTCCATAAGCCCAAATTTGTGGTATTTTTATAATGTAGCATTTAATTTTCTGGCCAATCTTTCTTTATTGCTTTCATTTACATAAAAAAATGAATAGACAGAAGGGGAGATGATCTACCAACAGGGGTGGGCCCACTGTGGATGGCCAAGGTGGTGCACCCCTGCTATATGTCATTAATCATCCAATATGGTGGTTCCCCCCCCCTTTCCCCTCTAATAGTCTATATATATAAAACAGTTTGTAAATGACAGATTGACTGACTGACAGATAACACACAGACTAAACCGCTGGACCTAAAGGGCTGAAATTTTGCATGGTAATTCTTCTTATAGTGTAGGGGTGCACTAAGTAAGATTTTTGAAAAATTCTTCTTAGATTTTTTTAAATTAAATTTTTAAGCTGTTTTTGTAACTTTTTTTTTAATTTGCATTTAAAATAATCTGAGGGTTATAAAATTTATATCACGAGGAAGATCATATAAATTTCTTTAAAATGAAATCTCTTTCGAATCTTTACCTCTATTTTCTGATTTTTGATGAATTTTTAAAGATTGTTTAGAATTTAATTTATTAAATGCTGATCACGTGGTTTGTTTTCTTTTTGTGATACTTTAAACTAATTTTGCATCACGTGCATAACAACGAAATAGACAAAAGAAAAAATTTCTTTCTAATGCGGCAGACAATTGGACATTACCCAAAAAAATATTAAAAAACAGTAAAAGAAATGTTCCTCAAACTGTACTATATTCTTTAGTATGGTCTATTAAATTTAATTTGAATATTTTCTTCTACATTATTTTGTCTATAAAAATATCTGTTATTATTTTTTTTATAAATATATTTTTCTTTGGCATTAATTGCATACATTGACCGTTGTAATTTGAATGTACTCCGTAGCGAAGCACGGGTATTCAGCTAGTTTTCTATAAATTAACTGCATACACTTATCTGGAAATCTTAGATATTTTACTTTTAGAGAGAGTGAAATTGGGAGTAAAAATTTGGAACTTAAATTTTCTCCAAAACCTTGAATTATGAAGTACTTTCTTACTGGACTCCAATATTTTATCATATAGTTGGGTTCAGCAGTGTTTATGATTTTATTATTATGAAACAACAGTAATTTGCCATGGAAAATAAGTATCCCATTTTCAGAAAGTGAGACAATAAAAAAAATTTAAAGATATTTATTTTTACAAATTTTAGCCTATTTCCCCATAGCAATGGAAGGTTTTTTTTTTTGGGGGGGGGGTGTGTGTCCCCCCCCCCTCCAAGAAAAAAATTAAAAAAGACTTCAATCCTTGTAAATATACTGTTAAAGTTTATATTTGATTGTTAATTTGAATAATTACAAGATAAAAAAACTTTTTATATACCATGTTTTTAAATTTTCTGTTGAATCTCATAAACTTGACAATTCTATGTATTAATAAATATTTAAAAAAAAAATTTTTGATGAATTTTCCCATCAACTTGAAAGAAAATGAAGTTAATTGGAAGTGAACTTGCATTTAACTTTTTGTTCCCGTTCCTGCCAATAGATGGCTGCACCAGCCTACAAAACAAAATTAACTGAAAATTAATTTAATTCTGCTTAAAGATGGCTAAAAGTATTAAAAAAATGCATTGTCATAGTGTTCTGAGCTATTCTAAAAGTTTCAAATGTCTAGCTAGTCGGGAAGTTAGTTAAAAATAGATTGCAAGATTTGTACTGGACAAACACATACGCAAACAAGAAAGCAAGTTATTAAAAATATGGTAAAAATTCACACATACATACTTAAACTATGGTGAATGTATACTTGATGAATATTTATAGATTTTGATAAATTCTAATAGGGCATTTTTATAAATGCAATTAGCTGTATTTCCTTCTGTAAAATTTTTCAGTGTATGAATACCAAAAAATTTCTTTAGATGCTCAAATATTTTGATACATCAAAATAACTTGATTAATTGTGTAGAGTCCTCTGTTAATCTGTTCTATCAATTCTTATGCATATCTTCATCAGGACCTTTTGTTCATATCATTTGAGATGTCTAAAGGGTACTGTTGCCTACTTTAACCCTTCAGCAGACGTGCTAATTTTTGGAACACCAGCAGGCACACGTGGCACAAAGTGCAATGTCTCTTTCAACCTTAATTATGCCTTTTATAATACTTTTTTTTTTTAAAGATGGAGTTAGTCATTTCTATGATAAAATATCGTTTTCTTGAGGTTAATTATTCATTCATTACTCATGATTATATACTTAAAATCAGATGAAACCTTACCACAGTAAATTTCATCATTTATTTTTTTCCTCTTATTTCATTGTTTTATGATAAGAGCTTTGATATATCTCAAACCCTTTCTTTAAAAAACAGAATTTGATGGATTCAACTAAAGAAAATTCAGTTCTTGGTGTGACCAGTCCTCTGAATACTAGCAGTATAGCAGCTGAGCCTGCAGAACCTACCAAGCCAAATTTAAAAAATATCAGACCTCTTACACAGGCATATCAGAGTCCAATATCTTCAACACAGGTAACGTGTCTATTAAAATCAGTGCTCCTAAGGTCAATTTTCATAACCTTAAAACTATATTGGTTTTATAATTGATACTGTGTTTTTATTAATATAATAGTAAATCATAATTCTTGGTGATTTTTCTGTAAATTATTGTGCATGCCTTTTGTTATCTCCAGTCTATTATCTCAGGGTTATACTCTTTAACCAGAGAATTCTCACTAATTTTAAAAGGTTATCTTAGGGTAGACCAGCGGTTCCCAACCGATGGGTCGCAACTCGATCCTAAAACTATTAGAAACCATCGAATAAACCATCAGAAAAGATAAGAAAAAGTGCTTATATTTTGTCAAAGTACAAAGTGCTTATATTTTGTCAACCATTTTCAAATCAGAACACAAATTGTTTATCAATCAATCTGTATCTTCAAAAAAGCTATATATATATAAATAATGGTAAATTATATATACATAAGGAAGGGATACGATACAAATAAGGTTTTTTACTCCACCATGGACTGGTGGACCGTGGAGGTATTCCGATAAGGAAAAGTGGGTCGCCAGCTGAAAAAGGTTGGGAACCACTGGGGTAGACAAAAGAAAAAATATTCTTTGTGGTTATTCTTTCTTTGCAAATAGTTGCTTTGGATGGGTCTTTTGAATAAATAAAGCTCATAAGAAATAACCACTGACAGGCAAATTTATAATAATAGAACCTGCATTACAGAATGGAAAAATTACTTCATTATTAGAACATTGCTTATTTAAACAATGTTTGTAATGCATTTTACACAGTAAATGTAACAAGATATCGCTAGTTTTGCGATGTATTTTATCAAAATTTCAAAATTGTTGAGGATATTTTTTTAAATTTATTTTTATTATTATTATAACCTTAAGGGGGTCCAGGACACATTTAAAAATTTTTATTTATTGAGTTAAAATTTTGAATTTTTTTGTGATAGTTAACCATATAATTTGTAAACAAAATCACATCATAAAACTTCTCATAAAGTTTTAAAAAATTTTAAAATATAAATTTTTAAAAAAAGTGGAGTAATTTAAAATCAATATAACTTGAAATATTATTTGTCAAATTTTTTTCATTTAATTAAAGATAAATACATAAGTTTTTAATTTTGATTCAGCATTTTTTTTTAAATGATGTATCTTTTAAAAAGTAAATATTTTCTTTCAAAATTACGTGTTCCAAGTTTGAACCATTTATCTTTAAATTGTTATAAGTCAAGAACCGTTAAAGACGAGAAATAGTGAAAAAACCCATCATGCACAAAAACACATTTACAGGTTTAAACAAAGATTGGCTGCTATTAGAATGTTGCCACCTCCCCCCCCCCCCCCCCCCCAAAAAAAAAAAAAAAAAAAAAAAATCTTCTGTTCTAATTAAGATAGAATTGTGATTTAAACGTCATTTTAAGTGGGGAATTTATTTTTCTTAATTTGAAGAATTTAAGGGGATCCAGGACACTAAAGTGAGTGAAACAAAAAAGATTTTAATTTAACTTAGTTTTTACTTTGCAAAAGCTATATGACCCCTGTTGCTTAGGATAAGTTAGCTGAATTTTAGTGGTCGAATTAATCCAGCAGTAAAATTTCTACTGCTAGAGAAATTTAATAATCCTGGGTTTGGTAAAATGCACTGTTAATTTTATATTGTTTTTTAAATGTTTGACATTAATTTGTGATCTGAAATAATTATCTCTTTACAGGCTACGACACAGAAATCTTCTAGCCTAGTGTCAAAGGCAATTGAATTTATCTGGAAATCTTAACACTGATTTATACTCAACATTTTCAAAACTGAACAATCTCAATCTAAATGAACTGTATCTGCCTGTGTTCAATTATTTTATAGGTTGATTGTACATCTAATCTTATATATAAAAAAAATATTAAAAATATTTGTTTTTAACTTATTTGCTTTTTAAAGTGGTTAGCTTTATTTTTGCTGTACATGAGACTAATTTTAATAAAATGAATTGGTTTTTCATAAAAATTGTTTTATTTCATGTACTAAGAAAATAATTTTACGTCTTAACTACATGTTGCTCAAAAACAACATTAGCAGTTATAAATGAAAATGTATGTAAATATATATACAGTAAGTTATTGATAGTAAGAAAGCACTTATCAGCAACTTTTCAACTTAAGCATATATACAGTCTTATTTTGGATCTTCAATTATGCCATGAGCAATGTCAGTCATTTTAGGGTATTTAACTTTTTTCTTTTCTAATTCTTCTTGACTCCACAACATTAACTTAAGCATAATAGCAAGTTTAGGAGTAGTTGACTCTCTATTTTCCATTTCTAGAATTGAAGCATTCACTTCACTTGCTATCTGTAAAAGTAAGATTATTTAGTTAAAATGTAGTCACCTTATGTCAAAACTTGCAACAATATAGATTTTACATGGAACTAGGTGTTAATGACATCCTGAATACAGATTTTTACCAATTTTCAATAGTTTTATTCTTTACTTTTTATAAGTATCCAACACATTGAAATTTATCATATAAAATATTTATTAGATGATTAAATAATCTGAGTTTTTTATAATTTGCAGTTAACAAGTTATGAATAAAATTAAAAGGCAGCTTAAATTTAAAACTTGCAGTATTTAAAACTAGATTAACAATTTTAAAGGTGAATGAATCAGACTCCTATATCTTATTTAAAATAAGCTCCAATATATTTGTATTAGCAGTGATACAAATATAAACCAAGGTAATAAAAAATAAATAAAAACTTACTTTTTGCCTGTGAGATGGATGTAGCAGGTCACCAAAAGGGGATTGCTCAGGTTTATCAAAAGCAAGTAGTGCTAAAGTTCTTTCTAATTCTGACAAGACTTCTTTATTTTCCTCCCCACGCTCAGCAAGCTGTTCTTGAGCATATTTCAAAGCCTCTTCGATTTTTCTTTGTCGAATCAGTTCAATAAGATGTTGTTGCTGAACAAAAAATATAGCACAGTTAAATTTAAAATTTAGGATAGAGGTTGAGGCTATGCAGAAAAATAAATAAAATTATACAGTCTAATCTAGTTAATCAGACCAGCTGCTTATTCAGACCGAATTCTAAAGAATCAAACAAATCATACTGCATAAGCCTAATATGTCATGATCGTGTAATCAGACCAGCCGGTTATTAGGACCAAAATGATCACGTCTCGATGTGGTCTGATTAACCGGAATCGACTGTAGTACAAAAGAGGAGGTTATAAAATTTTACAGGGAATATATAAAAGAAAATAACTAACTATAGTGTTCTTTGTGCAACCATGTTACAAATAATTTCTGTTCAAGCAAACTAATGAAAAATATTAAAAGCTATACAAAATCATATATATAATGTTTAAACACTTTAGTTAACATTAAATAGAAGTCCTAAAAATATTACATCTACTTTTCGGCAAAAACTTGGTTATAAACAGCTTTTTAAGCAAAATTAGATAATAATAGTAATAATTTATTATCATAATTGCTTATCTAAGACCATTCACGCTCTTTAGCTGAGAGATCTCGCTCTCGAAATTTTCTTATTACTTATTCGAAGACTTAAGAGAATGGCGACTACTATACAATGTTAGCTTTTAACTAAGAATTTTGATACTTACCTAACCAAGTAAAATTGGGATTTCTTTTAATAAATGTGAAATTTTTATTTATATATATATATATATATATATATATATACTTAAAACAATCAGAGGAGCACATGGTTTTAACGAAATTACACAAATACTTACACCGATAAGTAACATAAAATAAATCATCCATAATTTAAAGCCTAGCAGGAAACAGAAGAAGAAAACTTCATATACAAATCAAAGTTCATGACATCAAAAACCAGAAAAAGAACATAAGGGTGGAAATCAGGATGTTGCAGAAACGTCTGTTTCACTGCCTTAACTATGAAATTCGATTGAACAGTTATTCTTTTTGAGAAAAGGTGACTTGAAAATGTCTGAACAACGTGATTTACTGGAATCCATGGCATGGCATATTATAGGCAGAATTGAATCCGGGTAAACACAACGTAGTGTCGTGGACGCTGTTGGAGTCGCCAGAAGTGTCGTTGCAAGGCTGTGGAATCGATTCCAAGAAACAGGGAATGTTAGACGTCGACCAGGGCAAGGTCGGCCACGCGCCACTACAGTAACTGATGACCGGTATATACTGTTAACAGCGCGTCGAAACAGAACAGACAATGCTACTCAGCTGCAAAGACAGTTGCTCTTGGCAACAGGACGAAGGGTGTCCAGCCAAACAGTACGTAATAGGCTTCATCAGGGAGGTCTCTATGCACGTAGGCCAATGGTCTGCATTCTGTTGACCTCACGCCACCGTGCAGCCTGAAGAAGATGGACTGCTGAACATCGAGATTGGGAGCAACATGATTGGAGCCAAGTGCTGTTTACAGACGAGTTCCGTTTCAGTCTGGAGTGTGACACCCGACATGTTTTGGTATGGAGGGAGAGGGGCACTCGAAATAACCCCACATTCGTTCGTGAAAGGTCACAATACAGACGAGCTGGTTTTATGGTATGGGGTGGAATCAGCATAGGTGGACGTACAGACCTGCCTATCATTCGGAATGGTACTTTGACGGCCCGAAGGTATGCAGACAAGATACTGAGACCTCATGTCATACCTTATGCTGCAGCCATTGGAGAATCCTTTGTTTTCCAGCATGATAATGCCAGACCACATACAGCTCGTCTTGTGGAGAACATGCTTGAAGCTGAAACATTACAGCGTATGGAATGGCCAGCGTGCTCTCCTGACCTGAATCCAATCGAGCATGTTTGGGACATGCTCGGACGACGCATTGCTGCGAGTCCAAGGCCTCCTTTTACTCTCCGAGACTTTGTAGATTGCACTTCTTGAGGAGTCGAACAGTATTCCCCAAAGTCTTATTGATAACATCATCGCATCCATGGAAAACAGGTGTGCATCAGTCTTAGCTGTTCGAGGAGACCACACGCCATATTAAAAATCTTTCATCATTTCTAAACAATACTTTTTTTTTATCGTTTACATGTAACCAAATTGTTGCCCTAAATCATCTTTTCATATTTTTTCCATATTTTCAAAGAATTAAAGCTTAATTACAATTTTTTTTACGTCTTTTTCTGTATTGCGCATTGATACGCGTGTACTATCCATTTTATGCCAATACGTGACTGTCTCACACGGTTTTCTTAACTTCTTTGCTTGCTCCCCAAATTTTTTTTAGCAGTGTGTATATATATATATACATACACACACACACCGTGGAATCTCGATCGATCGTTCTCTGAATCATCATTTTCCCATATGTGTCGTTTATTTCACTCAGTCCCGATGATCCTATTGCTTTATGTTCTTTCATCTATCGTTTTTCCAAATTTATTTTTCAGTTCAGTCGGTCATTGAAAATTGATAGATCGTGATTCCACTGTATATATATATATATATATATATATTACTTTTAAATATACAGAGGCTGTTCGCACATTTTTTAGATGATTTTGGTAAGCGGTAATAAAAATCGTTTGCTGCAAAAGAAATAATTGCAATTGTACTATGTTTTTAAAAATCAAAATCATCGTCTGCGGCTTGAAAGTTTTGTTTTTATTCAAAATGGCGTTTTTAACAAAGCAGTGGTTCGAAGGCTACATTTATGCTCTTTCCGAAGAGAAATATGCATACTCCGTTATCCAAAAATGATGTGAGAGTCATGGTTCTGTGATATCTAAAGCGTCGATAGGTAATATCGTCAACAAGAAAGGAAAAAAACGTCAAATTGGAGCCTCAAGTGGGACAAAAATTCCAAACAAGTATCCAGGGAAAAAATGGACATCTTCGACTATTTCAAAGGTACGTTGTTTAATGTTAAAAGAAAATCCCCTAGTCAAAAGACAGTTGCAAAATCATTAAAATGCTCGGTGTCCACTGTAAACAAAATGATAAACGTTGATTTAAATCTTAAGAAAGCGAAAAAAGCAATGTGCATCGTCTTCTTCCAAATCATATCGCTGAACGCAGGACACGCTGCAGAATTCTATATGAGAAACACTTATCCAAAGAAAAATGGAAAAAAATTGTCACAATAGATGAATCATGGGTGTATTTAAATAATTGCAACAAAAAAAGAGCCATTTATTATCATAAAAGGGGAGAAAAAAATTTTAAGTACATGGTTCAAAGAATCGAAAGACAGTTTTTCTAATGGATTCATGATTGTTGCTGGTTTTTCTTATAATGGCAAGTGGAAAAAAATGTCAAGATTAACTCCAAATACTATCAGGAACATATTTTATTGCCAATTTTTCTGAATGAAATACCATCGCTTTACCCACAGTGCCATCAATCTGTGAGACTCCATCAGGACAAAGCTAGCAGTCACACATCAAAATCCACTGTAAATTTCCTAAAAGAAATGTAACAAAAACTGGTATCAAGGCCATACCCTTCACTGATATCCCTACTAAATCTCCCGATGTATCACCTATGGATTTTTGTGCTTTCGGACTTTTAAAATCTGCATTATCCAAACGTCGTCCCAAAACCCTTACAGGACTCTGGAAAGCTGTTCAGGAGGAATGGGATAGAATACCTCTTCTGACACTTCAAAAGGCATTATTATCCTGGAAATTGCGGTGTCGAAAGATAGTTCAGAATAAGGTATGTCAAATAGAACATTTAAAACACAAGAATTTTATGTAATTTAGTTTTGTGAATACAATATACATCGTCTAAAAAATGTGTGAACAGCCTCTGTATTTTATAATAATTTGTAATCATTTATTCCCATAGCAAATAACAATTATGTTTTCTATGGAAGAATATTCAATTTTGATAAACGAAAAAGCAGACCTATTACTTTGGATTTGAATAATTTTTCTGAAAATTTCTTAAAACATACATTAGGGAATTTCTCGCCATTGTTTTGTATATTTATATAAATATTTTTTTAATGTTCATTACTGAGTTTTCTGAGCTGCTATTTTCTGTAACTGGAACATCTCATGTTACAGAAAATGGCAGAAGATTTGAAGAGAGTCTTGCATAATGGTGCCATCCAAGTTTTACAATTTTCTTTTTTTTTTTCCTAATTTTCTATTTTCTTTGAAAACTAAGTCATTAAAATATACATGCAGTTGATAAGTATCAAACTTTCTATGCTTCTTCATTATACTTTGAATAATTTTAATTTGTTATTTCATTAAATTTTTTTTAAGTTTTCTTGAGCTTGTTCAGAAAATTACATGCAATTATGTTTTTTTTTTTTTTTTTTTTCCCCCAACTGTTATGTGAATGCATATTTCAGATGATATATTCCTTTTTTAAAACTTAGAAATACTTCTTATTGTCAATAAAAGAACATATGATTTCCTGATAATTTTCTTTTACCAAAATACATATGTATGGAATAAAGAATAGATAAATGCCAAATAACAAAGATAACTGAGATGCAACTTTTAAAGTTTTAATTGTTTTGCACACAGTATATGATAGGATTTAACCCCTTAATTGTCACACCTGATACCTTCATGGGCAGCCAGTTGTAAACAAATTTTATTGTACCATGACCCTCACATGCTGTACTCTGCATAACTTTTGCTGATACATTATGGCTTCTTTGATTTTGTCGTGCCAGAGATTATTTTAAATGCTTAAAGCTCTCAATAGATGGCACAACTGAACTGACAAACTTGATTTTAAGGTCGGAATGCTTCATTATAAGAATTTGGGCGAGGTGAAGCTGCACGATTTGTTGCATTGAAGCTTCCCTGCACGTTATGTCTGTACAAAAAAACAAAATAAATATAAGGTAAATAAAATTGTGATTTTGAAAAATTTTATCCATCCTGAACACTTTAAATTTGAAAAAAAATACACTGTTTCTTTTACTAATGAACTCAGAATTTTGTGAATAATAAAATGGGGCAATAAATAAATTTTAAAAAATCAATGATTTTTGTATGAATTTTCCGAAAATTATGCGACGATTAAGGGGTTAATATGTAATAATTACTGTTATCATCAAGAATTTTTTTAAATTAAGACAGTAAAATATATAATTGTTTGATATCCTTGCTTCACTTTTGTTTGTGCTCTGTTATTAACGACATAATATATACTAGTTGGTACCAGTCAAAACCTGACAGCTGATGAGTAAAGAAATGTACTAATACACAAACTGTACTTAACACATCATTACCAAATGTTGAAAATCATAATATTAAGAATAGAGAAATACACTATAAAAAATTGCTATTGAACCAAATAAAAAGAAATAAGGTTACTCATAAGTGCAAAATAAACAATTTCCGTCAGGTTTAATTCTATATCTAACAAACATAATTAAAAGTAAAAATGTCAAAGACAGAGCTAGAAAGTTTCCTCGGAATAAACAAATTGACGTGTTTATGCAGCCTAGTGCTTAGTAAGTGTCTAAAGCCAGATGAAAACATATCACTGAGCATGTGCAGAAAGCAATTTTTGATTATAAATTATTCCTAATTAATAGAGATTGCGGTTACAAAAATCAAATTTGACACATCTATAGATTAAAATCTTTTGTTTAAGACCAAAATGAAGTAAACTGATGCAATAGGTTTCTCTCATGAACTGCCTTAAGAATCAGCTTAGCAACTTAAATATATAGATACAAATGTCATATTACAAGTCTGTATTAATGATTGATTATTTTCTTGTTGCGATTGAACTGGAATATTATGCCTAATTTTCTGAAAAAAATTAAGGGTAAAATTTCTGACTTTTTTAGTATGAAAATGGTACTAAACAGTTACAGAATTAATAGGTCTAACACAAACGAATGATTTCATAGCCAACTATACGAGACAAAATATAAAAAGTAATACAACAGAATAATTATGAACAGATGATTATTTATGCCCTCAATATATTATATCCCTCTTTTACAGTGATTACAATAGAAATATATTAATAATGAATAGTTTTATTCAATTGCTCAAATAAATAATCCATGCAAACAAAAATAAAATTATTAAATATAAAAAATGTCATATAGATTTGAAGCTTTGATTATGACTACATATAAAGTAATAAGACAAAATATAAAAAGTAATACAACAGAATAATTATGAACAGATGATTATTTATGCCCTCAATATATTATATCCCTCTTTTACAGTGATTACCTCTTTTACAGTGAACAATATTAATAATGAATAGTTTTATTCAATTGCTCAAATAAATAATCCATGCAAACAAAAATAAAATTATTAAATATAAAAAAAATGTCATATAGATTTGAAGCTTTGATTATGACTACATATAAATGTTACAACACTGTAATTTTGAAAAGTTTAATGCAGATTCTGAATACAAATATGATTAACCTACATATGGAAACATTTTTTAATATAATACACTAAATATTATAGAATACAATGAATGATAAAATTACCTGCAAGTGAAAAAATAAATATCTGTCACAGTCTAATAATTCTGGATGAAGGTTATTTACCAACTGTATTGCTTCCTGTATTTTGCCATTTTGAATTGCATCTCTGATTTTAATACGTTCATCTAGAGTATCAAGATCGACAGAGGGTTGAATTCCTGATTCAATGCGGAATTTCTCTGCAGCACCTTTAAATCCCTCTAAAAAAATCAAAAATATTAGCACCACAGTAAAATTCTATATAATTACTGTATATTTTCTAAATTTAATGTTACCTTTGAGAATAACTTTCATTCTCAAAGCATATACATATATATAATAATATACTAGCTGTACCCATACTTTGCTACGGAGTACATTGAAATTAAATACAAAGGTCAATGTATGCAATTAATGCCAAAATATATATATAATAAATAAAATGAACAATGTATGCAATTGATGTAAAAAAAATGAAAAATATATTTATAAAAAAATTGTAATGGATATTTTTATAGACAAAATAATGAAGAAAATATTCAAATTAAATGTAATAGAACATACTAAAGAATATAGTACAGTTTGAGGAAAATTTCTTTTACTGTATTTTAATATTTTTTTGGATAATGTCCAATCGTCTGCCACATTAGCAAGAAGAAAAAAAAAATTGTCTTTTGTTGTTATGCATGCGACGCAAAATTAATTTAAAGTATCACAAAAAGAAAAGAAACCACGTGATCAGCATTTAATAAATTAAATTCTAAAATTTAATCTTAAAAAATTCACCAAAAATCAGAAAATGGAGGTAAAGATTCGAAAAAGAATTCATTTTAAAGGAATTTTTAGGATCTTTCTCGTGATATGAATTTTACAACCCTCGGATTATTTTAAATGTAAATTTAAAAGAATGTTACAAAAACAGCTTAAAAATTTAATTTAAAAAATCTAAGAAGAATTTTTCAAAAATCTCTCTTAGTGCATCCCTACACTATAAGAAAAATTGCCATGCAAAATTTTAGCCCTTTAGGTCCAGCGGTTTGGTCTGTGTGTTATATATCAGTCAGTTATGGAACTGTTTTATATATATATAGATAATATATAATACACACACACACACACACACACACACATATATATATATATATATATATATATATATATATATATATATATTATATATATTATATATATACACACAGAAATATTCATATACAACATTCCATTATACTCAAAAATAATAAGCATTAAATATTTTATATTTTCACACTGGAGGAAAAAAAGTACATTAAATTTAGACGGTTACTAAATTAAAAAGAAAAAGGCAAATTTTTAACTATGAATTAATTTCTAAATAAATAATTTAATAACCAACCAACCACACAAACATATTTAATGAAAATCTGATAATAAGAGATTATGAAACAGAGAAAGAAGAACATAAATTACTGGTCTCAGTTCAATCATAGACATCTAGATGTCAAGCCTAGTAGACTAGATATCAATGAGCCATTAACCACTAGGTACTCATACAAACACACATATATTAATAAGCATTTTATATTTAACAGTGGACACAATTTCTAACAATATTACAGTAAAGTTGTAATTACCCTAATAGGTATGTTTAATAAAAGATTTAAGAAGTTTAAGGAATGAATTCTAGCAAATTCATATGCAAATTTCTTACATGCATCCTAGTTCATTAAATAAGCAATTATAATGGATTTAATAACTTCAAATGAGAAGAAAGTTCATAAAAGGTTTATCTTTATAAAGAATCTTTTGTTACAGTTATTAAGAAAATTATTCCACATTAGAATATTTCTTTTACTTTTCCCTCTACAAAATAAATTGATGCTCAGTACAATTTAAATTCATTACATCTTTTCCTTCTGATTTATGGAGATATTTCAATAAAGGAATCATGATATATTCAAATTATAAAATGTTTCCAAAAGTGCAGTTTATATCAAATACCTTATACTCCCAACAAGATGTATAATACTTTAGTTAATACCTGTGACAAGGTAATTCATAATCAGTCGATTCATATCTGCTCGTTGCATATGTAAATTACCAATTCTTTCTAACCACTCAGCTTTAGTCAATTCATCTGCTTTCTCAACAGATGATGAACCTAAAATTAATAAAAAGTTATTGTAAATATTATTTAAAGATATTAAAGGCTTAAACAAAGTATTATGAAAAATGAATATAACATAGCAATATTTAATATATACAGGAAAATATTATGGAACATTTAAACAAAACTGGTTCAAACTTCAAAAGGAATAAATAAGTAAAAGAAAATATTACAAAAACTGAATTTTATTTCTTTTTTTATCTCATTCAACAGTCAATTTATAGCTTAAAAGTAGGCTTAAAATGCACCACATTAAAAAATGAAGAGGTGATTAAATATAGGATGTATAACAGAGGTAGCCAAAGTATAGCTTGCAAGCCACATGTGGCTTTTTAACACTTCCTTTGTGGTCCTTTAAGTTTTTTTTTTGGTTCAAGGTACCATGATCAATTCTTCAAATACAGTTGGCTCTCTGTTTAATGACTTTAAAGGGACCGTGAAAAATCGTCCTTAAATAGAGATTGCCCTTAAACAGAATTTGCAAAAAAGTAACATTTCCCATAACGTCGGAGGGGCCGGGACTGGGAAATATAGTCTTTAAATAGGGATCATCATTAAGTAAAGTGTCGTTAAACAGAGAGCCAGCTGTATTTTATATAAGAATATCTTATAAATTGTTCACTGATTTTTTTTTAAAACAAACTTTATTATTCCACACTTCTGTGGCTACCATTTAATTGTACATTTAACTGTATTGCTACAATTCTGCAACTACTCAATGCCAGATTATGCACACCAGAATAATTTAGCAAAATAATTAAAAATATATAATTATTAAAGATTAAAACTATAGCAAAATTTAGGAGTATTAACTATTCTAATGATTGGAGAATGATATATTTAATAAAAACATTAGTAAAAGCATCACTTTAAATTTCTCTTATGTCTAATATAACCTTTTTCTGTTTTTGGTTCTGAGTATGTAGATATTCCCAATCGGCTCTTAATACTGTTTATCTTGACCACCCCTGGTACCCATCATTCATTAAGAAAAATTTTCAAAACAATATCACATTTTATAAGGTACTTCCAAATTTAAATTGAAAGTATTTTTTTTTCTACCAATTTTTATCAACTGTATATCCCTAACCCCTCTTCAAGAACAACAAAAATTTGGCTCCTGGAAGAAGGATTCAACCATGAACTTTTTTTGATTATTAAAATTAACATTTATCTCGCCTTTAAGGACTTTAATCTTCTGCATAAAAGAACTCCTGTTTTCACTGAATAACTTCAAAGTAAAAAAGTATTTATTTTTCAATTAAAAAAATTTTTACATTTACTCATATTATTACAATACAAAAAGGAAAATTTTTACGTATAATGAGAAGTTATAAAATAGTTGTAAAAACATATGTAAGTGTAATAGAATATTATCCTAAACTTTTATTTTAATGAAAAGTATACATTAAAAATAATTGTTTATTGATTTTAAATTTCATTTTTTTATAAGAAAATAAAGATAAATTTATTCATGGTGCAAAGGAAAAGTTTGAATTGCAGTTAGATTTCATGATACCAACAAATAGGATCATTTTACCAAAATATAGGATCTGCTATAAATCCCAAATGAAAAGTTATAAGTACTGAGTAACAAACAAGAAAAATTGGTGAATTGCTTCAAATCACATGATAAACTACTACTTAGATTACAATATTAGAATTCAGTAAAAGTAATAATCTGACATCATTCCTTATTCACTTTTTAAAGAAGTTGTCATTCACAATCAGTAAAAATACACAAATCCAAATCAAAAGTTTAAATTCAGAGAATAGTTAAAAAAGCAATGAATAAAATAATTTAATGAATAAAGAGTACATCTGCTCATTATTTTAGAACTTTTGTTCAGGAAGTAAATAATTAAAATGAAATACATACAAAGAATACGATTACTATGTAACATATGTTTAGACAATGTTCTAAATTTTATCTAATCCTTTAACACTAAAGTATATCAAGCACTGAAATTTCAAATATACATATAGAGAGAGACAAAGTCAACCCTTAATTTTCTTTGGCGGGTTGAGCTTTCACTTATCTGATTCTCTACAAATTTTCCCCTCTAGAATGAATTTGGAATTTTTTTTCTTTCAGATTTCAATCTTTTCTGTATTATAATTAATAAAGAGCAGTATTTTACTGTACTGTACTGTACTATACAGTATATATATATTTAAAACTTTAATAATTTTATAGCCATTTAAATACTTACATGCACTGCATCACACACCATGCCTATACTGTATAGCTCACTCAAGACTGTGAGAGTATTAGCCTACATAGTTATAATACTAAAATATTAAAATTATTGCTACATTAAGGTGCTTCAAACTTCAGCAGAACAATATTCAGTAGTTACTTTTAGAGCAGTCATACTTCTTTAAATGTATTAAATGTTACTAACAGTTCTAAGCATTAAGTTGGAAGCTCTGAGATATTTGTAGATATTCCAGTTTCATGGGAGGTCTTGCACCCTAAACCCCCATAAATATGAAGCACCAGACCTTCAAACAATTGTTCACTTCAACCAAAATTCATACAACTGTTATGTGAAACCTTTTTATGAGAAATTAAGTGATGCAATATATATTTTTAGAATTCCAAACATTGAAAAAAAGAGTATTGAAAATTTTACCCAATCTGAATTTTTATTATCATAATTCCATTTGAACAAACAGATCATCAATTTGATATTAACTAATATTTTTTTTAGAGCAAACAAAAACAAGTACAATGACTTCCAGTTACTAAGTCTATACTCCTATTTCCCTGTACCTCAAATTTCAACTTGATCTTCTACTGTGAATGATAAATGTCCCCCCCCCCCCCAAACAAAAAATTAAATGTACTGAATATTTCCAGAAATGTTTTTTAAAATAATCTGGGTGTTAATATTATCTAAGAATGCTCTTAAAATAAGTAGCATTCAACATAACAATTTAATACAAAAAGGAAAACATATAATCATGTTTCTGTCTTTAACAAATCAAACAAAAACTAGAACAGGAAGTGAACACTTCCCTTTAGATAAGTTAGATCTCTATCAGGGAAGATGAAATGTCCAAGTTTAAATATATTGTTATTATTAATGTTATTATCATTATTATTGCATTATTAGAAAATAAATTTTATATTTGGGTTAAATAGAAGATTTTATGCAACAATCCTAGAAAGTTGAACAGGAAATAAAATTTACCAGTTACAGGCAGATATTTTGAAACATTTTGTGCTGAAAAAACTTACAAAACACTCTTGAAAGTCTTAATATATTAATCAGAATAAAAAAAAATACTATATATACATCTCTCTATTCTAAAAAAAAGTAACTGCCGCTGCTGTCGAAGCCGCTGTCAAAAGCTTGTCACGCTATCTCCTCCGAAACCGCTGGGAGTATGGGGTCGAGACCGATACCAATAGATGCAGAACAATGTGGGGAAGAAAGTAAGACATGTCTCATCTTTGTCGGCCTTTAAGTTTTTTTTTTTTAATTTTATGTTTTGTGGAAAAATATTGGCTTTTTCATGTTCAGATTACGATAACTCGCCAAAAAAGGATCGCAGAATTTTGATTTTTTTACAATCTAAGACTAGAGACATTTCTCCTTCAAAAAAGACCTCATTTGTTTAAAAATAATTTAAAACAGACTAATATTTTTATTAAAATTTAAAACCCACTTTTTCGACAAATTTATGCGTTTTGACAAATATAAGTTTGATGCTCTCAGATTTATTATGTTACAAAAAAAATATTTACATAATCTGGAATATGAAAACTTTCTCATTCATATAAACCTCATTTCAAGTCTCTATCTTAAAATTTTGATTTTTAATTGAATTTTAAAGAAATACTTCAAAAAAATCTTCTCATTCGCTTCCTTCGCAGAATACATGAAAGAAGATCCAATTTATCACCCATAGGCGGGCTTCATCCACTTCGCATAAGGGCGACTGACAACAGTAAATGGCTGTTACGTTGCCCGAGAATCACCCCTATGTATCTCGCTATTAGCCATAACAGAAGAGCGAGCCTAGGGGCAAAGCCCCTAGTCTACAAAACAAAAACGACTAGATAAATTTATTCTTGAAGTAAAAAGGCACTTTAAATTTCTCAGGCTCAAATCAGCCTTCTCTCTTAGTTAAGTTTTGGAATAATAGTGGCAGAGATAAATACCAACACTTAAACAGTATCTTCCACTATTAAACATACAACTAATGCATTGTATGAATAAAAGCAAATAAAAGATCTACAAGAAAAATCCTGCATTTTATTTTACATACCAAATGTTATTAAAATATGAATGCAAGATGGGCAAGACAGTAGGAGAAGGGATTAGATTATCCATACGCATGATTCCACCTGTGGGCAAAGGAATTTCATAAGAATATTTTCCTTATGCCCTGTATCAGCATTTAAACCCTTTTCTTGTATAATAGTCAAATGTTTACTATGGTACCATTAAAAGTACAGTTTAATCCAATGTATAAAAGGAATATAATTGACAAATCTCTCAGAGATGTTCTAAACTGAGAAATCTTAACTAAATCTCAATAATATAAAGTCAGTTCTGCGAGAAACTAGCCTTTTTAAAACTTTTCTTTGAAATAGATTCCTGAGAAATTTTTTTCTTGGTTCTATATTTTTTTTTTAATGATAAATAAATTTTTTATAGCTTCCTCTTCATTACACACACACACACACATACATAAACACATATTACATCTTCATAAATAAAACCTATTTTTCTAAAACATGTAACTTGTATTTTATGACATGAAAATGTTTACATTAGGAAATTTCAACTTTTGTAAGGAAACTTAAGTTTATTAACTTGGTTAAGTTGGTAAACTTGGAAACTTGGTTAACTGTATAAAAGACAATTGAGGAGTCACAACCCTTTTCTAAACTTTTCCTTTACAGTTTAGATTTTTCCAAACAACTAGATTTCCCCCCTCCCCCCCTCAGGCAAAGGCACATCTTACAGATGAGCCTTTGCCTGAGTGATTAGTACTATGAGAACAAAATAATTTTAGCTATTTCTTAATACTCAATATTGATGATTATAATGATATGCTAATTTGAACTTAAATTTTTCAATGTTACTAACTTAACACTATGGAAATCAAATTCTAAAAGCAACAAAAAAAAAAATTTAAAAGAACTATTTCTTAGAATAGAGACTATCAGACTAATTTTGAATAATTATGAAAAAGTACAGGGAAATTCAGCAGAAAAACTAAGGCTTTAATTTTTCAATAAAAGTTTACCTACCAAGACAATTTAGGTAAAAAAATTCTTTCCCTAGCAAGTTAATAAATGCAAGACTAATATGTATTTTACTCCCTACAAGAATATTTATGTAAGAATTCCCTAAATACACAGAACATGTCATAATGACATATTTAACTTTGAGACACACTTTGAGTTATACAATTATGACATTACAAATAAGAACTAAATATTTAGGTGAAAATCTTCAAAACACAACATGGGTAGAAAGATACCAATTTTAGAAAAGTTAGATGATTAATTTATGGTTTATTTAGAGCACTATGGTCATCCTGAGCCAAATTAGGGCTAATTAAACCAGGACCAACAGGTTAAAGCTGATTCCAAAGAGCTACAAAAATCCACACTAACAGCAAGACTTAAACCTACAGACTCTGGTACTCAATTTTGGTGCGATAGCCTTTTGCTCTTTGTCTAGGTGATTCTATACAAACATCAGAAATTTCTGCACTAATATGAATGTGATATAAAGGAATTCTAAAGATAATATCATCAAACATGAACTATTACAGTTACTACATTTATCTAAATACCAAAGAAGAAACTTTTCAGTAAGATGAAACTTACCATAACTGATTATAAACAAATATACATATTGGGTGATATTTCAAGTTACAACATAAGTAAAACAGCATTTAAATATTTTTTTAATTCTCAAAATTAATAAAGTACAGTCTCATGATATCACATTAAAACAAAATTTGACACAGATAATGCATTATGCAAGAAATTGAAAACAAGCACATCAAAGATTTCTATTCAACGGATGACTATAAAAAGATGAAGAATAGAGGAAAATTTTAATCTGCCCCCAATTTTTTTTTCTTTTACTTTTTCAGACAAAACATTTTTAAAAATATTAGAAATTTCTTGATCTCTAAGAATGATAATTCTTATAGCTAATTTAGTTATAGATATTTCAAGAATACATATTGAAGGTTTAAATAACTAGCACAGAGAAACTATAAAAATAATAAAATAATCACAAATACTAAAATTATTTTTACAATAATTTTACTGTTTTAACAGATGGGGTACAGAATGTAACTATAAAAATCAAATCTTTAATTGTGATAACAAAAAGGTACTATGTTTAATTTTTATTACCTTTAGGAGAGAATTTTCCTGTTTTTTACTAAAATAAGCAAATCATGAATGCTTCTAGAATGATGTCTCTTTCAACTTTAATGAATTTAAAAATCAATTTAGCAATATTGTCAACTAAACTTACGATTTTAAGTACCCCTAAGAATGTCAAAGCAACTCTCAGCTATAAAATGAGAATTTAAATAAACTTATTCATTATTATAATATAAATATATAATTTGGTCAAGGAAATTTTGTGATTTCATTAAATCTTAATAAATAAAACCTATCTTTTTATAAAGATCTTTTAATATAAAACATGCTAGAACATATCTAACACTATCCAGATGTATAAAAAAAATCCGACTGAGTTATAAAAAGATATCTCTACTGGCTAATTTATATGACTTTAATCTATTTCAGAGTGTGTGCAGTTAATTTTAAGCAGCTCACCTCTCGAACTATCTTCCATTATTTCTTCAATTTATCTTTGGACTTATAATGCTCCTTAAATAGATTTATAATTGCATTCTCTGTTCAGAATTGCATCTGGAGATTTATAATTTCACCAGTTGCAGTTACATCTCCACTAAGAATCTTAGTAAAAAAGAAAGTGTTCAGAATTTAAAAGAATAATAAAAACAATTTGAAAGTTTAAAAAAAATTTTCATGCTTCCAAAACTTATCTATTCTAGAAATTGTTAGTAAAATAAAAATCAAAGCAAATTATAAAATACTGGGAGTCAACGACAAAGAAAAAAATACAAATGAGGGAATAAATTCAACTAGTAAAATACTTTAAACAATTTAAATATAAACTTTTAAATTTATGTTTCGAACAAAGTAATTTTTGACTCATATCTTGTGCAGCTTCAAAACTTACTTTTTCAATTCAGTTTGAATAGTCTGAAAATATTTTTCTAAATTTAAACCTTAATTCTTTGAAATTTCTTAAAATATTAAATTTATATTTCAAGCTTTTAAAATATTTAAAGCTGTTTTACTGAAGTCAGTCAAAATACGTTAGTAGAATACCAGAGCCCAATATCAGCTCACGAGATTTTCCTCAACTAATTTATAATGCTTTTTGACCATTTAAGTTTAAGACCTAATTAGGAATCATTAAATGATGTTACATACATAGTTCATAAAAAATGACTAAGTCCTCTTTAAAAGCAAAATATTAGTAAAATAACATCATGATTTTGGGATATCTAAGTTGATAATGTTTTTTAAAAATACTGTTTCAGCAAAAGAGAATTTTAATGTTTAGTGTTAACAAATCTTCTAAAAGTACCCATAACATCATTTCTATCAAATAAAAATGCTTAATTAACCAAGAATGCTGCAAAGGAAAGTTTTATTTTTATGTAATTACCAATATGATTTTTATTTGAATTTACAAATTAAAAGCTAACACAGCAACATTTATCTGATGAATCACATAGTTAGAATAATATTTAGTTAATAAAAATCATTGGTTGAATTACACTTTTTTATATAATAATAAAACTAAAATTTTTCAAGATTCTAGATTTTTTAAACCACTATTACAATTTAAAATTTTTTTAACAGTTATTATAAATAACTTAAGAAAAGTATCAATCCCAGATCCTTCCTTTTATTACAACCTTGAATAAGAAATTAAACAGGGGAAATGAACAAATGATGCTGACTACAGAAAAAAATCTAATACAATGCTATACGGAGAGCACTTTATTAGTTTACTTTGAATGCCCCAAAATTAAGCTATTGCAATTTTATATGTTACTGTTCCCAAATATTTTTTTTAAAAATGAGAGAGAGAAAGAGAAGAGAGAGAAAGAAAGAGAGAGAGAGAGTGATAGCGATGAAATATTCAGTCAAAATTATAGAACATGCAGGATCAGTTACACATATAATGAACACATAAAACTAATAACACACAACGGCAGCCAGGTTAACACATTTTTATAAAACATGATAACTATATTATGTAACTATATTTTACAAAATGTATTCATTTTCATAAAGGGTAATAACATTAACTGTAAATGAGAAAAAATTAAATTTGTAGTTCTATTTAAAACATTTTTCCCATGAAAACTTCAAAAAAGGATATGCATTCAAACAAAAATTAACAGAATACAGTTCACAGAAGCTTACTTTATATATCGTTTTATTAGTTTAAAGAACACATAAGTGTATAACTGTTAAACCCTTAATTAGTTTAAATAATTCCCTAAACTTCACACATTAATACCTTTTACCAAACTTTCTCTCTGTAAAATACGAAACAAGTCTCTTATGTATCAAAACCTCGATTAAACAAAAATACTGACGCAACCAATATCATAACATGTACAGCGTGTAACTAAACACATTTAGTAAACACTAGAGTAATGGCTATACATTAACACAGATAAGTATCTCATACTATATTTATGTATAACGAACGCATGCAATTAAGTTTGTTTCCATCTTAACGCGGTAACTCGAAATGTAGTACCTAACCATAAATTAATAAAACTTGTGTTACCTCAAACAAAGCATTTACGTATTATAGTAGTAAAATGTGGCTTTGTTTAGTAACCTATAATATACATAAGAATATACATATACAACAAGTAACACAAAAATGCAGATAAATGAAATGTCAAAACTGTTCCCACAAACAGATGTTTTTTATTTCATGTAGCTTACGGGGCTTTATGTTTTGTGTCATGACATCCAAGCAGCTCCAAATAAGGCCATGCAATCAATATAAAATTAGTGTATCAGAAAAATAGCTAGCAATTTTAAATGTATGCATAAAAATTATGAAATTTTTAAAGAGCTAAAGAAATAAAAATAATAGCGAATGTCTTATCACGAACCAAGTTTTCATGAATCCTAGCGATACAGTGAAAATCACAGCTAATGTGCAATTAAATAGCATAGGATCACTGAGCTATATAACAGCAGTTATATACCTCAGTGATATATAGAGTTTTTTCCCATTGCAGTGGCAACAGAAAAATATTTCTTTTAGCAAGTTTCAGTTTTTTACTTGTCGGTCAGTGATCTGGGTGAAGGTCAAAGCATTTGCTTCTCTTTGAATTCTCACCATGGGTCTCTGCAGCCCACTCCAATACAATCTAGAAAAAATTAAGCGATCAAAGAGGAGTACGTTTTAATACGTATAATAAAAGACTTAGTTTCGCAAAACGACTTTGCTTCAAGGAACAATCTCTGACACAAAGCGCGTTTACTCTTTAGGGCCATAGATTAGGTAGAGTCCCGGCTCCCTCCAAGATGGCTAAAATATAAAACACAAAAATCAAACAGATAAAATGTTTTCTGATTTAAATGTTTTAACTCTTTTCACTTTTTAAATTCGTTTAACAAACAAACCCCCTCTCTGTAATTTTTTTTTCTTTTACGGATTATAATCATTAGTTGAATGAAGATAGTAATTTCCTATCTTTTGCAAGAGTAGTTCTTAAAATGAATCTGAACCTTTGAAAAAATTTCTCTTAGTTAATTATTTGTATATTCTTGAGTTGTTATTATAAATCCCGCAAATGAAAAAATTTTGCTATTTATCTTATTTATTGAAGACAAGTCGCAAGTTAGAAATTTATTCTCATCATCTATTCCGGAATTTGTTAGTGATGTTTGTCGCTAAGATTTAAATCATTGAAATATTGCAATAAGTTAACGGGATGATAACCCACATAAAACAACAGTTTTTAAACGGATGAATCGTTTTAAGGGAGGTCGAAATAATCCAAAAAGGAGATCACAGAAGAAAACTGTCTACTATATTCTACGAATGTTTACTGGAATTTGCAAATAGAAAATGACAAAAGTGCATAAAACAAACTCCCCATACAAGAGTGAAAAGTTTGAAATTAGGTTAAATGAGGACCACAGCAGCTGAGTGTGCTAAGGATGTCTTTTTTATTCTGTTTGCATAACTTCCCGAATTTCAAACAGTATGTTCTCATCTAAGAATTTAAATTTCTTACCCTCAATCAAGGAAGAGACTTTGTTGTTTTAAATGGACTGAAAATTGTCAATCACTCGTAAACAATTAGAGATATTCCACTTCTAGAATTGTGTTATCGTCGTCATACTCACTGGCTAAACAATGGAGCCCAATAATGAAGGCGAAACAAGATCTGGTGTACATGGAGATGCCCATTTAGTAAAAGGGTCGACTCAATCAGTATAAAATTTAATGATTTTCTAGATCACTTCGTCGTTTGCTAGAGGTTCCTTCGGTGAAATCAAAGAGGTCTCCCTCCCAGAAAAGTATGCCCCAAATCATTGGAATGCGTTGCAATGCAGCAATAGGGATCAAGCTTTCGTTTTGATGCTTTCTCCTCCTAAGGGCCTGTTCACATAGGAGTCCGTTACGTAGCGTTAAGGGAAAGATGACGTTGAGACGAAAATAAACCATTCATAGGCGTTAAAAATTTCATTGCTAATCGTTTGGAGGCCTATGATTGGTTTATTTTCGTCTCAACGTCATCTTTTCCTTAGCGCAACGCAACGGACTGCTATGTGAACAGGCCCTTACTCTTTCCTTTCTTAGTAAACCACAGCTTTTATAGTCTGAATTGCCAAAACAGCAAGTTGAAACGATACAGCCGTCAAAAATATATAAACGCAAGGTTGAGAGAGGGAAAAAGATTGATGCATTGAAAAGGAAAATTACTCTAAATCAAACATGAAACACTGTAAAAATTACGATGGTAAAACTATTTACAACAACCTATCGTTGTCCCAAATCATTAGCACGCCAAGAATTTAACGGGGAATTCTATGCCTGATTTTCACTTTTTTTAAAGAAGTAGTTTGCATCAACAAGAGCTAAAAGACTATACTCTGAGTACCCTTGAAATTGAAATACTCGGACTCTGTGTTTTCTGGTCATTGTATAAGAACCAGAAAACACTGGAAGTATTTTTTTTTAATTGCCGACTCGATCATGGTCAAAAGTTCGTGAAAGTTTTCCTCCGAAATTCTAGTAAAATTCCTGAACAAACCATTATCTACGTGAAATTCCATTAATAATTCGCTATTCCTTCTTCTAAAAAATTGCTTTGTCCAGATCGCTCTTTGTCGTTTTCTTCTCCGTGAAATTACAAAAAACGCAGCGCTAACCGCAGTAAGTAAACACGCGTCCGACTCTTCCATCTCGTGAGGCATGAACTGTTGAATAGGTGTGGACAACAAATTGAATGCTTCTAGAGCAGGGGTAGGCAAATAGCGGCCCGCTACAGATTTTTTCGTGGCCCGCCGAGACACCCAGAAAAACTGCCAATATTTTATTTAATTTATATTTATTGATTTTTATGATAGAATTTATACCTTTTCTGAGGGGCCCACCCCATCCCATCCGGGGGCCCACCCCCCGCTAATGTTAAAAAGTTTGAGCTTTGAAGGATTATTTTGGCAAGTTGTGTGAAGTAACGAAGGTACTGTGTTAGGTATATTTTGAGTATTAGAGTATTCCAAATTTCCCTCCGGCACCTCCTCGTGGTGGATCCTGGGGGGTCTGTCTTCGGACGGACTGCTAACGCCGGGGGAGCGTGGGGTTTAGAGTGGTAAAATGAGCAGCCACGCAGTTGAAACGAAAAGAGCACAGATGGAGGAGGTGGGCTTACCGAGGACCTGGTAAAGCTAAACCACCAAAGAATGATGAATATTATCAGTACGACTAAGCTTACGGTAGATCAGAAAAGGCAATTAAACGAGGACATTTTGGAGTTGGAGAATTCGTTAACGGACCCACAAAAGTTGATTAGGTTTTTGAAAGGACAACTTAGTGTCTATGAAAAAGGAGGTGTCAAAACTTACGCCGAAGCCACGAAAATTAGAGTGAGTGAGGAGTGAGAAGAAAAAGGTAAAGATAGTTCGGAGAGATGTTAGAAATGAAATTGCGATTTATCCGTTGAAGCCTCAAGATGCGGATGAGACTAAAAAGGTGGTGAAACAGAATATAAGGCCCGACAAACTGGGTATTGGGATAAGAAAGTGTAAAAGGATTGGAAGCGGAGGCTTGTTGGTGGAAACAGAGACAAAGGAATAACTTGATAAATTTGTTAAAGCGTTCGATAAAAATAAAGAGGTTAAGGGCCTGTTCACATAGGAGTCCTTGCGTTGCGTTAAGGAAAAGATGACGTTGAGACGAAAATAAACCAATCATAGGCGTTAAAAATTTCATTGCTAATCGTTTGGAGGCATATGATTGGTTTATTTTCGTCTCAACGTCATCTTTTCCTTAACGCAACGCAACGGACTCCTATGTGAACAGGCCCTAATACGTTGTATTCAACACGTAAACCTAAGTTGAGAAACCCGAAAATAATTATCTATGATGTGGAAGATACCTTTAAGAAGGAGGAATTTGGAGAAGTTCTGAAAACGCAGAATAGGGAGCTGGAGGATGTTGAAGTTGAAGTGTTGACCAACTTGAAAACGAAGAGAGGTTGTAACTGGATTATCAGTGTCAAAGGACATGATTACAGTAATATAGCAATTGATAAAAGATTCAAGGTGGGCGGGAAGATCTGTAATTGGAGGGATTACAAAAGGCCACTTATATGTTATAATTGTTGGGGTTTTGGCCATTTGGCCAAACACTGCCGAAATAAAAAATTGTGTAAGAACTGCGCTCAAGAAGTGCATCAAGATCTGCCATGTAAAAGAGAGAAAACTTGCGCGAACTGCGCAAGATATCAAGAGAAGACGGGGAAGAAATCGGACTGTAGACATCTCCCCGCGGACCAAAGATGCTGCAGATACCAAGCTGAAGTCGAAAAAATAATTGAGTGGACGGATTATGGGAGCTGGAAGAGGCGAATTCCTTTGAAATCGAGAATTGAGGACACTGAAAAAGAAAAAACGGCTGAGAGAGTTGATAAGGACGATAGATTCTTAAGTTTGCTTGGCAAATTGAGAGCAAAATAGGGCGAGTATCCCTCTATCTCTTGTTTGTTTAACTTATTTTATAAGAATTGTTAGTTCTCTGGTCGATTGGAGCTTTGTTTGTATTGAGTTTTGTAGTTACTATTTGTTTGTTATGCCTTGTTTGCCTGCACGGTTGGTGCAGGACTTCTGTTCACTATTTGTAAATTATAATAATAAAGTTGGACAAGTAATGCACATCGCAGAGTGGTGGCTGCGTTTAAGTTGGGAAAATAATTTTGGTTTTATGAATAATTTTGTTATTGAGTTGACGGTCTTCCGACACGGACGTAAATAAATAGGATTGGCACAGTTGATGCTGTGGCTCGTGGAGGTCGAGAGCGAATGGTGTCGTTAGCTGAACTTGGGTGGCTTACTTGTGCCTGCCCTGCGGGTCCTGTTGGACCGGTGGGATTGCTGTTGTGAGGCCAGTCATCGGGATATTGTGGCCGATGCTCTGCAACGGAGTGGGGGGGGGGGGGGCGGAGGTGATCGACTCTTATACCTTTTTTGAAATGCAAAGTTAACTAATAAATGCAATAATTTTAAAAGGTGTGGCCCTCCGCTTACAAAAAGTGGCCCCTGGGCCAAAAAAATTGGCCTCCCCTGCACTCTAAGACATGCGCTAAAGGCAAGTTGAAAGCGAAAGCACAGAAGTGTGGACATAGCTTAACTTCTTTCTGAGGCGGAATCGTAGCAACATTTATTTCAGGGTCACTCTTATGTTCAAATCCTGGTTCACGTAAATCACTTTCTAATCTCTCTAGAAGATTTTCTTAATTAACCTCCTCAAATCCTTTTAAATTTGCAATGAAATTAATTAAATCGGACATTTCACATCTTGCTTCTCCCCGTGAAATTAAAGAAGTGTTATTTTAGTACATTATCGCATCCTTTATCAAATAAAATGTCTTCTAAATAAATAGAAAACTATAATTTTAAAAATATTGTTTTTAATATATGTAAATCGGAAGAAACTTCAGAATATTTTTTTCTGCACAGATAATCGACAGTACACTGTATGTTGATCTTCGCGATTTCCAAAGAAGGGATTAAAATATATATACTCGATATACGCGCAATGATCGTAAGGAGAAAAATATATAGGAGGGGCCCAAACAAACGATGCCCCATACCGGATTTGACTTAAATATTTCGGACAGACCGAGCGAATTATAGTATTTTCTAGAAGTCCTAAGTATCGTGCAAGATTAAGAATTTTTTGACATACCTCAGTGAAGTTGAGAAAAATTTCAGTAATATATTCGAGATAAAAGTGAAAACAAAACGACTGGGCGTGCCCAGGCCCACCGTCAGCTGAGTCAGGGCCCGGGGCCAAATAATACAGTGGGCCCCCTCCCCACTCAATATTTGAACATTGTATACATTTTTTTGTCAACTCTTATTTTAACCGGGCCCCGGGGATTTTGTCCCCCCCTGCCCCACTCTGACGGAGGGCCTGGGCATGCCATTTAGAATACCTGGGAGTCTGCCACTGACAGTTCGATTTGGCGAAATTGACGACCTGTCATTTAGCGTCTGTGCGGTCGACGATTCGTATAAAAGCAACTTATTCTCAAGAGATGGGTGATTTTCCCGAGCTAGTGACTATAATGGGAATTTAATTGACTGAAAACTGTCAATCACCAGTACAAATTTAAGAGAAATTTCACTTTTGGAATTGCGCTGCGGTTCGCACACTCTTTTTGCCTCTGCAATCCTGGAGAGCCTCTTCTGTATGCAACAATTACGGATTATTTTTGTATTACTTTAAGAACTCAAATAATATTTTTGCTTTCCTCCTTCTATATATATCATATTTTAATTTTTTTCTTGATTCTTATGTAAGTATTCTGAATAAGAGTATGGAAAATCTTGGCCACTAAAAAGGAGACGTATTCAAAATGATATTTTGCAATTTGTGTGAATGAAGTGTATTCAGGCAAGGTTTTGTCAACAAAATAATGTTTTTGACACGAAGCCTCTTAAATGGTCTGACAAATCTATTCTATTATCAACATAAATCCCTCAGTTGAGTTTCGAGCAGGGATTTCCAATGGGGTCCAGGTGGACCCCTTAGGGGTCAATGGAAGTTTTAAAAAGGTCTATAGTATTTCAGGGGTCTATTGGGGGTCGATGATGAATTTTTCTGTTTTATAATTTAATCTACTTTTTTAGAAATGTAATTGTTAGATAATAATATCAGTTTTAATATATATAAATAAAGATTTGCATAGGGTGGAGTAATCCACCCATCTAAAGTTGAATGTCATGATGCTTTTGTATATGCATCGAATTAAATTATTTTATAATTACAAATAAGTCAGTAAAATTGTTTATTAAATATTTTTTATATTCATTATGTAGTTATTGTGACTATACGATGATAAGCAATTTCAGGTCAAACATTAAAAAAATTGTATCAATGCATCAAGCACAACCACCACATTAATTGAAATTGAACTTTTGTGCAATTACAATCTGAAATCTTGTTTATATTTGTGAAATTAAAAATTAAAAGAGTGCAAAAATATAAAATCAAAATATAAACCTAATGAACCACTTTTTCTAATTTTTTGTTCATATTCTTAGTCAAATTGTTATATTTTAGTGTTTTATGTGCAATTATTAGTATTATAATTATGTTGTATGCTGCATATTATAGAGAGAAATGTGAGGGGGTCGATGAAGAATATCATTCTTTTAAAAGGGGTCGATGTAGGAAAAAGGTTTGGAACCCCTGGTTTAGAGGATTCTATAATTTCTAGTAGAGAAATTAAATGCAAAAAACATAAATGAAAGGTTTTAAAACCAGTGGTTCTTCTGAGGATTGAAAAATTTTGGACATTTAATTTTGTGAAGAACCATCCAAAACAACAAGTATTAAAGTACTTAATATCAGGTCTGCCCTAAACAATATTAAGTTCTTACTTATTGTACTTAATATTGTTTAGCACTTACCATTCTGAAAAAATTTAAGAATCATGCATTCTCTAGCTTTGAAGTAGCTTTGAGGTTTAAAGGAAAAAAAAACACGTTAAATGCAATAAACACATTTATTGATAAAATTTTACACATATCTTTAAAATATATATACCTATTATGAATTATCTCAAGAGTGAAAGTTTGGCACAAGGCATAAACAAACCACAAAAGCATTATGACAGAAAATGTATACAACTAAAAACTGTAAATGCATAGATAAATGAGAAAGTTGAAAAATATAAATACGTACTTTTCACTTATAGAATTTATCTGAATTAAATGTGTGATTACATAAGTGTGTGTTGACATGAATCACACAAAGACAACTCAGATTTGTAACAATTAACAGTCATAAGATGCATGAAAAGTGTGGAACATGAGTTTTTATTTTTATAGGAACTTAAAAGTACAGGGAAAAATAAGGTACTGCAATATAATTTTATAAACACAGATAATTATAAGTGAATAATTGTTCAAATATCTTCAGGTAAAAAGTTATGGGAAAGAAGGTAGAAGCTTTGAGAGCTCAAAAGTAATTCTTTTAAAGAATTATTTATAGATTTCTAGATCATTTTAGACTGTCTGTGAGTTATTTTCAACACACACAGTGACAGTATTCAATAATGTCACAATTTTAACACATCAACATATTTTTAAGGTTCTTATGTTATATTATGAAACTTAACTAAAGGTTTTGCTACTTCTGGATTTTTAACTCTGACATGTTGATGATGACCTTCCAAATGCACTTACTTGATTGTATGTTTGAAGATCACTAAGGTTCAAAATTAATTATCATTTCAGGATTAGCTTTTAAGGACACTATAAACTACTGTTTTCCTAATTCATTAAATTGTGAGAGAGAATAAAAATTTTTTTGATTAAAAAGTGAAATCTGAAATGCCTAGTAAATGATAAGAGTAATAAACAATGCTGCTGCATAGTCGAATGCTAGGGATCTGGCATTCAGTACCAGAGCCTGTGGGTTTGAATCCTACTATTGGCATGGATGTTTGTAGCCAATGAGAATTAGCTTTAAGAAGTAGGTCCTAGTCTAATTAGTCCTTGTGCAGCAAAAAATGACTGTAGCACTCTCAACAAACCAATGCTGCTGCCCTATTTAAAGAAAGGAGAAAAAAAACAAAAAAAACAAAAAAAACAAAAAAAAAAACACATGCCTCTATTTGAAAAAAACAATGCTGTGCAATCTTTTTCTCCAAGAAAAATAGAAATGCAGCATATCATTCTAAATAATAAATAAATGAAGATTTTGAGGATATAAACAATTTTGAAAAGAATATCTCTGTGTATCTGTGAGTAAACAGAGAATGTTGATTCAGTTAAGTAATAAAGCCTTATATTGGCCCTAGATCATTGATAATGAAGTTTTTAAGAAACATGTAAATTGAAGTTTCATTTGTCAAATAAGAATTTATATATATATATAGTAGAACAATCGATCTATCGTTTTTCAAGAGACTGACTGCACTGAATGATAAATGCATGAAAACTCTGGATGCGGGAACATAACAAAGAAATATGATCATTGGGACTGGATGACATAAATGAACATACTATAAAACGATGATTCGGGGAACAATCGATAGAGGTTCCACTGTGTGTGTATATATATATATATATATATATATATATATATATATATATATATATATACATACACACAAAGTGGAATCTTGACCTATCGTTTTTCAAGAGATCAATTGAATTGAACGATAGATGCAGGAATATAACAAAGAAATATGATTGTCAGGACTGAGTGAAATAAACGACACATATGGGAAAACGATGATTCGGGGAATGATCAATTGAGATTTATATATATATATATATATATATATATATATATATATATATATATATATATATATATATATATATATACACATGTATATATATATATATATATATATATATATATATATATATGTGTGTGTGTGTATGCAAGCAAGCAAATGACTACACACTATTCTAGTACATGCTAAGCCATGGAATATAGAAATAAATCTATAAAAGGATATAAATTACAGTCAAGGATACATTTGTAAAATTTTTTTATCCTCAACACTTTAATAATTATTAGTAAGGAATTTGATGTTCACATACTTAATTTACAAATTTTCACTAACACATATTTGTTAGACTAATGCTGATTTATTTCATTCCATTTTTTGTTTTTCCTATACAGAATAGCGAATCATTTGTCAATCATAACTTTTAACTTCTTTCCATTATATCAAAGAAATAGAAAATTTCAAAGAATTTTATAAAATAAACTACAAACACACACATAGAAAATATGTAAAATGTAGCACAGAAAAAAATTATCTTAGAAATTTAAAAGTCAGACAAATTTTGCGGACAGTATGTTTTTATAATAGTTTTTGTTATGACTCTTATAATATTTATAATGCATATATATATATATATATCTATCACAAAGATAAATACATTTCAAAAATTTCTAATGATTTAAAATATTTCATCTGAAATTTAAGCATCTCACATGTACAGTAAATATATCACATAAATAATTCTAATTCTCTTGATTTCATGTATAAGTATTAAAAATAGATCCTTGCAAATACAAACTGTCCAATAGATATGTTAAATATAATTGAATGCAAAATAAAATGTTTATTTAAACAAATAATAAAATATACTATTTTCTTTTAGATACTATATAATATGACACACATATATGTCACAGTACCCAACAATTTACTGTCAACAGTTATAAAGTTTTAAAATCAACATTTCATAACAGAAAAACTAAATGATGATATAAAAAAGAAGCAAGAAAAACCCTAATTTTAGATTTTTACTATCAGTCAAGTATAATTTAATGAAAATCAGATCACAAAATGGCAGCATGCTATCAAAAGATATATTTGATTATAACTAATTGCAATTCTATTATAATCTTTAAGTTTAGAAAATAAAAACCTATGAATTTCCATTTAAGGTTTCTGCATTGTATACAAGATATAAAACAAAACAAAACATCAGTTTAAAAAGACATTTATACAAATAAAGAAAAATCTACAAAATGCACTAAAAATTGGGAACAAAACAATACTACAATACATATAACATGTATTCATCTAACTCATTTAAAACGAATCATTGGAATTAAATGAAAAATTACGTCTAAAGTAAACAACATAACATTTAAATTCAAGTGAAATATAATACTAGATTCAATATAACATAACAAACTAAACAATATATAACCTATCTTGACTTCTAAATATGTCTATATTTATAACTTAAAAAGTTCTATATAATTCAACAACTTAAATTTAGAAGTACAGATTACTGCATTCATAGAGTGCAAATCTGATTAAAAGATACTTCTATTTTTAACAGTTTAAACTCCTCTTGTTAATTACAATATAATGCATTTATAATATTTTACGATGGCATGTTAAACACACTCTATTTAAACATGTACAATTTTACTATAATCTAAAAGCATTTATGTTTTTTTTTATATAGAATAAACAATAAAGATATTTTAAAAAAGTGAAAAGTTATAGATAAATTATGTAAAAAAAGTAATTTAAAAATTTGAAAGGAAACTATTTCTACTGTAGCACCATATTTAAAATGAAGTTTATAGATAAGCTAAATCTAAATAGCTGAAAATACCTATTATATATTTACATCTAATTTCTAACATTGTTTTGCATGATTCCAGCATGAGTTGATCCAACTCCATAATGGGAAGCAAATTTTTAATTAAGATAGGATAACAAACTCACAAATGATAATTTTGTAGATTTTTAAGTTTTACAATAACCATCTAATCAATCTTACAACAAATTCTGCAGAATAATTACTAACGTGAATCATACTGAGAGTAGAGAGCATTTAGAACACTCTGTTATTAGCAGAGCAAAATATAAACAATTGTGTACTTCTAACTGTCTGGATAAACAATCTTTCCATAAAAAAAACTAATAATGTAAAACACAGTAATTAAAAATTAACTTCTGGTATATTAATTACCAAAGCAATTTATACAAAATTTATGCACTTTTCCTATGTGTTAAGCTATTAATAAATTTCCTTTCCATAAAAAGAAAATGTAATAACTTAAAGACTAATATCTAAGATATCTTTAACATTAGAGAATGAGCATTGAGGAAAAGACACTGGTGCCTAACATTAACTTAATATGCATAAATTTAACAACATTTTAAAAAAAAGTATTGAGCAGAAATAATAATAACAATAATAATTTTTTTAAAAGGGAAATAAGCTGATCAGTATTCTAATTATAACAATCCAATGAATTTTAATGAAGCCTTTCAAGATATGCAAATTAAGAAAATGATTTCCATATAAAAAGACTGAAAGCTGCTTTTTAATAGCTCTAAAATATCTTTTGGAAGAGAGCTATCAACTGTTCAGAGGCAGTGAAGTCAGAACATGCAGTGGCAATATATCTAAATGTTTTTTAACAAAATATATTAGAAAAATTGTTCAAAGAGCTGACAAAGGGTAAAAAAGAACGTCTACACCTCCAGAAAATCAATTTCTTTTTGAAAAACAACAAGTCAGAACAAGTAACTCATGGCTAAAGCTGCCATTTAACTTACATCACATAAACTGACTTCAGAAGACTTCATGAAAAAGGCCTTTAGGCAAAGAAGCATATGATTTGTGTCTATCTAACTTCACAACACAAAAAAGCACATCTAAATTAGGCCCAGAACATAATGATTGGATTCAACAATGAGCTGGTGTAATGTTAACCTTTTCCTTACAGGTTGGAATAGCACGTATCCCAAGAATGAATATATAATATGTGTAAATAAATAATATATATATATATATATATATATTACCCCCTTAATGGCCGTTTTTGCAATGGGGGATGAAATTTCCTGTTCTAAAGAGGGGATTGGAAAAATGGGCCCCGTAAGCTAAAGGTTAAGTAACAAATTGAGATTCAGTAAAAGAACTCATCCTTCATGCGTATACCTAGAAAGAATGAGGAACTCAATATTTCTGCTTACATCAGAGAGAGTAAGATTACTACAACTATAGAAGCATCATATTAAATGAACATGTGTCTCTGCAAGTCTTCACAAAAGGCTGAAGAACTGTCAAGAGTTCACAAGAAAAAGTCTTAAGAGTTCTGCTTATGGCATTTCTGAGATATTTGGCTGTTCATTTTCATAAATGTTATTGCTTGTTCACACAGAGCCATATTAGTTGATCTGCTCCTTCAAAGCAATAACATAAATACAATGGTGAGGCCAGTTAAACCTGATTTATTCCTGATAGAAAAGCTTTTGGGTGCTAGGAGGTGATTTTGCACAAACCTCTTTTAAGAGCTATTAAAGTTTTAAAAACTCTTTATGGGGAGATAAGAAAAACACTGTTTTAGGCAAATTTAAGATACTAATAGGAAATACCTTTGTGACATCTATGTTGGGTTTAGGAGATAGCCACCCCACAAATTTTAAATCTAATTTTTGATAGATTTTTTTCAAACATTTTAATATTATTTTAAATTAAAATTTCACAAAATTTATGACTAATTCTTAATTATATGATGAAATAATATTGACTATCAAGCCAAATTTCATTAAATTTCACTGAATTGTTTTTGAGAAACTGCATTTTTTTTTAGGGTGAAGAATTAATACTGGACACTAGTACAGTAAAAATTAGTACATTAAAAAAATCTTCATGATAATACCATTCTATTCAGGACATAAAATTTAAATGCCATTCAAGTGATACTGACAATAAAATAATCAATTTTCATGCCAAGCACATAGTTGAAATTATTTCCATGTTTGTCAGAAATGTGATAATAAAAGTTTTCATCTAAATTATATTAATACTCTAATGCAAATTAAGTTTCCAGCTACAGTACAAGAATTTTGATTTATTTCTATAAGTCTTATTTCCACATGCAGTTTAATTAAAGATAAAAGAAAAAAAATTGATTTTCCGCCAATGTAGCATTTTAAAAGAATCAAATTTAAGAGAAGGCAAGAACTTTAATAACTTTATATTACACAAAATTATGAGACAAAAACTAAGACGCTAGAATATTAGACCACTTATTGGATCATATCACCTATAAGGGGATTTCAAGTATATACAAGGAATGTAATGATTCAAAAGCAATTAGATCAGGGTGGAAAAAAAATCTTTATTTGATGCTCAGTATAGAAATATTTATAAAAAAAGCCCCCCCCCCCCCCTATGACCTAAGATTAAGGGAAAAAATATCTGTTGGTATGATGCTAAGTTGTTATTATATCAATATCATGCAAAGGGTTTCCAACTCATTTACCTAACAGAATTTTTTCAAAACCTTAAGAATTAAAAATTTAAGATTATTAAATAAAATAAACTAAAATTAATATTGATTACCCCTTTTTTAAAATGATTGTAAATCATCTCTTTTTAACTTTTAAGCTGAAATCAGACATGCAAGTTATCTTACAGGTATCACTATCTCTCCACTAAAATAAATGGCAGAGTAACAGAAGGGAAAAAAAAACAAAAAAAAAAACAAGCAATATCTTTCATGTTTTATTCAAAGACAACAGGTGTGACCAACCCCAAAATTACTATTCCAGTTTGCTTACAAATAATTACCAGTCAGAGTATAGATAAAGATTTGACATACAGAATTATATTGTCTGCACTTTTTGCTTCTAAGTCAAATAGAGAAAGATCAAGAAATTACACTCAAATAAAAATTCTGTGTTTACCAGATATTCTACAAATTTCTAAAGGCCCTTTGAGTCAAATATAAAACTGCATTACGACAGCAAGGAAGAGTTCCTTAGTACTGATGATCCAACAATTTTCACGCTCAAAGTGCCTGACCCTCGTAATAACTTAATTTTTATTACCTTAAATGCATAACTATATACTCTCACAGAAAATAAGAAATTTTAAAGCTGTAATCATAGGATAGGCATAAATAAGTGACACTGTTTTCCTAAATAAAGGACACTAGATTGTAACAACACTAACAAACTAATAAATATTTAAAAATAACATCCAACTGAGAATTGTATACAAATACAGCCTTGAATTCAATGGCAATCCAATTATTGTTCATTTACGTTTTTCAATTTATACTAAAAGCAACAAATAACAGAAAATGTCATAATACATTACATTAAAACCCCGTTATAACGAACTTCAAGGGACCAAAGGTTTTGTTCGTTTTATCCAGTGGTTCACTATATCCTTTAAGAAAAATTCTAGATTTCACAAAATGTATAACTCATTAGTTGCAATGTGTATTCAAAAAATGATAAAATCTATTAAAAATGATTATTAATGAATTAAATAGACTAAAATTGATTACATTAAACTGACACAATACTAATTAAATTATGTACAATAGGAAAATGGCGGGACCAAAATTTTCGTTTGTTATATACCGAGTTCGCTATAATGGGGTTTGACTGTATATTAATTAATCTAGGCACAGCTGAGTAAACCCATTTTCAAGACTAGATTTCTTTTTCTCCATAAAAAATCTGATGTCAATATTTTGGAACAGGAAATTATTCAAAGCAAAATTTGAGAAATATAATAACAATACTTAAAACTGACATAACAACAACTGGATTGCACAGACAAACTACCTTAAAATGAAAAGTTTTCATTCTCACATTACACAAAATAAATAAAAACTTAATACAAGGATAAAATTTAGTAAAAATTATTAATACATTTACCGGAAATTTTTCTTATAAAAAAACTAAAGTAATGCATACATCCTATGCAATAATTAAATGCACAGGGAAGATAAACAGTTCTCATTTTACATCTCGAAACTACAGAAATTCATGAATAAACAAAGAACTAATATTAGCCTTTTGATAATAAGATAAAATCAGCATACAAATTATATTCAAAATAACAGTTTACTACAGTGCCCCTTTTTCGAGATATTAAACATAGTTTTTTTGATTCAATAAACAGCTCTAGACAAATAAACACAATTATGAAAGTAGGCTCATAAGCCACAGATTAAAAACATAACAGGGAAACAAAAACCAAATTAATTCTTCTCTAAATTGCATTTTAAATGAAAAATTACAATTACACTAAATTTTTTTTTGACTTTTATAAAAGAAATATAACAAGCAAAAAATGAGAGTTTTGATTGATTTCATATATATGCAACTGGTTTAGTTTAACAATTAAAATAATGCCTTTCATTTAATACACTATGGCACACATGTAAAACATCTGCATTTATTTACAAAATGTACAACACTTAATTGAATAAACTGAACAGATTAAACACAAACAAATATTATGTAAATGAGATTGATAATAAATAAAACTTGAGATTATAAAAAGTTAAAACTTTTAAAAATAACAAAACAAACCAGTTAAAACGAGGTTTAAAAAACTATAAGCTCTACCTATAATTATCTCAAAATATGTCAGATCATAGAGATTCCACTTTTTAAATTTTTATATTACGACATCATACGTTTCTAATAAGAATTTGAAAACAACTGATACTCAATAATAATGATATTTTGGGGGTACAAATACTTCCCAGCTTAAATAAAACTCAAGCCAGCCTAACATTCATAGAACAAAATATTAGGAGAAAATAGATCTAAAAATTTTGAAGAGAACAAATATTAAATTCAGATCTCATATTGTAAGTCATGCTCTGCTTAAACCAAAGACTAATGCTATCAAGGAATTTTTATGGGGATAATTGGCAGCACAACAGAATTCCAATGTAATTTTGAAGCAGATCTCATATTGTAAGTCATGCTCTGCTTAAACCAAAGACTAATGCTATCAAGGAATTTTTATGAGAATAATTGGCAGCACAACAGAATGCTAATGTAATTTTGAAGCAGTTTTGCAATTGTATCTCTCTCTCTTAAGGCGTATATACATATATATATATATATATACAGTCGAACCTGGTTATAACGAACTTCAAGGGACCAAAGGTTTTGTTCTCTTTATCCGAACCGTTAAGAAAAATGCTAGAGTTCACAAAATGTATAACTTATTTGTTACAATGTGCATTCAATAATGATATTTTAAAAAAATGATAGAATCTATTAAAAATGATCATTAATGAATTAAATCGACTAAAATCAATTACAATAAACTGACACAATACTAACAATACCAATTAAATTATGTACAATAGGAAAACAGCAGGACCAAAATATTCGTTCGTTATATACCAGGTTTGCTATAACAGGATTCGACTGTGTGTGTGTGTGTGTATGTATATATATATATATATATATAAACATATAAATAAATTTATATATATATATATATATATATATATATATATATATATATATATATATATATATATATATATATATATATATATATATATATATATATATATAATATATAAATTTCAAGGTTTTCACAGTCATAAATTCAGCTGAAACTCTGAATTAACATTAATACCCTAACAGCAGTGACTTTGACCCTCAGTTTCACTTATACACACATTTATTTATTTTTATCTACTAAGCTAGTCTGTTACTAGTTACAACCAAGAAGGCAAGTTCAGAAAAGATATGATTACTTAACTGCACAAGATACTCTAGTCTTTAATCAATACATTATGAAAAACAATTTATTATTTCTACTTAGTAGATTGTATTAGCAATGAAACTGTTACCTTAAAACAAAAGAGAACAAAGTAATAATTCAATTAATTTACATTGATTCTATGAAAGGGTTATGGTAGATCAATGGTAGTAACACCAAAATCAAGATCTAAAATTTTGTGTTCTAAGCTAAGAACATTTATATATATTTTACATGTCCAAGTGTTTCTTCCAGATTTTCATAAAGCAATACCTAACTGGGCAATTATCAAACAATTTGATATTTGAAATATGAAAAAAAAATGAAGTCTGCCTTAAATATTAAAATTTTTTTGATGAAACTGTGACAGTGTAATAAGGTTGATAAAGGGCAAGGAAAAGTTGGTATATTATTTGGGCGTAAAAGCAGTTACTTTACAACAACTATAGCACATGAACTTTCTAGTCAATTCATTTGTCAATTCAAAACATTCAATTTACAACAGTCTACACTAGAATATAAACAAAAGTGTAAAACCCACATTTTAAAATTTCTGGAAAAATGTACAGAAATGAAGTTGAAATATATATATATATATATATATATATATATATATATATATATATATATATATATATATATATATATATATATACATTTAGGTATTTTAGTGTCTAAACTACTGCATCTCAAATAAGCTACGCATATTCTAAAAGCTAATAGAAAAATAATGATGTAAATATACTTAAAACTAAATAATTAAATTAAATTATGTAATCAGCTTATAAATCACAATTTAAAATTTTCATATGTCAGATAACATCTGTCTACCACAGATAATGTGGTAGACAGATTGGATATAATATTATATATAGATCAACTCTTAATTATCTGTGGTAATAACTGGAGTGAGTACATGAAGAAATGAAAGTTCTAAATACTTTACAAAAAATCTGAAGTGTGATAAAGAAAGACTTTAATAAGGCTAACTGCATATTTAAGCTTTGACCAAAAACAGTTGCAAGGTCTTACAGCTTATATTGATCACCAAATTATAAGTTTGAATTTTAATTAAATGTTGATTATATACTGCAAAAAAATATAATTTAATTAAATAGATTGAGACTTGCAAGAAGCACACATCGGGCCTGACCTGGCAAAAGCCCAACTGGGATAACCCCGATGGTGCGGATAAACCCGCAGCAGGCAACTACCCTGAATAGATTGAGAGTTAAGCACTATGCAGATAACCCTGTAAAAGACTTTAAAGCTAATTTTTAAGAAATTTTTGCTACCCCTTGTCTATACCAAGTTTTAATTTAATTATGTGTGTCTCTGAGAGTGAGAGAGAGATGATCTCATTCATCACTAAATCTTTTAATGGGGCACAAATGATTAGCTGTGTTACTGAGTCATATTCTTTCCTCAAAAAAGGTCCATAATATATGAGGTATGAATCTAAAAACTTTTTGTGAAGTGATGGAAGACATGTTTTTAACTAGATAATCTAAGTTAAGATCATATTACACCAGACACTGCACTAACTTTATGAATTTATAGATCCTGAGGGCTCCATATATTAAATATTCAGGATCCCTATGCTCTAATTTATAGGTATTTTTCCAAATAAAAAAATACAGTATTACTTAAATTTATTTAATATTATTTCAGTTTTATATATTACGTGGTTTTCCAAATTAATGCATTTTTTTTTTTCTCTTTACTCCATTCTCGCCAGGTCAATTCTAACCTAATATAAACACAAGCGTCAGGTTACTCTATTTGAGGAATTATACAGCTTTCCTCAGAAATGTGTGTGAAAATTTGATACTGTATATAAGTATTATTTTTTTCTGAGACAGAAGCAAAATATGGTTTTTAAACTTAGCATTTTTTTTCACTCTGTACATCTACAGCCTTTGTACTGTTTACAAGAGAAATTTTCTAATTTCCTTGCACCCAGAAATTGAATTTATAGAATTATTTTTATTTATTTATTTATTTATTTTTTTGCAGTTTTAAAACATTATTTTTCAGAAATGCTGAAGAAAATTCAATATGGTGCCCATGTACGTCTTTTTTTAAATACAGAATAAAATGATGTAACATATTTTCCTACATATTTTTAAAAATTTTTCTTCTGTATTGTTGAACTGATTACTTTATTTTTTACATGTTACCTTTTAAATTTTGACTCATTAGTCCAGAAACAATATGGTTGACAGGGGGAAAAAAAATGGGTCCTGAGGTCCCATTGATTCCCTAACAATCTTATCACATATCCCTAACACTCTTATCACATTAGAAGAATGCTCATAAATGAGGGTTAAGATGAAGTATCCTTCGTACCCACTAATTATTACCCTTGCAAAACTACTTTTTTGTTGTAGTATGGACAACTATTTTTCTAAAATGATCCCAGATAATTAAGAGTTGATTGTATATGAACTCGGGGAAGAGAGAATCAGCTTTTGAACAGACTAAAACCAGAGTCTCCATACATTTTGATGCTAGGGGATGACTCTGAAAGACATTTGTCAACTGTACTCATTTTAGCCAAATCTCTGGTTACCTGAGCTATAAAACTTTCTTTATTTGATGAGTTTGATTCACATGAATTTTGATGTGAAGAATCCTGGAGTCCATGAGACCTATTGTTGACCTTGAAATCGTTACCAGCATTTTCATGGTTGAAGTTAAACAAACTAGAAGATGAATATGGAGCTGGACTCAGTTCAAAATCAAATACTTTCTGTGTTTTACCTTTATTGTGACCTGGACTTGTGGAAGACTGAGAAAATGATGGTGAATGGGGAACCAAGTTGGGTAAGAAGTCACTAAGAGCATCTTCTTGGACAGCATTAACATTTCTTCCTTTCCTTGTTTGTTTGGGACTGCTGCAAACAAAGCTGTTGGGTTTAAAAATAGCATCCAGGTTAGGTGAAAAGCTTGATGAGGCTGGACTAGTAGGAAGAGAAAATCCAGCATTGTTGAAAGACACACCAGGTTTTGGACAGTTAGATGATCCATGAAAAGATGCAAGGACGGATGACTGTCGTGAAAAGTTAGAGGGGAAAGAGGTAATGGGATCAGAAGAAAAATGGTCTTCAAGATGTCCAGTAGTACCAGCAATTGTTTGCATTTCAGAGAGGGATCTTAAAGTTTCATGAGGTAGCCCAGTTTTGTCCATCCCAGATAAGTATTTCAAATTTTCAGGGTATAATTTTGAATTGGGTACAGGTGGCTGAAATATATAAACACAAATAATACAGCATAAAATGTACTAAGTTTCAGAATAGAATGTGATAAATAAAAAATTATATTTACCGGTGAAAGATGGAATGATTCAGGCAAAGGATCACTTGATTTATCCTTCGAGTAACACTTTCCTTCCATTTCATAGATGCGGTTAACTAATTTTTTTATATGTTCTAGGAGTTCTCTGTTGTGAAGGAGGAGAAGACGATTTTGATCCTGTAACAATAGAAATAAATTACAAATACATCTTTGAATTAATGTGATAGTTAAGAAAAAAAAGAAGATATAGGAAAATACTATAATATACAGTCAAAACTTGACTTTTATAGATTCAACAGAGATGCCATTGGTTTTTACAAGCTCTAATGGCTGAGTTATATAAATACTCAATGTAAGTTTTATTGTACATCTTTGCATGAGTAAGTTAGCCTGAATTATACAAGGTGCAGTCATTAATTTCCAGGACTGATCTAATAACTCCAGAAAATATTACATGAAATACATAACCATTTAATATGTTTCAAAGTAATTCGCACCTGCCGTAATGCACTTCTGTACTCATCTGTATAAGTCTCGGAAACAACTTTTAAATTCCTCTTTTGGAATGCTGTTTAATGTGGATGTCACCGTTGTCTTGATGGCTTCGACATCCTCAAATCTTGTTCCCTTCAGCACATCTTTCAGTTTTGGAAACATGAAAAAGTCTGCCGGTGCTAAGTTCGGAGAGTATGGAGGATGCTGCATCTCCACGACCTCATGCTGGGCCAATTTGCTGAAGGGAACAAGATTTGAGGATGTCGAAGACACCAAGAAAATGGTGACATCTACATTAAAGAGCATTCTAAACAAGGACTTTAAAAGTTGTTTCTGAAACTTATACAGCTAAGCACAGATGTGCATTACGGCCGGTGGGAGTTACTTCTAAACATATTAAATGGGTATGTATTTCATGTAATATTTTCTGGAGTTATTAGATCAGTCCTGGAAATTAATGGCCGCACCTTGTATTTATGGTAATTTTAAATTTATAAATCATACTGTTGCAGCACAACATATTTACTTTTCTTTTTGCATTCAGCATTAGATTGAAAGTTAAGATTTGGGGACTCTAAGAGATATTTGTGGTTTATATTTTTTTACAACATCCTTGTGAATATGGAAGGTTGACTAGACATAAAAAATCCTAAAAGCCTCAAAATAATTTGTTTTCAAATTCCAGCCTAAATAGTACTTTCCATTAATTATATTCTATGTTTTCTGAAACTGTAATATAAATTTTCACTGGTCACTACACAATGTTGATGTATAAACATATTAATTCATAGTAAACAATTTTGGCCTTGTAAAAAACTTCAAAACTAGATAATCTTTGAAAATTGAAATATGAAACTTTAAACTGTAATTACTCAATACCATTTTTTAAATCTTCACTTCAGTCTAAGAATAGATCATTTTTAGTCAAACACAAAATAAAAATTGCTCTAAGTAATTTGTCAAGGAATTACAAAAATGATATATGTAGCATAATGCAGCTGAGATGATTCTATCAAGAATGAAAAAAAACTAACTTTGAAACAAAATTAACTTGAATTTATTAAAATAACTATATATATATATATATATATATATATATATATATATATATATATATATATATATATATATAAATAAAACGCATAGGTATGCAGCATAAAAATCAACGATATTTCTACACTCTGAATGGCAACGGCTGCAACTACTGGATGTAAACATTAGCGGCTGTCTGCAATTAAAAACCGCGTGTATGTAGTAGCGACACTTGTTACAACTGCTGATCTTTTGAGAAAATATGTTTAGACCTATCAAATCCAGTGTTTAGTCATGAACAGTTGTATGTAGGTTTATTTAGAGTCCATTCTTTTGATTCTGTCATTGTAGTATCTCCTACTTCTGAAATACTCAACTGTGTATATCAAGAAGTTTTATGAATATTATAGTTGTAATTCACACTATATTTTATTACTCGCTGAATTTTTACTCCATTTTATAAGTGGACATATTTTCTCAACAATTTATTATTTCATACAACTAAGTGTGGATATCTGATACTTATTGATATGATTAAGTGAAGATATCTGAATTGTGAACAATATTATATACAGATAGTGATGTAATCCACACTTTGTTCTAGTACTTGCTGAATTTTTACTCCATTTTTTAAGTGAAAAAAATTTTCCCCAACAATTTCTTATTTCATGTAATGATAAAGTGTAGCTATCTTAATTTTGAAAAATATTACATACAGAGAGGGATGTAATTTTTAAAATCATTGGTATTGGGTTTCTCAGTCTTATCTTTAACTCTGTTCTAAAGTAATGGCAATTCATATTTTTTAATCATGATGTTTTAGAATCAGCCTTATAGTGAATTTAGAAATGATCATAAATTTTTTGGCTGAGCTCCCACTACCCCTTAACAATGTATATTTATGATGACAGGTAATGGAAACATTCCTTACATATGTTACTTTCAGTTGAGTTGTTTTGCAAAAGAAAATATAAAACTAAAAGCGACCATGCTGGTCGCGCAGCGGCTAGTAGCTTAAATAAATCATGTTTTCTCACAGAATTTAACACTGGTTAACTATATTAATTATTATGGAAAGCAACAGAATATATTCACCTGTGCTTCTATTCTAGCATTTTTTTCAGCTGCTAGCTGGTCTTTTAGAAATTGAACTTGGGCCATTACAACCTGCAGTTGTTGATTTTGTTGCTGGAACTCATCCTTAAGCAACTGAACTTGGTGATACACATTTGAATCATGAACTTTCAAATTATTATCAGGTGAAGAACAAACCTTGGATACCTACAAACACATAATAAACATAGGTAATGAGTTGAGATTACAACCATACACACACAAATAAATAAATAAATAAAAATAAAATTCTACCCTTATGTTTCACATGTTCATGGTGCACTGAGATATAAGAATAGAACAGGGAAACCTGTCAGATGATAGAAACATCTTCTTTGATGGATATCTTTAAGACATTTTAATTTTAAATTAAATTTTTTTTTCATAATTCAAATACTTAAATATTTTTTTTTAAGATAATAAAAATGGAAGGTTACAAATGGAAACTAATTAGATGTTCATGATAAAATTTAAAAGGCCTTTAATAGAAGCAGATATACAAAAACAGTAAAAAAATTTCATTTGATCTGATAAACTGCAGCAGCAATCATAGAGCAAACTCACAAAAACACATAGTCCTTTGTCAGTAACACTTCCTCCCAACTTAATCCCCCAACTTAATCCTCCCAACTTAATCCCCTTCCACCCACAAGTTTAATTATTTTGAGTGTCTACAAAAACCAAAGATCAAGAGTCAAACACAAATACTCTTAAAATTATTTGTAGAAGAGAATTTGAAATACTGACTGATTGTACAGTTTTCTAATACAGTACAACCTCCCAAATCTGGAATCATTCAGGACATGGCAATTCTGGATTTGAGAGGTTTTTAAATAACACTACAAAATTTTTGGAAAAAAAATAAACACACTTAAAAAAAATGTAAAATGATTTAATTATTAAATAAACCTGAATACAGAATGTATAATTACATTATAATTTAAATATTTCAGTCAATAATGTCTGTTGATTTAGTTTTGGTTTATTAGAAATTATTTTTTCTCAAATACTATATACTGCCATGATTTCATGTTCCGAGATAAAATTCCGCTGTTCTAAGCCTAATATTGTTTTATCTAATGATTTTATCAGGTCTTCCGTTGACATTCTTTCGTTTTCGGGGCATTCTGATACACTTTCACGATCGCTGTCATCATAACCTTTGTTATTTACCCCACTATCAATAATTTCAGGATCGCTCAGAGAACTGACGATTGGCACATTTTCATCAATGTCTAAAACTTCCTGTATGTCCGATTTATCCAAGTTAATGTTGGCTTTATTTGCACCATGAAGCTAAAGAAGCTTCTTATAGCTTCATAATTTGCACATTCCACTAATTCTGCTATTTCAGCTTCTTTCTCAGACACTTGAAAGCTTTCAAAATCCCCGCTGTCACTTCCTTGAAAGGAAACACGTTTTTTAACGGATCTTTTTGGTAGCGACATCTATCGGTAAAATGGAAAAGTAAAATTGGCCATTTATTAAAACATTCCGGATTTGGGAGGTTGTACTGTACTACTAAGAAAATTAAAAGCTGCAGCTATAAAAAGATGGTGAGATAATACCTCTAATTCAGTCTTTTGACGAGAATTCTCCTCTATTGGATGAAGAGAGTTCTGATTGGTGGCAGAATTTACGGGTTTTATAGCACTTATTTCATCTTGGGTATCACAGCTGTTTGGCTCTGATGCTCCATCACCTTGGCTCTTTCCTGCAATCAACAAAAACTATATAGTAAAAAATTTCAAACAAAGTAAATTTTTAGAATTTCCAAAACATTAAGAAAATACACCATCTAAATCTATTTTAAACAACAAAACATGTTTCCCAGCTTGAAAAGATTTCGACTCACAGTGCATTATTAAAATTTTAAGCAGTCTGGTGTAGAAGAATTTTAAAAAAATGATTACAAATAAAATTGTATTACATAAAATATCCAAACCATAAATAGCTGCGATACTGCTAATGGCTTTAATGACTAACCACTTAAATTTTAGAAAAATTAGAAGTCACAAGTTATGAACAGTAGAAAAAAGCTCTGCAGCTTTACTCAATTCACCTACGACATATATATATGTTATAACAAAAGATGTTAATTTCTTATACCATAGAGAGAGAGAAAAAAAAAAAAAAAAAAAAACTGGTACAGGTGTGCATATGCAAATAACAGAGATATGCAACTAATCAGCATAACATGATGCAGTTGGCAGTGTCTATATAAGACAACAGGTGTCTGGTGAAGTTGTTAGATCACTTCCTGCTGCTACAATGGCAGGTTATCACGATTTATATGACTTTGTATGTGGTGTTATAGTCGGCACATGATAGATGGGACATAGCATCTCCAAGGTAGTGAGGCAATTTGGATTTTCGTGCATGACCATTTCACGAGTTTATCGTGAATATCAGGTATCTAGTAAAACATCAAATTTCTGACAGCAGTGTGGCTGGAAAAAGACCTTGAAAGAACTGGACCGTCAACGACTGATGAGAATTCTTAAACGAGATAAACCTGCAACACTTCCTCAAATTGCTACGGATTTCAATGCTGGGGCATCAAGAAGTGTCAGTGTGCAAACTGTTCAATTGACCGTCATTGATATGGGCTTTCAGAGCTTCAGGCCCATTCGTGTACCACTGTTGACTGCACGGCACAAAGCTTTATGCCTTGCCTGGGCCTGCCAACACCTCTATTTGACTGTTGATGACTGGAAACATGTTCCCTGGTCTGGCGAGTCTTGTTTCCAATTGTATTGGGCAGATGGACATGTACGGGTATGGAGACAACCTCATGCATCCATGAACCCTACATGTCAACCGGGGACTGTTCAAGCTGGTGGAGCTCCTGTGATGGTATGGGGTGTGTGCAGTTGTGATATAGGTCCCCTGAAACGTCGAGAGATGACTCTGACAAGTGACAGGTACTTAAGCATCCTGTCCAATCATCTACATCCATTCATGTCCATTATGGATTCCAAGGGGACATTAATAATAAAATAAATAAAAATATAAGCGAGAATTTTGTTCACACCGAAGGTAAGTTTTGCATAATGTTAACACACTCCCTTATTATTGAATTAACATATTTCTTCAATTAGCTTAAATTAAAACACCCCATTTCTCATTTTACATATCTTCAACCAGAATACGGAGATAAGTTAATAAGGTAAATGAAGTACACTGGGTGTATATTGCCTGTGATGATTCACCCTGTATGAATTTATTGATGCAGATGATTCTGATTAATATCATTTAAAATTTAATTTTTTTCATTATTTCAACTTTAAATCTCATGACTTGTACTAATAACATTATAATAAAATCACATTAAAATGAAATTTTATAAGGTAAATTTAGACAAAGTACAAAAAATAAAACGTCAAACCTTTGTTTGAATGGTCCTGCAAAGCATCTACTTCTTCATTGCCAGATAAGGAGTGTGCTTCTCCACACGTATTTGAGGTAGCTAAGGCCAAACTTAGCTTGTGACAAACTTCAAAAGCTTGTCCTACTGTTCTTACAATGCGCATTGCTTGGCTCTAAAATATTGCAAATTGGAATTATAGTAAATTCATTATGACAATATTATCAAAATTACATAATTTCAAACTCAAATAGTTATGAAATAATACTTTAAAAATTATTAAATTGAAATGATGTCATAAAAGAATCCACTTTCATTTTCAAATCCTAACAAAACTACCAAGAAATTATACACATAATTTCCTTACGATCATCATACTTAGTTAAATAAACATGAGCCATCCCAGTTAAGACCTATTATAAATAAGTTGAAATTATGTTTCATTACATAACAGCTCTCAAACAAGCAAAAAGAGGACCAAGTAAAAACTAATTTCATTCTAAAACTTTTCTTCAAAGAACATTGTAGGTTCAAAATACTTTTGATAATAGAATGTAAATTTGCCCATTTATATTTTACTAGCTGAATACCTGTGCTTCGCTATGGAGTACATTAAAATTAAATACAACAGTCAATGTATGCAATTAATGCCAAAAATAAATAAATAAATAAATATATATATATATTGATGATAAATACAACGGTCAATGTATGCAATTAATGTCTCCCCCCCCCCCAAGAAAAATATATATTTATAAAAAAATCGTAATGGATATTTTTATAGACAAAATAATAAAGAAAAAAATATTCAAATTAAATGTAATAGAACATACTAAAGAATATAGTACAGTTAATATAGTACAGTTTGAGGAACATTTCTTTTACTGTATTTTAATATTTTTTTTTTTGATAATGTCCAATCGTCTGCCGCATTAGAAAGAAGAAATTTTTTTTTTGTTGTCAATTTATTTTGTTGTTATGCTCATGATGCAAAATTAGTTTAAAGTATCATAAAAAGAAAAGAAACCACGTGATCAGCATTTAATAAATTAAATTCTAAAAATTAATCTTTAAAAATTCACCAAAAATCAGAAAATGCAGGTAAAGATTCGAAAAAGATTTCATTTTAAAGGAATTTTTATGATCTTTCTCGTGATATAAATTTTACACCCTTCAGATTATTATTTTAAATGCAAACTTAAAAGAATGTTACAAAAACAGCTTAAAAATTTAGTTTAAAAAAATCTAAGAATTTTTCAAAAATCTTTCTTAGTGCACCCCTACACTATAATCGCTATGCAAAATTTCAGCTCTTTAGGTTCAACGGTTTGGTCTGTCCATTATCTGTCAGTCAGTCAGTCAGTTAGATACGGAACCATTTTATATATATAGATAAATTACCATAAAATTTTAACTATAGAAGTTTACATTTAGTTATGATAGAAAAAAATGTAAATTTCATATAAAAATTTTAACATATGTAATGTTTACTTTAAAATTAAAATTAACGTTTTTTAATAAAAGCAAAAATTTAACCACTTTTGATGTGCATCAAAATCACACATAAAAGGGAATGTTAAATAAAAATTATTCTATGTTAACCATGTGAATTTTAGATATAAACATGTCATGAAAGAGTGGTTCACTTGCTAGGTAAATAAATATTTTGCCTTTTTTATGTGTTGTTTACTATACTGAAAAAAGTGGAAAAGAAATAAAAGTCATTTTCATTCAACATATCACTTTCAATATAATTCTATTCACAAACTCAAAACCAAATTTTAATGGAATATAACATTATTGTATTACATTTCCATTTTATTCATATAATCAAATTTATTACTTAACAATAGGTTAAATTTTTAACAGAAAATCAAATACATCACTATTTACTCTTTTCTTTAATTAAAAAGAGAAAATCATTAACATTAATATTTACCTTTTTCTTTGATTTAAAAACATTACACTTGAAAGCATTTGTTCCTCCATCTCTAGCAATATAGCTGAATATTTTCAGATCTTGTGAATCATGAGAGACATAAAATATCCTATAATAATGAAAAATTAAAAAATATACTAGTTTAAATAAATAAATAAATATATAAAATAAACTTTTTTCTCTATGTTCAAGAGAAAATAATGTTATGCAGTAAAGCTAAGCTCACATAAATATTATCAATTACACTCATCCCATAATTTAAGTATAAATGTTGAAAAATTTACTGGTTAAAAAATATGGACTGAAATAAGCAAATATTATGCTGGAAGATGTGATGGGGAATTTAATGGATTGTTGAAATTAATTAGAATAAATTAACAATACATGAAAATAATTTTATAAGCTTTGGTTTTATTTATTACTTTGAAAAATATGTATAAATTTCCACTATTAAAAAATTGTGGTACCTAAGTATTATCCCATTGACTGTTTTTGACAAAGAAAAGATGTGACCAAAGTGTGTGATTTAGCTCCAAGAATGGGTAAGTGTGACGTCCTAACACACTGATAAGATATTTGCATTGGTTTCATGTAACCCCCAACTAATCATCAATAAGCCTTTTATTTTTAAAAAAAAATTTATTAAAAAAGAATGATATAAGTTTTCTATTTCGCTGTTTTTTTCCTTGCCTTAAAAAACTGTATTAAATTAATTTTAATTATAGGTTTACAATGAATTAAATGTCATTTTAATACAGTAATAGAGTGGATTGGAATCTGACTTTTAAAATAGAGAGTTTCAGGTATTTAAATACAAATTAGAATAATAATAACATAAAATTAACATTAAAGTTATTAAAGTATTTTCTGTTATTTCCTACATATAGTGAATCAAAATCATTCAATATCGGTGTATTAGAGTAAATTATTTGGTGATCAACTTCCTCCCACACAACAAAAAAATAATCTTTAAGGGTTGCTCTTAAAATATTCTCATTAATTTTTAACACTATGTTGTGTCCTAAACACAGACTGACCACCGTGGGTTCCCCCTCCTAGGACTTCCACAGCGGCATCCCCTTCTCTGGTTGAGAACACCAGGCAAATACACTATATAACCATTCATGGTGCTAAATCACACCTGGCGATAGTTTTTATTTGTCAAAAATGGTCAACGGGATAATATGTAATTACCATTACTCTTCAGTAAAATATTAACTATTAATAAATCAAAATTAATTTAAAATAATTAAGCATGGAAACTGATTTACAGTTTCTAGAGAATAAAAATTACCTGTATATAGGATGATGTAATATAATCAACTTATTTTCTTCCCATGGCCATCGATTATTCTATAATATAATAACACATTCAGAATGAGATAATATTATAAGAAATATAATTGAGATGAATGAAGGACCAAAGTGATACTTACTCTTCTTTTACTACGGGGTACAACTTTAACACCATCCACTGATACAGTAAGACTAACTTTCCTTTTCTTGATTGATTTAGCCTTGAATTCGTACTGTAATTAGAGAAAAATACAGGCTATATTTAAAATGAATAATTATAACAGTTTATTATAGCAGTACAAAGATATATCATTAGAAGAATATTTTGAACAATTAATTTTTTGAAACAGCTTAATTTCCTACAGTTTAATGAGCAATTTACTATTTAAAAAAAAATCTTGGAGAATTTTGTAATTTCTTTGCTTACAACATTTTCTTCTTTTTTTGTAGAAAAGAACAATACTACTATACTGTTGTTCATAAAACACAAACTTTATTACAAGCATACTGATGTCTCTAATTAAAAGAAGATGATTTTCATCTGGTTTATTTTTGACAGAAAAAATTACTTCACCTGCAAAAAATGACTATCTTATTTGCTATATGCATCTAGGAATGCATATTACAGCAGTTTTTTATTTATGTAATGCTGATTTCAATATAACTATGCCTGAATTGTCATTAACACTAACATGTGTTTCACTTTATTTTAAGACAAAGTAAAATGAAAATTTCTATTTTAGAGTATTATAAATCTGTGTTTGCTGTGCAAAGGGTATTAAGTCCAAAATGGGTTAAAATGAGTTATCAAACCAGACATGTTTGAAAAATCAAAGGCTACTGAAGGATACAGAAAGCTAAGCCCAATTCCACTCCTAAATATTTTTATTCATCAGTGAAAATTTGGGATATGTGAAACAAAACACAAACATATTAGTTTTCAATCCCGTTTTTCTCAAAACTACGATTTTGGACTTGACACCTGTTACACAGCACACACAGAAATATGAAACCATTTTTATGTAAACAGTAAACATGTTAAAGCAATTAAATCTTAATAAAAAATCCTTCATGCTTGTACTCTACTACTATCTTGGAAAATGTACTTTTGCACATTACGTTTTGTGAATTATTTGAAAATTAACTACGAGTATCACCCATAAAATTTTTTTTGAAAATTTTCATATTTTTCAGAGCACTTTTTATCGTATGAAACTGTAGTTTGGATTAAACCTTTTCCATGACGACTTCAGCAAACTTTCTGTGCATTGCAATGTCCAAATTTGGCAAAATTTTTAAATATATTTTTCATCTTATACTGACATTTTTTAAAAAGCTCATAATTAATATATTTTTTTGAAAAAATTCAGTGTGATAGTTGAGAAACGGCTTGTTGCTATTAATTAACAAAAGTTTTTGGAACTATTTTAGCAATCTTTTTAAAAAACATGTCATTTAGCTGATATGGTTATGCCCACTCTAAAATTTTCCTGTCTTTAAATGTAATTTTATTTTGATAATATATTTCTTCACAAAATTATTAAAAAAAAAAAAAGAAAATTAAATAGAACCTTTCCTGAACATTCAGTATTTTTTATCATTTTCCAATCTTGCTTTTGAAACTTTTTCTCTTTTTTTAATTGAGAGTAATTTATTAAAAATCCCCAGAGTATTTCTTATATGATAAATCTAACACTTGTCAGCCAATAGAAAAAAAAATTAATGAAGGGGAAATTATTTTACCAACAAAAATAGATTAATAGAGAATCCTACATCAGCTTTACATACAGTATATGATGCAATGAAAGCATGATGTAAAATTGGTTATAAAATAAATTCTCACACATTTTAACACTTTGAGAAAAGAAATCTGATCAAATTTAAAAAGATGAGTAGACGGTTAAGAGGTATTAAGCACATCATTTAGCTATATGGCCATTCTAAACTGACTCGTTTGATGTTTGGACAAAATTTCTCTCCATTCTCTGCACACATTATCCAATTATCCTAGAAGCTAAAGTGAAAATTTAGCTGCCCTTTTTAGTAAACACTTTCCACTACATTATATTTAAGAACAAAATTTTCCAGTAGCAAAACTGTAATATTTAATATGGCTATATTATACTAATCCAGCTGCAATTTAACAGTAAACTGAAAAAAATATAATTACTCGAATTCTTCGCATGGCTGCAACAATCTCAACTCGACTGCTGGGCCTAGGAACATCCAATGATCCAATGTACTGGAAATAAATAATTAATATTTTAGTATTAAATATATATATATAAATTAATTAAGTGACATAACAAATGCTTCACATTTTTGCAAAACTTGCTAATAACTTAATATATGACATCAAAGTTTCAATTCCTACCAAATTACTTTTTATGTGCAAGCTTTTTTATACTCATATTAATAATACATAAAAATAACAACTGATACAAAATTTAACATTCATATTTTTCTTTTTGAACAAACAAACAATTTGGATACAATGAAAACTAAATGAACATGTTTGAAATAGCAACTAATGCTGTTTTTGAATGTATATGAAATAACAAGGCTTGTTTTAATTACCTAACTTTTCAAAGGCTTATGAAAGCAGGATCATGCAAAAGTTCAGTACAAATTAATCATGAGTACCTTGAAAAAAGACTGACCTAGAACTGATCAGGTTGATTCAAGATCATGTCTGAATACATTTGAGAAAAGCATTTGAATGCAAATATTTTCCACCTTAATAAAAACTGCAATATTTTTACAATCTAAACCATTAATCACTTTGCATTACCAAATAACTTTAATATATACTTAATATTTTAATTCATTCATAGTTTTAAAATATTAAGTTCGATGATGTTAAACTGGTCACAGCTTTAAGGGGGGGGGGGGGAGAAGCAAAAGTAAAAAAAAAGTATAAGTAAACAAGTTTTTTAATATTAAAAAGAATATATATAAAAGGAGGAAATAACAGGTTATAGATCTTATATTTTATATTTTAGGGAAAATAAGATATAAAATATTAGTGGTAATCACTATGTAAAGTCAAGGAAAAAAAGTCTTTTTGAATACAAGTAGATTAAGCTCATATATTCCTTGTTCACTGACCTTTTGAACAATGAATAATGAGCTAACTTATATAATACTGATATTCAAAGATTTGCTCCCTCCCTTGAACAATTTAATATAATTTTTCAGTGGGACTTTGAAAGGACATAGAAGTTTTTTTTTTTTTTAATCAGAAAATAATTTAAAAAAATTCACTTTAAACAAATTTATAAATGGAATAATTAACAAACACATTAGCAAACTTGTCAAGAAAGCATTTTTTAAACATACTTTATGGTACAATATTAAATGTTTTACAGAAATTACTTTTAAGAGGATTTAAAATGTTCATGTTAAATAATTAAAGGTATTAAAGATAAGTAACTTAACAGCACTAAATTATTTACATTAAAAATTTACTGTAAATATCTTATCTTAAAAAGCAAGAGCCTTAAGTCAGAAGTTTCATTATTAATTCTTAAATGACGAAAAAAAAAAGTTTGTGAAAAATAACATGATTATCCCTAGAAAAAACTAACCGAAAGTTAGTAAAACAAGAAATTCTTGATAATCTTTAAAACCTACTTATTAAATTAGTATTCTAAAGTATTCATTGTTCTATTTTTAACGACACTGGGCACAAAATCTTCAAGTTTGGTGCTAAAAAATGTGACCTATGCATGAGTAGAAAACAGAAGGTGAAAAGAATGAGAAATGTCTGAAGGATACATTTATAGTCCATTTAAGTAAGCAGTACTGTATAAGACTTTTACACCAATTAAACTTGAATAAATTTCCCACTCTTTGTAAATGTATATGCACATTTATCTTAACTTTACAGTGATTTTTATCTTTATATTCTTCATCTTTACTCACAGTCTTAATGAGCATATCATGCAATTTCCAAATCATAATAAACGTGATATACTTTAAGTTTCAATGAAATAAAGTTTGACAATAACTTGAAACAGAATTGAAAGAAAGGGACGATTCGGGAAAGAAATTGTGGCATTATTTTGTATTCCTTATTAAATACTATTATGAAAAGTTAAATGTCCAAAATATTTTAAAATATATTTTTTTCATATAGTAATATATTAATGCTGTAACTCTTGTAAAATCGAAATAATAATTGAAAAACAAGCATGAGAATATTTTACTTACCTTCGCATGGAAAGTGATACCATGCTGAAAAGCTTCTTCGTTATACAGTGGTATTCTGCTGTCATAAGCATCGTCGCTAACAAGGTTATATTGTTTTTTTGATGGCATTTTAATGCAATTTTACAATATTAGTTGTTGATATAGAGCATCCTCGTATAATTAACTACATTATGGTTAAATCATTTAAGCACCTTCCTATACGGGCATACATTTAGATGTAATATCAGAATATGAGAGAGCTCTGGAAGGACGGATGTCATAGTGCAAATTTTTATACCGATTAGTTAAAAATTAATTTCTTAAACATTATGCAATAATATAGTTTGGGTAAAGTAATTTAAACGCTTATAAACAGAAGCGATCGCTTAATGATTAGAAGATCTTCTAAATTAATTGCAAGTTCCAACTGTCAACACCTGTGAAATATCAAACAAGCGCGAAATACTATAACAGAGTAATAACAGAATGGATGATTTATCATTTTTTTAGAAACCTGAATGAATTTTCAATTCATTAGATCAACAACATTGTCACTAAATTTCACAGGAAAACTAGATAACAGGAAAACAGAAGTTATTATTTACTATAAAATTTAGTCTACAAGGCGCCTATTCCATCATTCCACTTCAATTCCAAGAAACAAAATACGGTGATGAGAGAATTCAGGTACAACGTTGTGATCGAACGCAGTTGTAATCCAAATCGCAATCACCAATTAGCAATCAGTTGTGATCTAATCGAATCGCTGAAGTGTTATCAATGCTAAATCTTGAAATTTGAATTGTGGGAGTGAATCTCTACATGACGTATAATCCTTGGAATAGTTGGTGAGTGATTGGTTAAGCAAAAGATAGGAGGTGGATTTCAGGCTGAATGAGATCATTTTAAGCCAATTACAATTAGATATTTAATGCCTGTAGGCTGTATGTTCTGATAGGTTTAATCTAAAGAGGAGTGCTCTATCCTTACTTTTCATTTACATTTTTCTTGTCATGTGATTGTGATGATGTCAAGTGAGTATGTAATAAACACTTTGGATTCTTTTAATCTTTCTCATGTGATAACTTATCATTGCAACAATGATAACGACGACAACGTATGAAGAACTATGATAATGTAAACATTGTTTTTGTCTTCATCATATTAGGGTAATCATATAATTGTTTAATCTTATCAGTAGCGTAACCGCTGGGCTTTAAAAACGCCCAGCACTACGATCTAATCCTTTTTTGTAATTGATTGGCAAGTACCAGACAGGTATTTTGATCATTCTTTGATGAGAAATAACTATAAATAGCAGTATCATATAAATAGAAAAATTTCTATTTTAATTCAATAATCAGTTTTGTAATAATGCTTTATCATTTGGGTAAAGCTTTAGGTAATATAATATTGATCATAGTTTTTGGAAGAAAATAAGGTGGATTAGCTTATCCTCGTAGCGCAAAATTTTATATCTATAACATTTAAATGTGTGATATAATGTCTATTGTTTTGTAATTTGGTGAATTGCATGTTTTAGTGCATTACATGTTTATTGCATTATATATATTGGATAGTTATTAAAGAAATTTTTTTTTCTCTAGGTACTTCGTTTAAAATACTCAAGGAAGAACATAAGTAACAGAATCTCACTCAATGGAGTCCCCCACAATTTTACGGATGTTTAACTTGTGTGTGTTATTGTGCTGCTTCTTATCTATTTCTAATGCAGGTTTGGTTTGATTATTGTTTTCTGTTTACATCACTTGTTTTAATTTGAATGCTCTCATTGTACTCAAAAATTAAGCTTTTTAAAATTACACTTGATGTATAAAATAAAAAATATTTAAATATCATTTTCTTTTCCTTACTCTATTATTTAATGAATTGTAATTCTGTTTTCAATTACAGTTGATTTGGTGGTATCTGACCATGACTTAACATTTGAAATTAATGAAAATCAAACATTTAGTGTTTCACTCAGGTAAAGCATTTATATTCATTACTACCTTTTTTTTCTCCTCCTATTTTTAAAAATTATACTCTGTGCATTATAAATTTTGTACAATTTTGAATTATTTAATTGCTTTAATATCAGATATACATAATTCTACATTTTAGAATATTACCCATTTAGTGTACTTAAATAATTGAATTTTTCATTCTCACTATTTTGTGTAAATTTAAATATAGTGTAAATGTCCATAATCCAGATTATATACTAATATCATAGAATAAAAATAGTTATGCACATAAATGAATAATAAAATATGATAATGAAATGATAACTAATATGCTATTGATTCTTTAAAATAGTTTTATGAATTTTAAATGGCAAGTTTTATTTACAGTAATCACAAGAATTTGTAAGCACGAATAAAGTTAGTTTAAAAATTTATATATAAAGATAAAATTTTATCAAACTTATTGCTTAGATTTATCATTGAAAGATGAAATGCTTTGAGTGATATGCGGGAATGAGCTTCATACTCTATAATTTTTCCCTTTCATACAAATGATATACAGCAAGAAAAATTCTCTTTAATAAAACTGCCCTGAAAAGTTATTTTTTTTGGTCAAGATGCTAAAATGAATATTTTCTATTTGTCTTAGATTTTTCTATTTATTAGTTTGTTTTATAAAATCATTCCCTGATGTAATTTATTAGAGATTTCTGATAGACTTTTAGGCTAAGTCTGAAACCTTTCCTTCTAATCATAGAATTCCGATTTAGGATTTTACATTAAAAAAAAAATTTTTTTTGGTAGATGAATCGCAATAAATTTTACTTTAACTATTTGCAACTGATTAATTTTTATTATTTTGTTGATATTTAATAATAAAGTTTTAGTCACATGAGAATTGCGAAAAACAAGTGCAGAAAGTAAACAAGACATATTTTCTAGAGGGCGAACTCTAAATAAAAATTTTCAGCTTTGAAAATAATTAGAATTCTGTTGTAGATTCCCATTATATAGTTTAATTTTAAAATGATGTAAAAGACTATGTTATCACTTTTGTTAAAATTTAATTTTTTAAGGAATGCCTAACAGTGTTTTGGGTTGAAGAAGTTCTCTAGTCCTTCAACTGACACATACTCTGGTCATGGCTGTTTTTTGCCAAAATTATGATTTTAATATGAATTGATTTTGAGTGAAACAAATCCTGGATTGTCTGATAGACAGCAGTGAGAAAAGCTTGTTTTATATGCGCATGATTAAAAAATATATTGATATTTAACACAAAGTTGGAGTTAAAATCTTTTGCGCTAAAGACAGTGCAAATAACTCTTATTATATAGATATGATAGGGAATGTTCTTATTAAAGTAAAAAAAAATTCTCAATTTTTTTCCCTACCTATATTATAATATATTTTTTTTTAATTGCTCATACTGCAGAGTGCATAATTATACTAACACTTAAAAATCATGAAATTAGGTATATCAAGTATATTAAAGCTTAGAATTTGCTCACTGAAAAGGTATTGGGATTCTATCTTTTGAAGGAAATATCTCTGGTGTACCCTTACTAAATCATAGATAATTTACTATGCAAAGTCATTTTTATGTATCTATATTTACAAATTAATTATAAGGTTCTGTTATAAGAAACTCAATGTACTGCTTTAACCATATTTTTTTTATAGTATTGCTGATTAATAATAGTTTTAATAATTGATAATTAAGCTCAAGTAATTTGGGAGTTGCAGTTTGTATACTTATCAAACAAGAGGTAATTAATTGATACTTTGGACAATGATTGTTTCTCTATTTAGCTGTATGCTGTTCAGATAAATGATATTAAGCATTATTGATCAGAATTGCTTACATTCCTTTCTTGACATTTATAAATTTCTGTTTAATGGGATAAGCATGGGTTTAGTCTTTTTTTAATAAACAAACCAAAAACAACAACAACAAAAAAACATGAATAATAAATGATAAAACAATGTTTTAAGGTAATAATGATTTGTTTATTTTCTTTTAAAAGAATTTTGCTTATGCATCTAAAATGATACTCAAAGTTGTATTTTCATATGAAATATTAGCGTTAAGTTTTTCCCTGTATTAATGCTTATGAAAAATTGCTTTGTTTCAGTGAACCAGCAAAAGAAGATTTTACTATTAAGTTCAATTATACGGAGGGAAATAATCTATATGAATTGCCTGATGACCATGTTATCAGGAATGGCACTACCGGTGATCTTGTGTATACTCTCAGAGCCAAATGTGCAGGTCATACTACAGTTCTAGTTAATGCCACACCACCATCACTAAAGTAAGAATCTTAAAAATATTGTTATTGCAAACAGGGATGTGTTAATTCTTTTTTCTTAGCATTCATCTTCATCAATATTAAAAAGAGACTTCATACCTCGTAAAACTAAGCAATATAGTAATACTGCTTTTAACTTTTTAACCCTTGGAGGAGAATACAATTTCTATGTAGAATTTTGAGTTGATAATGTACAGGCTTAACTTTTAAAATTTGTTAATGTAAATGTAGCCTTGATTTTAATTACTTTTTTTTCTTTTCAAAATGAATGTTGTTGTTGTTTGCCATTTCCAATTACTTGGCTATTATGCCATTTACTTGTGGGCTTTCCAGTACCTTTGAACCATGTCACTAAAATCCTTTAGTGCAGTGCACCTGCCCAAATGCTCTGTGACTTCTCTGATCCTTAAAAGGATGTTTTATTAGTTTTAGAATTTTAAACATTGCAGTAATCCACTTCAAAGTCCCAGGAGAACTCAACAAAGCTGTAGCAGATTTAGCATTACCCAGGGTGCACCACTGGGAGGAAGTACTTAGACATTTAAAATGACTGTCTGAGTAGTTTAAAAAAAAAATAATATATTATTAGGGAGTAATATAATTTTAAATAACACATTTCAGAAAATACAATGTTATTACTAATAAACTGTTACTTACTTGCAAAAATGTTTAATAGAAATACACAACTTCTGAAAATCCTTAACAAACAGTAAGACTGTCAACTAGTTTCAAACTAATTTTTATTGTTCATCTGGTGAGATTGTTTCAGGTGTGGTTATTCAATGCAATTATCTCTGCTTCCTATTTACAATCTAAGAATGTATGAAACTCTTTGCTACAAGTGAGGAAATAACAGGAATTTCTATAAGAGCATAAAATATGGAAATTTCTGTCATTTTTCCTATTTGCTTGTACCAATAGTTATAAATCCTATAAAAATATTAATTACTGCAAAACGTAAATTTTTTTTAAAACTACACTCTTTAGCCTACCTTCATATGCAAAGAGCAGAATTTTAAAAAATGCATTTGCTAATTTGTGATCGAAATTACCCATGATTTTAACATGGAAAAGTTATTTAAATTCTAACTTTAAGTTAATAGTTTTTAAATGTAACTTTCTTCAGGCTTCTTAATTTGGAAATTTTGTCCTATCAAAATTTTGTAGTGAGATTTTACTATAGTTTTTTCTTGTTATGAGCAGTATTATATATCATACACAGGGTTCTTTGCATTTAATCAAAAGCCTTGGTGATGCTTTCAGAATCTCAAGTATTTCTTAAGCTGATATTTTTAATTTTTAGTAACATGCATTGCCTTTTTTTTTTTTTTTTTTTTTTTTTTTTTTTTTTTTTTTTTTTGTTTGTTGTTGTTGTTGTTGTGTGTGTGTGTACTGTTGGATCAATTTCTTATTATTTTTATTCACATATTAAATTTATTCTTCTCTGAAGTTAATATTCATATTATTTTGCATATTTTTGAATACTAATATTTATAAGTTACTGTTTAATGTTATTGTTGATCATACTTTTATTTTATTTCAGTGTCAAGAATGCATTTGTTAGAGTTGGTGTGTACAAAGTACATGGTTGGGTAGTTGTTAGCTCCGTCATCGGATGGTTATACTTCATATGCTGGTCTATTTCCTTTTACCCTCAGATCATTGAAAACTTTCGAAGGAAAAGGTAAACATTATTAACAGATATTTTATCTGATTTAAAAGAAAAAAAAAGTTACACTTTGTAAGTTTGTACTATGGAATCCAGTTTATGAATTCTGAAAAATTAGCTTAGGGGGACATGTGCCTAACTTTCCCTACTTCAGCATCTTGACAGAAAATTACCCATACTAGCCACTGTGCAACCAGCATGGTCACTTTTAGTTTTATATTTTCTTTTGCAAAACAACTCAACTGAAAGTAACATATAGTCTGACCACGGTACGAAGAACCACGGTTGGCATAGTGCCAAGACGATTCTATTCATGCTGTAGGTAAGGCTGCTGAGGAAGGAGGGGGAAAAGTCTCGTATTCTCTCGACATTCTTTAGAATCGGTTACTAACTGCGCTTGCTTGCTTTTTCTTCATCTGTTATTTTGATTATTATATTAAAATTACTGGATCCTTTACCCAACACAACTGCTCGGAATAAGCCGTTCCGTAGTGATTGTAAACGTATAATACACAATGTTGTGATTTAAAATCATACAAATTGTGTGATAAAGAAGCACTAGAAGGAAATGTTATTGTTCCACTTTCGCAATCCCTAAAGAGAGCTAGTGATATGTTACCGGGATATCAATGTCCAGTGTAAAAAGAATACGCAGAGAAGCAAAGGGTGAAGAAACTCCAAAATTTGAATCTCCGAGGAAACGTCAGAAAAAAAGAACCACCGAAAATGTAGCTTTAGATAATTTTGATTGTGATGTAATCCGAAAATATCCACTCCTATAAAACTCCTATTTTTTAAATAGATTTGCTTCTTTCTTTTTATTATTTTGAAATTATTATTCACATATTCGATCAAAAATAATGTTTTAAAAATTAACTTTAAAATTGCGGACAAAAAGCAGTCTGAAATACATTCCGTATTTCATAAACAAACACATCCGAAAATCTGACGTTTTCCCCTATTTTCTAAGTAGACTAGCTTTTCTCGCGCATGCGTAACAGCTTCCAGGGACAGCTTACGCGCATGCGTAACACCTTCCAGCTTACAGTGCTTCCGTGGTCGGACTGTATGTAAGGAATGTTACCATTACCTGTCATCATAAATATATGTTGTTAAGGGGTATTCTCCATAAGGCTGATTCTAAAACATCGTAATTAAAAAATATGAATTTCCATTACTTCAGAACAGAGTTAAAGATAAGACTGAGAAACCAAACACCAAGGATTTTAAAAATTAAGTGTAGCTATCTTAATTTTGCAAAATTAAGATATCTACACTTTATCATTACATCAAATAAGAAATTGTTTGGAAAACTTTTTTCATTTAAAAAATAGAGTAAAATTTCAGCAAGTATTAAAATATAGTGTGGATTACATCACTCTCTGTATGTACTATTGTTCACAATTGTACACAATGTTGTGTTATTGTTTAAGTCATATCTGTAATGGAACATAGTATCCTTTTGTATCTGTGTACCTAAGTAAAATTGTAAATAAGGATATTGACTATCCTAAATCATGATATAAACTGGCACTGTACAGTTGACACAAGTAAAAAACTGTTGTATAATCAGAAAATTAAAAGTACATTTTCTTAAAAGCATCAATAATTTGGTTGGATAAAGGAATGATTAAAGTTTTGTGAAATTAAATTCTATACTGAATGTTACAGTGTCTTTTTTTTCATTTTTTTTTCAGTGTTGTAGGTTTAAATTTTGATTTCTTGGGATTGAATATTACTGGCTTTATTGCATATGCTGTCTTTAATGTGGGTCTTCGATACGTCCGTGAAGTTCAGGTAAACATCTTTTATCTTGATTTTAATGAATATTTATTATATATATATATATATAATATGTGTGTGTATATATATGCACCCACATGGTCTAGTGGTTAGAGTTCTGAGTTGCCATGCAGTGGGCTTGGGTTCAAATCCTGAATAAGGCTTGTTGTTTCTTTATTATCCCCCTCATAGGGAGCAATGCTGGTTCACCTATATGGTGCTTCCATAAAAATGTAGCCAGTAAATAGCTGTGAATAAACAAAAGGTAAAGTGCCTCCACATTAGACAAATATATATACAGTTGAATCTTGATTGATCGTTTTCCTGTATATGTCGTTTATTTCACCCAGTCCTGATGATCATATTGCTTTGTTATGTTCCCGTATCTATTGTTTTCCCGCATTTATCATTCAGTTCAGTTGGCCCTTTGAAAAATGATAGATCGAGATTCCACTGTGTGTGTGTGTGTATGTATATATATATATATATATATATATATATATAACACACACATGGTATTCTAACTTCATTGTCAAAAGGTTATGCTCTTATTAAGAATTATATTTATCATGCTATTTAATCATTTCGTCACATACATTTTTTCTGTTTTTGCAATTTTTCTGTATTTTGTAGTGTTTGTAAAGATATTGCTAATGATAGATTTTACTGATTTAAGTATGTGAAAAATTGTTAATTGATCTTTTGCAATGAATTTAATAGAACACTATTCATTGTTAACTCATTTAATAATTACAGAAAATTGCTTGAATATTTTATCTTGTTACTCTAGAATAGTATGATAAAATACTATTCTAAGGTAAGATTGATTATGTAAATTTTAACTGCTTGATGTTTTTAATCTTATTGGTTGCATAAATTATGTCACTAGTAATTTTTAAAATTATTCCCAGAACTGATAATATGTGGATGATTTTAATTCATGTTAGATTAAGCCATTAAATTTATGGTTTTTCCATGAATCTGTCTTAATAAGTATTCAGTCTCTTCAATCAATGCATTCATTGTAAGTGGTACATATTCAGTCAAATTAAATCATAAGCATTACCGAATAGGTTTTAAAGGTGCTGTTCTAAAATTAAGATGTGAATGGCATAAATAAAGCAATTTATATTATTATTGCAAATGTGTTTCACATTTTTCTTTTATTTTTTTTAAAAATTATGTATTAAATGTGAAATTTGAGGTCATTAAATTACCTTTTTTTTATATGCTTAACTAGCTGAATACCTGTACTTTGCTATGGAGTACATTCAAATTAAATACAATGGTCAATGTATGCAATTAATGTAAATATATATATATATATATTAATGTATGCAATTGATGTAAAAAAACCAAAAAAATATATTTATAAAAAATCGTAACAGATATTTTTATAGACAAAATAATGTAGAAGAAAATATTCAAATTAAATCTAATAGAACATACTAAAGAATATAGTACAGTTTAACGAACATATCTTTTATTGAATTTTAATATTTTTTTGGATAATGTCTAATCGTCTGCCGCATTAGCAAGAAAAAAAAATTATCTTTCATCTATTTCTTTGTTATGCATGTGATGCAAAATTAGTCTAAAGTATCACAAAAAGAAAAGAAACTACGTGATGATCATTTAATAAATTAAATTCTAAAAATTAATCTTTAAAACTTCACCTAAAATCAGAAAATAGAGGTAAAGATTAGAAAAAATTTCATTTTAAAGAATTTTTTATGATCTTTCTCATGATATAAATTTTATAACCCTCAGATTATTATTTTAAATGCAAACTTAAAAAGGTTACAAAAGCAGCTTAAAAATTTAATTTAAAAAAATCTAAGAATTTTTCAAAAATCATTCTTAGTACTCCCCTACACTATAAGAAGAATCACCATACAAAATTTCAGCCCTTTAGGTCCAGCGGTTTGGTCTGTGCGTTATATGTCAGTCAGTTACGGAACTGTTATATATATATATATATATAGCTAATAAATTGTGCAATACTTTTCCTCTTATAGATGGAGTATCACAGCATCCATCCAACTGGTGTTATTCCTGTTGAGGTCAATGATGTTGTATTTGCTGTCCATGCAGTATTTGCTACAGCAGTAACAATCGGGCAGTGCTTCATTTATGACGTTAGTATGACCACTTTGCTATTTTCATTAATTTTGAAGTCTTGTATCTTTTTTTTTTTAAAAGGTTTTATAAGTAATTAATATTGCTGTGAAACAGCTTGTCATAATTCATTTTTCTTTAATCATCAATTCTTTTTAAACAGCGTGGGAACCAACTTATTTCCAAGATGACAGTTGGTGTACTGGCTCTCGTTTGGTCAACTGCAGCTGTGTTCTTGCTCTTGACTGCTCTTGAAATCAACAAAACCACACCATGGTTAACATTTTTGTATTTCTTTTCATACGTGAAACTGGGAGTTACACTTGTGAAATACATTCCACAGGTAATTTTTTTATTTTTTATTTTATTTAATTATATATTTGTTTCAATTTTTATCTGTAAAGGAACAGTTTTATATAGTAATGTTTCATTTTGATTCAGTTAAGAGCAAAAATAAAATACAAGTGATTTGAAATGTCATGCTCATTTTATTTGGAATACAGTTGAACCCTGTTATAGCGAACCTGGTATATAACAAACTCATGGATATAGCAAATGCGAAATTTTAGTCCTGCCGTTTTCCTATTGTATTTAATGCTAATTTATCCTTTTATAGTAAACCTCCAAAATTTTAAGAATCGGCTATAACAAACCTTTTTTTCAGTTGACTACTGAATTTTTTTAAAAAAACTTTTTAAGAGTGTTGAAGAAGGTGAAGATTTACCTATCGCAATGTGTATGGAAAAGCATAAAATTTCATCATTCTCAGATTATGACATGCAGTTGTTCGAAACATGTGATGAAGTCATTACATGTGAAAATCTGACTGATGAAAATATTGTGAAAGAAATTAAAATGAATCATTCTGAAATTGAAGATTCTGCATCTGATGCCAAAGAAGAGGAGCACATGATGAAATCTCCACCATCTCAGATGCTATAGCAGCGATGCGTGTAATTAATAAGTTTTTGTCTACACAAACAGTGGAAGAAAGAGTATTGGAGTCATTTGATGTATTGGACAAAGAAATTCCTAAAATGTTTTTTGAGATCGACATCATGTCAGCAGAAGATTACCGATTATTTCTGTATCAAAACAGTGAGCAACAATTAAAGGCAAAATTAGTTTATTTTCATTTGTCTTCATTTTTAGTTAATTTAATTAGTATTGTGTTAGTTTACTGTAATTGATTTTAGTCAATTTAATTCATTACTGATCATTATTAATAGATTTTATCATTTTTTTAATTACGTCATTATTGAATACACATATCAACTAATGAGTTATACATTTTGTGAACTCTAACATTTTTCTTAATGGTTTGGATATAGCGAACAAAACCTTTGGTCTTGAAGTTCGTTATAATGGGGTTTGACTGAATGTATATATTTTATATTTTTTTTAATTAAAGACATTACAAAGTAAACTTTTCAGTTTCATAACTTTGGCAATAATATCTTTTTAGGTTGTATTGAACTACAAAAGAAAATCGACAATTGGATGGAGCATTGGAACTGTGCTTTTAGATTTTATCGGAGGCTTATTCAGTATTGGTCAAATGTTTATCATAGCAGGCAACTTTGGTAAGTAAAAATTGAATTTTGTTGGTGTCAAATTAACATTTTATGCATGTAGAGTGTTCAAATTTCTGGTGTCTTGTTCAATCTTTTCGCGATTTTCTTTATTCATCTCCTGAATGTGGATTATTCATTGATTTAATTTGATTTATTTGCATGGGTCTCTCTCATACATCTGCTTTCTTGCATGCAGTATTGAGATTTGCATTATTTCGATTTGGAAAGTTTGATCTGATCGTGTGGATTTGTGTGACCTGGTTTTATTGATTACTCTTTCATGCGATTATGCATTAAATTTTTCATTCAAATTCTTTTCTTTTTGTAGATGAATGGTGTGTAATGTTTGGTAATTTTACAAAGCTTGCGCTTGGGATGCTTTCCATCTCTTTTGATGCTATATTTATGGTCCAGCATTATATTCTTTATAGAAAGAAGAGTGTTGAAGTTTAAAGCTCCTAAATAAAATAGTCCTCTTGGACAGTGTTTCTGTGAATCACATTATTACTGCTCATTAGGTAACATGCCTGAAAGACCTGCCAGATTTTTGAGGGCTGGGAACTATTAGTACCCAGCATACCAGATAATATATAGTGTTAACAAAAATTGGGTGGTTATATATATTTTTTGTACAAGTGCAGATTTCCATATTCTAAAAGAATAAGATATTGCTACTGTATTTTACTTTTAGTAATATATACTGTTTAGTTATGGAAATTTTTCATATTGCTCTATTTTTAAATTTATATATATTTATTTCCTTGCTTATTTTGGGTTTATTAGAAAAGTATGCAAATGTTATGTGGTCCTTAAAAAGTTCTTAAGCACTTTTTATTTTCAGTTTCTGTGTTTCAGGGTCCTTAAAATGTACTTATTTTTTCATTCAAAATCCTCACTTTTTTTGTTTACTTTTTGGTCATTTAAAAGCACATATCTTTGAGCTGAGATTCAAGATTTTTCAACTTATGATTGTGATTGTCTTAGGAAAATGCCTATACTTTTTTTGTATGTTTGTGTGTTAGCCTCTTTTGTATTCTTATTCAGAATGAGAGTGCTTATTCGTTACCATCCATTTCACCTCCATACTCTGAATATAAAAAGAAACCTACTGGTTCACTCTGATTACTTACTAAGATTAGTCTGCTTGTTTGTGTAAATCTATCAAGTTTAATGCAGGGTAAAATATACAGATTGAAACTTGCAAAAGTAATTTTAAAATATTATTATTATTATTACTATTATTATTATGGATTTATTAAAGCTAATATTTGACGAAATTATAGTATGGTCTAACAATGTGTGTATGTTGTCTGGGTACTTTTCTGTTATCTGGGTACCAGACAACTGCCAAGCTTAAAAGTTGGCTCAGTTATTGCCAAGCCTAAATATTTTTTTGGTCCCTCGTGGACTTTTATTTTTATTACATTTAATTCACTCTAATAAATTGAAACATATATAAAAAATAATAATGAAATAAAAAAAGATCAATTTACATAGCAGGCATGAAATTGTAAATTTCATTTATATTTGCTGAAAATATATTTGTCTTATCATGCAAATGTCGGCCCATAAATTCAATTAAATAAAGCTAAATGGTTCCTTGCAGTTCCACGCTGACGTTTATTCTGCCATTTCGTAGAACCCCATAACCACTCTATTGTCTGGGTGTAGCATCCAGCTTTTGGGTCCATAAAATTGTATGAGTGATTGACAGTAAAATGTTCAAATCCGGAATCTTTCAGTTCTCCAGTTTTGAATCCTTTCCAACAGTTTGAAAATATGGTACTACCATCAGCTATATGTCCCTCTATGATGGCCATTAATGTGATTGCTGTTCGATCTGGGACTGCAACAAGGAAACATTCATTAGTTTCACGATAACCCTCTGAGGTGGAAGAATGTGCCCGACATCGATTTTTCTTCGAATAAAAAGACTTTTGTCAATTTCAACTACTCTGTTAGCTCCTCCGATTTTTTGTTTTTGCCATAACAACAAAGCGTTGGCACAAACTTCCCTCAAATAGTTGTTCCAGGCGACAGTCGTATTGTGATTTATTTGAAGCTGAAGTTCACAAAATTCAACTGACATTAATTCTTGACACCACAGGTAGATAAAGCTAAAGCAGTGAGAAAAGGGATATGTGATCCATTGAACCAGGTTTGTGTCCGCATTCTTTTCTTTTCTCTGTATGACCGAAGACTGCATAGCCATCTTGGTGACAAATCACTTATGCATAACCTCATCGGATAATCATTTGAACGTCGCCTTTCTTTATGAAGAATTCCATTCTTTTGGAAAAATTGGGTATTTGCCTCCTCATCTTTAGGCGATAGCCAAATTGTGTAGTCCATCTTAGCATCTTTGCGTTTTAAAAAATGGTTAGTTTTTCAAACTCTTTAAACGTTATTTCACTGACAGAAGTTTCAAGGTATTATTGACTGATGCCATATTTACTCTTCATATTTTGAATTGTGAAAACATTTATTTATTTTTGCGTGAACTTTTAGGCTTGGCGATAATTGTGGCAACTTTTAAGTTTGGCGGTTTATGGCTGGTACCCAGCTAACGGAAAAGTACTGTTATCTGTGTTTTAAAATCGTCTATCCAGTTAAAAAATATTAACTTATGAATCCAAAGAGATTGAATAATCGAATTCAGATCCACTTATTTACCCAATAATTTATCTTTGTGAGCTGAATGTAGATATATTTGTTTCTTTCATCAACCATTTTTTTTTTTTTTTTTGGGGGGGGGGGGGTGTTTGATGTTTGTTTGTTTATTCTCCACACTATATTAGAAATAAAACATTCAATACATTCAGATAAATTGAGTTGAACATATTTTGATCCTTGAGGTGCTTCAAGAATAAAAAGTGCAAGGCATTTGGTATGCTGGCTTCTTTACAGATTTCAGGCATTGCATCTAATGTGCTGTAATGTTATAATTGTTGTATATCCTGGAGAGTTTTTAGTTTGTTCTTGGTACTATCTTTGTTATAAGTTAATATCGATAATAATTCTCCATATTTCCTTCATTGTAATTTGTCTACTTGAACTTATATTTTACCATTTAGAAAAATTTAATAACATAAATCTCTGTAGCATTAAATTGTTAAATGCGATATTGTGTCATCACATTTATATATTTGTCGTAAAATGGAAAATCTCTTGATGGTGTAATGTATTATTGCATTCTGAACTTGTGTTTTTATATTGGTACGAATCCTCAACTAGTGCTGCTAAAGATAATTTTCTAGTGCAGAAAACATGTAATTATTAACAAAATTAAAAATTGATTATAAATTCTAATTGGTGTAATTTGTAATATATTTTTTTGATGCCAAACTTGAAGCTGTGTATAGGCTGTTTGTCTTTAGAGTTATTATAGTGGTTTTGCAAGAGCATAAACATAAATGCTTTGTGTTTTTAATTAAAGCTAAGGTAATATACATAAAAAAATCACTTTCCTTGCAATCTTTTTATGTTCACAAATCTTTGAGAATTTTTAGAACAAAGTTTTAAGAAATTCCATTATATGTGATTCATTTTTGCTACTGGGAGAGTCTTAATACAAATGACTAAAATGTGATTTTTGATTTTCATTCCTTTATGTTCATAAAATTGAACATTCCTGTAAAATGCTATCTTAATTTTTAAATTATAAAATTTCAGATTGAATCAGCTATGATTTTTTTAAAATCCACTTTTGAAGTATTAATTTGTTGTGTAAAATTATCAAAGATAGATTTACGTTTTTTTTATATTCCATAATAGTGGTATTAGCTAATTTGTAATTTGTATTAATAGACTTGAAATCAATATAAAGCTTATTTTTGGAATAAATATACTCTAGATTTACAAATACGAAAATATTCTCTTATGTTAAATATGCAGTATTTGTTTTTTTCTTTCTTTTTTTCCCGAGTAAGAGCTTATGTTTTTTTTTTCCATGAAAAAATATATATTTCATGAAAATTGCTGGACTCCATGAAATATGTTTCTGATTTTGTGCCAAAATAATGAAAGTAGAGCTTATAAGTATTCATTAGAATTATATCTATATATTTCAAACAGCAGTTATTGCTTTCTAATCAATTGCTGCATTTAGAGAGATATGGTATTCATATAAAATTCTATGTTAAAGCTGTAAGCATATTTACACAGGTGTAGGCAGTGGCGCATTTCGTAAACAGCATCAGTATTTATTAGTACAAGTGTTTCTCACTAGTCTTGCAAATGAAAGCATTTTCCTTACAAATCATAGATCATATTACAGAGAATATTAAGGTGTGATCCTTCATTTTGTGTCAAAAAAAAAGGATATGTTCCCTTTTATCCAAGGTTTTTGCACCTATGTAAAGGGAAAATTTTCTGAAAACTCTGTGTTTATATCAAACATAAGCGTAATTTTAATTCTTATGTTTTGTAAAGTTATTGAGAGGTGTTTATTGTACTTGTCAAAATTTTATGTCATGGTATTTTCCAATTCTGTGTGTGGAGTATTTGTCCTATTACTTTAATACTTTTGACTTTTCTCTCCATTTGGACTCTTTAAATTTTAATAACTGTAATTTTGCATAAAAATTTTATTTTGCTTTTAGAAATGTATTTGGTACCTAATTTCTTTGAAACTTGTTTTGTTAGAGCTCTTGTGGATATGCTTTGGTTTATTTTCATTCTGGATGATATAAAATTGAGGAGATGTCTGCCCTGGCCATTGACCCTGGCTGTTTGACATTTCTTTCTATAAAAGTCATGTTCTGTCTTTCTTTGTATTGATCTTGTGGTCACAGGCAGTATACATAGTGTGTTCAGTTTTATTCATTGAATTGACTTATTTACCCTAATCATCTGTCATGTTATCTAGCCTTTATTTGTAGAATATTTTAAGCAAACAATTCAGTACTAGATTTCTCCATATTCGTCCCTTCTTTTATCCAATTAGATTTATGTTTAGGTTGTGAATTTATTAATAGGAACCATATATTATTGATATTATGTAGAATTTATTTAAATTTTGGGGTACTATTGAAGTACACTGAATTTTAAAAATCTAATACTGATAAGTATGCAAAAGCACCGATCTTTCAATCAAGGGTAGAATGCAGGGTATAATAAAAATATTATAATTTTGAAGACCTATGCAAATACAATTTCTGTATCATACTGTCTGCTATTTGAAATTATTCTGTTATTTGTGGCAAAGTAGTAACGCTTTTTACAGATGGGTTTTCTCTTTTAAAATATGATATTTTATTATTTATTTTGTGTTCTGTTTGAGTTTTTTCTACAATTTTAAATATATTTGATTTGTGGTTATATTTAAAAGAGTATATTCTCTAATTGTTTCTATTGTGTCATTAGAGACAAGCTTATATTCTCATTTTGGCAATTTTGTTACCTTTTTTTTAAAATTATGCTTTACATGTGTTGTGTATGTTTATAAACATTTAGGAAATAAAATGATTTCTTTTACATGACTTGTAATTATCAAAATACATCTGAACACAAAAATGTCCCAATACAGAAGCAGCTATACATTACTATCTTAAAGATGATATATGCTGTTACTAACTTTAAGATTTATATATATACTGATATTTGAAGAGAGATATTTAGATAGACTTAGTAGATGTTTCTTATGCCCCCTGGTCAGACCAGGTCCATAGAAGGCTTTTAGGGCTAGGAATATGAGTGTGGGGTATACTCAGTAAATTATTATTGCAGTTTAAATCATTATAAATAACCCATAAATATTTGTTGATAATGAGTTGTCAGTAATATATATCTCCAAATAAAGAATATCTGTTCATATTTCTGAAAATTTCAAATGGATTATTAGAAAATTCCCCAGCTCATTTAAATAACATTTCTTATTTTAAAAGCCTGAATTTATATTACTGAATTATAGAAATCAAAGCGTCCCACAACAAGTATTTATTACTGGTGAACAATATTCATTAAATTAAAGATAATATAAATTTCTAAGAATTAATTAAACTTACAGGTATGCATTAAAGTCATCATCATCTACAGCACTACAGCCTGCGACAGGCCCATGCATTAAAGTAGTTTAAAAAAATATTTCAGGTAGTCTCTTCTAACGAAACTACCACTGGTTATTAATGTAGGATTACTTATCGTTGTTTACCTCTTCTTTTTTTTTTTTTTTTTAAACGCATTTTGTTACTTTTCTGTTTAACTGTTTTACTGCTACAGGGTTTGGCACGCTGCCAAAATTCTAACTTGTAACAACGCTGAAATTTTGCTTTCCGCAGGACCGTTATTGAGGAACATAATCCTACGTTAAAAGCTATTTAAAAGTTACTGATACTTGGTATACTTTTTTACTTCAGAAGTATTTTTTTCTTTCTTGAAATGCTGAAAAACGTAATTTGTTTCATTAAAATGCATATAATACATAATTATGCTAATGTTTACATATGCAGAGGATTATGCTTATATCATTAATAATGACGAGAAAAAGCTCTTCAGACAACTGATTTGAAACTGTTGTTTGTTAGTTTTGTTTAGATATGAATGCAAAACTGACTATCAGTAAGATTTAAAATTTACTCTAAACCCATCACTGGTACAAGACGAGTCATCCTGGTCTAAATTGCAATAGAAGCTCTCACACTGCCCTTTTTAGGCTTGCTAATGGACACTTCAGGAGCCCTTTCTTTTAAGGGGGAAGAAAGGTCTTTTCCATCTGCACTAAGGGCAAATCCAGCAGGCCTCCCAGCAGCACATATTGGAGTGTCTGGGCCTTACCAGAGATCTCATTACAAACTCCCTTCCCATCATTGATTTTGTCCGATTCAACAACCTCATTGATCTCACCTGAATTTAATTCGGATGCCAGAGGATTGGAAGCAACAACAGATAAATATCCCATAAATGCTTAATGCTAATTTGGACAGATTAAAACACAGTGTGAAGCATATTAATTTTTGTACATTTTGATATGAAGTAACTATTAGATGAAAATTTCAATTTGTATGTTTACTCTGATAAAGAGTATATTTATTTAGTACCCCTTGATAATATGGTTTGAAAATGATTCAGAAGTTACTCTGGTAATATTGTACAGATATAATGTCATTGTGAGAATAACTTTTTAAGTCCTTTTCTCTAATTTTTCTACTCATCTAAGCAAGCTCAGATTCAACAAAACCTACCCGAGAAATTGTAGGGTGTAATGTGCCTAAATTTAATGTTTCAGGAACAAGTAAAATATGATACATGTGAAGTTCATATTTTTTATCTAATAGAATCTGTGATGTACTTTTATCTTTCTCATTACATGTTATACTGAAACAAAAGCCCTAGTATAAACATACTTTTATATAAATTACCCTTACATCTAATTTGATATCTTGATGTGTGACTTTAAATAAAGTTGTGGTATTTATATTTGTTTGTAAGAAATTTTGAGGCTTTAAAAATAAAAGAAAGAAAAAAAAATGACATGAACATGCATATTGCTGAATGCACTTTAATATTTAAAATAATGTTCATTAGATAAAGTGATTTTTAAGTTACGAGTGTTTTTCATTGTAAGCATTGACATAATCACGAAGTCTATCAGAATAATAATTTTAAGAAAGAAATCTAATTTTAAGAGTTTTTTCTTTTTCTGACATACACTTTTTATAAAAATTGTTAAATTACTCTGTGTTAAAAAAATTTAAATTATTAACCTTAAAAACGGATTATCTATTCATAGTGAATATTTTGGAACTTTACTTTGAAATGCAGACAATTAAAGAAAATATTAAATGTGTAGAGTTTTTATCTCTAAATGTTTGTCAAAATTTTATTAAAAAATAACTGAAACTTGCAACGTGAGAACTTTAAAGAACAAGTCCAGGCAAAACTGGTAGAAGTAATCAGTTTTTATCTTTTTGAGTTATTTTTTCCTTCTTCCTTTTAGTTTTAATATTAGAGATATTTAGCAACTATTAAAACATCTGGGAAAAACAAAATATATTTTTTTAAAAATCTAAATTGGGTAATATCTCTTATTTTTCTTTTTATTAGTTTTTTTTCTTACAAAGGGTCATAAATTAGGATATGGTAAAGGAATGTCCAAGAAATATTTTTTTAAGTAATGTATAATTGAAATCTGTAGATAATTTAAAATTAGCTAATATGTATTCAGATGTGTATAAGACTTACTGGAAAGCTTATTTTGTTAATTTTATAATACATTTGGGAAGCATGAATGTATAATTGGTATCTAAATTCATTGGTTAAAATTAAGTATAGAATATTTAAGGTGGGGGGGGGGGGGTAGTAAACCAACTGCCGACGAAGCAAATGATGGTATTTATGTAGACCCTTTGAATTCCGCTCTATTATATTTTGTTATTTATGTTGCCCTCATCTGCCCCATTTTAAGTAAGCTTAATGAATGCTTGATTATTTGAGTGTTAAATGTATTTAATAATAACAAATATTGAAAAACCATAGCACTATAAGATCATTGCTGCAAACCATAAGTTTCTGAGAAAGGAAAATTAAATCTTAAACACTTTCTTAGATAGGTGCATGATGCAATATTAATACACACAAGAAAATGTTTATAGAAGAAAGTCAAAATTCTAGAATTCTTTAAAAGGATGAAACTAAACAAATGATCTGTCAGCATTGCTTCGTCATAAATTACTCAAATAGATAGGAAAGTGTGTTAAATAGCAAAATATTCTAGACAAATAGCCCGCAGTACTAAACATGTATAAAAATTGTTGCTAAATGAAATAAGAGAAATAACCTTAAAAGACATTTGTTACAGATCATTTGTTTACTTTCATCCTTTTAAAAGGATTCTAGAATTTTGACTTTCTTCTATAAACATTTTCTTGTGTGTATTAATATTACATTATGTGCCTATCTATGAAAATGTTTAAGATTTAATTTTCCTTTCTCACAAACTTTGGGTTTGCAACAGTGATCTTATAGTGCTATGCTTTTTCAATATTTGTTATTAATACATTACTTCATCATTAATTATTAAAATAGATAGGAAAGTGTGTTAAATAGCAAAATATTCTAGACAAATAACCCACAGTACTAAACATGTGTAAAAATTGTTGCTAAATGAAACGAGAAATAACCTTAAAACACACTTGCAAAATAAGCTACAAAAACATCCATTTATTAAGCAACTTTCAAGTTCACTTGCACAATTGTTAATTGTTATTTGTTACAACATTTTATAACTGAATTAACTTATTAGTCATTCTGCAAGTCGTAACGTGGCCTTTTATTCTAGTGTTATATCAAAAACTGGCCATCAATGATAAAAGTAACTTGTTAAATCCATCAGAGTTAACATATTTGTATTCTTAATCTTATCTTCAAAATAAAAGAAATATATATACATCCTGCATATGCATAGATTGTAAAATATATTACTGTGTAATATATTTTTTGCATTACTACTATTTATGAAGCTGGCAGTTGTAGTTAAATGCTGGATATAAGTTATGCACTAGCTTAAATGAATGATGAAAATAGTGTTTAGAATGTTAATAGATAAATGCATGTTTGATGCGACTCCTTATTTGTTATAGTAGTTCTTTGTAGTTTATACTTCTATTTTTACTTTAATAATATCATTAGAAGGAAATAACATTGCTTACTATTAACATAACATTTTCTTATAGTTGTTTTTCTCTGTTCTTAATGAACAAATTTTATTGTAATGTAATAATTAGAGCGTTTATTACATCAGAACAATTTTTGATTTAATGTCTCCTGGGTTCAATTTGAGAGTTTTTCTATTCAACAGCATACTGTTTCAGCTCCCTTATATACATGTTCTTCTAATTTTAATATTACAAGGATTGCTGATTATAAAAGCTTCATGTTAAAAGTTGAGAATATATGTACCGTAAAATATTGACTATAATACACACATGTGTGTAATATGCATGCTTGATTTTGAGCTAAATTTTCAGAAAAAATTAAAATTTGACTATGATATGCACCCATAACTTTTCAATATTTATTTAAAAATTGCACAAATATTTATTAACATAAATAAAATTTGTAATAAAAATAAAAGAAAATGTCAACTTTGGTAGAAAAAAAAAACTTCAATTTTTAATTCACAACAAACAATACTGTGAAATTATCAGTTCTAATCACTTTCACTAGAATACAGCTCATCTATTGTTTGTTGTTTGTTCAGTGTTTAAAACTATATTTTTTTGGTACATGAGTATAATACACACCCTCATTTTTGCAGACTAAAATTTAAAAAAAAAAAAGTGCGTATTACTCAAGATTTTATGGTAAATGAAAATGTGATTTTGTTTCATCTATTTTTTATTTTTAGGGTTCCATTTTTCTTGGTTCTTCAATTTTTTACTATAACTCTCTGATTAAATTCATGTTGTACAAAAATGTATATAGATTTAACTTTTGTTTATAATAAAACTTTTTTAGAAAGAATGCGAAAATGTACATGTAGTCTTTCTTTTAACAATATGAATAACACTAGCACATAATTTAGATTAAAACTAATCTAAATTATGTGCTAGTGTTATTCATCTATGTAACAAGAAAAGGCATACATACCAATTATTTAGGTAAGAAACATACATTTAAAAAGATCTTTAAATTTTTTAAAACCTTTTATAAATTCAATCATTCATTCCTTCAAAATGAAGACCTCCTATAATTGTAGTTCAGAGTCATCACCTATAAATTAGTTTTAGAAATCAGTATACAGTCGATTCCGGTTAATCGGACCACATCAGGACATAATCATTTTGGTCCTAATAACCGGCTGGTCTGATTAAACTAACATGCCTTATGTTACAAGACGGGATTCGGTCCGAATAAGCGGCTGGTCCAGTTAACCGGAATCGACTGTAGTTATAATTACTCTCCAATTTCACTCATTTTTTGTTAGTCAATTTTTCTCATTCATAACAAGATTATGAAATTAATCTAATGCATGATAGCTTTTCAGCAGAAAATGCAAAGTCATAGTTATTGAGTGATTATAAATCATATTTGTCATAAAGCTCATTTACAAATTGTAATCTGTACATTTATGTGTGTACATATTACAATTTGTATGTTTAGTTATCTGTTAATTTATGCAAAAAAGTTTGCGTTATTAAAATCTCGACTTCAAAATATATTTAAGAATATTTTTAAATATGTCAACTTTTAAGAATATGAACATGTAATATCAGGTACTAACACAAGTTTTTCTTTTTTGCAGATGACTGGTATTCTTTAATTGGAAACTTCACAAAATTTGGACTAGGCATAGCATCAATATCTTTTGATATAATGTTTATGACACAGCATTTTTGCCTTTACAGACATAAGCAACCTGTCGATTCTTTGGAAAACTCACTTATAGAGTAAACTCTGTTCACACGATATTATTTGTTTATTTATTTTAAGCAACTTTTCCCCATAAATATCGTGTGGAAACAATGACAAGGATGAAAGCGCATATTAATGGAACTAAGCCAATATTCTCAAATCACAGTAAAAGCTTAAGAAACTCAGTGTTGTGAAGCACATTTATGTATTTTTGATATTATACACTGTATTGTATGTTTTTTAAAATTTGCTAAGTTAGAGCAGCTTGTTCATAGCAGCTTGTTTGTTAAATTAATAGGGTTATCAAAAAGGATTACGAAGTTTGGTTCTGATTTTGTATTTAAATTCCCAGTGATATCTATAATCATAATATGATGCTAATTTTTGACAATGCATTAGTACTCATATCTTTATTTATAAAATTTTATTTAGTCTACGTATATTTACAATAATGGTTATGTAATTTTTTAATGTTTTATTTTAAAAGTATTATGATGAACAGCAAACATTATTTTAAAATCCTCAAGGAAAAATATAACTTTTTTCTGTAACTGCATGTGATTTATTTATAATATGACATTTGTATATAATTATGTGTAATATGATGTGAAGAACAAATTTTATATTAAAACAATGGAGGTGAAAAAAAATGTGTACTCAAATCTGTAATTATAAATGATTTAAATCGCATAAAACAAAGCCTATTTTTAATGTGTTAAAGATAAGCTGCGATTATTTTTTAAAATTCATCTCATACTCTATGACTGAATCTCTTTAATCATATATGGAAAAGTAAAAACTTTTTCAAATTGATTTGTAAGCAACTAGACAATTGTGAGTCAGGGTTGAAATAGCCCTGTGTAAAATACTGTATAAAATACGTTGAACCTTTTTGTTTTGTTTCACTATTTATCTACAAAAGGCTTAATATTTATGCTCACCTTATTTTTTTATGTTAAAACACTTGTTTAAATTTACTGTGTCTTATACCATCTTGAAACATTTTGTAATTGTTGAAATGCATACACGATGAAGTAAATATTATGTCTGTTAATTATTGTTGAAATGAAAATGTTGAAGCTCTTAGCTACCAAAGACTTGAAATGGTTGTGCTTCTTTTTGGTCTAAATTTTAGACCTATTATTAGTGTGTATGTGTTTACTTTGATGTAACCTAATTTAAATATTTCACACTAATACGCATTTCAGAACTAGTTGTTTTAAAGGTATTATAAAGCTGCAAATTTTACTTTAAAACCATTTGATACTTTGACTAAATTAAAGTGTTAATTTTATTTCTGGAAACTGGATTAAAGTTAACCTATGGAGACCTACAAATCTGAGTTAGAGATAAAATAGCTGCTAGTTAAATGTCCTTCAAAATGGATTCAATTTGTTGTCTTGAACTGCTATTCAATGTCAAAATTTAAATGCATATTTTTCATCAACATAATATAGTTTGCTTTTTTTTAAAAAACAAGTTGTCAGTCTTGTGTATAATACTCAAACGTTATGTCTAGAGCCTTGTTTGAGGCACATGTTATGTTAATTGTTGAAATACGATGCACAGTGAATTTGTTATTTTAAATGACTGCATCCTAGCCGTGCAAAATAGTTATATTTTTACTGTTAAGCATATTGTAGTGTAAATACATTTAAAATTTATCCTGTTTTTCACTAGATCAAATATTATAGTAGATTGTGGAGTTTTAAAAATATGAACATATTTAATGTAGCTTTTAGATGTGCTAGATGTGTTTTCTCCTATTTATGCTCTAAATATTGCCCAATATGTACATAGCCTGCAAGAATGTTGTATATATAATGTTTTGTAGATAACATCTTGATGTGTATTACTTATTTCATTACTGTTTTAAACTGAAACTTTTTTTTAATTTAAGAACTTCACAAGGCAACAAATTACTCACTTTTAACCAGTCCTTATCTGAACTAGTCATTTTTCTTTTGTTTTCCTTTAGTTCCATATCGAGTGAAAATATTGTGATGTACAATTACTACCTTGAGTTCCAATAAACCCTCTTTTTTAAAAAAAAATTGTTTGTTATGCTTTATATTGAAAATAACACCCTCAAGTTTATTAACATTTTTATGTTACTATATTTTTTGCTAGTCTTATTAATTTAAATTATTCTGACATGAAATGAGTTGATTGCAAGTATGAGTAGCAGTCATAACTATTCACGACAGTGGAGTAGCAAAGCGAAAGATATGTATCTGGAGGTGTCAGCACTTGGTCCTACAACTAGGTTTTGTACTCTCAGTACAAGTGTTTCTCACAAGACACTGAACACAGTGGAGACAATGCAACCCTATAAGTACAATGACTTAAGTAACTTTAACAGTCACAACAATTATTGCCATCCTTGACCTAGCCCTAAATCAGTGGTTCCCAACCCTTAGAAGTCTGCGGACCACTAAGCCAGAATTTGAACCATATGCAGACCACCTCCCCCACTGACTTGAGGGAGGGAACCTTCCGGAGGTATGGGTGGTATTGAATATACAGGATTAACGTACTCACATTCTTATTTATCATATCCTAATAATAAAATAATTTTTAATTAAAGACCTCATAGTCATTGGATATATTTGGCCCATCTAGTTCAATGAACATTGCTTTCAAAATCCCCATTTATTTGGCAGCTTTTTTATATGTGGTGCTGGACCACTCCCGAGGCTCTTGCGGGCTACCGGTTGGGAACCACTGCCCTAAATGGAGAGAACTTTCCACAAACTGCTAAATAGATTGTGGGAGAAAAAATAAATGCCCGTATGGGAAGCTGAGGACTTGCTGCTAAAAGTGACGAGAACAAATACAATTCAATTTCATATGCAGAAATATTTTGTACTACTGACAGAATTACTAAATCATTCCTTAAAATTAACTACTCCACAATGAAAAGAACTCTATATTACATAATGGGGCAGCAATTAGTCTCCCTAAAAACTTCAATGAATGTATTGTGGAATATCAGTAGAAAGAAATTATTTGCATTTACTACGATCTAAAGGTGCAATTTTGAAATTTTCTGAAAGGTACAAGCAAAAACAAAGCATTTCTAAGCAGGAAGCTGTAAAGAATATTGAATCTTCAGCCATTATTTCTAAGAAAAAAGTGTGTGTCAAAGATATGGCAAGGTAAACTTGTAGCCACTTGCAACAATTTTAAGAATATGGGTATATACACACACTGTGAGATAATTAGGGGTACGTAAATTCCGCATAAAAAATATTGAAATTTTGCAACAAAAAAAATAAAAATAAAATACAATATTTAAAATTTCGCATTTATAAAAAAAAAAATTACTTTTTTACTTGGATAGGTAAGTATCAAAATTCTTAGTTAAAAGCTAACATTCTAGTAGTCTCCACATTCTCTTCTTTAAGTCATTGCCTTCTGTCATTAATTATTATGTAGTACATACTACAATATCTCTCAGCATGTATGTTGTTAATGAGACTATAGAGGCTTTGTACAGCTGCCTTTGCAAAGTAAAGATAGCAGCATTTTGTTGAAATTAAAATCTGTATAACATCAACAGGAGTCTCTTGGTTCTGTGAAAATGGTTGTATCCATCGATGACTCTGGTATGGACAAACTGTCCAGGTGAAATTCAGAGCAAATCCGAAGGGGCGTGAGATCTCTTAGTTAAAGACTGTTGGTCTTAGTTAAGCAATTATGTTAATAAATTATTACTATTATTATCTAGTTTCGCTTAAAAAGCCATTTATTGCCAAAAAGTAGTTAAAAAAATTTTCCAGCATTTATTCGCATCTACTTCGTAAATACGAAAATTACATATCCCTAATTATAATACTATGAATATTAATTTTCAACGGGTAATGTTTCAATCTAGAATCCCTTACAGTACCTCTTATAAAGCAAATTCATAAACAGATCCAAACGAAAAATGGATATGTGATGAAAAATTCATAATTCAATAACCTGGAGCCATATAATTTAGATAACAGCTATTAAATTATATTAATTATACAATAAGTTTCTGATAAATTTTTAAATCAGATGTCTTTTTATATTTTGCATATAATGAATTTGAGTTGTGATATTTTGTTACAAGTTGTATAAAAAAGGATATAAAAATTTTCCCACATTAACTCCGAGAGTTTCATGCATGCTTTACAACTATTAATGAGATTGTTAACATAACTTCAAGATGTTAGTGAAATTCTAGTAAAAGTCCTTTGGTAATAGCAGTAAAAGAATTTTTTTAATCATTAAGTTGAGCAGCAAGCCTTAAAGTGAGTGCTTACTGTCCTTTAGGGGGTGCTTCACACTAAGGAGGTAGCAGGCAAATAGATTTACTTTACATTTTGAGTCTGAAACCAATGATTCCACAGATAACATTAGGTATATTTTCATCCCTTATAGCAATATTTCTTATAACTATCAGTGATGGAAACATTATTCCATCACTGACAGCTTAATCAGAAAGTTACATTTACTATTTAGGAAGAAATAATCCCATCAGCTGATTAGGGAAGTTCTATGGAACATATTGCATGTGTCAACCGAAGTTTTCAGATTGCTTTGAGAAATACTATACAATACTCTGGTGTAGAAGAAGAGAGTTTAAAAAACTTACCTACATCCACAATATAATGCTATCAGCTTGTAGGATTATTAAGAATTAAAAAAATTTCAGGTAGTCTCTTCTAATGAAACTACCGCAGGTTATTAACGTAGGATTACTTATTGTTGCTTACCCAACAGTCAATTCAGCTGATCTAAAATCATTTCTGTTTAGTGCACTCATGAAATATTCCGAATCAAGTTTACTTATAGATGAAGAGTTTGATATTGATGCCAATGTGCTGAACATCATGATGGGTGATTTTAATATAGATGCAAAACACAACAAAACGGCATTCGATTTCCTGAAACATCACTTTAATTTAGATATGGTTCTGTCCAACTATCCAAGTAGACCGAGAAACTCATTTATTGACTTGACATTTATACGACACATTACCCCCGATTTTCTGACATACGTAACTTATTTTTCTTGCCATCAACCTATTCTGCATAAGGTTATCACCCATCCTTCTCTTCATATGTAGGAATTTTATTGTAAAAAAATTGAAAATTATATAATTCGAAATTAAGAATTTGCACGAAGCGGAGATCTTAATCTTTAAAGTGGTACCTAATTTATCAATTTTGCTCAAGTATGAAGAAAGAAAACTGGATAAAACAAGAAAACACATTTTAGAAATAATATTCTACCACTCTTGATTTATAACTTGCGATGACAGTTCTAACATCTGAAATTTTGCTTTACCGCGGACCGTTATGGAGGAACATAATCCTATATTAATCTTATCCTAGGCGAGTAATCCAGAGTTCATACAATCTATATATATAAAACAGTTCCATAACTGACTGACTGACAGACAACGCACAGACCAAATTGCTGGGCCTAAAGGGCTGAAATTTTGTATGGCGATTCTTTTTCTAGTGTAGTGGTGCACTAAGAAAATTTTTTTGAAAAATTCTTAGATTTTTTAAAATTAAATTTTTAAGCTGTTTTTGCAACTTTTTTCAAGTTTGCATTTAAAATAATGATCTGAGGGTGATAAAATTTATATCACGAGAAAGACCATAAAAATTCCTTTAAAATGAAATGTTTTTCGAATCATTTTTGATTTTTGGTGAATTTTTAAAGATTAATTTTTAGAATTTAATTTATTAAATGCTGATCACGTGGTTTCTTTCCTTTTTGTGATACTTTAAATTAATTTATCACCATGCACATAGCAACGAAATAAATTGACAAAAAAAATCTTTTTTTCCTTTCTAATGCGGCAGGCGATTGGGAATTATCCAAAAAAGTATTAAAATACAGTAAAAGAAATGTTCCTCAAACTGTACTATATTCTTTAATATGTTCTATTAGATTTAATTTCAATATTTTCTTCTACATTATTTTGTGTATAAAAATACCGTTATGATTTTTTTATAAATATTTATATATTTTTTTGGGGGGTATTAATTGCATACATTGACTGTTGTATTTAATTTGAATGTACTCTGTAGCGAAGCACAGGTATTCAGCTAGTTTGATATAAGTGTACATAATTTTTTTAACTTTAATCACAATCTGACAAAAAAAAATTCCACCTGTGAGGTGAGAAAATAGAAATATAACTAAAATTAAATATTTCAACATAGCTAGATAATTATAGGAAGAATGTAGAGAAAAAAAAGTATTGGACGGGTTTTAACGTCTGAAATTTTGCTTTACCACAGACCGTTATGCAGAAACGTAATCCTTCATTAAAATAATATTATTCTAGGCAAGTAATTGAGTAAACCAAAATTCATACAATTTGATATAAGTGTAGATAATTTTTTAAAACTTTTATCACAATCTGACAAAAAAATTCTACCTGCAAGGTGAGAAAATAGATTATCAGATGGTTTTAATGTCTGAAATTTTGCTTTACCACAGACCGTTATGCAGGAACGTAATCCTTCATTAAAATAATATTATTGTAGGCAAATAATCGAGTAAACCAAAATTCATACAATTTGATATAAGTGTAGATAATTTTTTTAACTTTTATTATGATCTGACAAAAAAAATTCCACCTGTGAGGTGAGAAAGTAGATTATCGGTGCCAAAATTTTGCTTCATGGTCAGCATGACATTTAAAGTAGCATCATGAAATTACTTTTGAGACAACTCAAATATTATATCAATACTGGTTAATGTTATGATAAAGTTCTGATATTAGATGAGAGACTAACTCAAAATTTTTTTTAAAATTATAATGTAGTTCAAACAAGTAGCATAATGTCCATTCAGGATACACAGATAATTAAAATTTTATTTGTGGAAACATACATAAACAATTCCACACATATTTGAAACAAAACAATTTTTTAAGTATATAATTAAGTATTAAACATTTTATTTCTATAATAAATAACATTTTACATCTTTTGCATTTTTCCTGATGTTGATATTTCTGAACTACTATCATATAAAATCAACTACATTGTTAATTTTTTGGAAAATATATTATTGTTTAGAAATAAACCTATTTTAATTTTACCAATTATTAATTACAATTTCTTTTACTTTTTTATTAATACTCATGTTAAGAAATTGATAAAGGAAACAACACCATAAAAGATTTTAACTAATGTGAGTAGATAAACAAAACACATCATATATTCATAATGGTGTAAGGAACTTTAGAAAAGAGAAGATTTCATTAAAATCTAACGTAAAAATGACAAAAATGTCTGATATATTCATCATGATATATTATTCTCATAAAAAATAAGTTGTGCGATTATGTTTTCATACAAAATCAAAAGACAAATTAATTCCTAATCAAAATTTATCATCATAAACAACAAGTGTCTCTACACAAACTGCTGACTAGTGGGACAAGAAACACATTTAGTTTAAAAGATAAAATATCACATTACATAATATGTATCTGAAACATACAACAGTTATTAAATCCTTACCCTACATAATTGTAACCTTATATATAGAAAGCCCAAATACATTTTATGACAATTTAAATGTCAGTACATTCTGAATTAAGATAATCTGAAATCAACAAGCTTTTTGATTAAATGCATAGTAAAAAGGATAAAATGCACTGCATGTTGATTTAAATAAGGGAAACTTTAGGAGGTAATGGAGGTGCTTCTTCGTCGCAGTTAATGAGTGGAGGAGGTGGCTTTAAGTCGTGGTTGGGCTCACACAGCAAGACATAGCTACTCTTTTTCTGAAAAAGAAAATTTTTTACATCAATTTTCAGCATTTTGAGGAACAATTTTCTAACCTATACCGTCGAACCCCGTTATAACAAGCTTCAAGGGACCAAAGGTTTTGTTCGCTTTATCCAAACTGTTAGGCTACGGCCACACGAGCGATTTTTCCCTCACAACCGCAACGGGAAAACAAGCACCAAAATATATAGGATTCAAGCACCAAAGGATAGAATGAGACTTATTTTTCTCGTGGTTTGTGTAGATTTTCAAGCTGAGGGAAAAGACCCAGCAGGAAAAAAGTCACATGCACGTGTGGCCGGCTGGTGTAGATTTTCAAGCTCGGGGAAAAGCCATACCGGGAAAAAATGCTTGTGTGTCCGTAGCCTTATCGTACCTTGTGTATTTAGAAATGCAATTATCCACCAGCAAATTTCCTTTTCTGATCTATTTGATTTGCATTCCAATATATTGTAAGATATGCAAGCTGTGTTATATATGTTTCATGGTATTACTTATGTTATTATATTGTTTATTTGGTGTTGTTATGTATTGTACAGTGTACTATACAAGAAAAAAAAAAAAGAAAAGAAAGAAAGAAAAAAAAAGAGAGAAAAAGATAAGAAAGAGAAAAAAAAAGTTTATTTGTATACTGGAATGCTTTTGCAACCAGGTTATTGCCACCAAAAATTCAGGCCTAAATTTGTTTATTTTGGTTAAACTGGTTTACTTTGGTGCCGTTGGCGGTTCTTTTTTTAATTTTTTTTGTCACTTTTGTTGCTCTGATTCCCGTGGTGTTCAGGATTTCAGTAGCTAAATTACCCGTATAAGCTTATAGCTGTGGACGGGTTATTTTTAAACTTATCCAAACTGTTAAGAAAAATGCTAGAGTTCACAAAATGTATAGCTCATTAGTTGCAATGTGTATTCAATAATGATGTAATAAAAAAAAAATTATACAATCTATTAAAAATGATCATAAATAAATTAAATTGACTAAAATCAATTACATTAAACTGACACAATACTAATTAAATTACGTACAATAGGAAAATGGCAGGACCAAAATTTTCGTTCATTATATACCGGGTTCGCTATAATGGGGTTCGACTGTAATAAGAAATCAGTGTATTTCTGAGTAAAATGGTTCTTAGAAAATTTCTACAATATCATTACTTGTGTTTATAGACACAGTAAAGTGATACTAATTTTCTTAAACTTTATCTAATTTATTCCATTTTATATGGTATGAATTTTTAAAGAAATGGATAATGAAAATACAGGGTGTATGGGCTAAAAGTATCCAAAAGTCACAACTTATTTTTATTGAACTAAACCATTTGAATTAATTTTAAAAAAAAATAGAAATAACATTTCACCAAGTTTTAATATCAATCATACATTTCTATCATAGTATCTTAGATTTCGAAGTGTGCACCTTTTGTAGTACGACAAACGTCTAAATGGTAATCCAGTTCTCTTTAAGTGTTTCGTAGCATATCAGGGGTTATTAGACTTTTTTACTTAGGGATTCATTAAATCCATTGTGTATAAACAAAAAATTGAAACTGTGGATGAGTTGAAGAAGCATATTCAAGCAATTTGTGTAATAATTCTTTTGTTGATGTAATTTCACTTTTCATATACCTATACCTAACTGTAACTTGTAATGCATTGTTCATATATTGTATGACTTTCCACTCATTTAATAGTATTTCAGATAGTTATTTTATTTCTTCTCTACTTACCATTTTTGAAACTTAATGTTAATAAGATTTAATAATTAGAAGATTAACTTGGTATGAATTTATCAATTGTGCATTAAATCATACCATAATGCACATGTCTCCTCTTCAGCAAAATAGGTTGTACAGGTCAATCAATGCTGCCTTCTTTAGCAATGAGTAATTTTAAAACTATATAATAAAAATATTATTAAGTACAATATAATTTATAGAAGAAAAGAGGAAATTGTCACCTTGGAAGAGGATAAGTAGTGATTAGGCGCAGTAACAGCAGTGGCACAGCACAGCCAAAGTAGTGCGAGAATAAATCCAAACAGCACGATAACAAGAAGCCAGCGGGGTATGCCTGACTGATGTGATATGCAGTCCATCCAATCCAGTCGATCTTCTGGCCAAGATGGTTGATAATTTCTTATGTAGTTGTAATTGCTCTTTTCTTTTATGACAGCTATAAAAACAAGAAAAATTATACCAAAATACAAATATAAGAGTATGATATATAATAATAGTCGCATAAAACAATACTAAAACTAATATGATCTCTATTTTATTAAGTCTGACGATATGTAGTTAAAAATACAACAATATACAATAATAAACAATACAACAATAAATAAATATTATAAAATTGTTAAAATTTTAAGAGAATAAAAATGAGCCTGATCTCAAAGGGATTAAAAAATTCTTAACTATAAAAAAAACCCACAAAAGTTTATTTCTTAAAAACAGCATTATGCCAAAACGAAAAAAAAATCATGTTACTGAATACTAAAGAGTACTTTTGGTAATTCCTCTCTTTTTTTGAAAACGGAATTTTTATTTAACAGTATGTCACATTGTCTTATATACTTCCCTTACCTTAATTAGACAGAATGAAAATTTTAGAAAAAAAATAGGAAAAAAAGATTTGTTAGTAGCATTGTATGATCGCCATACTTAACTAAAAGGCTCCAACAGGAAATGCACAATACTTATGTAACATTAGTAAACTACCATAAAAAATGGATGCTTCATCATTTGCACACAATATCCTTTTTACAATGTTTTGATTCTTTACATCAAAATCTAAAATCATAGACTATTCTGAAAATAATTGTCTTTTACAATTGTACTAAATTTATCTGAACCTTATTTTGTGAAATACAATGGAGGATGAGAGGGAAATATAAAACCCACCAAGGAGAGCTTTTAGTTTTTGATTTAAATATACTAGTTATCTATATTTTTTAACAGAAAAATGAAATGAAAATCAAACTTTTCCTATGATAAAAGTATGATAAAATGTAGATTTTATGAATTTTTAAAATTTTTTTTTAAACATAGAAAAGAAAATTTATTATTTACTAACATTTAAACATTAAATTTACTAAAGAACTGAATTCATAAATGCCTTTAATTTTTTGAAATCCTCAATCAAAACACTGAATAATAATTTTAGGTTTAGAAATTCCTCAACCTAAATTAACCTAGGAAATGTAAGATTATTCATTTATTTATTATAGTCTTTAGGCCGTACAAAGCTCTATGATACTTATGAAGACAGAATATATACATCAAAGATTAATAGAATAAGCCCCAGGTTCTAGTTAGCTATAACAAAATACATCTTTAAAATATTTGATAGAGGTGATTAAAGTAAAAGAAAGGACTTTAACATTCTACTAAAGAATGAGTAGCTAAAAACAAAAATTCAAGGTTTTTAAATTTTTTAATCTCTATTTTCTATCTATCATTAACCTTTACACTGGGGGGTTCCTAACCTTTTTTCTGCATTGACCCCTTTTAAAAGAATGATTTTCTTCACTGACCCCCCCCCCCCTCACATTTTTCTCTATAATATACAGCATACAACATAATTATAATACTAATAATTGTACATAAAATACTTAAAGATAACAATTTGACTCGGAATATGAACAAAAATTAGAAAAGTAGTTTATTAGATTTATGTTTTATTATTTCTGTACTATTTTAATTTTTAATTCTCATATGAGGCGTTGAAAGGCAAAGTGGTGAAAGTCACATTTTCAACTTTTTTTAATTTGGAGGCAAATATGTAATCTCCATGTTCAATTTATAGTGGAACTGTAAATAGTTATTATTTTTAATATTGTAATAATTGTTATGAATTATAATTTGTTCAATTTATGTTGGAATTTTTTGTAGTTTTTGCAGTTAAACTCTTTGACTTACACCACTTTGCCTTTCACAGCCTCATATATAAACAAGTTTTCGTAAACAGATTGTAGCTGCAGAAACATCGTCAAGAGAAAAACGAAACTGCTTCTCATTGGTTACATCCTGAGGACCCATGTGTAAGGCGCGCCACGTCTGGGAACCTGTGTCAAGGTTGGCGAGTGGCAACCCTACATCCGAGGGGAGCACGTTGTTGTTGAGAGTGGGAGTTGAACGGCAGACGAGAACGCATAAGCCAACAGGGTTTATCTGACAAATATGGCTCTGTATGCCAAATCGATCCTGCATTAATCATTTTTTATGTGCTATATGTGCTGTGTTCCTTAAAAACAATGTAATAAAAGCTTGGAACAAAATTCTGGAAGTCTTTTTTGTGTCGTCTCTGTTCCACGCAAGGCGGTTAAAACCGTTATACCATGTATTGATTAAAGTCCAGTGGATTTCTCCTATTCTGCCTAGTGTTGGTACACAAATAAAAGCTGAAGGTTGCATTCGAGGCATATACAAAAGCGTCATGACATTCGACTTTAGATTTGTGGATCAATCCGCCCTATGCAAATCTGTATTCATACATATTAAAATGGATATTATTACCTAATAATTGCATTCCTTAAAAATTAAATTTTAAAACAGAAAAATTTATCATAGACCCCCAATAGACTCCTGAAATACTATAGACCCTTTTTAAACTTCCATCAATCCCCAAGGGGTCCACCTGGACCCCATTAGGAATCCCTGCTCTACACCATACAAAGCTCTATGATACTTGTAAAGTCAGAATATATAAATTAAAAGTTCTATAAATTTATAGTGTTTTTTAATAATATTTGATGGAAACCTTTCTTTTATATCAAACTATAATAGAATAAGCCCCAGGTTCTAGTTAGCTATAACAAAATAAATCTTTAAAATCTTTGATAGAGGTGATTAAAGTAAAGGAAAGGACTTTGACACTCTACTGAAGAATGGGTAGCTAAAAACAAAAATTCAAGATTTTTAAATTTTATAATCTCCATTTTCTATCTATCATTAACCTTTACACCATACAAAGCTCTATGATACTTGTGAAGTCAGAATATATAAATTAAAGCTATTTATAAAGTAAAGGAAAGGACTTTGACACTTTACTGAAGAATGGTTAGCTAAAAATGAAAATTCAAGGTTTTTAAATTTTTAATCTCTATTTTCCATCTATCTAACTTTATAACCATCTAAAACAAAAGTCAGTTAATAGATACATACGATAGTCAGTACTTTCAACTATTTTAGGATTTGTCTGAAGGACAATCATTTTTCCAGAGTCTTCTTGAACATAAACAGTCCATGAGGTAGATATGAATTGCCGCACATGATGAGCCACAGTATTGTATGCACTTCTCACATAGAACAAGGGTGTTAGCAAGTGAAGAGTCTGAGTTTCATCCTATATGCATTTAAAATACACAAAATACAGTGATTATTCATACATTAGTACATCACTATGAATTTTCACTATCTACGCTAAATAATATCTGTTGCCACTATAAACTTCAGACAAAGTAATAATGCAAAGTAGAGTTCACACTGAAAGCACATCTTTATATATCAAAATTCAGCCTACATATGCTTGTGCTCGCAAAACTCGAAAAGTAGTCGGTTGATTGACTTAAAATTTTGACACAACATTGCATTCAAATACGTGCTTGTTTTTATATACCTATTATATAGATGCCACACCTGTGACAGGTAAAAACATGGTTTTTTTGAAAAACAGTGACATCTGTTGCACGTAAAAGCAACACACACTATACTAAATATTTTATGGAAATGGGAGCACTATCTGTTGAATGCAACAATAACACATGCAATACTAAACATTGCTCATGCTGGACAGCACGCTTCTTGACAGCTCCTGTCACTTAGAATACCTATTATATAGATGTCACACGTGACAGGTAAAAAATGCTTTTTTGGAAATATTGCAATTGAAAATCGGCGTGCCAATTATCATGTTGCGAAATATCAACCAACCAAAGCTTTGTAACGGCACGCAGCATGCAGTAAGAGAAGTATTGAACAACGTTGTAGAAGCAACAATCTTGACAGGACCATTCAAAGGTGAAGATGTTCTCATTCCTCACATTTCTATGATTCCAACGGTTATGCCATTTCAATTTAAGAGATTGCAATTCCCAATTTGATTGGCGTTTGCAATCACCATCAACAAAGCTCAGGGCCCATCTTTAGAATTGTGCGGTTTAGATCTAGACATGGATTACTTCTCACATGGACAATTATATGCTGCGTGTTCTAGAGTCGGCAAACTGGACAATCTCTATATCTGACAATATACCAGACAATCTCTATACAGACAATGGAACAACAAAAAATATTATATACCTACAAACATTCTAAAATTAAACATATTAGAAACATGTGCTTTTTCTTTTCTTTCTTTTCCATTTAACCAGACTGAGCCACAGCAATGCGTGGCCGGGTACAGCTAGTTATATATAAGATTAATAGGTATTTCTCTATGAAATTTCACTAATTGATTCATTTACCTTCCTGTTACTGAATGTGACAATTAAATGAGAATACTTCTGGTAATAAATATATTTAACAGGCATATGATAAAAATAGTAGGAAATACAGTTAATGAGCTTTTGAAAAATAAAGTATTTGTGAGAATACAAAGATATTTGTATATTATAACCAAGAACTAGAATTTTATATAATATGAAAACAGGGATCAACTTTTATTATTATCCAGATCTAAATGATTTCAAACTCTTACTATTTAGATAAAACAGCAAAAATCTTCATTTCCTTAATGTGCAAATGAATAAACATATGACTCGAACAATCAGTAATTCACTTGCTTTTAACACATAAAATGATACTTTTTCAAGTAATATACTAATAAAATTAACACCCTGTTTCACTACTTGAATTCTTATGACATATTTGTAAGCTGCAGGTTGATAATAATAGAAAAAAAAATTTAGTTCTAAAGAGGAATCTGAGAATACATTTTAAAATCTCTTTAATTTTAGGTGATGAATTATAATTCCTTTGACACTCAAATGTCAAGATCTAAAACTCAAGTCAGAGTATAGACTAAATATGACCACAAAAGGGTCAAATGACACAAATGTAGAGCCACTGAAAGATTTGGTCCACTGTAAATACCCTTCATATACAATTACCTACAGCTTCAAATAAAATCACACCAATATATATCACAAACATATACATTTTTAAATAGTAATATAATTGTTTTATATGGTACTTAATATTGTAGCTGAAACTTTGCCATTTGGCAAGAAAAGAGCAATAAAGCACCAATTATGCACCTCTACCTTGTTTCTAGTATTGTTCCCACTATTTATTGCTTTTCCTGTTAGGGCTGTTCATTATAAGTTTCATGTCAAGCTTTTTACTTTTATGTTTTTCGATTATGAAAAAAAGTAGCTGAATACTCGTGCTTTGCAATGGTTTGGTTAATTTGGCTAATTTAAATTAAATTTAGTAGTAAAGTACTTTCATTCCTCAGAGAAGTTCACCCTATAATTTAATTATAGTAATTTGACATATGGGTTTTAGATTTTTTCTTTAATTTTTAGGGGATTAAAGCCACTATTTTAATATCCTTAGAGGTTGAATTTCTTTTAAAAAATGTTTCTCAGTGAGCACCTGGAGCATTAGAGGAACCACAAAGCAAAATTTCAGCTTCCTAGGGCTACAAAGATAGAGTAATCAGTCAGTCAGTGTTTTGTGTCAGTTAAAGGTCTCACACAAGGGTGTGTGACCTTTAACTGACACACTGACTCTTATTTCTTAGATAGATTTTTTAGTGAACACCTAGGGCCTTATGGGCAACACTGTGAAAATTTTCAGCTACCTAGGGCTTATGGTCCTGGAGTTACAGTGATCAGTCACTCACTATTTTATTCTGGGGGATTAAGTCTAATTTTTAACCCCCCCTTAAAGATTGAATTTTTAAAAGAAGATTTCTTAGCGAGCATTTAGGGCCTAAGAGCAATACCATATAAAATTTTAACTTTTAGAAAGTATGGTATCAGAGATACAATGATCTGTCACTTTATTTTAATGATCTGTATTCTATTTTGAGGGTTTAAAGCCCCTTTTAACCCCCTTAAAGTTTGAATTTTCCAAAAAAGATTTAATAAACAGTTAGGGTCTTAGAGGAACTAGAATATAAAATTTTAGTTTCCTAAAAAGTATGGTTCCATGGTCTTTTTCTTTAAATTTTTTTTTTTTTTTTAAATTCGTGTGTACTTGGGCCTTAAGATGTACCACCACTCAAAATTTCAGCTTCCTAGGCCTCATGATTCCAGAAATATAGTGTGTTTCTTAGGGTGGGAGGGAGGATTAGGCCCTTATTAACCCCCTTAAAATTCAAATTTTTTGTGAGCTAAGATTTCTTAGTGAGCACCTAGGGCTTTTCAGCATCCCAAGACTTAAGGTCCAAAGATTTGTGATTCTTTTAACATACTCGTTTTGAATATTTTTGTGTATTTCCGTTTTGTCATTAGTATGCAATTTTTAATTAGACCTAAAATTATTTATAATCGAAATCTTGTTCTTCATCTGCTGATTTTTAAGCAAATTTTTATTATGCATGTGCTTTCTACATGTTTACATATTTTTTAACATGCTCAAAATGTTTGCAACTTGTGGTTAGAAAATAGGTTGCCACCGTGAAATTAGGCATTGGCCATATGACACTGCACCAAGTGCAAAAAGATGCTAGGTTTCAGCTACAATACGGAAGTAGTTTTTATATAATCTACTATCTGTCAGGAAAATTACAAATGAATTTCACATTTGACAGTAAATATTTCCTATTCTTTGAAAAAAATTATCTATATTAAAATGTAGCTTTTATTAATTTTAAAGAAAAGATTCCACCATTACACAAAATATTCTAAAGTTTTAAATTCATCAGAAATACATAAAATAAGAAATGACATGATATACAGGGTGGTCCAAAATTATTGAGCACGTTTCATGTTTAAAAAAAAAAAAGGTGAGGAGGTACGTACATATTTATTGTTTTCTTGGAAAGACAATTTAAAACAGTTTTACACAGCAAAAATTTAAACATTAAATAACTTCCACATGAGCTCCATTTGTGGCACTCAAATTATTCAACCAATATTCAATTTCATGCCAAGTGTTTTGCAGCATTTCAGAAGGTATTCCTTTCAATGGGCGGGAAAAAAATACCAACCTCACATTGCTTTATCCTGTATGGTAGCCATTTGCATACTGACGCAATTAGTAAATTTTTCTTGCCAAATGTTGTCGTGCCATCTACCAGTTAACGTGGAATTTATTTAATGTTTAAAATTTTGTTGTGGAAAATTGTTTTAAATTGTCTTTCCAAGAAAACAAACACCTATGTACCTCAATTTCCCCCCCCCCCTTTATCAAACATGAAATGCACTCAATAATTTTGAACCACCTTGTATATATACCCCCAAATATAGATAATAAAATAAACAAAGTACATATATACACTCTTAAGACATTAATCAAGAATGCAACTGCTAGCAAATACAATCACTAATTTCTGGCAAGGAAACAAAATTAAAGTTATTGGGTAAAGGAAAATATATCAAGTTTGATAATAGCTTAAGAAATAGAAATATGGAAAACAACAGTTATAAGTAAAATTCATACCTTTGATTTTGCACTCATATGATGACGACAACCATAGTTGCAAGCATTAGCCGAAGATTCATTTATAAAAGCTTCAGAACAAGCTGGGGTAAAAAAAAAGAAAATTGAGGTTACTATGTTGAAATCAAAATTATATTCCCAAAATTCATCACTTTCAGGTACAAAATTATGAATACTTTAAAGAAATCATAAGCTCCAGCAAATCTAGCAGGTTATAGGTAAAGTGAAGATAAATGTCAGAAATGTAAGCAAAAATATGTAATTCTTTGCTGACTAGATAAATGATTTCAAACTGGTGTGCTATGGCACTTTAAAGTGCCGTGAGATCAACCAGGGGTGCCACAAGATTTTTGTGGAGAAAAAAAAAATATTAGTAGTGTCCCCTTAAAATAAATATGAAGTTGAATTAATTACTCGCATACCTGATAGATTGTGCCACAAATCGATGCAATCGTTCTTGAGGATGAATTTATACTCACAACTGTTAAACCTGGTATCAAATATTAATTTGCCTATATTCTAAGCATCAATCACAAGTCTCACAGTCATAAAATAAAACTCTTTTTAGAAATTTCCATTGTAGTCCTGTAGTGTTATATATAATACTGAATTCATGGCTAATTTTGAAATTGTATTAATATATTCTATTCTGGTGTTTGTTTCTTACATCTTCTAATAATGGAGCAATGGAGAAAGTTTTTATTTGAAATTACATCTAACACGTTCTTTATATACATTCCACTTTGAACTAATATTAAAAAAATTGAAAATAGTAAAAATTCTAATAAGGGTGCCCCAAGTTTCTAATCTCATTCCTAAGGGTGCCGCAAACATAAAAAGGTTAGGAATCTCTAGATTAGATCAATGCCTTGTTTATCATGTACGTCTGCAATATTTCTGAGTTTTGTTTGCAAGAACCATATGAAAATAATCCTAGTTATGAGAAACCTCTAGTATCCAACATAGGAAAAAAAAAAAAAATCATAAATATTAATTGTTTAGATAATGCAAAATCAATCCACAATAGAAAAGCAATAACTTAGTAACTATTATACATATATCTACTAATTGAATTAATATGACTAAACAACTAAAATCACATTTAAATATTTAACTATATATAAAATTATAAACAGCATTATAGTAAAATACTATCAGGATTTTTCATCTTGTTAAAGTAAAACATGAGTTCTCTTAAGCATTGAGTTCTACCATTTTAAAGTTAATATGTTTGAAACTCATGAAAATTAATAACATAGCTCTCCTTGAGAGAGTTACACAGGATACATAATAGCTACTAGAGAGAATTTTTAGAGAAACAATACAATGAAACAGAAAAATTTAACGATTTAAAACTTTTAAAATATAGTAAAATGCCATTTACACATTTCTTGGTTATACATTTTTCTCATTTATATGTAAATTTATTAATACAACAGAAAATAATAATTGATAACTTAAGTTTAACTAAAATTTCATTTTTATGTACTTGTAACTTGAAACCAATAAAAATACAATTTTATCACAAATTAAACATTTTGCTCAACGCAAACTATGTACCATTTCTCAAATATAATAAGCTATATTCAAACTGATAAATAAAAATGATATATTTAAAGGGTATATTGAGTACAATAAACTAAGTTTCATGTTATTTCTCATAATAATAGTACAAGAAATTAAATATGAGACAAAAGAATCTAATAGTACTAATGGAGAGGAAGAAGAAAGCATTCTAGCTCTGCAGCAACCAAGTTTTAGATGTGCACTTGCAGCTTTTTACTCTCCTATACTGAATTTAATAAAGGAAGATTCGATGGTAACATGGTCTTACTAACACAGAACAAGGAAATTTTCACAATACCCTCCAGGAGTGCTACAAAATACAATGGAATTTTGATTGATTGTTCCCTGAATAATCATTTTCCCATACGTGTCATTTCATCCATTCACAATGATAATATTCCATGTTATGTTTCTGCATTCATTGTTTAGCGCAAAAGGATCCTTTAAACATGATAGAGTTTTCACTGTACAAGATAAACTATTTTAAATAGAGTTAAAAACAAATAGTTCAAATATTTTAAAATATTGTTTTAGTTAAGTTATTAAATAGGTTTTAGATATTCTTAGCTAAATGTAGAACTTTTTTGTTAAGCTATTGAATATAAATTAATTTTGTAATACTTTGATTATTGAAAAAATTGGAGAATTAATAAGGAAATATGCTTAGTAAGATGTCAATAGCTTTTTTTCATTTGATATATCTATATGCATTTACATGGAAATCAATTATAACAATTTTTCGTTTGCCTACCTTAAATTTCTTTTAATTATACACTATTCAGAGTTATCTATAGTTTTCCTATTAGCTCCAACAACACTGTCTAAATCACACCTCACGGCATGTACTAAATAGATATTCTTGAGTTTGAATTTACAAAATTTCATAGTGTGTCTATACACCAGGAGTAAGATACCTTTAAATTATAATAAGTCTCATAAAAGTTACAATTTTTGAAAGAAGAAAAATTGTTGATATTCAAGTTCTGATTTCTTACACACACTTTACTACCCATGATGTAGGAGAAGATATAAGGAGAAGAGGAGCATTAGCTATACCTTAAACAAGAATAATTTACTCCTTGGTCACCAGTTTAAGTTTAGAAGTCTTAAAATAAAAACTTTCCTCAATTAAAAAAAAAAAAAACGTCAATGACACAATACCCATCAACATGGATAACTGTTACTGCATAACTTAATTCCATAGAAATAAAGTACATAACACCTTTTAAGATGGAAGAATAGCCAGTTGTATGGGAAGCACAGATAAGTATAGGCCTGGATTAATGGATTTTAAAATTATTATTTGCAATAAAAATAAATTATAAGAATTTATAATTACAGTTAGGAAAAAAATCCTTATGGAGATACAAGAATTTTAAAACAGTGACAAAGTTCAGAGAAATATTCTGTAAAACATAACAAATGTAAAAAAAATATTTTACAGAATTAAGAGTAAATCAGCTTTCTAAATAAGCTTGCACAAACTAAACTAAGATATCTGGCCATTTAATATGAATAGCAAATTACCTGCTCCCACAGATTAAGACTAAAAGGTAAATAATATTAATTTGAATTAACTTTGTTTCCATATAAATTTTTACAAATGACATTATAATTGCTGATTTATGGGGGTCAGGTTAATGATTTCAAGCGTACACTTTTTAACTACTATTTTTTTTTTTTTTTAATGCAGCAGGCGGTTGGTTATTTTACACTGACAAAAGTAATGATGATTAAAAATTATTGCTTTTCATGGTTAAATGCAAATAAAACAAGGGATTAACTCTAAATGTGCTTGTTTCTGTTATCATGGAATGGAAGAAAATTCATTAGAAGTGCCTGTTCCTTTTGATTCTTTACTTGCTTCACCTTGTTTTGTGAACATCAGATGCTTGATTTTTTTTCTCTGTTTGCAAAATGTATCATTATTATAAATAAAATATTAAATTATACATCTTTGTACCACTAGGTTTTATTTTTCTGAATTTTAGTCACTGTGAACAACAACTCAGTTATGAACTGAGTTAGATATATATTAATACCTCAGGTACATTGACAAAAATATCTCACCACCTTTTCTGATATTTAACTGATCATCTGCAGGAGAGATTTTTTGACAATCTCAAATAAAATAAGAGTTTTGGATTCATTCATATACATTACAAAATGGAGATAAAGGCGAGTTCAGGATGTAGAATAAATTCAAATTATATTCACAAATGTAGCTTTGGCTAAAAATAGATTAAAAATATTTGAGGTTTTTTTTATTATCCTTTAAAAACACTTCTTTCTCTTTTAAATAAACTAAACTGCAAAAGACTGAGTATATAGTTTGGAAGGAAACTAAAAATCAACCAGGCTAAGATTATGGATTTCCATGAACAGATCATGGAAACAGAACCAGTAATCTGTTGAACAGTCAGTTACAGTAACAGCACTTAAACAAAACATATTTTAAAACTTACATTAACAGAATATGATGCTAGGTATCTATAGCTTTTATAATTACCATAAATGTATTGTTTTAAACCTTCAAAAAATTTCGGGATTTTAAACCGTTGACAATAGCCTTAAATACCAGATAAATTAGTCACATGAATTATACTTTTCTTTAGTAATTGTATTAGCAATCTCTATCATAAACTCATGATTCCACATATAAAACTTAATTTCTAAATAGAAAGTTACATAAAATATCTATAACTATAATCCTTTACCTGAAAACTTAAAATCTTAGAGAACAGGTTAAATATTTGCCAGATTTAAGCAAAATATGTAAATATTAATTACCTGATAGGCACAGTCCTAAAGTTTTATTATTATTTGAGAATCCTTTAGCTAATCCAATTATTTTAAAGAGACGGCAACCTTCAGCACAGGATTTTGAATGATCCTAAATAAGAGATGGTATTAGTAAATACTCATAATATTAAGAACAGACTGATTATACTATAAATTATTTCTTGAGTGTATTTCTAGAATTATTAATACTAAAATGTCATACTTCCCTTTTTAAAATATAAGAAAGTTTTAGATAAAATAACAGACTTAAAAGAGATGATACAGGCAACCATCAGTACAGGATCTTGAATTATCTCAATAAGAGATGTCATTAGTAAGTTCTCATAATATTTAGAACTAACTAGTTAAATTTCATTTGGTATATTTTCAGAATTATTTAACCTGATATAACATATTTCACTTTATATATATAAAAAAAAAAACAGTTTTAGATGAAATAGCATAGTCAAAACTGATGAAAATAGGCTGTTTACAAAAATCAATAATGTATGGTTTTAATTCCAGTACATATGATTCACATATAGACAATTATTTTAAGAGACTAATCTTTTAGTCAAAGTTAAAGAGTTTCAGTATGGTTTGTCATGACAAACAGTTGAGATTTTCAAACTGAGGCATATTAAATAGTTTAAATATATTATGCTGGATGAGGTTACAAATACATATGGGAAGAAAACAAACCAAACTAAACAATTTTGCAAATTACTCATCTGACACATCACTAAGGTAATATTGAGAAGCCATAAGTTAGCTCATTTAAGTTTTTATACTTTCTTAAGATTCAGAAACTGCAATACTTAGAATTGAACCACTATTTCTAGAAATTCTCTTCCAACAAAATTCGATGCAGCAAACTGGTTTTTTTGCAGCATGCAGGGAGCCAGTCACATTTGTGTCAGAAAAGCCTCACACAAATACTGACTCTTCAGTTCATATTTTTATAGCACTGTTTAAGACTTCAGCCCTGTATACGAATAAGTATCCTTACTTTAAGCTTCATATATTTTCATTAACATGCCAGGTTTAAGATGCATGTACCTAGTGTTTACAAGAGTATTTCAGAAGACATTTGATATAACAAGAACCAAACTACCTTCACCTGTTTTTTTTTCTGTAAACAGAATAGTAATTCTAGAAACATCTAACAATTTTTTTAAAATACATTCTGTGATAGCTGCTATCCCCCAAGCTACTGGAAAATAATTCTTCATACACGATTATTAGAAAAGATTACTAACTCCTTTAATTTAAGCCATTTCAGCAGTAAAATAAAATCAGATTTAAAGCACAAAAAATCTATATTAATATGGGGTTCATTTTGTTATATTTTTTTATAAAGTTTAATAGCTTAACTGAGTTGGCTAATTAATTAAATTTTTCAAGAGAAGTTTTCTCACCCCCATTCTTAACAATCTTAAATGACTGCTAGTCAGAAATGAATATGTATTAATTTAGTTTTAGCATAATATTGCAGCCGCTTCCTCAATTATTCTCTTTCTTGGAACTAAACACGGAAGTGCATTCAGCCGTTACGCATTTCAAATTATTAACATAGCCCCATAATTGAAAACAGTTCGTACATAACTTGCTATTTTCTGTTAATTCATGACGATTTTTGTTTATTTCATAGGTGTATCCCTTAGAATTTTCTACCAACAAAAGTATTAAATTCAAGAATATATAAAAATTCCTGAAAAAAAAAAAAAAATAAATCGGAGGCCAAAACTTACAGGTGAGTGAGAATATACTTCGGCACAATGTAGTTCACAGGATGAAGCATCATTAAAAAACTGATCTAGTACAGCTCCGGAAACAGCATGGAATACAAATATCATAAATAACATCGTTGTTAAAGTTGAATAAGACATGATCACAGATGATCCTTTCAACAGTAATGTACACTATGGTAGCATAACTAACATGTCGACATTAACATCAATAAACCAAGTTTCGATTTTCCGATAACTACGATATACGATAAACATAATCGAAACTTATTCGTTATTTTTCTGAGTGAGGTTAAATTAACCCATTGTTAATCATCAGTCCATATTGCATGCTGCTTAAAGGGAATTTCTTTAAGAAAGTAAATAATTGCTGACATTTCCATACCTTTATTATATGGACAGGTGTATTTCAGAAAATTGAGAAAAGGGTATTGATTTTTATAATTTAAAAATTTTTTTAAAAATTTATTTTTTAGTCAGAAAGAAAGGAAAAAAATATTAGGAACCATATCTTAAATACTTTTTCCTTAACGCTAAAATGAGTCACAATTTTTAAATTTAAGTCTATTCAAATATAGAACATCATATTATTGATCCTAATCTCTTTCAGTCCATTCCTTACAATAAAATCTCCCTCCCTTCCACCCTCGATTCTCTTGGGTCCTCCATTTCTTCCAAAACAAACAAACAAACAAAAACATTAAGGTTAAACAATTAGGGCCTGTTCACATAGGAGTCCGTCGCGTTGCGTAAAGGAAAAGATGACGTTGAGACGAAAATAAACCAATCATAGGCGTTAAAAATTTCATTGCTAATCGTTTGGAGGCATATGATTGGTTTATTTACGTCTCAACGTCATCTTTTCCTTAACGCAACGGACTCCTATGTGAACAGGCCCTTAATCTCTTATTGCTTAATAATAAATGTAGGCTGCACCGAAATGTAAGGCGAATTTATTTGACCAAATACAACCAACATGTCTTGGCCATTTTCAAACGGCAAAGATCGCGCAAGGGCCAAAATTGGGGCAACTCTAAGGACGATACAATCAGTTGCAGGCAGTGGCGCACCCAGGGCGGGCCTAAGGGTCCCTCTCCCCAAAGAAATAGAAATTGCATTACGAATATTGATTTTGCATTATAAATATTTTTATTCGTCTATCTCGCCCCCCCCATGCATTATAAATATTTTTATCCGTTCATCTCGGCCCCCACCCCCAAGAAAAAATCCTGGGTGCGTCACTGGTTGTAGGATATCATCAAAATAATGAAAACTGCTTTAAAAAGGCCCTTGCGCTGCGGCGAAAGCAATTCGCAACGCCTACGTTGTCGGCTTGCAGAGATATATAATACGAGGAAGTACGACTATCAGCTATCACGCATATGCAGTGCAGTGTCTATAGAATTATCTGTGTGGAATTAATGCGCAAAATGTTGGATCTAGTTGACTCGCCAAAAGGTATGGTAATTGGTTCGAAGCTTGCAGGTGTTTCTGCAAATAAAATAGCTGACATTGTCGGCGTATCAAGAGGCACAGTATCAAAGATTATGCCACGGTACATAAATAAACAAGGTGTTACCTCTAAACGCAAAAAGTGTGGACCTCACACGATGATGTCAGCGGAAGAAAACTTGGTACGGATCGTACGAAGAAATCCTAAGGGCCTGTTCACATAGAATCTATCAGCGTCATCGTTAGGGACTATTCACATAGCAGTCCGTTAGCGTAAGCGTAAAAGGAAATATGGTGCTGAGACGGAAATAAACCAATCATAGGACTTAACAATTTCGTTGCTAATCGTTTGGGGGTTTGTCATTGGTTAAATATATTTCAATACTTTTACGCTTACACTAACGTACTGCTATACCCTTACTCGTATTGACAGATTTTAAACCTATCACAAACCTTAACAATGTTATGGCTAATCGTTTGGTGGTTTGAAATTGGTTAAATATATTTCAATACATTTAATACACAGTAAAGCCAGCAGTTTAATACACAGTTAATACACAGTAAAGCCAGCACTGACGGATTCTGTGTGAACAGGCCCTAGGGGCCTGTTCACATAGGAGTCCGGTAGCGGAGCGTTTCAGGAAAGATGACGTTGAGACGAAAATAAGCCAATCATAGGCGTTAAAAATTTCGTTGCTAATCGTTTGGAGGTTTGTCATTGGTTAAATATATTTCAATACTTTAACGCTCCGCTACCGGTCTCCTATGTGAACAGGTCCTAAGACTACAATACATCAACTAACGGTAGAGATGAAAACGAATTGCAATGATCCCGTTTCAGTAAGAACAGTTCGTCGGGTCCTGATTGAAGCTGGTGTTAATGGTTGTGTAGCAATCCCGAAACCACTCATTACTGACACCAGTGCAAGAAAACGACTCAGATATTGCCTTGAACATAGTAATTGGAGTTCAAATAATTTACTAATTGTCCTCTGGTCGGAAGAATTCAACTTCGCATCGTTTCTTGTAAGGAATAATATGCTATAGAAATGTATTCTCTACTAGTATACTCCAAACATATACTATAGTCGGAGTTACTTACTACTCGGGGTTGTTCTACCTCTAATCTCCCAACAGCTCGCCATCGCAGTTCTTCGGTCAAATGATGCCTGGAGTTCATTGTTACAATTTGGCTATGCCAGATGTTTAATCTCAGCCTCGCAGCGACAATTGCTGCCTTCAGGTTCAGGTATTTCAACTTGTCGGAGCTCCAAGATCTGACAATTGCTGCCTTCAGGTTCAGGTATTTCAACTTGTCGGAGCTCCAAGATCTGTCAATTGCTGCCTTCAGGTTCAGGTATTTCAACTTGCTCAATCATAATTGATTGAGCATATATTTCTAGAACTATATGCTCAATCAAACTATATGCACAAGATTTGATTGAGCATATAGTTCTAGAAACAAATTTATTCAGTGTGCAAAAAATCCCAGGAAAGTGTGTCAATGTAACGAATTTAGAAATTAAACAATACATTGGTATTTGTGTATAATGATGTCTATTGTACATGTACAAAACACTAGGGCATACTGGTCACCTGCTATAGGCAATGATGTAATAAAAGAATGTATGTCATTAAAATGCTTTGAAAAGATAAGAGAATTTCTACATTTTAATGACAACAGTAAACAACCACCACATGATGACCCTCAGCATGATCGTTTATATAAACTTCGACCAGTTGTAAATACTTTACTTGAAAGATTTTATACCGTCCCTATGGAATCGCATCTTTCTGTTTAAACTTATTTATTGTTTGTTATTGTTTTAATTCACACGGGATTTATATTGTGTCATTAATTTATTTTTGTTGGTGATTAAATAATAAAATTAATCCGATTAAAAATTATGCTAGGAAACATCTAAATCAAAATAATTAATTTATATATTAAAATTTTTAATTTTAATAAAAATAATTAATTTATATATTAAAATTTTTAATTTTAATAAAATATATATATAGAGAGTTGGTTGAATAAAAGAGGGCTGCGCTTTTTGGCGTGACAAAAATACACTAATATAATCAATAGAAATCTACATATTAAATCACGTTTAGAGTTGAAAAAATAACATAAGGAACTTCGTTCCTGACGGGTGTCCCCCGATCGCACAATTTATTTGTTTTTTTAAAGGGGGGGGGGCTATAAATGGAAGAAATGTAGAAATGAGGGGTTAAACATAAAATGATTATATAAGACCTTAAGTTATGGAAAATTTTTTTAAGCCAGATTTAATTTATAGAACAAAAGAATCTACAAATAAATATTTCTAGATTTTTTTATCAGCAAAATCATTTATGATTTGATCAAATTTTAATATCCTCATGCTCTATAGAAAGTATTGCAAGACTGAGTCTCTGCTGCGATACTGTTGGTCTCAGGTACGTTTTAATTAATTTTAATCTAGAAAAGCTTCTGTTCCCGGTCCCTATTTGGAAAGCCAGCAGCTCTGTCATTCGTAGCGAGGAATTTTAGAATTTTTATGGGATTCAGAAATATTAAGATGGAAGAATATTTTAATGTTTCCATTTCTACAACCAGCATATCGAGATTTACATCTGCATGTTTTGCACACTTCGTTTGGTCGTTATTCTGAATAATTTTTTACATCTGTTAACGCAATTTTCTTTTAGACATTTTTTAAATTTTCCTAATCTAATAGGTGAAATCGGCTTAAAGCCGGTCCTGCCCTTTAAAGTGCTATGATGACTACACTAATGACCTCTTCTAATGAAAAACCACATGCATTTAATTTTTTCAACACTTTATAAAAATTTCTCATTTTCCGCAATTTAACTAGGGGAATATTTCGATGGACCCCCCTTCCCCCCCCAAAAAAAAAAAAAACACCAGCTACCCCCGGGTTACCACTTTCTGAGGGATCTTCTCTTCGGAGGAAACCTGGGTAAGAAAAGATGAGGGTGAGCGGGTTTCGAATGCCGTGATGTCACGTAGAAGTTCAGTCATTAAACAATAATTTGTCTTTTAAACTTTAATATACAGGTGCCACGTCAAAAGTAATCCAGGTGGGGTATCTTTCAACCCAAGCGGACATAACATGAGTTGGTATCTTACAACTTGACAAGCAACGGTGGTGGTTCACACTTTCGATTTTTAACTACGCATTAAAAAGTATACAAACAGATTTGACACAGCGCCCTCTACCGGCAAGCAGGCGAGGAGGTTGGAGTTATTCAACACTGGGGTTACTAAAATTCCACATCCACACTGAACGCCAGATGCTCCCGCCAAGGAAACGAAGCCTTGTGAATGGTCAGATTATTCTATGACGTAACATTATCTCTCGCATGCTGTATTGGGCATTATTTACTAAATACATGAAACACCACATTTTTGTTGCCCAAATATGTCTACGCTTTATCAGTTAAACCATTGTTTTAATGACTTATGTCTGAAATGTACCTTTTATCAACTCTGTTAGTAGGAAAAAGTGCGAACTATATCGCAATGGCGGAATCATACTGCTCTAGCGTCTTGCCTGTATTCAGGATAGGTATGCCCCGAGTATAGTAAAGTATAGGAACACCTTCCGAAGCATACCGTCCCGACTGTTTGGTGTCCACTGTCAAACACGGTGGTGACTCTTTGATGTTGTGGGTTGCTGTCTCCTGTCTTTCCCAGGGACTCTAATTTGACCTTCGGTGTTCTGTGAAATCGGAAATCTACGAAGCAATTCTGGTGGATCACATGCATCGTATGGCGAAAGCGTTGTTATCTACAACCCTCTATATTTCCAAGACGACAAAACTCCCGTACATCGGGTGAGACGTGTCAACACGAGGTTTGAAGAGCATGATGATGAGGTTCAGCGTCCATCCAGGTCAGCCGCAATCGCTTGACCTTAACGTTATTGGACATTTGGAGAGAGTTTAGATCAGGGGTGGGCAGATTTTTCCAGGGTAGGGCTACTTCAAATTTTTTCAAGGTGTTGCGGTCCACCCAGTGGCGTAGGTGTGGTAAGCTAAAAAAAACGGTCTACAATATTTATTATAACTTAACAATAAATACGGAAAATATTCTTACCTATATAACTACAATAAAAAAAAACTTACTCTTTGAAAACCGAGTTTAAAGCAAAACGCAATATACAAACATAATAATAATAATAATCTTAGGTGTTAGTAAAGGCGGTCACCCCCAAATGTCTTGGCGGTCCACCGGTCGATCGCGATCGACTTAATGCCCACCCCTGATTTAGATCATTATATTCCCCTACAACATGATTAGATAAGATAGGGCGTTCGTTACAGGATGAATGGTACCAAATAGCAATATTTTATGTAGATGACATATTGCTCTGTTCTACGTCGAATTCATGCTGTTTTGCAAGCCAAAGATGAGCCTAGTTTATTAATGATAAGTGTAGTGTAATGGTTGAGACGGAGCGCTTGTTAAAGCGAAAATGTTGTACCCCGTGATTCCCCACCCCTCTACCAATTAGAGAATTGGCTGCGGGGGAGTTTAACCCAAGAGGGTGCTTGGGATCGCGGGGAGTCAGTCAGTAAGAAAGTAACAGAAGGAGAGCGTCTATGCTAGGAATCAGAGGTCTGGCGAGATAATGCAGACTCGTCTCACCTATGGTGAATTAATTATTCGTTAATTAGAATTTAGACAGAGAGAGAATCGCTGAGAGTAGTTTTAAGGAGGCCAGGCTAGATTAAGTAGGCTTGTATCGCCTCCAGTGAAACAATTAGCTCTGTAAGCAGAACAGAGTTAATCTGTAACTAGATTAGAGTGTAGTAGTAGGAGTCGGGATCTGGCAAGATACAGTAGGCTTGCCCACCTCGTGCTCAGAGTTTTCTTTAATTGTCATTTTAATGTTTCAACTGCAAATAAATTTATGTTCGTCTTGTACAGTGACGGCTCGTTATTGCACTACCTCATTTGTCCCTATGCCATAGAAAAGAACGTAAGTGAACCTCGGTGTAGTGTGAGTACACAACAATAAGTTCTGCAGAAACGGTCATTGTTTCCACTATTTTGATAACCCCCTCTACCACTGATGATAACGTCGGCACTTCCAGGCTCCTTTATTATCTGGCGAAATTGACAGCTTCAGTTGGCTAATCGGATTACGAATCCCTCGATATACTACATACGCTATGCTATGTTGGCGGGCGAAGCCCTGTTTTACCAGTTCTCTTTAGTGCCAAAGTAAGATGTGGTAGGTAGGTTTTTCGTAGGTGAGTGAACACTCTTTACGGTCTAGGTATGAATGTGAGAGTTAGCGTCACAGGTATGAATTGGAGATGTCTAGGTATGAATTTGAGAGTTAGCGTCAGAGGTATGAATTGGAGATGTCTAGGGATGAATGTGAGAGTTAGCGTCACAGGTATGAATTGGAGATGTCTAGGGATGAATGTGAGAGTTAGCGTCACAGGTATGAATTGGAGATGTCTAGGTATGAATTTGAGAGTTAGAGTCAGAGGTATGAATTGGAGATGTCTAGGGATGAATGTGAGAGTTAGCGTCACAGGTATGAATTGGAGATGTCTAGGTATGAATTTGAGAGTTAGCGTCAGAGGTATGAATTGGAGATGTCTAGGGATGAATGTGAGAGTTAGCGTCACAGGTATGAATTGGAGATGTCTAGGTATGAATTTGAGAGTTAGCGTCAGAGGTATGAATTGGAGATGTCTAGGGATGAATGTGAGAGTTAGCGTCACAGGTATGAATTGGAGATGTCTAGGTATGAATTTGAGAGTTAGCGTCAGAGGTATGAATTGGAGATGTCTAGGGATGAATGTGAGAGTTAGCGTCACAGGTATGAATTGGAGATGTCTAGGTATGAATTTGAGAGTTAGCGTCAGAGGTATGAATTGGAGATGTCTAGGGATGAATGTGAGAGTTAGCGTCACAGGTATGAATTGGAGATGTCTAGGTATGAATTTGAGAGTTAGCGTCAGAGGTATGAATTGGAGATGTCTAGGGATGAATGTGAGAGTTAACGTCACTGTTGGGTGTCAACGGATTGATTGCGATTTTTCAAGGTGCGACGTCGCACCGCATAGTCCCTGCTGTGAAATATTTTTAGTCCTTGTTGTGGAATATTTTTAGTCCCTGTTGTGAAATATTTGATTGGCTTAAGGTGGCACATCATGATGCGCCGTCTTAAGCCACTTTGACCTCGCAAATCTTCGGATCCATGTTCAATTACCAACGAGGGTATTCCTCTTAGTATATATCTAATCACAAATTAACAAATGAATTTTTATAAAAATTGTTTTGGGTTACATGAAGATAGACGTTTAAATTACGAGGGAGTAGATTTAAAAAATTTGAAATCTTCACGGGGTATTGACGAGAATCAAAACAAAATTAAAATTGTTTTTGAAAATATTGAATTCAAACAAAAACATTTTTGTAAAACACAAGCATTGAATTTATAGATATATTTCCAAATGCAGAAAATGGAATTAAACGAAACGCATTTGCTAATCTGTAATATTTTTTTATGGGAAGAAAATTCCTCATAAACAAGGTGGTTAAAGCTCAGATATTTCGATTGATGAGCCACCATAATGCCACATTTACACATTCGCGATCGCGAGACATTAGTCACGTTCCTGCATCGACGCGAATGACCGTTCTCACATTCCCGCCTCTTGCTGTGAACAAGACTTCCCGTCCCCATTCTCCTCCCGCCGCCATTCGCTCCTTTGACTCGTGCCAGAAAACCGCTCCCGAAGCGAGCGCCACGATTGGCGAGGAGAAACGGCGAGAACACCTTTTACACATCCCCCCCCCCGCAATTCGACTCGCCGCTATCGCGACTGTGTAAATGCGGTGTAAGAGTTGGCTTTCTTGCAGTATTGACGATGGTCGCGCTGACTTTCAGTACCAGAATCCTCCGGTTCGAGTCCTTATGCTAACGTAGATATTTATAACCATTTGGGCTCGTGCTTAAACAGTGGGTTCCAGTCTAATTTGACCGGGGGCCAAAAATGAGCGTAACGCTGCCAACCAACCAACCTTGAAGACTTGACCACCGTACAGGGTGGTCCAAAATTATTGAGCGCATTTCATGTTTGAAAAAAAAAAATGAGGTACGTACATGTTTATTGTTTTCTTGGAAAGATAATTTAAAACAATTTTACACAACAAAATTTTAGACCTTAAATAACTTCCACATAAGCCGGTAGATGGCGCGACAACATTTCGCAAGAAAAATTTACCAATTGTGTCAGTCTGCAAATGGCTACTGTAAAGGAAAAACAATGTGCGTTTTGTGGTTCCGTGAGAGCAAATCCGTTGTAACTGTTCAGAGACGTTCTCGCTTAGAATACTCAAATCGTCGTCCTCCAAGTAAGGACTCTAATGAACGTTGATACCAACAATTTAAAGACATGGGAAATGTGGAACTAGAAGGACTCGGGAAGTGTATTCTGTTTATGGCCGACCAGCGTCTTTCCTATGTGCCACATTTCCCATTAATTTAGATTCCGACCCTTATTTCGTTTAACGATATTACATACAGCGCCATTTCCCCCCTGGTGGTGAGTTTTTGAACTTTTTTTTTTTGGCGGAAAAAATTCCCATGACCTCCTTTAAACTATTACCAAATTTGATAACATTTGGTCCAGTAGTTTTCCTTTTATGACCATTTCAAAGTAGAACTTTAATTATAACCACTCTGTACATAACACATACATACTGTCCGACCACAGTACGAAGAACCACGGTTGGCATAGTGCCAAGACGATTCTATTCACGTTGTAGGTAAGGCTGCTGAGGAAGGAGGGGGGCTTTTTCCTCGTCTGTTATTTTGATTATTATATTAAAATTAATGGATCCTTTACCCAACACAACTGCTCGGAATAAGCCGTTCCGTAGTGATTGTAAACGTATAATACACAATGTAATTAAATTGTGTGATAAAGAAGCACTAGAAGGAAATGTTATTGTTCCACTTTCGCAATCCCTAAAGAGAGCTAGTGAAATGACCGGGATATCAATGTCCAGTGTAAAAAGAATACGCAGAGAAGCAAAGGGTGAAGAAACTCCAAAATTTGAATCTCCGAGGAAACGTCAGAAAAAAAGAACCACCGAAAACGTAGCTTTAGATAATTTTGATTGTGATGTAATCCGAAAATATCAACTCCTATAAAACTCCTATTTTTTAAATAGATTTGGTTCTTTCTTTTTGTTATTTTGAAATTATTATTTACATATTCGATCAAAAATAAAGTTTTAAAAAACAACTTTAAAATTGCGGACAAAAAGCAGTCTGAAATACATTCCGTATTTCATAAACAAACACATCCGAAAATATAACGTTTTCCCCTATTTTCTAAGTAGACTAGATTTTCTCGCGCATGCGTAACAGCTTCCAGGGACCTTGCTTCCGTGGTCGGACAGTACATATATACATACAAAAGAGGTAAGCAACGTTAATAACCCGCGGTAGTTTCGTTAGAAGAGACTACCTGAAATTTTTTTAATGATGTCATATTAACCCCAAATGTCATCCAATCACTCCTCTTTTTCGAATCCATACAAGTTATTTATCAAAATACTGAACATAGTTTCATAACTTTTAATTAAAAGGAAACATTTATCACATTAGTTATAGTTTAATACTCCCATGCATTTTTAGTGTGTTTGGCTTCGTTTCGACAACGGAATTGCATATCCGTTTCATAACTTTAAAAATTACCCTGACATAGTCAGGTGACATTCGCCTGTATGCAAGGAAGATCTATGCATAAATTTCAACCCTATTAAAATATACTATACCAAGTCTGAGAGGGAATCACATCTTAAACATACGGGCAATCAAAATAATAATAATCTTATGTGTCATAAATGCATTTAGTTTATCTATAGACTGAAAAAAATAACCCCCCAAGTGAATAACCTTATTAATTTCTAGAGGTTAATTCAAGCGTACAGTCACTTTTGTTAATTATTCATTTAGTTTCGAGTCAGAATTACATTTTATTTTGGTTTATTATTAAAAATAATTTGAAAACTTAACGTTCTGCATCAACTGGTCGCTAAAATTTACATTTTATCCCGTATTTATGCCGTGGGCAAATTTTCTAAAAGTATTTTTTCTGACGAAATGTAAGGCAACGCACGTTTTTGATATTACTTTAAATCTGAAAGATGTTTTAATGAAGAACCTGGGGTTCCTTTAATTTCAAAAGTTTTTGGAAGTTAATTCTTTAAAGCACTGGGTAATCTTTATCACATACTAGGCAATTTTCTTTTCTTTTTTAAAATTTAAAATGAGATTTCGATTAAAATAAATAAATAAATAAAAAATATAAAAAAACCTAGGCATTCTTTTAAAAAATACCATATATGAGATTATAAACAATTAAAAGCTTGAATTTTTTATCTGAAAATATCAATAGAAAAATCTCCCTTACTTTTATGTGGGACTTATAATCGAATTCAATTAAATTTGAGTCCTAAAATCGGAAAACAGGAATGTAGTCGTCTCTTGCTAATAGATGGCAGCACTACCTCCATTATCCCATACCGTCAGAGATAAGTGCCTGAAAAAATCAAAAATTATTAAATATTGCATTAATATCAAATTAATTTTTGATTTAAGTACTTTAATTTAAGAAATTTTAGATTTTTCTTTATATATTTATATGTTTGGATACAAATTAGGACACAATGGTACACCATCGTTTCCTTTAGATATTTAGAAACCTCAACGTTTTAGAATGAATAATCGCCGTAAAAATAATCAAAGAAAATGTATTAATATACGTTATGTAAGATTATATGAACATTAAACATTATTTTCGTAAATTAGTACAAATTTAAATTTTGCTCTTATCAGTTATTCTCAGTCATTAATTCAAATAATCAGTAAAATCCTATAAATTTTAGATAAAATTTATAGGCAAGAATTTTTATGAGCTGTAAAAAGAATTTTCGTGTTTTTTTTAAAGAACAAAAAAGGTACCAGAGTAAAAAATTTCTCCCTGTATTACGGAGTAAAATTTTAAAAAAATCTTAAAATATCATGTCGGCAAGCATTGGAAAAATTGACTCCATAGTAGGGTGGAGTGAAAAAAAAAATTAAATATTAATATTTCCTGACTCAACAAATGGTGCTGTTTGGCAAAAAAGACACTTCAAAAAAATCCCAGCGCTATCACTCACCGTTTTCAGGTTCCACACAGGTGGTCAAAGAAAGGAATATTAACGTCAAAACTAAAAATCAATTTCTTTATTTAATTTTAATGTTTACAATAGCTTTATTTTCTGACTCAAAAACAGTTCTAATTATAAAAAAGAAATACGAAAACATTGTCGTTTAAAAAAAATATCTCTCTAACTTGCAATTTACTTTAATCAGTCTTCAATTTCGCATTTCACCTGAGGGCCAAAATAATAACCTTTGGTATCAAACTTTGGAAGTTCCTTTCGTGACTTGATTCCACTGCGAATGTATCCATCCCTGGCTTTTGCTCCACATGTTACCAATGCCGCTTGTGCTACCAGTCGCGCACGCCTCTCTACTGCTTGGGAACAGCAAGGGAGCTTCTCTATTTCAAATTGTGAACAGTTTCTGATCATACTTGCTATGTCTTCGTCACTGAGATTCATGTTAGCTGGTGGTTCCAAAAGATTGTCCCAGTTAATCATCTCTAAATAGTCCCCTGCTTAGAAATTTAAATTTGGAAGGTCAAACTGGCGTATTTTCCCCTTCCAGTCAGTTTTTCTTGCTTTCAGTATTCATCTGAGCAGTGGCGTAGCAAGGGGGGGGGGGCAAGGGGGTCTATCATGCCCCGGGCGCCACTCGCAGAGGGGCGCCAATGTAAGATCCATATATTATATTACTATGTTTTCGAGGTGGATGCCAATATAAGGTCTATATATTATATTACTATGTTTTTCAGTGGAGGTCCCCAATATAAGGTCTATATATTATATTACTATATGTTTTTCGGGGAGGGCGCCAATATAAGGTATATATATTATATTACTATATTATTTTGTGGGGGGCGCCAATATAAGGTCTATGTATTATATTACTATATGTTTTTAGGGGAGGGCACCAACATAAGGTCTATGTATTATGTTACTATATGCTTTTCGGGGGGGGGGAGTGCCAATATAAGGTCTATATATTATGTTATTATATGTTTATCGAGGGCGCCAATATAGGGTCTATATATTATATTACTATATGTTTTTCAGGAGGGGGGGCGCCACAAAGGTATCGTGCCCCGGGCTCCAGTTATGCTCGCTACGCCACTGCATCTGAGGCCAAGTTCTCGAATATGTGATCGTTCATCTAACAGCATTGCCAACAGAATGTTTTCAGAGTGAGCAAAATAAGAGTTCCTCTGAATAACTTTGTGAACGATTGACTTAAAATCTTCTGGCAAGAATGAGCTTTTTTTTTTATCATTCCGTGTAGGTGACGTGCTCCATGAGTAACTCTTGGGATTTTCTTTATTTCAAACCAGGATGGCACGTAAACATATTCTACTAGGAGCTTAAAGTGTTCTGTTGGTTCGGCAGTCGACGCATTAGGCGCAGAATTCTGTTGGCTGTAGTCAGCCATCTTGAACGAGACATCATTCCGGGACTTCTGTTTGCTAAATCTGGAAGAATACTGCACTACTATCCTCGAGGATACTGCACTAGAAATATCGAAAAGGTATTTTCGATCCGCACTGAGGTCTTGTTTATCAATTCCAGGCAGAGCACTGCAATGGAAACAAAACTTGTCACAGCAAGGGTTTCGCACGTTTGCAGAGATTTTCCCATTGATCTAGAAAACTGGTGTGGCCCAGATGTCGTTCCGTCAATCTTCCGGAAAAGGTGGCGAAGAGGTAGTTATGTATTATTAGTATGCAAAATGTATGTTATTATGGTAGTTATGTATTATTAGTATGCAAAATGTATGTTATTATGGTAGTTATGTATTATTAGTATGCATTAGTATGCAAAAAGCAAACAAACCAGTGCAATTTATGGACAACGAAGATTTCAAGCAGTCTAACTGCGCCATTTTTATTCCCAACGTCGACGTTCGTTCCATCACACCCAACGGCAACCAGTTCCGAAAGTGTAATCCCTTCCTGTGTAACGAAGTTGATGATGCTTCGTATAATATCCGCACTAGACCCAGAGTCCGGAGTCACGTGTCCTATATAGACAGAACCAGGTTCTGACAACAAAACAATACGCTCTTCCACAGCTATAGTCCTATATAAAGAACTTCCCTTCTTTTCTTGCACTATGGTTTTGTCCTTTCTTCCATCGAAGTAGATGGCATACAAAGACTGTGTTACTGGCGTAGAATTAAGCTGTGACCGTACCTTTCAACGTTCTCTCCTCAGCTTACTCCTGTCAATAACTTTAGATGGAGTATCTTTGGATACAATCCCTATATCACGAAGCACAGAGGATGCAATGATAGCAGCTGACCTATCCGACACTCCCGTTCTATCACAAGCAACGGCTAGATTTGGCAGTGATATTCTCATTTGGCCTGTCTTGGAGGTTGAGGGAGTTTCATCGTCAGTTGTTTTCCGACATTTGGCTTCATGACTAACGTAATCGTCATCATCTTCAGAGATATATTCCAATTCTGAATCAGATAATAAGACGGCGTTTGTTTCGTAACTGACTGACTGACATACAACGCACAGACCAAACCGCTGGACCTAAAGGGCTGACATTTTGCATGGCGATTCTTCTTATAGTGTAGGGGTGCACTAAGAAAGATTTTCGAAAAATTCTTCTTAGATTTTTTAAAATAAAATTTTTAAGCTGTTTTAGTAACATTTTTTAAGTTTGCATTTAAAATAATAATTTGAGGGTTATAAAGTTTATATCACGAGAAAGATCATAAAAATTCCTTTAAGAATGAAATCTTAATTAAAGCTTTAATTAATGCTCATAAAAATTCCTTTAAAAATGAAATCTTAATTAATCTTAAGAAACGCAATAATCTTTACCTCCCTTTTCTGATTTTTGGTGGATTTTTAAAGATTAAGTTTTAGAATTAAATTTATTAAATGCTGATCACGTGATTTCTTTTTCTGGTACTTTAAATAGATTTATCGTCACGTGCATAGCAACTAAATAGACAAAAAAATATTTTTCTTTTCTTGCTAATGCGGCAGACGATTGGACATTATCCAAAAAAATATAAAATACAGTAAAAGATATGTTCCTCAAACTGTACTATATTAACTGTACAATGTTCTTTAATATGTCCTATTAGATTTAATTTGAATATTTTCTTCTACATTATTTTGTCTATAAAAATATCCGTTACGATTTTTTTATAAATAAATTTTTTCGTTTTTTTTTACATCAATTGCATACATTGATCGTTGTATTTATTATAAATATATTTATATATATTTTTGGCATTAATTGCATACATTGACCGTTGTATTTAATTTGAATGTACTCCGTAGCGAAGTACGGGTTTTCAGCTAGTATTTTAATATGAAGAAGCATTATCTTTCAATTCCTTTGCTTTAGCTTCCCGATTTTCACTTCTACGTTGCCTTTCTCCCACACGCTTCAATTTTTGAGTTGCAGAAATGTCAATTGATCCTGTCGCCATTTTTCGCTCATGCCGTTGGTCTACTAAAAAGTTCCGTTCCATACTTGGAACTTTCACGGAACACTTGCATTGTTCGTAATTTAAACATTTGCGTACAGAAATATGAAACAAAGTACTGTTTGCTTGGCCAAAAAAACTTTCCTAATTTTGTCAGCCCCCTTCCGAGATTTGGATATTCTTTTCATATTTTTGTACTTTTCACTGTAATTTCTAATAAGACGAATAACTTCGACAATGAGGCTTTCTTCCAAATTCTTTCAATGTCACAAGAAACAATTTCGCTGAAATCTTTAATAGAATGATCTTTCTTGTTCCCCTTCCTCCCAAATATATCATATTTTATCCATAGGAAATTCTTCATTAAATCCGCATACGTGGGTAACACTGTCTCTTTCAGTTGTACTGGAGTTCCAAAAATATTACAAAAAGTTTCACTTCTAGTTGAGGTCATGTTTATGTTTTAATTAAAAGTCCGTATTAATATAAATCATGATTGATAAAACTTATTGCTTCAGACTACAAATTAGAAACAAGTTGTTGAAACAAAGACACGCATCAAACAAAGACAACAGTCGGAAAAAACGAATCATTCCACACAATAAAAGTCATTTGCCTGCTTAGGTCATGATAAAATAGTTATCAGAATAGAATACGTGCTACCATTTAGTAGCTTTTTGGAGTACAAAATTGCTATTTATGTACAAAATGCCATTTCTAGCACTGACATCTGACAATAAATATTAATATTAATTACGAAATAATTATTAATATTAAATATAAATTAATATTAATTTGAAATTAATTAATTAATATTATTTTGATAAAAATGCATTAAAATCTTTATAAAAAGGCAATACAAATATTCAATTGAGGTGTGGAACCTCAAGATGGCAACATTTTGAGCTGAAATTTGGAGAAAATTTGTTCCAGCCAGTTTCACACCAAATAATGACTCAGACAACGTGAATTTCGAGAAAAAGTTTTTTTTGCTCCACCCTACTACCCAATAAAGACGGTAGATTTCAAACAAACTGAGATTTCGCTTTGTATGACACTTTTTGCTTTAAAAGACATCACTGCCATAGTTTCACGGTATACAAATATTGACAAAATCTTTTCGGTGAAATACGCTAAAAAGTTATATTATAACCCTGGCGAAATCTCAGAAAACATTACAGGTTGAGAACCCTTGCTAGACGAGATAAAGGGAGAAATTTAATTAATGAACTAGTGCTGCCATCTATTACCAAGAAACTGCAATAGTCATGCCAGGGTTTAATATCTGTTTAATATCTGGGTTTTGATTTCAGGTGAATTTAATTTATATATATAAAACAATTCCGTAACTGACTGACTCACTGACTGATTGACTGACTGACATGCAACACACAGACCAAACCGCTGGACCTAAAGTGCTGAAATTTTGAATGGCGATTCTTCTTATAGTGTAGGGGTGCACTAAGAAAGATTTTTGAAAAATTCTTCTTAGATTTTTTAAAAATTAAATTTTTAAGCTGCTTTAGTAACTTTTTTTAAGTTTGAATTTAAAATAATAATTTGAGGGTTATAAAATTTATATCACGAGAAAGATCATAAAAATTCCTTTAAAATGAGATTTTTTTCGAATCTTTACCTCCATTTTCTGATTTTTGGTGAAGTTTTAAGATTAATTTTTAGAATTTAATTTATTAAATGCTGATAACGTGATTTCTTTTTCTGATACATTAAATAAATTTATCGTCACGTGCATAACAACTAAACAGACAAAAAAAAATATTTTTTTTCTTGCTAATGCAGCAGACGATTGGACATTATCCAAAAAAATATTAAAATACAGTAAAAGATATTATGTTCCTCAAACTGTACTATATTAACTGTACTATATTCTTTAGTATGTCCTATTACATTTAATTTGAATATTTTCTTCTACATTATTTTGTCTATAAAAATATCCCTTAAGATTTTTTTTTACATCAATTGTATACATTCATCATCGTATTTATTATATATATATATATATATATATATATATATTTATTTTTTTGGCATTAATTGCATACATTGACCGTTGTATTTAATTTGAATGTACTCCGTAGCGAAGTGCGGGTTTTCAGCTAGTCTTAAATAAGTACTAAAAGAATAGGAAACCTTAATTAAAAAAAAAATCACCCCCTAAACTTCCAAAAGATAACTGACTCGATGCAGGTATCCGTAGGGTCTAAATATGAGAGCTTGGGTTGTGGAAGATTGTTCTAAAGCACCCAGAGTACGCCAAAATAAAATGGATTTCGTAGCTAGGATATTGCCAACTAACGTCTTAATAAGCAACAGACGATTTTGATATCGAATTCATGGCATATCTAATCCTATCAACGTGCGACTTTTCCCCTTTATTTCAGTGTTGAGAAAAAAACTGCGTGTACACATATTTCCTACATCAGAGGCTGCAATGAATAAATCTGTAATGATAGTGCTGAGTAAGCATACGACAATTAAACTCATATATGAGGCGTTGAAAGGCAAAGTGGTGTAAGTCACATTTTCAAATTTTTCCATTTGGGGACAAATATGTAAACTCCATGTTCATTTTATAGTGGAATTGTAAATAGTTATTATTTGCAATATTGTAATAATTGTTATGAATTATAATTTGTTCAATTTATGGTGGAATTTTTTGTAGTTTTGGCAGTTAAACTCTTCTGACTTACACCACTTTGCCTTTCACCGCCTCATATGCGACTGAAGGAAGAGTATTTCAAAGCATCTTTACTACTATTCAAAGAGCTCTGGAATATCTGCCGCGTTTATTGGGTACTGTCTCGTGAATTTTTAAATGCCTTGAGTAATTTTTCCATTACAGGCAAATCTTTCGCTGAAGACAGACGTACTTTGCTAAAAAAATATATGTTCCGGTTTACTGACGAAATACAGTAAAGTGTCAATAATAAGGACGTCAGTAATCCGGAGCGTCGAAAATACAAATTGTCTAACCAGGGAGAAAAAGATGAGGAAGACGGGATTTGACATACTGGTCATTAACCTTCCCTGCCCTCCAACGACCTTGAGTAGCAAGCGGGGTGATAGAGACTTGGCTGCCAAAAGACGAAGCACAAATCTTGTTAACAAAAAAAACAAACAAAAACAGACTTTTCTGTAAATAATTACAGTACTATATTGGAACTACATCTAGATACTGTAATGAAAAATATAGGTACAGTGTATAAACAATCTTTGTTTTTTGACGATTTTCATTAATGTTTAATACTTTCATTTCAAATACAGTACTGTACGCATATTTTGTAAGTTCTTGTTAGAGTAGTTTTAACGCAGCATTACGTTCCTTCATAATGGTCCTCCGGAAAGCAAAACTTCAGATGTCCTGCGTCGCGAGTTATAATTTTGTCAGTGCACCAAACCCAGTCTGTATCACTTGGGCAAGCAGTAAACAGTTGAACAGAAAAGTACCAAAATGCGTCAAAATTTTGACATACATATATGTGTGTGTTGTGTGTATATATATATATATATATATATATATATATATATATATATTATATATATATATATATATATATATATATATATATATACACATATATATATACATACATATATATATATATACATACATACATATATATATATATATATATATATATATATATATATATATATATATATAAAAATAATAAATATATATATATATATCTATCTATATATCTATAATATATATATATATATATATATGTATATATACACATACATACATACAAAAGAGGTAAGCAACGATAAGTAATCCTACGTTAATAATCCATGGTAGTTTCGTTAGAAGAGATTACACCGTAACTACAAACGTGAAATTTTTTCTTTTGTTTTGAGTTTTTCAATAAAATAGTTATTGTAAACTTTTCTGACATTCTTACATCGAATTCACTGAACTGTAGCTATCAGGTTCACTATGGGATCGTAAAACCCGGATAAGTTGATCATCCGGACAGGGCCCATTTATTCCGGATTACCGACGCTCCACTGTAATTGCTGTAGACGTTATGTAAACCCAATGAATTGCTTGCAGTATTTTCACTGTTTGACTGTAAAACTAGTTTTTCCTTCACAAGAGAATTACTGACAGGAAGCCAACACTGTATAAAACTTGCTGTAACTTTTCCTTTCAAGCCAACTATGTGCCATTCAGTTTTAGAAACTGAATTCATGGAAATTTAGAGCAATTTAGAGAGTTTTCCCTCAAGAATTTATCGCCAGCTGATTGCATTTCAGAATCAAATTAGGAGATTAGGGGCACTGAGGTTGTTGGATTATTAAAACTATTGGGTAATTCGTTTAGCACAATGTCGACCTATGGGGAACATTTTCCCAGTGATTGTCGATTTGGCTTAAAATTTTTAAAAAAAACTGTACGCATCGTTCAAAGAAAATGACGTGCCTTTAAAATACACTATATCACATGTCTCCCCCGAATAACTGAAAATTAAAGATATTGTTTGCGTCTCTTTTAATCTTTAGCTTACAGGGACCATTTTTCATAGTCCCACTTTAGAGCGGGAAATTTCATACCCCCTTCGTAAGAACGGCCATTAAGGGGGTTACACACACACACATATATATATATATATATATATATATATATATATATATATATATATGTATATATATATGTATATATATATATATACCTATATATACATATATATACCTATATATATATATATATATATATATATACAGTGGTACCTCGACTTACGAGTTTAATTCATTCCATGACGGAGCTCGTAACTCGAATTACTCGTATCTCGAATCAATTTTCCCCATTGAAATGAATGGAAATGCCATTAATTCTTTCCGGGCTCCCCCAAAAACATCGTAATTTTTTGTTACATGTTTGTAAATAAGATAAGTGTGCTTATAAATGACGAACATTGTATAATAAACGCAATACAATATAATGCACTGCAATAAACTTGTTTTATTAAGTGTAATCTACAACATTTACCTTACAGTAGAGAAGAATAGGATTTCAGGTTACAAACCCATGAAGGATAGGTTAACCCTCGCACTGTTCACCAACGCAAGCGGTGACTGCAAGATGCTCTTTTATCATTCGGAAAATCCCAGAGCCTTTAAGCATACACGAACACCTTGGTCATCTTTTTTGATAATTTCTTTTTTTAACCCAATGCACATCATCCGCTTCTTCTACTCAGCACTGTCCTCCACACTCAACTTTCTTCGGACCCATGGTTGGAAAAGTTAAGTTTTGCAAAATAACTGCAAGCACAAAACTAATACTTTTATTACGAGCTAGCCTCTTCAAGTGAACGAATGAGACAGGGAAACTGGGCGATTGTTGCGTCGTTCAGTGTGACTGTAATGTCCGGATTCCCTTTTCTCATGGTGCATATACATTGGTGCAGAGTTCTCTGCATGCAGACCCCCGACTCCTGTAATCACATTAATCACGGTAACCCTACCCGTCCAAAGCGATGTGAATGAACACGTGTCTTCCAGATATTCACCCATTTAGAACCCCCCCATTCAAGCCCCAAAAGTCAATCGTGCTTCTTGATCTAGTGTCCCCCGCCCCCACTGTCACCATTTGACCCCCGGGACCCCGGGTTCTTCTTTGATGCTATGTATCCGGACCGCCAGAGGAGGCGATCCACGCATACACAGAGTACAGAGTGAACATCAATCACTGGATTCCCCAAGGCACATGCAGAGGACTCTGCACCAATGTATATGCACCATCAGAATCCGTAGAAGGGGGAGGGCTTGCTATCCTAGTACCAAGGTTATTCCATCCCCTGGACCCCATGGGGAGTTCTAGTGTGGGGGAGGGAATTTATGAATTGAAGCTATTGGTTTCGGTTTGGTTTGGTTTGATTTGGAGAGCTACGGTCAACGTTTTCCTACACGAGGACTAATTAGACCGGAACCTACATTTTCAAGCCGATTCCGAACGGCTACAAACGTCCATGCCGACAGTGGGACTCGAACCCACGGGATCTCAACCGATTGCCAGCGCCCTAGCCATTCGGCCATCCCCTGGCTTTGTTCGGTTTCGGAAGGCTACTCAAGAGTGGACAGAGCAAGCTTCCCCGGGTGATAATTGTTGAGTGTTAATCTCTCGGTTTAAGACTGGATAGTAGTGTTGAGAATAATATGCATACAATTGTATAACAATTGTACATAAAGATTGTAAATATTATATGCTTCTCGTGTTCTTATTTGAAGAGCATGTGGCATGGCGTACGCTGCGCAAACTAGCGGTGGGGTACCTAAAGCTTGCTCGTAACCCGAATATTTGCTCGTAACTCGAAGCAAAAAATCTGCGAAGAGAATGCTCGTATCTCGAAAAACTCGTAAGTCGAGACACCCATAAGTCGAGGTATCACTGTATATATATATATATATATATATATATATATATATATATATATATATATATATATATACATACATATATATATATGTATATACACACACATATATATATATATATATATATATATATATATATATATATATATATATATATATATATATATATATATGCATATATATATATATACATATATACACACACACACACACACACACATATATATATATATGTGTGTGTGTGTGTGTGTGTGTGTGTTAGTTAAGTATTAATTGAGAATTTACAGGGGGTTTCGAAATAACGAATTTCTAACGTTAAAAGCCATGATTGTTCAGAGTCAATCGGATTACACGCGTCTACGAATGCATAGACTATAGGAGTTATTAATAGAGTGGGATGGCCTTGGGGAGAATCAAGAAAAGAGAAAAACAGGCATTCATTGCGTGGGGAATTGTTTTGGAGTTCAGACTAGGTTTCGCAAGAAAAATATTTGTAAATTCAGCAAAAGATGCTTCTCGAACATTCGGCAGACATCAATGAGCATGCGCGATGAGTTTAGACGCCTTGAGGATCAATAGAGTTTTCAGAGAGCGGGATTAGCATTTGGATTGAACGGTCACACGTCACGGGGGTGAGACGATTACTTGGAAAACTAAATTATGTACGGATTGAATTCGAGGTTATTTAAATTAATTGTTGGAATAAACTTGTTGGATGTAATTAATTTGTAATCATTTACCACGGCCTATGTTTACTGACTGCAATATTATTAATATGTATTAGGGAGTAATTAAGAGGGATTTACGATGTAGAGAGCACGCTTCGAGTCGGCATTCAGTCAGGCTCGTCATATATATATATATATATATATATATATATATATATATATGTATATATATATATATACACACACACACACACACACACACATATATATATGTGTGTGTGTATGTATATGTATATATATGCATATATAGATTCATTCTTGGAATACATGCTATCCCACCCCGTAAGGAAAAGGATAACGAATGAAAAAAACACATTTTTTTCTCTATTACGGAGTACAATTAAACAAAAATCTCATAAATCCAAATCGACTCTATCATTGGAAGAATTTCCTCCATAGGTTAACACTTTGCCAAGGGAATCCAATAGGGCTTCAACCCAGCAAGCAGCCTTAAGAGACAAAATTTATCGCGTGGGCTCATGGGAGCGACATGTTTTGACATCATGTCTGATTTTAGAAAGATAAACAAAAGTGGGGTTTTAAAGAGTTTATATTTTACTTAATTATTGGATGACATGCATATTTATGTATTCGGGACTCATTTTGGGATGAAGCCAAGTCCCAAACGAATTTTCTTACCTCCGTAAGTTTGAATTTATAATACAAGATTAGCGGCAAATTATTCATGATAACAAGAATTAATTATTCGCAATAACTTAAGAAACACGAACTAATTATTCATTATAATCCAAAAATTAGAACTGGTGATTCGTGATAATTCAAGAATATAAATTTGCTACTCATCAAAATTCAAGACGAATTAATTATTCACGACGATTCTTAAGGAAAGGAGCTAATTATTCATAATTTTTGAGAACTTCCTGAGCTAGACGAAGAGTGTTTTTGTTTGATTTGCCATATTTCATAGATATTTGAACATTTTTCTTTCTACTTTCTTGGCTTCGAGTTCCGTTACCGATGTAGAATCATTTTTTCGATAATAGATTAGTTTTGATGTGAATAAAAGTTTCTTTTTTTTTTCTACCGACAGGCAGTTAAAATGAACCGAGAAATGATCTTATATTTCCTCTTAACTTAATAATAGATAGGGTAGACTAATGCTTGTTGGTCCATATTTCTTCAATATTTAAAATAAATAATTCATTAAATTTTTGAATTTTTTTTTTATTTTGTACACTCAGCACATCTTAGAGCATAATCACGTATGAGAAAACTAGCTGAAAACCCGCGCTTCGCTACGGAGTACATTCAAATTAAATACAACGGTCAACGTATGCAATTTATGCCAAAAAATAAATATATATATTTATAATAAATGCGATGATCAATGTATACAATTGATGTAAAATATATATCTATATATATATATATATTTATAAAAAAATCGTAAGGGATATGCATTTTTTTTTGGGTAATATCCAATCGTCTGCTGCATTAGAAAGAGAAAAAAATATTTTTTTTTGTCTATTTAGTTGTTACGCACGTGACGATAGATTTATTGAAAGTACCAGAAAAAGAAATCACGTGATCAGCATTTAATAAATTAAATTCTAAAAACTAATCTTTAAAAATTCACCAAAAATCAGGAAATGGAGGTAAAAATTCGAAAAAAATTTCATTTTGAAAGAATTTTTATGATCTTTCTCGTGATATAAATTTTATAACCCTCAATGTATTATTTTAAATGCAAACGTAAAAAAGTTTAAAAAACAGCTTAAAAATTTAATTTAAAAAAATCTAAGAAGAATTTTTGAAAAATCTTTCTTAGTGCACCCCTACACTATGAGAAGAATCGCCATTCAAAATTTCAGCCCTTTAGGTCCAGCGGTTTGGTCTGTGGTTGTATGTCAGTGAGTCAGTGAATGAATGAGTCAGTTACGGAACTGTTTTATATATATAGATTTGAAAAATATTAATTAAAAGTTTCTATATGAAGCTCAGCAGAACATCAAGTCACTGGAGCAACCTGCCCCGTTCGATGGGGCAGGTTCGATGGGGCAGGTTGTCCCTCTAAGTTGATTTGATTTTCGGATTACTAACGGAAATAAAAAAAACACATAAAATACCAAATGCAATTTTAATCTATACATATAAAACAGTTCCGTAACTGACTCATTCATTCACTGACTGACATACAACGCACAGACCAAACCGCTGGACCTAAAGGGCTGAAATTTAGCATGGTGATTCTTCTTATGGTGTAGGGGTGTATTAAGAAAGATTTTTCAAAAATTCTTCTTAGATTTTTTAAATTAAATTTTTAAGCTGTTTTTGTAACTTTTTTTCAGTTTGCATTTAAAATAATAATTTGACGGTAATAAAATTTATATAACGAGAAAGATCATAAAAATTCCTTTAAAATGAAATCTTTTTAGAACCTTTATCTCGATTTTCCGATTTTTGGTGAATTTTTAAGGATTCATTTTTAGAATTTAATTTATTAAATGCTGATCACGTGATTTCTTTTTCTGGTAATTTTAATAAATTTATCGTCACGTGCATAGCAACTAAACAGAGAAATTTTTTTTTTCTTTCTAATGCGGCAGACGATTAGATATTATCCAAAAAAAAATAAATATCCCTTACGATTTTTTTATAAATATATATATATATACTAGCTGAAAACCCGTACTTCGCTACATTCAAATTAAATACAACGGTCAATGTATGCAATTCATGCCAAATATATATATATATATATATATATATTATATGATAAATACGACGATCAATGTATACAATTGATGTAATATATATATATATTTATTTATAAGAAAATCGTAAAGGATAATTCTATAGACAAAATAATGTAGAAAATATTCAAATTAAATCTAATATAAAGAATACTAAAGAATATAGTACAGCTACTATAGTACAGTTTGTAGAACATTTCTTTTACTGTATTTTAATATTTTTTTGGATAATGTCCAATCGTCTGCTGCATTAGCAAGGAAAAAAAATATTTTTTGTTTATTTAGTTGTTATGCACGTGACGATAAATTTATTTAATGTACCAGAAAAAGAAATCCCGTTATCAGCATTTAATAAATTAAATTCTAAAAATTAATCTTTAAAACGTCACCAAAAATCAGAAAATGGAGGTAAAGATTCGAAAAAAATCTCATTTTAAAGGAATTTTTATGATCTTTCTCGTTATATAAATTTTATAACCCTCAAATTATTATTTTAAATTCAAACTTAAAAAAAGTTACTAAAGCAGCTTAAAAATTTAATTTTAAAAAAATCTAAGAAGATATATATTTATAATAAATGCGATGATCAATGTATGCAATTGATGTAAAATATATATCTATCTATATATATATATTTATAAAAAAATCGTAAGGGATATGCATTTATTTTGGATAATATCCCATCGTCTGCTGCATTAGAAAGAGAAAAAATATTTTTTTTTGTCTATTTAGTTGTTACGCACGTGACGATAAATTTATTGAAAGTACCAGAAAAAGAAATCACGTGATCAGCATTTAATAAATTAAATTCTAAAGATTAATTTTAAAAATTCACCAAAAATCAGGAAATGGAGGTAAAGATTCGAAAAAGATTTCATTTTAAAGGCATTTTTATGATCTTTCTCGTGATATAAATTTTATAACCCTCAAAGTATTATTTTAAATGCAAAATTAAAAAAGTAAAAAAAAAACAGCTTAAAAATTTAATTTAAAAAAATCTAAGAAGAATTTTTCAAAAATCTCTTTTAGTGCACCCCTACACTATAAGAAGAATCGCCATGCAAGATTTCAGACCTTTAGGTCCAGGGGTTTGGTCTGTGCGTTGTATGTCAGTCAGTGAGTCAGTTACGGAACTGTTTTATATATATACTAGCTGAAAACCCGCGTTTCGCTACGGAGTACATTCAAATTAAATACAACGGTCAACGTATGCAATTTATGCCAAAACATAAATATATATATTTATAATAAATGCGATGATCAATGTATACAATTGATGTAAAATATCTATCTATCTATATATATATATTTATAAAAAAATCGTAAGGGATATGCATTTATTTTGGATAATATCCCATCGTCTGCTGCATTAGAAAGAGAAAAAAATATTTTTTTTGTCTATTTAGTTGTTATGCACGTGACGATAAATTTATTGAAAGTACCAGAAAAAGAAATCACGTGATCAGCATTTAATAAATTAAATTCTAAAGATTAATTTTAAAAATTCACCAAAAATCAGGAAATGGAGGTAAAAATTCAAAAATTTTTTTATTTTTAAGGCATTTTTATGTTCTTTCTCGTGATATAAATTTTATAACCTTCAAAGTATTATTTTAAATGCAAACGTAAAAAAAGTAAAAAAAACAGCTTAAAAATTCAATTTAAAAAAATCTAAGAAGAATTTTTAAAAAATCTCTCTTAGTGCACCCCTACACTATAAGAAGAATCGCCATGCAAAATTTCAACCCTTTAGGTCCAGGGGTTTGGTATGTGTGTTGTATGTCAGTCAGTGAGTCAGTTACGGAACTGTTATATATATATATATATATATATATATATATATATATATATATTACATGAATTTTATACATTGATCGTCGCATTTATTATAAATATATATATATTTTTTGGCATTAATTGCGTACATTGACCGTTGTATTTAATTTGAATGTACTCCGTAGCGAAGCGCGGGTTTTCAGCTAGTATAATATATAAAAGACACAAAGGATAAGAAAAGCTATTTTGCCCAACTTAACTACTGCCTTCATCGATCTTTCTGATCATCACAATGAATGCAAACATAAAATATCGTGTCCCCAGTGACACATGATTCATGTGCCAACGATTGCACCTGGTACATTGAATCCAGTCTTCTCCTGATTTATTGACAATTTTATTGACTTTTATAGGTTTATGAATGTAGAAAACACTCTTGGACTGCAGAGCATCTTGGGCTACTGGGCCAACATGCCACGGATAAATGGTGATATGGGCCAAGTTGCCCCATATCACCATTTTGGCTTTTGATCGTTGTATCAAATATTCTATTGATATTTTTTCAAATCAGAAGGTAGAAAATTAGCTCTGATCTTTTAGATTGCTATTCACCTAAGTGAAACTTTAATTTAGAAAGAAATCAGAAACGATTATTTATAAGTGAAAAAAAAAAAAAAAAACCTTTCTACAGGGAAAATTTGAAGTGACTTTCGTTTGATAAGGCGAAACGTCGCAACGTCATTGACTACGTCAGTTTTCGTCTACTATAGATCACGTGACTATCGGGTGGCAGAAAACAGAAGCCGTTCATATGCGTTTGCATGTATTCTTGGACGATACCTTCATTTTGAGTTAAATAATTTAAGTTTATTTATAAAATTCCTCATATTAGTTGTATATAACAGGTGTTTTAACACTTTTTTTTAATATTTCGCAAGGTTTAAGAGAATATAATCATTCTTTCGTTGAGAATGATTATTATTATGTTCAGATATGTATAGATATCAGGATAAGTTACTTCAGGCCAGCGTCTTGTATCGTAACTCCAGTCTTCCCCTATCAATAAATACGGGTCACATACTGAATAAACCTTTCCGGGCTGTACCTGAATGCTTAATTTAGTGATATATCTTTGTTTAGATACCGTATCTAAAGACTTTGCATAATCTAAGAGCATTTTATTCAACAAGCTATAAGAATGTTCATTGAACGCCATGTTAAATTATGCAATGTTTTGCCACTCCTCGCCAAACAAGAAGTAAAATCTGCAAGAGTTGAGATGTGACATGCTGCGAGACACTGCCCTATTGCTTCTTCGCTACTGACGCTGTTATGGGTGAAAGAAAACGTGCTTAAGAACACGACGCTTAGCCAGTAACGCAATCTACCGGATAGTTTGAAAAATATCGCAGATGGGACAACGTGCCCCAATCGCCAACATGCCCCGGTCTACCGTACTCTATGACATAGATAAAAAATGGCTTTAGTTTCGATTGGCTACCACATGTGATTCACCCAGTTTGGAGAATTTCTCGACAAATCAGCTAACACTTGATTAATTTGTGTTTTAAGGATAATCCATAGATGCCTTCTTTTGATTAACTGGAAATTTGGGGCAAAATTAAAAACTGCTAAAAGGAACTTAATCGAAATACACAGGGGTTTTAAAAAGTGGGTACATGCTCGTACAAAAGCTGTGGGAGAGTCAAATTGAGTACAAAACAGCAACACTATTTGACGTGATATGTTACAACATTCAAAATTACAGCTTTTGATGGAGCAGTGGGTGAGACAATCCCGTTCTTTGGTTTGAAGAAAAACACTAATCCAGAAAAATTTTGACCTACAGTATCGTAAAACATATCCTATCAGAAAAAGAAAACCCATTCATGTTCTCATGATTGAAGTATCATTGACCTAGTAACTGAAATTTTTTCTCTAATGCAGATCTATTTTATATACCATAAGACGGTTACTTTGCGACTTCAGGGGTAACTTTATGACACATAGTAATTTTTTCGTATTTCGGATTTTGCGCCGCGCCCGTGATACCAGGAAGGCAAAGAACAGCCCCAACAGCTTGTCCGACATACAGAGACACCTAGTGGCCAGTGTCCGAAGTTTCTGTGTGCCATTTGTCTTCTCTGGTCAGTGTATTGTTCAAACCTGTTGTCAAGCTATTGATAAAAGATTCAAGTCATTGTCAAGTCATTGGGAGGAGGTCATGTTTCTGATAATATTATAGTAAAAGGGATTCGGCAAAGGTTCGACAGAAAGTGTGGGAAATTTCAAGATAAAAATTCAAAACCATTAGATTTGTTTCCCCCGGGCGACATGTATGAGCTATGCTCGATTTCGGACGGTAAGTCTGCAGAAATATCGGCATATCAAACTTTATCTGTCTGTGTTGAAACTTCAAGGATTACATCCTATTTACACGATAAAAAAAACTGTCATTCTATCTCTTTTTACCTGCTATAGTCATTTAAAGTTGTGTATACCCTTTTTAAACACACTATATCGTAGATAAATTTTATTCAATATTAATTTAATTTTAAAATTGTAGACAAAATTAATTTCTGATAGTCTCTTCTAACGGAACTAAAGCGGATTATTAACATAGGATTACTTATCGTTTGCTTACCTCTTTTGTATGTATATATGTATGTATATGTTATGTATATACGTATAAATATATATATATATGCATATATATATATACATATATATATATATACACACATACATATATATACACACATATATATATATACATATATACATATATATACATATATACATATATATACATATATACATATATATATACATATATACATATATATATACATATATACATATATATATACATATATACATATATATATATATACATATATATATATATATATATATATATATATATATATATATATATATATATATATATATATATGTCAAAACAATAATTAAATACTTTACAGGGGTGGCTTCGGGATAGTTAATTTCGTGGCGTAAAATGCCACTATTTTCATATCGTATTTCGAAACGCGCCGCGAATTTAGGGGAATTCACTTTTTGAACGAACAAACAGAGAGTCTATTAATAGTATCAAACTTAAGCTCCGCCTTTGGGCCCACTTTCAGCGCAGACGTCACGAGCATGCGCAGTAGTTTTAAAGGCCTTTGAGACAATAGAGTTTTAAGCAGAGAGGGATATATTTTCAATCGGGTTGGTCACGCGTCACGAGGATCGAGATGATTACTTGGCAAATAATTAATAGATTGAATCGGGGTAGGTTAAAGGTCGGAAATAAACTCTTAAGTGTAATAAATTAGTAGTTCTTTGCCATAGGCCTGTAATCACTGACTGCTATATCATTAATAATTATTTAGGAATAGGTTAAGATGGAGTAATGTGAGAAAAGACGACATAATGAAGAAGGGAAGAATAATCTCCGTCTCATATATATATATATATATATATATATATATATAAATTTTGACGCATTTTGTTACTTTTCTGTTTAACTGCTTACTGCTTGCCCAAGCGATACAGACTGGGTTTGGGTCGTTATGCCAAAATTATACCTCACGACGTAGGACATCTGAAATTTTGCTTTCCGCAGGACCGTTATAGAGGAAAGTAATACTACGTTAAAAAGCTCATCTAATAAGGCCAAGAAAATTAATTTTTGTCGGGTACATACTTTTCTTTAAATTTAACCGCATTTTTTAATATTTTCTTTTCATCAAATCTTCCACTATACCAAGATTATGATGCTCGTAAAAAATACACGAACAATATGAAATTTTACTTAAAAAATTAAAATTAAAAATTTAAAGCTCGTACGGTAGCCAAACGGTTGGGGCACTTGCTTTCAAAAATGGAGTCTGCCGGTTCGACTCCCGCCGCTGGCAGGGGAGTTTATAACCATTCGTAAATAGGCTTTACACTGTAGGTCTCAGTTTAGTTAGCCCTCGGGTAGCACCCTGGAGGTATTAAGCGAAGGTAAAATAAAATATACCATGGAACACTTTTCGCGGTGTGGTAAGCAGCTGTTGAATTCCTGTGTTTTCATTTCATTTCAGCAAAGAAATCTCTCCAAGAACAATTTTTCCTTCCAACTCAAACTTCGACGAGACTTATCCAAGGGAATCTATCTATCCCCGATAAATTCTGGTTTATCCAGCCACTGCTTCCTACTCGGCCAATCGAAAACCGCCGCTAATACGAAAAGTCTTAAATTGCTTGGGCCGTATGTGTTTTCATGTTAAATCACCGAGAGAAAATAATGTTGTAATTATCGATTTAACCCCCCCCCCCCCACTACTCCTGGAAGACAATGTTCGAGGGGCTATAAAAGGCCGGTTAAAAGGAACTGGCAAAGTTCCCAATCAATTTCCGAGAGTCAAAATCATTAGGAATTTTGCCAGAAACTTTTGCCCGAGTTCGGGAGAAAGTATTTAAGAAATAAATCACTTTCCGTAATATTCAACTTCAAAAGACTCTCAGACGGAAGAAAGGTTTTCAATTTTCCGCAATCACACGCTCGGATTTTTTTTTTTCTTTCGTTTTCTCTTCCTCTTGAAGTGTCAATTCGCGCGGCTAGCGGCAGCGATTATACATGTTCTTTCTGGAGGCTATTTTCACTGTGATTCACGAACGTCGAAGCGAAAACGAATATTTTCTTTCTCGAAGCTGCAGATGATCTTATGACTGTTTGTCATAAACATAGCAGCAATCGTTTTGGTCTTGGAAGGGTCCGAGATAACCTAGTGTTAGCACGTTGGTCTTGGGACTGGTGGTGCTAAGTGCGAATCCCGATGAACGCCGTTGAATACCCTTCTAGTCACGTTAAATCCGTAGACCGGAAAGTCCTTCCACGATGTCAGTGGATGGGAGAAGGTACGAGCCTCCAAGATCCCCCCGGTAACTCAGTCACAAGGTGGAACCAGGGGGTATTTATAGTTGTTGGGTATATATATATATATATGTGTGTGTATGTATATATATATATATATATATATATGTATATATGTGTGTGTGTGTGTGTGTATGTATATATACACTGTCACAAAAAAATATATGCACCCAGAAGAAATCGAGCTACTATCACGAAACTTGGCAGGAATGTAGTCTGGCAAGGGATATGCAAATGATTAAAATTTCGACGCCAATGAGACAAGGGTAAGCGCGCTATGCGCATATGAATGCGCAGCTGGAAAAGTTTAAAAGCATGATTGCTCGTGCCATAGGGTTATTTAAACAAATCTGTCGACTTGGATGGACGGTATTGTGACTATCGATTTATCTCAGATGCCTCTAAGACGTGACCGGTGACAGTACGAACAATTGTCGGACTATGAGAGGGGGCTTATAGTAGGCCTCAGAGAAGCAGGTTGGTCGAACAGGCGTATTGGCCGCCACTTCGGTCGGAGCGATATGGTAGTTGCTCGGTGTTGGCAACAATGGATCACGGAAGGGATAATCTACCGTCACGGAGGGTCAGGGCGTCCCAGGAGCACAAATGCGTGCGAGGATCGCGCAATCATAAGAGCGGCCACGTCCACGCCAACAACGTAGCTAGAATCGGTTCGACTCCATTTACCACCTTCCAGACATCCGGTGGTATCAAGGGAAACCGTTCTGAGACGACTGGCCGACGCAGGTATAAGGAACCGACGTTCATTAAGACGCCTACCACTGACCCCACATCATAGGCAGTGTGGATTGGATTTTTACCGACCTCGGGCAAGCTGGACTGTGACCGACTGGAGGCGTGTGATCGTCAGCTATGAATCTCGTTTCAGTCTCAATGCTGATGACCAGCGCATACGCGTGTGGAGGCGGCCAGGCCACCGGTCCGATCCGGCATTTGTTGTCGAGAGGCATACGGTGATTACACAAGGTGTGACAGTGTGAGGAGCGATTTGATGGGACACACAATCACCTCTAGTCGTCCTTCAACGCACTTTGACGGCACGCAGTTACGTGGACGAGATTTTAACGCAAGTTGTATTGCCTATGCTATCAAGTCGCTCAGGTGCCATTTATCAGCAAGACAACGCTCGTCCACATACTACGCGACTCTCTCAACAATGTCTTCAAGAATATGAAGTACTCCCATGGCCTGCCAGGTCACCGGACCTCTCGCCAATAGAGCACGTCTGGGACGTGCTTGGAAGGCAATTGCAGCCGTCCCGGAATACTGATGAATTAACTGCCAAGTTGCAAAGATTATGGCATGATCTTCCGCAGGAGGTCATAGGTGACCTCACTGATTCGATGCCACACCGTGTTTCGGCTTGTATAGCTGCCAGAGGTGCATTTACTACTTACTGATCTGTAACCTTTTTCATGCCATATCTTCTTAATAAAACGGCCCGTTCTTCTGAATTTGTAATTATTTGCTTATCTCCTCATACATTACATACATGTTAAGGTTCGTTATAGTAGCTAGTGTCCTTCTGGTTCTTACAAGGTCATTGTAGATTTCACGGTATGGAGATAGACAATTTTGCAGCTCCCTTTTGAATTCTCGGCTTCTTTCAGCGGAAGGGTCTGCATTCAAGAAAAATGATTCAAGATTTTCAGCTAAGCTTAGGCCTTCTCGCAATTTTATAGAGTTATAAATGAATAAATTATAATTTGTTTATACATTTTCATGTAAAGCCACTAGTTTATTGTTCCTTCCCGTCATTATTTTAAGGTAATTTAATTTTTTCTAAAAAAAGTAACCGCCGCCGCCGCCGCTGTCAAAAGCTTGTCACGCTATCTCCTCCGAAACCGCGGGGGGTATGGGGTCGAGACCGATACCAATAGATGCAGAAAAATGTGGGGAACAAAGTTAGACATGTCTCATCTTCGTCGGACTTTAAGTTTTTTTTAATTTTATGTTTTGTGGGAAAATATTGACTTTCATCTTCAGATTACGATAACTCGCCAAAAAATGATCGTAGAAATTTGATCTTTTTACAATCTAAGACTACAGACATTTCTCTTTCAAACTGGACCTCATTTGATTAAAAATATTTTAAAACAGACTAATATTTTCATCAAAAAATGAAACACAGTTTTTCAAGAAATATCGTCCCCAAAGTGGATAAAATATCGATGCTCCTCGAGTTTTTATCTTACAAAGAAAATATTTACATCATCTGGAAGATGAAAGCTTTCTTATACATATAAGCCTCATTTCAAGTCTATATCTTAAATTTTCGATTTTTAATTGAATTTTAAAGCTGAAACAGTGATGATTCAACAGTGATTCCCCTTCGCATAAGGGTGACAACAGTAAATGGATGGAAGCTGTTGCATTGCCCGAGAATCATCCCTATGTATCTTGCTATTAGCAACTTATTCATTCAACTTACTGTGCCATGATTATCGCTGTGCTAGAGCGCGCTGCTCGTATGCGATAGTCCCCGGTTCGATCCCGGTGGACGCTCATTATTCTAAATATTTGAATTTTATTCTTTTAATTCTTATTATATTTTTTATTTTACTTATCTGAAGAGGGCTTAATTTTTATATTTTTATTTTACTGCTGAGCACATATTTTCTGATGTACATATCTTGCTACTGGAGGTAAAGTCGTAAGACCATGGCACTCCAACAAACTCAATGTACCTTGACCTTGACCCTAACAGAGGAGCGAGCGTAGCGAGCCTATGGGCGAAGCCCCTAGTGTGTTAAACAAAATTCATGATGTCTAGTGCTGTAGAAGTACAGTGTTGTACAAAGGTTTTCGCAATTTTTTAATCGCGTTAGAGTGAAACCGTGTTACAGGTTACAACTGTAAACTGTAACACGGTTGTTAACCTGTAACACGGTTACCTCGTATAACACTGGTGTTATACGAGGGTTCCCGCAATTTATCCGATCGTGTTAGAGTGAAACCGTGTTGTAAGATGCCGTGCTGTAGGAGGGATACCTATATCTATATATATAAAACAGTTCCGTAACTGACTCATTCATTCACTGACTGACATACAACGCACAGACCAAACCGCTGGACCTAAAGGGCTGAAATTTTGCATGGCGATTCTTCTTATAGTGTAGGGGTGCACTAAGAAAGATTTTTCAAAAATTCTTCTTAGATTTTTTTAAATTAAATTTTTAAGCTGTTTTTTAAACTTTTTTTACGTTTGCATTTAAAATAATACATTGAGGGTTATAAAATTTATGTCACGAGAAAGATCATAAAAATTCCTTCAAAATGAAATTTTTTTCGAATTTTTACCTCCATTTCCTGATTTTTGGTGAATTTTTAAAGATTAATTTCTAGAATTTAATTTATTAAATGCTGATCACGTGATTTCTTTTTCTGGTACTTTCAATAAATTTATCGTCACGTGCGTAACAACTAAATAGACAAAAAAATATTTTTTTCTCTTTCTAATGCAGCAGACGATTGGATATTATCCAAAAAAAATGCATATCCCTTACGATTTTTTTATAAATATATATATATATAGATAGATATATATTTTACATCAATTGTATACATTGATCATCGCATTTATTATAAATATATATATTTAATTTTTGGCATAAATTGCATACGTTGACCGTTGTATTTAATTTGAATGTACTCCGTAGCGAAGCGCGGGTTTTCAGCTAGTATATATATATATATATATATATATATATATATATATATATATGTATAGATAGATAGATAGATAGATAGGTAGATAGATAGATAGGTAGTTATATATATATATATATATATATATATATACATACAGATACATAAATTATAAATAGATATAATTTTATATAAATAACTTTCCTCCGCCCTCCACGCTGCGATATTTCAACCCGATCTGTCTGGCCCAGAAGAAGAAGACCACACACTCGATTACCCGTCACGATACAATTTTTCAATCGCATTTTCCCTCCCGTTCCGACAGGCTCTTTTGCTCTTCCTAATTACCGCCGGCCCAAAGTAAATAATAATAAATTATGCTCGCGTGTGAACCCGCAAAACACCTGCTACTATCGGCGGTGAAAAAAAAAAAAAGAAAGCAATAAACGGCCAAATGTGGCCTCTTCCTCCAGCCAGTTATTAATCTCGTATATCTGTTGCCATTCCTGGAAACTTATTCTTGACACTTATTGTTTTTCTTTTTTTTTTCTCCTGGGCCGCCCGATGATGGAGCACGTACCGGCGGAGTAATATAAAGAACCCATTGGCACCTCTCTCTGCTGACGAGGTAACACAGGAGAGATTCGCTCGAGCAAGTGCGGAGAACGTGAAGATGGATTAAAGGCGAGATAGGGCTATCCATTTCGGAGGAGGATCATGCAACATCTGGAAGTGCGGAAATTTATGTAGCTGAGGGGGGATACCGAGAAACGTTTCCAGGGAGGAATAAGGTTTGAAGAAGATACCCTTTTTTTATTGTGTGTGTGCGTGTGTCTTTGCTCTTTTTTGATTAGTAGGAATGTAACCTAAATTCGTTTATATGTCGCATCATAGAACGATGAAAATCCCGAAAGTTTTGCCCGTTTTCCTCGTTAAATATATATTTAGTAGGTGGCCCGTGCCAAAATTTCGCATGCGAATAAACTACGATTAATTTTATGTCATTGGATCCGACTGTCATTGTAAGGGCCTATTCACACAGGAGTCCGGGGAGCGAAAGCGTAAGAGGAAAGATGGCGCTGAGACGGAAACAAACCAATCATAGGCGTTAAAAATTTCACTGCTAATCGTTTGGAGGTTTGCCACTGGTTAACTATATGTGAAGTTCACTCCTTAATGTACATACTAAAGAATGAACTTATCATTAACAAGATCCGACGAGGTTTTCTACACCGAACTATTTATTACAACACAATTAGACTACATAAATACCGTACTGAACTGCTAGCAGGCAACGGGGAATTATCTATCGCGTGTGTTAATCAGGGTAGTTATATTACAGAAACCCTACCAGAATTCAGCCACGCCACTGCTTGTACATACGCCACACTAACCTTTCTGTCTTCACTTTATCACCAGGTCGCTGGAACGATAGCTAACTTCAAAAATCCCTTCGGTAAACTTGATAATGTCCGGCTGCTGTACGGCAAGGCGATCTTCCCTCCAATTGTTTTTCGTTCACCGCTCGCCTCCGTCCGATCTCGCCTCGTAGTGTTTTCCTCTCACTGTCAAGCGTGTACGCTACCTACGGGGATTCCCGTCTAGTAGAAAAGCGCAGCTCATTTGCATAAGGCGCTTCTTCTTCTTCAAGCGGCGATTTACTTAAACCAGGGGGGAGGGGGTAATTTTGATTCAATACCTCACATATATTTCAATACTTTAACACTTCCGCTACCGGACTCCTATGTGAACAGGCCCTTACTCCGCTATCGCATCGCCTGTAGAGAAGCTAGCCATCGGCATTTAAGTTCGTTTCATTCTGGAACTGTTTGGGGAAATATTTGGTACACTAACCGTCATGTATGCTTGGAATATTGGGATTTAAAACACCGCAAGGTCCGTGCACGGTGCATTGCTTAAGTCTGTTGTGTACTAACCGTGTTGGATTCGCTCACCTCAATGTTAACCTATGGAGAAAATGTGTCCAAGGATTGACGACTTATATTGAAAAATTTTTAACGGTCCTCTGGAAAGCGAGATTTCAGATGTCTTGCGTCACGAGTTATAATTTTGACAGCGCGCCAAACCCAGTCTGTATCACCTGGGCAAGCAGTAAACAGTTAAACAGAAAAGTACCAAGATGCGTCAAAATTTTGACTGACTGACTGACTGACTGACTGACACTGACACTGACTGACACACACACACACACACACACACATATATATACAGGGTGTCCATAATTAAAGTCCCACTTTCAAAAGGCTGAAAAACTAGAACCACTGGTCAGAATGACTTCAAATTTGAACTGAATATACTGGAAGAAGGGGGAAACGATTTGACATAATAAAAAAGTTCCAAAATGTATCAATTGGCACTGTAACATTTTGGAACCTTTTTTTACTATGCCAAATCGTTTCCCCCTTCTTCCAGTATATTCAGTTCAAATTTGAAGTCATTCTGACCAGTGGTTCATTTTTGCAGCCTTTTGAAAGTGGGACTTTAATTATGGACACCCTGTACATATATATATATATATATATATATATATATATATATATATAGAGAGAGAGAGAGAGAGAGAGAGAGAGAGAGATAGATAGATAGATAGATAGATACATAACACATGCATACATATATGCATACACAAGAGGTAAGCGACGATAAGTAATTCTACGTTAATAAGCTACGGTATTTTTGTTAGAAGGGACTACTTGAAATTTTTTTTAAAAATTGTACTCCGTAATAGAGAAATAAATTTTTCCCCTTGAGGCATTTTTCGTTTTTAAAAAAAATGCAAATCAGATTTTAAAATTTAAATTATTCGGAGGAAAAATCTGGTTTAATGTGTTTTAAACGTTCCTAAATTCCTTTGGTGGACGCAATTTATAAAATAAATCTTATTGCAAGGTGCAGAAAAGGTTAGGCTACTTGTGAAAATACCATTTTTATTGGATTATCGGCATTTATGTAGCTGTCAATAGTAAACACAGTTTCTACATGGGGGTGTGCGAATCGAATAGGGATAGTACACAGAGCAGCCTTAATAATTTCGAAAAGTTGAGAGTCATCATCCTCATTTGGAATTTCAGCACACATTAATGAGTCGACATCTTTCAATGTCTCGAAGTACTAGGAGAATGTATGCAAGAGGTAGATGTCTCCTTTGTACTTCTATGACGCAAACGTAAGCAATAATTACCCCCAATACATGCTTTTTTAAAAGATCATCTATAACAAAATATATGATAAATTAAAGAAAGGAAAAGAAAGAGTGAATTATCGGGAAACCTTTTGAAGCCTTCATTAGAAAAAAGAAAATCAGTGCTGCCAACTTTCTTTCATAAGTTTTACCCTTTGAATTTCTTTGTACATCAACAAATAGGCGTTTTGACGGACAAATAGGCGTTATTGGTGTGTGGAACGTATATTGTATTCGACGGCGCAATCGAGTAACCGAGCAAAGCTGATCATCTAAACTTTGCAGTACCAACGCATCCATGGAAAGAACTCTAGGGCAAAAAGTCAAATTTTGACTTCGATTTTTAAACAAACAATATAACGGGCAATTCAAAATGAACAATTCGTCTGAAGAATCAAAAATCAAATAATCAAATATATCAAATAATCAATAAATGTCTATTAAAAAGCCCTCCATGGATGATATTCTTCCGTTCATATATCGCCTAACGCTGTTAAAAATTAACGGTTAAATACTGTCAGTTTAGGTGATAATACTTTAGTATTAATTTTACGTATGAATCGTAAAATTAAGACTAAAGTATTATCACCTAAACTGACAGAACAGACAGACTTACAAAATCGTGAAGAGTTATAAAGTATGTGACTTCGTCAACAATCTCAAAGTGCATTCAGGACTTTTGGCTATAAAAAAAGTATTTATTCTGAAGAATTTGTGGGAGCAATGGACTCTAGAGAAAAGAGTACGTGTGCCAAGGAACAGTCGTTATAACGATATCTTTCCGTTGCCGAGACAAGCAGAGGCCTAAGGACAACAAAGTTGTGATACCAGAAAAGATTAAGCATTTCAAGACAATGATTATCCACACCGAGTTCGGTTTCGATGACAGTAAGGGCCTGTTCACATAGGAGTCCGTTGCGTTGCGTTGCGTTAAGGAAAAGATGACGTTGAGACTAAAATAAACCAATCATAGGCGTTAAAAATTTAATTGCTAATCGTTTGGAGGCATATGATTGGTTTATTTTCGTCTCAACGTCATATTTTCCTTAACTCAACGCAGCGGACTCCTATGTGAACAGGCCCTAAGTGTCGCAATCTATATTGTTACCGCAGAAGTTGGATGTTTCTCGCCCCCAAAATACTCGTTGCTCGTCCGAAAAGAAGAATGAATTAGCGCATGGGCGATTCAATCCATTCCAAAGTCAGTCCCATTCCAAAGTTTATAACAACTACGCTAAGGCCTTGTTCACATTACTTTCGGGGCGTTCTTCGCATCAATATAATTTTAACCAATCACAGACCTCCAAACCATCAGTGATAAAACTGTTAAGGTGTGAGATTGGTTAAAATTATTTCGCTGTGTGACGCTGACGCTGACGGACACTATGTGAACAAGGTCTAACTCGGGAATCGAACCTGGAAGTATTTATCTATAAACGGGTGCGTCTATCATTACTATCATAGCACCTTCAAGTCTTGTATTAATCTTCCCAAACGAACTAAAAAAAGTATATTTTTTTTCGAGTATTAAATTTCGCTGATAGCCGATCAGTCAAGGTCACCTTGCGACTTCTTAAAACTTTAAATATTCCATTTCTCTGACAAAATCTTATTTATGATCTTATTTTGGCATGATTACGTAGCTTCATCATTTATCCGTAAAATGCGGAAACAACTAGAAGAATGCCCTGTAATTAATTAAATAATTTTTAATTTTCTCAGTGGCATCACTTCACGGCTTTGAGAGAAGCGTTTAAATCCCTTTTTGACGTGGATAGTTATAGCGTGCATACCAGCGACAACTGTTAAATAATTGGCTGTTAAGTTAGTGCAAAATCGCATTAACAACGCACGATTACTTGCCCCCCCCACCCACCCACACCGCTCAGGCGGATTAAAATATTTCGCCCGTCCAATACATCACTTTGACTTTATTTACAAACTTCATTTGACAATTCCCCCAGCGCGAAAATTTATAGCTCGCAAATACACCCGTCTTAATCATGGCGCGCACAAATGCAGCCAGAGGGAATAATAATCATTTCCGATAGAAAGGAACCGAAGTGAAGAGGAACAACGCGATCGATGCCAGAACCGAGCACATGGGAGCGAGATTAATTCGTCTGCAATTAGTACAGCGAGTGAAAATCAATCCGGATATTAGCGAAAAAATTTTTTCCTCGAGATTCCTTCTTTCTTTTATTTATTTTATTTTTCATTTTTCCCGTTACTACTTGGTGCCCGCTTTTAAAGGGAGAACAATAATGACGTTTGCATATTCGTTGATTTTCTTTTCTCCTGAATTAATCCTCTTTTGTGTATCGATTTTGTCATGCAGGTTTCACGAATTGACAGAGCAATTTTTTTTTCTATCTCTTCCTCTTCTGCCGCGAAAGAGTGGTAAAAAAAAAGTACTGATACAATTTTAA